>JASDDO010000022.1:134200917-135434053 GCA_030015575.1 Agapanthus africanus | reverse complement strand
TTTTTGCATATATTCCAACAAAGAAGACTATGCATATCATTCTTCATTATCTCCAAGACATCAGATCAATATGCTTAAATGTAATGCCAACTTTTCCTAAAGTCGAGAGGAGGAAAGACATCTAATTGTAGTTGTACTAGCACCAAGAACAGCGTGTAATTTGAAGTAAAACAGAAACCAATTAGGCCTGAAAAAAATAAGTAAAATTTAATCTACAACCCAAACAACAAAATCAAAATTTTGGCCTTCATACCCACTGAAAAGTAACCCGGCTGCGTCGATTGGAATCGAGCAAGTCGAAGGAGAAGGAAGGAAATCGAGGAAGCCGCCCCTGCCCTAGGAATTGTCCTCAGCAAAAATTATCTTTGTTTATTTTAATTTTTGCCGGAAGGAACCGCATGTTCCAGAAATTCGTACGCTTTTGCATAAAAGCCCAAAGCATAAGGGATTTTTGCTTTTTGTAGAAGAGTCTACGAGGGGTGTGTATTTTGAGCAATATATACACTCAAAGCCCGTGTATGTATTTTGCATAAAAATTTCTAAACATATATATAGTTTTTCTAAATTTAAATTAAATGACGTGGTTTGTGATTATATTGGAATTGAGAAATTTATGAGTTATTCAAAATAACAAAAAAATACTCATGTTTATGTATAAAATTGTCAGCCGTGTAATTTTTTTTCGGTTTTGAGCATAAGAAAAAATGTGTAATAAATGAGAGATATAAATTGTTGACTTTTGATTTTTTTATTTTTGTCTTATATGGTGGATGAGATAGACATCTTCAATTCTCAACATTAGCTATTCAAATTTTATCATTTTTTTTATATTTTATTTTGTTGATTAATGATATCATATAAGGACTTCTAGTTATAATAGTAAAAACATTTTAGGGGATTAGTTATTAATAAAAAAATTCGTAAAATAGGAATGGTAGCACCGCTGATGGAGGTCGGAATCTCCCTCCGATATTGTCCTCCGTCGATCTTATTACCAGCGGTGCTGAACGGTTGAGATTTGCGATGAGGGTTGAGCATGTGAATCTCAATGAGTTGTTGGTTGTTGTTGACGCCGAGTTACTTGCAAGGGAAGTCTCGGAGTAGAAAACCACCGTAGGACCCTCCGACGATCAAAAAAGTATCAAGAAATATTATGGCAGAGTAGCGGCGTATCGGAATGAGTTCGACGTACCTGGGTCGTCTGTAAGAGGGGTTTATATAGCGGTCGCATGGAGCGAGCCGATGCGAGATTCTCGTCGTCCGTTATGCCCCTGCGTCACGTTCATATTAATGGCGGGATACGTCCATTAATGACGAGATATGTTCACTAATGGCGACATACACTAACGTGGGATGCGGGACGTAGAGCGGTGGAGATCTCGTCGTAGCGAGATACTGTCACGGCCCGAAATAGTACGTGACTGGCACTTGAATCATGTGAAATCTATATGACCCCACCTAATTCAAGTAAGCCAAAAGCTCAGAAATCTAAACCATTTTAAATAAGAAGTGAAGGAAAACTTATTTCAAAACAAGCGGTTTTAACCAAATAAGTCGCATTAAACCTTTAAAAGCAACATCGTATTTTCCCGAAAATTTCGGCTAAGTCTCCTTTGTAAATACTGGTCCTAAACGGGTACAAACATGCATATACATATATAATGAAAAAAAGCATCCCCAAGCGGGAGCTAGGTCTTCGCCAATTGGCGGAACAACCACGCTAGCAATAATATACAACGCTGAAGGGCGAGAATTAAAATTCGGAAAGAAACCAACATTCTCAAGAAAACCAGAGAAGAATCCCAATAATACAAGCACGCGACTCTAAGGTTGAAATAATACACAACCGGTTTTCTAAGTCTGTCAAATAATATACAAGTCTGGTTGATGGAGTTTGCTAGATACAACTGAATATAAATAAGTACAGTGATGGTTACGATGCGAGTGAACCCACCTACCAAGACAACCACCCGGAAGGAAGTAGTGTGCCAGCAAGCCGTAACGAAACCTATACGGCATAACCTGCAAGAAACTGTGGCACAACGGGGGTGATTTGCCAACTCGTGAGTAGAAGACATCACCGAGCAAAAATCGCATGTATGACTCTATCCTAGGTCATACAATAATATCCTCATAAAATATAACCTAAAGCATCTAATAATGGCAAGGTAATCATCTAAATATAAGTGTAATACCAAGTGCCCGTATCAGTGCCTCAGGTAGTAACATGTCACATATATGATGTACAATGTATTAAGAATGAAAGTAAAATACATCATGTACGAGAAATCTGTTTTCTTATCTTAATGAGATTTTTGTATAAAAACCGAAGTATTATCAATGAAATCAACAGAGAATTCGTGTCAAGTATCGACACAAAACATATATCTCAATATCTCAATATCTCGGGCTCCGGCAATCCGGACTGGCCCATATCATCAAATTTTAATATCTCGGGCTCCGGCAATCCAGACTGGCCCCAAGCTCCGGCAATCCGGACTGGCCCATATCATCAAATCTCACGACTACGTCAGTATCCTCCGGATATCCGCCGCGTCATAAATAACCGGTCGGTAGTGCTCCCCTGCCGGGCTCAACGCCATCATCTGCGACCATCTTGCCCCGGGGTACCGCACCGGGTCCACCATGCTCCCGCAGACGGTTCATCCTCCTCTTCGAATCGGGTGTATGATACTGCTCAAGAGCCGAGAAAACTCATCGTGGACACCTCTCACATCATATCACGAGAAAACCGCAATTTTCTATCTTTTAGAAATGAAAACGAGTTTATAAATACCTTGCGGTTTCTCCAAATCCAGAAATCTCATGGAAATCCGAAATCCCAAAATGTAGAGTCAATAGACAGTGAAATACCGGCATAAAACCCCATAATATTGCATGACAAACGAGTATATACATGCATGGGTATATAAGTAAAGAATGCAATATCTAAACTAGCACAGTAATGATATATTAGTACTATTAGCTAGCAAGTTGTATCAACGAGTAATATTCTCTAAAGTGTACGTGGCATGGCAATTACCGATGATGATGTGTGTGAGCCGGCAAGCAAGTGTTCGTGGACATACGCATCATCGGTAATGGTGCTGGTGTCCTGACAACAGGGTTCATAACAACTAAAGGAACCATATTTATAAGCATGCAATGCGACAAGAACAACATGTATATATGGAAAAAGATATAATCACCGCAACATGTAAGAATATGCATTTATATGTACGAGTCATACGGTTTTGGCATTGAAATAGTATGAATCGTGATTTTTAGAAAATAGGGGCTGCGGTGTTTTTAAGAAAAGGGTATGTCCTTTGAAAATCCGTAATATCCCCCGGGTTGTCTTTTGAAAATACTCACGATTCGTTAGTTCCTGAAAATAAATATGACTCGAGCCCAGTCTAACATCTACTAAATAACTACAGGACTAACTAGGAAACTAGTCAAAAAGGTAAGGAAATCCACCTAAAGTCTGAATCGATATATCTAGTAGTCGGCGATCCCGCCTCAATAGCGTCACGTACGATAAAATATATGATACGACATTCTCGAGTCAAGAGTGTTGATCAATCATCATATTTATACCTCGTACGGTAAAATCCATCGTACGGCATCCCAAAATTGGGGTACGGTCAATATCACATTTACCTCATAATTCACATGGTATCATTATCATAATATCATAAACTAGGGGTACGGATCTAAAGTCTAGTACAACCCAATACCATCAACATAAATATCCGCGTGGGTGTGAAAACACATCGCCCATCGATCCACTATAATATTATATCGTATATCATAACACGACCCAAATCACATAATCGATCTCATGGCATCATGCCCGATCATATCGACTTTCCTCCGAGTATCATATACTATCCTCATCATCCGTGTATACGTATATGTATATATATACACCAACGCATTCACCTATATATATACACATATTAACATATACACCCAAACATATCATGTGTGTGCATGTGTGTGTGTGAAAACTCTATACCTTAGGGTTTCACAACTAAGAAACTAAACTAGAAACGCATTCATCCAACTACATTAAATCCAATCCAAAGTCACCTAAAGCCTCTCTTGCTAAGTATACACGTCTCGCAAACACACAAGTATATATAAATATATATCATAACGTGGCATATCCTACGAAATTTGCGGGGGTGTTATACGCCATCCACCCGACTTCCCCCATAAATATACATCTGCCCACCTTGATCCTTACTTGCCGAAGTCGATGCCGCCTTGCTCTTGCTTGTCGTCCCGAAGTTCACGCGGAGGTACCTACATGTCATAACATATCGTATCACATTAAAATCCGATTCGCAACCAAAACGACACGCGAGGTGCCTATAGGTTAGAACCTATAGCCTACGCATACGAAAACAATCATAAATCCCTTGTCATTGACGTACAAACGTCTAACGATCGAATTCACAGTTCGAATACCAAAACCAAGTTATTGAAAACCACGAAACCAAAACAACAACTTTGAAAACTTGCTCCAGATTTTAGTTCAGGTGAAATTAGGCTAAACTAGCAGTACAGGGGGTAGTGTATAGGGTATGTGATCTACAGAAGCAACCTTGACACCAAATACCACTATGTGGCCGGCCAGACTACCTTGAAAACTGGCATGCTCGGCCAAGTGTGGGAGTTAGGGTCTCGTCTCCTCAGGGTGGTCTCCCAGTGTCCAGTCTAGGTCTCTGGGGTTGCTAGTTTTTCCAGTAAATGTTCCAGGTCATCCCAGATTCCCTGTAGGCACAAATTTAACACACACGGAAGTTTCTAAATCTAGTTTTTGGGTTAGTTACTGGTTTAATCTAGATTTTTAACACTAAGGGGGGTTTAAGGTCACTACTAAACTTCAATTACACATCATAACTCATGGAAAGCCCTGACCCTCATCTATGAATTTTCAAAGCTCATTATTCTACACTTAATCGATTCTAAACTAACAATAGAAGTTAGGAAACTCAATACTAAACTAATAGTGCAGGAAACACCTCATTTGGCAACTCAAGAAAATTCTTGAGTTGCCCCAAGTGCTCAAAATCTCATCTTGTTTAGTCCCTCATGCTTGTAGTGAGCTTGTGCATGAATTTTGTGAAGGGAATGAAATGTTTTGATGTGTCTTTAGGTTTGTAGTGAGGAGGTAAAGGAGGTGGGGGAGAGGGCAGCCATGGTGAAGGAGGAGAAAAGAATGAAGAAAATGAGTGAAGAGAGAAATGAGCCAAGACAAGGAGACCCCTCACCTTCTCTCTCTCTCCTCTCTCTTGCTCATACCTCCATGTCTCATGGTTACAAAATATCTCAAATTTTAAAATACTTTTTCTTTTCTTTTCTTCTCTTTATTTTTCCAAAAGCCAAAATCATTTCCTTAAAAATATAAAAGAACCATGGTGCACATCATTTAAATGTAACAAGTGTTAGCAATATGACATGGTGCATGTCACATGCACAAAACACAATCAATGCATGATTAAGCACTAATCGAGTTTAGTAATACTAACTTATATACAATTAATTGTATACTAAATTGTAAAATTCCCAATCTTCATAAATTCTTTAAAAATCAATATTTAATATAAATTTCCAAATATTTCCCAAAAATAATTATTTTTTTCTGAAATGTTATAGATACACGGAGCCGTTACGGGGGCGCTCGAGCTCCGTGCTCCCGGCCAAACAGGGACGCTGAGGAATCTCAGATATAGAAAAGTTCGGAGATAAGCAAGTGAGCTAAGGAATCTTAGCTATAGGATAGCTCGGAGACGGGCTATTGGCTGACGGTCAGCCGAAGGGGGAACGTACTCCGTGGAGATCTTCCAAAAGGTCGGGCGCAGCCACGGAGGCAAGGCGCCGAGGAATATCCCCAATGCATCATATTTATTCCAGCTCCATAGCCCCCAGGAATCTAGTGAGCTTATGTGGATGACACGTCATCCGCTATGTGTCAAGATCTAAGGAGTTCCCACTTACGAGTATCATCATTAGCCCCCCACTCTCATTCCGACCTATTTTATAGGTCAGGTTGAGAGTGGTCTGCTCAATTTCCTCCGTTCGACTTGGTGCCGAGGAATCTTCGCGATGGATTATCTGGGCACGATGTGGCGTTTGGCGGCCGTGTCTATTCGATCTCTGGATCCACACGGCGATTCATGGCACGCCTAGGTTTCCGCACGTATCCTTGATGAGGTCAGTTGATCAGTGAAATAATTGCACCATAAAGGAGACGTCGCTTCGTTCGTTCAGTCAGTTAATCTTCGTGCTACGTGGCCACCATTGGGTGGCAGGCTGCGAGACATTGCCAGTTGGATCCGTGGGAGGGGGGAAATCCAATGGTCAGTCTTCACGTGGAGTCATCGGGGCTGTGGGGTGCAACGCTTCATTTTGGCGTGAGCAGATTTGGACCGTCGGATGGCTTTTGCTGGGCGTATAAATAGGAGAGGCATTTCCTTAGGAAACACTTTTGCTTTAGTTGCCTCCCTTGGCCCGACGCTTCATTACTTAGGTCGGATCTTCGGCCAAAACCCATCTTCAGCCGATCTTTCCTTGAATCAGGTTGATGTCATCTTCTGAAGTTTCCGTTGATGTAGTTAGGGTTGAGTCAGGCAATGAGATTTCAGCTTCCGAAGCCGAGTTCGGTGGGTCATCTTCTTCTTCCTCGGCTCCTGATAGCCGAGGGAGGTCCTCTTCTTCTTCGGCTTCGGGCTTGCCTCCAAGGGTGGCGACGCCCTTGTCCTTCGTCGTCGTGTGGTAAAGATGCCCCCCAAGGCGCGCATCGAAAATACCCGTGATGCGCTTTCGATGTTGAATTGATTGGACGAGCTTTCCGATATCCGGTCTCGTTTCCATATCCCCCTGGCTATTCGCTTCGTCTGGCTAAGGAGGGTGAACGGGCAGACCAGGTACAGGGTAATGAGATTGCTCTTGTTTCCTCAATAAAAGAGCAGAGCTCTGTCAAAAAAATGACACAGCGCCTCACGTGCTTCCCACGAGGGCGCCAGCGTCAAGACCAATCTGATAGGAATTAATCCTATGGCGGCGCCTTACATGCTCCTCATACGGGCACCAATGTGCAACGTGGGCACCAATGTATAAAGCACATGAATGCCCATTATAAGAATTAAAACCATAAGTGGCGCCCACGTGCACAACACATGAGCGCCGACACACAAGTAGAATTAAATTCTACTCTCTGTTAAACACAGCCGTTGGATCAAAAATCCAACGGAAATGATAAATTATCAAAAATATAGAATTAAATTCCGTCGGGAGAAAACATCCCCCAAATTGGATTATAGAATAAAATTTTATTTTAGAATATATTCTCTCAATATTTCTAAACAAAAAAGATTGCCCTATGTAAAACAGAGAACCGGTGGATTAAAAATCCAACGGTAATTTAAAAAATCACCGTTTTACAGAATAAATTCTGTGTAAGGGAAAATATTTCCTCAATTTTATTAGAAACAAGAAAATATGTTCTGTAAAATAGAAACCCTTGGATCAAAGATCCAATGGTGGGTAAAAATCCCCAAATCAATTGGGATCTCTTAATGAGAGATTTCTTCAGAGTTAATTAACAAATTGCCTCTACTATATAAAGGACCCAAAACTTCAAGTTTGACAAAGAGGAACCCCCCATAAGCTTCTAAAAACCAAAGCAGAAAGCTTCAAAAGGGAACAGAGAAGAAGATCTCCCTCCTTAAAAACTCTAGGTAAATAAAAAGAACAGAGATCAAAACATCCCGTTTACATATCTAAGGGTTTAAACCTTTTAAAAAGAACCTAGTTCTTTCTCTAGATCTGAGATCTATAAGACAAGTCTCCCATAAGTTGAGAATTTAATTCTCATCAGGAAGAATTTGTTCTTGAGAATCGAAGATTCAAAAAAGGACTAGGAATTGAATTCCTTGAAATGAAGCATATAAGAGAAACCTGGTTCTCATAAAAGAACTTGGTTCTTAAAATACGAAAGCTTGATCATTAATGGGCACCCAAGAAGAAAAGAGTGCTTAGCACTCACTGGGCAGCGCCCAGCGCCTTACGTGTCCCTCACGTGGAAGCCATAGAAGAAAAGAGTGCTTAGCACTCACTGGGTAGCGCCCAACGCCTCACGTGGGCGCCACAGAAGAAAAGAGTGCTTAGCACTCACTGGGCATCGCCCATCGCCTTACGTGTCCCTCACGTGGGCGCCACAGAAGTAAAGAGTGCTTAGCACTCAACGCCCAGTGCCTAGCGCTTCACGTGCGTCGCACGTGGACGCTATAAAGGGCGCCTAGCACTCCATAGAAAGACAAAAGGAGTAATGTGTTTTACACTTATTAGGTAATCCCCCATGACTGAAAGCTCCACTGATCATATGTGGGTGTCAGAACTTATATAAGTGCTCAGCACTTTTTGCATAAAAGGGGGACTGATTAAATAGAGCCTAAGCAAGTGCTTAGCACTATTGTTTTTCAATAAAAAAAAAGGACCACGGAGCAGATCAAGCATAAATTGGCTAGGTCCTCTGAGAATAGAACCTCCTTGATTTAAATCAACCTAGCCCATATACTCATGATTGCCCAAACTGATCTCGGTCTCACATATGACTATTGATCCTTCAATTGATGATATCCAAAATGATATTCATCCCATATCTCCTAAGGTGATCTCAGTCTCAAAATATGACTAACGATTCCTAGGGCCAGCATAACCTGTCTCCCTCAAATACGGGATTTGGTTTAAAGGTACATCTCTCCACACCTCTGATATACGTCATTGTAATTCTTCAACGTTTTCAGAGAGGTGACAGGTCCCGACAACCAACAATTCTTCAGTGCATTCCCAAACCGTCCAAATCTACGTGCATACCTCAAATCAGACTGCACCCCATACTGGGTGCATTCCATATCACCCTTGTTTATTCCGTCACATAACAAATACACGTGCGCGCAAGATGAACACAATGGACCACTACGTCCTTAAACTGACAATGGGCCGAAATGTCCTTAAACCAATATTCGCTTCCAAAACAGCGATAATGGACCGAAATGTCCTTAAACTAATATTCGCCTCCAAAATGGTGATAATGGACTGAAACGTCCTTAAAATAAAACAATAGAGCCCAAATACTCTTTTGTTGGATCTGAAATAAAAATGATCCTGAAACCCCATTAAGTGGATCTTAGTCTCAAATTAGACTAATGTATCCTTAACAAAAACAAATTGAGCCCCCAAATGCTCACGTACATTTAAGTCAATCTTAATCTCAAAATAGATTAACGATCCTTAAATAAAAACCCCAAATAAAAGATATACAGATTTGGACTAATCCACGCCCTACGGGCGATAACATAAATTAGTCTCCGTATACAATCCACGGGCAACCAAAACAAACAAAAACACACACGATACGAAGTGAACTTCTGGAGCAGGAGAAAGTGGTTATCGTGATGCGGTAACGTAATTAACTGCAGGGGCTTGCGCCTATAGGGAAGAGCGTCCCCACAATAAAACCCCCCCTCATAAACGAGGAGAAATCTAACGAAGTCATGCTACAAGGGCCGCATCCGTCCAAACCTCCGATATACGATGCCATAAATCAACTTGGCATCTTCGGAGAGGTGGACGGATAAATCCAAATAGCATCTGCCCCCAAATTTAGGCAGGACGATCCATCCCGGTTCGTCCCGTTTTTTGGTGGTGAACAGATTCTGGCACGCCCGGTGGGACCTCTTCCTCTTTCCACTCCACACTTCGTGTGTCGTGTTCGCGAACAAAATCACGGTTTGCTATGGTTGCCTTTGGATTCGAGGTACTAAGATTTGGTGTCTTGTTCCTGTGCAGAAAGAAGAAATGAATATCAATGGCTTCCAACTGCCCAAATTGCAACAGCAACTCCCGCTCTGTCCCAACTGGAGGAGTGACATACGGGCCTAATGCGGCCTCCATCTTTTCAATGTCGGTAGGATAGGTGACTCAAGCCACTACTGGATTGTTCTTCGGGGCCATGCTCTCGCCAGCAAGCTTCACCGCCCCAGTGTCACCACAGGAAGCTCTTAAGAAGTCGGTCTTCGATTGACTTGCAACCACCACGGCCCCTCTCCACGGGTCGTCCAAGTCTGCCAACTCAGTCTTCAACAGGCTGAGCCGAAGCTCAAGTGGGCCCGTAAAGAGGCTCGCGATACCTGAAAGAGCTATCCCAGAACGGATAGTCCTCCCAACTCCTCCGGCAGGTGAAGTCATCAAAAGTTTTTCCCCTACCATAAAGTCGGCCTTCGAAAGATTGGCCATTCCCTCTCAAAGGACGTCAGTCTTCGACAGGCTGGCACCAGGAGCAGCCCCTCACCAAAGCAGGGGGAACGACGGAGCCGCTTCCATAACCGAGGTAGTCTCATCTGCAAGGCACGCTCGACGTCGCCCCTAGCGCCGAGTGAGAAGAGCCGGGGGCAACTCCCCGTCCGGACTCACCCCACCAGCTCCAATGGTGGAAATTGACGCTGCTGTTCCAACCGGGAACAACTTTGATCTGCTTAGTGTTGGTGATGTATGCCCTAGAGGCCATTATTGTATCACACTGGATTGCATATTACTTAATGGAAACTTAGGATATACACGGATATAGTAACAGTTTTGCTCAAAGTGGTAGTATGCTACCTGGTTTGTTTCTACCTCAATATGTGCATGTGTTTCTTTTAGCATATCGTTTATACATATTGGTAGAGCCCTTAGGATCTTTTGCTTGATTACTAGCGTTGTGATGGCAGTCACACTAGTGGGGGATGGGTAGTCTATAAGCACATCCTATACTGGTCCCTAGTCATAGGATTATCGAGACGGGGCATCGATACTTTAGAGTAGACTAGTGTATACGCTTTTCATCCCAGCAGGGGAGATGGTCTGTCTCACAACCATTAGTATGTCGTACTGGAGATAGTATGAAGATGCTCATTAAGTTATGAGTACACTGGACATGACTCGTCGGGAACAGTTGGTGGGTATTATACCTATCGTCGGGTAGCAGTTCCCAGGTGACATGAGTACAGCTTTGTCCGTCGACTTGACACTGCTACTGTTAGTTATATGTATGCCCTAGAGGCCATTACTGTACATAGGATGTATATTGTAGTGGATGCTAGGACATATATAGGTAGGACTTTCTTGCTCGACATGATAGTACGCTATCTGGTTGCTCTTTATCTTAACATGTATACTTTCAGTCTCTCTGTTACATGTTGATAAAGCCCTTAGAATGTGTACTCGACTTCCAAGAATATGATATAGATCATACTAGTGGGGCCTGGGTAGTCCATGAGTACATCCTTCAATGTTCCTAGTCGTGGGAATATCGAGACGGGGCATCGATATTCCAGAGTAGACTAGCGTATATCTTCTCGACCCATGTGATGGGCGATGGATGATCCCATATCCATTGGTGTTTGACATCAGAGATGGTATGCGGGTGCTCAGTGGTGACTGGGTACACTGAACGGACTCGCCGAGAACTCCCAGATGGTATTATACCTCACGTCAGATGGCAGTTCTCTGGTGACACTGGTACAGCTTAGTCTGTTGACCCGAGATCGTCATAGAGTCTTGTGTGTCTCCCACTGTGCTTTGATTTCCACCCTACCACGGCTCTACTGAGTCGTGCAAACATGTGGTTTTTGGATACAGTCCCGATTCACATGGATGCAATGAGCGATAGGAGGGGATTCGTCTCTCCCAGTATTGGGGGTTGATGTTGCGCTATGCTCGACTGGCCATAACTGGAAATCCCTGGCCAGGGTTGCAGTGATCTACTGGTAAGTGTTATCAGTTGTTTCATGCTATGTTATGGACCTTATATCGGCATGACTTATCAAGCTACTGGGGTCTGACGTTTACCACCCCTAGGCGAGATATGCGACATATCAGACGATCAGACCGGACTGTACGGTAAGTGTTGCTGGTTGGATTCACAGGAGTGTGAGCGGGCTTGCTCGTTGATATTTTGATCTCTCAATACCCGGGTGGCCGTTACGTTTAGCAGACCGCTTGCGGCTTGTGGGTGTTTGATATGATCATCACCTACTGCCGGCGTATTGACGAGTCTTTAAAGTCCTACACAGAGGTTTCCTGGCTCAAGCGAAACGAAATAGGAGCGCATATGAGATATGTGCGGGACCGAGAATAATGCCAGTATGTGATACTGTATTTTATTCTCGCGATTTGTATCATCGGACGGTTATATAAGATATAGCCGGGTTACCGAATCAAATGTTGATTCGATACATTGATACACTTGATATTAGTCGGTTATATGCAGTATGACCGGATCATTAAATCAAGTGTTGATTTAATGATTTAATGTATAATTATATATTTGATATATTATTTTACATTAACTAGTATTTGTTCACTTAAGATGGATTTTCTCACTTGATGTGCACATTGTATATATGATATAGTTTTGTGCACTAGTTTGTATCATGTTTGATGATACATGCAAACTTGGGTGTGTGTATGCTTTAAACCATGTTTAGGTTAATGGTTAGGGTTTTAAATTATTCACTTATTCATTTTATTTACTTTTGGCAAAAATGAAATGGTGGCTAACTTTGTTTTTTGCTTAAGCTTCATGAAGCTTCTTAGCTTTATCCACCATTTTGTTTTTTCCTTAACCTAACCATTCACCTAAACCCTAGTTTAGTCTCTACACTAGTTACCTCACCCATGGTTGCATTATGATAAGAATCACTTGGATTTTTCTTTTTGAATTATTATTCTTATCATATTCTTTCTTCTTCTTCTTCTTCAAGAAGAAAAAACCTTGCTACCTCCAATGGTGCCATGAGAAAAAGAGTGAGAAATCCAAATCCAAAGTGAACCCACTTCCTATTTCTTCATCCTCTACCACTTGCCATGTAGTAGAGTGTGTTATCTTCACAAGTTCTATGACCAAGTGAAGATGGAGCTTGATCTTGAGTTGCCTCGACGTAGATCATTTTCGGCATCGAAGTCGACGACCTAGCCCGATCATTTCTCTGACGAAACCATCGCCAGAGTCCGGGATCCGATGATCGCAGCGGAGGGACGTCATCACGGAGCTAAAGAAGTGGAGGACCGGATCTACAAAGGTTGTATTTCCATTCACTTAGTAGCAAAGTAGTTTGCTTGCTTGTTTGTTTCGCCTTACCTCTAGTTACGATCTAGTTTAGGGTTCTTTGGCACATGGAAAATTTTGAATTGGACATGTTTGATCAGTTGTAGAACCTCATAGGCGTGCCTAGGAACCCTACAGCTACTTCGCCTCGAGTGTGTTCCCACTGTACTTTGATTACTACCCTACCACGGCTCAAAGGAGTCATGCAAACAGGTAGTAGTTGGGTGCAGTCCCGAAGCACTTGGAGACAGTGGCGGTTAGATAGGATTCGTCTCTCCCGGTGTTGGGAGTTGATATCGCGCTATATTCGGAATTCCATTACACAAATTCCTTGGCCAAGACAAGCGAGATTTACTGGTAGGTATTCCAGTAGTTTCTCAGGGTGTTTTGGGCTATACTCCGACATGACTTATTGCGCTATTAGGGGTCTGACGATTACCGCCCCCTAGACCCGATATGCGATACTCTTAGACGAATAGACCGGACTGTATGGAGATTGTCACATACAGGCTCAGTAGGAGTTCAGATGAGTTAGCTCATCGGTCTTCTTATCGACACATACCTGGGTAGCTGTTACGTGCAGCTAGTACCGCTTGCGGTTTGTGGTTATACCCACTGCCAGCGTAGTGTCGAGTCTTTAGAGTCCCACACAGAGAATTTCCCTACACCGGGTAAAATATGTAGAGGCCGTATGGTTTTACGGCAGGGCTTCGATCACTTATGTGTACTTGTGCACGTATGATGATCGGGCGGATAATACTAGTGGGCTTTGGTTTAAGCCGGATCCTAGTATTATATTGATGGATTATTTTCGTCTCATTGTATTCGTATTCTTTGAAATGCGGATGCGGGTATGTATATACGGATGAGGGGCATTCTCGTAATTTCCTTGGGAAAGTTTCTAGAAGGTAACACCTCATTAGGGTTTCTTTTCTTTTGGATTAAAGATTAAAACTTAAATGAGGTGGAGGAAATGAGGTGGAGCTTTGCATTAAGTGAGACATGGTTCTTGGTGACTCATGGCATGACTCATGCCATGACTCACTATGTGTGATCATTGCACACACTAGATATTTTATCAAGCATGCTTGATATTTATCAAGCATACTAGATTTTTTGTAGAGTGTATAATTATCACAAAACAAGAGAGCCATCTTACTCACTTGCTCTCTTATTCATTCTCAATTTCCTCAAGTGATCTTCTTCTTCCTCTAAACCCTAAAGCTCTCATGAGTTGAGAAATCTAGGGTTCCAAGAGACAAATCACTCCATCTTCTCACTCTACACCCTTTAGGACATCAAATTTAGCGAACCAGAAGCCGTAGTTATCTCAGATTCGAGGTAGGAGCTCGGACTATAGACTCTCGGGTGGATCGTCTTTGACTCGAGGGGCCGTCAAGGTTGCCCGATCCGTTTCGATCCTTGGAGCTGACGACGAGGTGGAGGACAGCGATGAAGACCCGAAGGATTTGGTATTATGAGGTATAACTTCTTTCCGAGTAGTTAAACCTCATTGCAAGTTAGCTAGTTAGGGTTTACACACAATCCTGAGGTTCAAGTCGGTGTTGCGATGCATTTGAAAATCGTTTTTGAATATTCCGCCTCCCCGCGGACTCGCGGGGTGCGCAACATCGACTTACAGTAGAATCAGAGCCTAACTAAACCTTTACTAGCTTGTTAGCAACTTATTAGAACTTCGATCGTCGGAAAACTCGAAAACTAAACACCCCGATCCTTTACTTTCTATCGAATTTTAAAACTGTGCTAAAAATTATTTCAGAGGCATGAAAATTCACTGCAGGGAATTCTAAGAACTCTGAAGGAAAACGAGTCACAAACTCTGTTCCAGCCAAAAATTTCTGCGCAAAGAGCCTAAGGTATCAAATGGCAGCGATTCGCTTAAGAAAATGCGAACCAATATTTTCCGGGCTGTATTTTGACAAACTCACGAATGAGAAACAACTAAATTTTGATGGTATCGAAAGCGTCTTGAAAAAGCTTTCGATTTGATATATTATGGGCCTCATAATTCATTCGGGATCAAAAGTTATGAGGCATCACGTGCCCACACGTGACCGGGCATCACGTGTCCACACGTGACCATTTACAGGCAAAGCTTGTAGGCAGTGAATAAAATAAATAATTAAATAGGGTTATGTGCCATCACGTGATAGGCCTTTGAAAACCCACTGAAGAAAATTAAAAGTGCAATAAAACAATCAGGAATACCCCAATGGGGGATCACGTGTCCACACGTGACCAAAGGTCACGTGCAGACACGTGATGGGTTCTTAAGCTCTTTAACTAATAGAATTAAACTCTAATCAATAGGAGTCACGTGCCTACACGTGATGGGCCTCTTAATCTCACTAAAAAGGGATTATAAATCATAATAAAATAGCAGGGAATACCTCAATGGGGCATCACATGCCCACACCTAACCAACAGTCACGTGCAGACACGTGATGGGTTCCCAAGTTCTCTGGCTAATAAGAATTAAATTCCAACAATGGGGTCACGTGCCAACACGTGATGGGCTCTTAATACCCACTGAAAAGAATTAAAAGTATAATAAAATAACAAGGAAGAACCCCAATAGGGCATCACGTGCTCACACGTGACCAAGGGTCACGTGCTGACACGTGATAGTTCCTGAGTTCTTTAAAACAACAGAATTAAATTCTGGCTAAAAGCTTAAATAGTGGGGTCAAGTGCTCACACGTGATAGGCATCTAAACCTTCTGAACTAATAGAATTAAATTCTAAATTAAGGGAAATCAAAAACTCTAATATTTATTTAAATCTTTCCAAACAAAAAGATTGTGCTCTGTAAAGTGAAGCACCGTTGGATTAAAAATCCAATGGTGATTAAAAATCACCAATTTATAGAAAGATTCTATACAAGGAAAGATTTCCCTGAAATTTGAATAACAGATAAAAAAATCTCTTGGATTAAAAATCCAATGGTGAATAAAATTCACTGAGTGATCTAAAAGATCATGTTGGTTATAAAAATCAATTAAAATCTTTCAATGAAAGATTGACAAAACAAATTGATTCTTTTCTTTCTCCTATAAATAGGAGCCAAGAAGAAAAGAGAAAGGGGACTACTTTTTTTTGGGAGAAGAACATAGGAAAAAAAAGAGAGGAGAATTTAATTCTCAAGAGAGAAAAAAAGAGAGGAGAATTTAATTCTCAAGAGAGAAAAGAAAATTTCTTCAGAAAAGAAAAAGAAACCCTAGGTGAGAAAGGGAAAGAGATCTAAGCTCCATAAAACAAAAAAAGAGAGAATTTATTTCTCAAATTAAGAGTTTAACTCTTCTGAATAAAGAACTTAGTTCTTACTTTGGTTGAAGATCTGCAGAAGCAGATCTCCCCACAAGTTGAGAATTTAATTCTTATCGGGGAGATTCTGCCATGCAGATCCAAAACTTAGAGGGAGAATTGAGTTTAGGGAATTTAATTCCCCCAAATTCATAGGAATTTAATTCCTCAAAATGAAACTAGGGTTTAACCCTACATGAGAATTTTATTCTTCCATATATATAGGAATTTAATTCCTCTAAAACATAATTAAGGTTTAACCCTACAGAGAATTTAATTCTTAAAATAAAGAGACTTGAAAGATCTCCATGCACGTAAAGAACATTTGTCACGTGATGACACGTGACCCCAATCCGTAGTGAGCAGAAAAGAAAGAAAAAACTAGGTCACGTGCCCCTTAAACAAATCCTCCAAAATGAGAAGGAAAAAAGTTTGGAGGCAATGCATCACGTGCTCCCATGTGACTCTCAGATCAAAGAGAACAAAAGCAAATGCAGTACTGACTTTGGGCGCTCTCACGTGTCCCCACGTGACCCCTAATAAACACTTTAATAATCAATACATAGATATCTATCACGTGCCCACACGTGATGGCCTAAAGATTAAAAGTGTTTAACACTTATTTGAATATTCTGATAATAAAATAAAGGAGGTCTGGCCCCATCTCAGGCGCCTCACGTGCCCCCTTCTTTTCTAGTGTTTAACACTATTTTGAGCGTTTTGTCTCCAGTGTTTAACACTGTTTTAAATACATCACGTGAGGACACGTGACCGCTAAATATCTTCTAGTATTTAACACTATTTTAATACCAAGTTTAGCCCAAATTGGCTAAGTTTTCCAGAGGCAAGTCTCCTCTTCAATTAAACCTAAAAATTGATCAACTCATATGATATGCAGAGTAAAGCCCAGAGCTATAACGAAGGGTTTAGTGTTCAGCCAAAGACAAAATGTTGTCAGAGCCTCCATACCCCTGTTTAGCATTGCTAAAATAATGGGGGGCTGAACCCAAATAAATGTTCAACAGTCCAACAAAGGGCCAACATTTCAAACTTAAATGGACTTAGCCCAAATTGGCCATAAGTCCTCAATTCAGATTTAACTGAGCCAATGTGCTCATAATCTAATTATTTGATCTTAGTTCCAAATTGGACTATAGATCTCCCAATCAACTTTGATTCAAGGGTACATCTCTTCACTCCTTTGATATTTGTCATTGTAATCCTTCAACGTCTTCAGAGAGGTGATGGGTCCCGACAACCACACATTTCACAGACTATGACGTCTTTAAACTGGACGGTGGGGTCCTTAAACTCATGGACTATGATGTCTTTAAACTGGACTGTGGGGTCCTTAAACTCATGGACTATGATGTCCTTAACCTTGACTGTGAGGTCCTTAAACTCACGGACTATGATGTCCTTAACCTTGACTGTGAGGTCCTTAAACTCACAGACTATGATGTCCTTAACCTTGACTGTAAGGTCTTTAAACTCACGGACTATGATTTCCTTAATCTTGACTGTGAGGTCTTTAAACTCACGGACTATGATGTCCTTAACCTTGACTGTGAGGTCTTTAAACTCACAGTCTATGATGTCCTTAACTTCGACTGTAATGTCTTTAAACTAACAATGGACCGTAATGTCCTTAAACTAATCGACCGCAATGTCCCTAAACTAAACAATAGAGTCCAATTCCTCTTTTGTTGGAACTAAACGATCCCGTTAAGTTGATCTTAGTCTAAAATGAGACTAACGTATCCTTAACAAACGTTTAAGTTGATCTTAGTCTCAAATGAGGCTAACGTATCCTTAAACCCAACCCCCAAACCCAAATCTAAGAAGATACGGATTTGGACTAGTCCACGCCCTACGGGCGACAACATAAATCAGTCTCCGTATACAATCCACGGGCAACCAAATACAAAACAAACACCTATGACATGAAGTGACTATCTGGAGAAGAAGAAAGTTGTTATCGCGATGCGGTAGCGTAATTAACTGCAGGGGCTTGCGCCTACAGGGAAGAGCGTCCCCACAATCAAAAACCTCTCAAACGAGGGGGAATCTGACGAAGTCTGCTACATCGGCCACATCAGTTTAAACCTTCGATACATGGTGCTATAAATCAACTTGGCATCTTCGGAGAGGTGGACGGATAGCACCAATTAGCATCTGCCATGAAATTCAGGCGAGACGTTCGCCGCGTCTTCGTCCGCGTCTTTCGGCGGGGAACAGATTCTGGCACGCCCGGTGGGACCTTTTCCTCTTTCCACTCCACACTTCGTGTGTTGTGCTCGTGAACGAATCGCAGTTTGATATGGTTGCTCCTGGATTCGAAGTACTAAGATTTGGTGTCTTGCTCCGTGCAGAAAACAGAAGATCAATGGCTTCAACCTGCACCAACTGCAACTGCAACTCTCGCTCCGTCCCGTCCGGAGGAGTGACTTACGGGCTCCAAGCGGCCTCCATCTTCGCTATGCCGGTGGAACAGGTCACTCAGGCCACCACTGGATTGTTCTTCGGGACCATGCTCCCGCCAACAAGCTTCAGCGCTCCTGTACCATCACAAGAAGCTCAGAAGAAGTCGGTCTTTGATCGGCTTACAACTACTGCGGCCCCTCTCAATGGGTCGTCCAGCTCCAGCGCCTCAGTCTTTGACAGGTTGGGCTAAAACTCATGTGGCTCATGAAGAAGCCTGCAATACCAGAAAGGGTTATCCCGAAAAGGATAGCCATTCCTGCTCCCGAAGTCGTCAAAGCGGCTTCTCCTGCCAAAGGGTCGGTCTTCACAAGACTGACTATTTCAGCTCCTGTTCCAGGCGAAATCGCCAAGGCTGCTTCCCCTGCTCGGAAGTCTGCCCTCGATAGGTTGGCCATCCCCGCTCAGCGAACATCAGTCTTCAATAGGCTGATAACGACAATTTCTGACCAAGACAGGGGACATGATGAAGCCACCCCCATAGCTGAGCCAACACCATCTGCGCGACATGCTCGCCGTCGTCACTGGCGCCGAGTAAGGAAGGCTGGGGGCAGCTCTCCGTCTGGGCTTACTCCACCAGCTCCAACGGTGGAAATCGATGCTGCTGTTCCAACCGGGAACAGCTTTGAACTGCTTAACAAGGTGCGCAGGAACTCTCCGACTGCCGTGCTGAAAAGATCTCCTCCACCTGTGGAGAATGCCCCAAAAGCGAAGCTGGAACAACCCCCTCAATGGCTGTCCTTCAAAATTTATAAAGTCTGGCGACAGGTCCAGGAATCGGTGATCGACCAGGACTACTCTCGCCGATCAAAGAAGAGAAAACCATCCTGTCAAGCCATAAAAGGCGACAGCCGTCTGGGAGCCCTCTGCAATGGCCCCCTCGACTTCAACTGCTCACAAGATAAGGAGGCCAGAGAAAGCCCCTGTGAACGCGACAAACCGCAAGGACGTTGAATCTAAACACCCCAAGTCCGGGGGCATGGTAATACATACCGTTTATATGGCTTCCGGAAAAGAAGAAAACCGCGCTTCTACGGGTCATCGACCGCTTACCCGATCGATAACGAAAGCTCAGGAGCAACAACAGCAGAAACTTCAGGAGATGCTGACTGCAATGGCCGCACTCACTGGGCCGAAAGAAAGCCCAGAGACCTCAGAGCAGCGTCAGGAACAAGAAACCGATGCTGAATTCCTCCGAAGAATGCTCGAGAGGAAAGAGAAAGAGGCCGCGGAGCAGGCAGCCAACATAAAACGAATGGCTCTTTTGTTCCAAGACATGGCCGGGATGATGTTACAGCCGGAACTTCCAGCTGAAGACCCCCCGATTATCATTGAAGATGACAGAGGAGAGACATCGAACCTTCCTTCGGCTCTTTCAGCAGCCAAGGAGGAGACCATATCCATGGCCACTCTGGATGATTACATCGCTCAGCAAATACGAGCTCACCAGGTGAATGAAGCGGCTGGGCAGATCGTTAAAACGGGACGACCCTATCCGGACTGGTATGACCAAATAAGGTACCCGCCGGGATATACGATCCCCAAATTCCACGTATATAAGGGGACGGGAAATCCGCATCAGCACATCGCTCAATTCAGAGCCTTGTGCGGAAACCCGGGAGGTGACGATAAGCTATTGCTTCACCAATTCGTTGGCAGCTTGTCGGAGACAGCATTCTAGTGGTATTCTGAACTCCCAAATGACTCTGTTAAGACATTTGCAGAGATGGGGTTGCTATTCACCCAGCGTTTTGCGAGTGCTAGCGAACGCACCCCAATCACGGCATTGATCAATGCCAGGGTGAAGCCTGGAGAAACATGGGTTCAGTACGCGATACGGTGGCGGAATCTGTGGTCGAAATGCGAACAGCGCATAGAGGAAGCTCCTGCCGTGGGCATGTTTATGGGAACCCTCGATCCTCAGGCGACCATCTCCCAATTCATGATGTTCTTCAAGCCGACCACGTTCCAGGCTTTGATTGACAAGCTATCCCAAATGGACCATAGGCCTTCCTCTTCAAAGACGGAGCCTTGGAATGAAAAGGGCAAAGGGAAAGCATCCTTCGTCGCCAACGCTCAATAACAACCGAGTGGCCCGAGACCGGTTGTTCGCCAAAGCAACAAGCGCCCATCCCTCGAGGAGAGACTCGGACGTCCTTACTCGTTTCCCCGGGATAAAAAGAGGAGACTGTTCGAGCTGGCGGTGCGCAATAGGCTCATCAATCTGCCGGATCCAAAACGTCCGTTGCAGCCAGGCGATGTCAACGATCCTAATTACTTCCCTTACCACCAAGCAGTAAGCCATCCTATTGAAGATTGCTTTGTCTTTAAAAGCTGGATTGAAGACCAATACCAACAGGGCAAGTTCACACTGTCCGAAAAATGGAAGGTGAACCCGCCACAACCACATATCCGAAAAAGATGGACATGCCGGGGGTATCTTGCTCGTTCATAGAGAAAGCCCCATGGACCGAAAAGTCCATAAACTAGAAACTCGCCTCAAATATGGCAACGGTAGACCGAAACATCGTTAAACTAACGATGGACCACTATGTCCTAAAACTGGCTATTGACCGAAACGTCGTTAAACTACTGCCAACCCGCGCCGTCCCCAGGCCGACGTGATGTTAAAAAAAAGGGGGGTACGCCCACAAGCAAAATGGGCACGGATAAAAACCCAAAAGGGCGCCGTGAGTAAAAACAGCAGGACTACCAGCGATGTTTGTGAAAACCCGAAAGGGCGCAGACTCGTAAAAAAAAACGGTATGTCCATAAGCAAGATGGGCACGGATTAAAACCTGAAAGGGCTCTGTGAGTAAAAACAGCATGACTACCGGCGAGTTTTGTGAAAACCCGAAAGGGTGCAATCTCGTTAAAAGACACTTGCAAGGTCCTCTTGACCTTGTGAGGAGAAAATACCTGCGTGAGATCCTTACGACTCACAAGAGAGCAATACACTTAGGGATCCCTACGATTCCTAAGGAGAAATCACATTTACGAGATCCTCACGACTCGTAAGGAGAAATCCCCTTTGAGACCCTTACGGCTTATAGGATTTAAAAGCCTTAAGTTACAGGGATATGAACCTGTTCTTAAGCCATCACAAGCTCCAATGCTGCCCTACAAACGGTTCAATATTGACCCCTGTATACAATCCACGGGCACGAATGAACATTTCCCTAACAGAGTCCCACCAGCGACTAGGGATATGCTCATACGGTGAACAAACACTTGTAGGTCCTCTCGACTTGCAAGGAGAAAACACTCTTGTAAGATCCTTACGACTTATAAGAGAACACACACTTAGGAATCCTCACGATTCCTAAGGAGAAAATGCACCTACGAGATCCTCACGACTCGTAGGGAGAAACACCTTTATGAGACCCTTACGGCTCATGAAGTCAAAAGCCTTAGTCGACGGGATCCTAACCCTGTTTGCTAAGCCACCTTTGTTCAATATCGACAGAGGCAAATGATGATTCGCTCCTGGCAATATCCCAGTTGTAGCGATGCTGGTGCCTAAATCGGTATCAAATTCCAAGTCCTTTTATGGCAAATGATGATTCGCTCCTGGCATTATTCCAGTCGCAGCGATGCTGATGCTAAGATTGACACCAGATTCCAAGTTCCATACTCGCGGCAAAAAGTCAACGAGCCATAAATGCATATGAAACAGCCGAAATGATGAGGCAACTTGCAACAAAATCAGCAGTAAAAATGTATGCATACAAAAACAGCCGAAATGATTGGGCACCACGAAAAATAGCCGAAATGATCGGGCAATCGCGACTTTCACGATATAAAAGCTGAAATGATAGAGCGTCGCGGAAAGAAAAATATATAAAATAAAACTTTTTGCCCTACAGGCGAGATCACATCGATCCCTGTATACAATCCAGGGGCACAAACAAAGAGGGAACCATACCTTCCCACCAGGCTCCATCAGAAGATGAGCCAAATCTCGACGGCCACATCTACAGCCTGAAGACCCACAACGGCGTTCCTTCGCAGTCTAGCAGGATGCAGATGCAACGTCAACGAAAGACCTCACGGTCGAAGCAAAACGGAGCAACGAAAAAATCCCAGCTCCACCTCAGCATTCGTCTCGATACAGTAGACGAGATGTCAACAACGGCGTTCCTTCGCAGTCCAGCAGGCTGCAGATGCAACGTTAACAAAAGACCTCACGGTAGAAACAAAGCGGAGCCACGGAAAAATCCCGGCTCTACCTCAGCATTCGTCTCATTACAACAGATACAATGTCACCCCAGGGTCAAAACAACAGAGCCACGGCAGAGTCCCTAGTTCCAAATCTCGACGGTTTACAGACAACCTAGAGACCACCTCAGCATTCGTCTCGATACAGCAGACGAGATGTCAACGAAGATGTTCCTTTGCAGTCCAACAAGATGCAGATGCAACGTCAACAAAAAACCTCACGGTCGAAACAAAGCGGAGCGACGACAAAATCCCAGCTCCACCTCAGCATTCGTCTCGTCTTGCAGACGCAATGTCAACAACGGCGTTCCTTCGCAGTCCAGCAGGACGCAGATGCAACGTCAACAAAAGACCTCATGGTCAAAACAAGCGGAGTGATGGAAAAATCCCAGCTCTACCTCAGCATTCGTCTCGTTACAGCAGATACAATGTCGACAACGGCAGTCCTTCGTAGTCCAGCAGGACGCAGATCCAACGTCAACGAAAGACCCCATGGTCGAAACAAAGCGGAGTGACGGCAAAATCCCAGCTCCACCGCGACATTCGTCTTGATACAGCAGATGCAATGCCAGCAAGCGAAGCGAAGGCCAAATTCCTAGCTTCAGGGTCTTGATGGTGTAGGGTTGCTATGCACACGCACAAGGGTCTACGAGGCATCAACCATGCCCGATTAAAATTTTAGCCGTGCCGAACAACCCGAATACGGAACTTTAAACTAGAGATTAGGCGAAAACTATCATGCTAAACACTTTAACACTAAGTGAGAGGGATTACAACCTTTGTAGATCCGGTCCTTCACTTCATATGCTCCGTGTTGTGGTCCCTTCGCTGCAATCATCGGGATCCGGACTCTCGAGAGGTTCCACGAAGAGAAAGATGCAACCTTTGCTTCCGATCTTCGATACTAAGATGATCTACCTTGAAGTTTCTTTAACACAAGCTAACACTCATGAAATGATGTGAACACCCTCATCTAAATGGCAAGGGAAGATGAGGATGAAGAAGTAGGATTTTTGCTCTCTTTATTTATCTTTTTCTCATATTTATTCATCACTTTGGAAAAATTAAGCAAGCTTTTTCATGAAGAGAATGAAGGAAGAAGATGAACAATAATAGAATTGCTTTTGTGATGAATAATGCAAAAGAGATAATGATGAATTATGCAACCATGGTTGACTTAACCATTGTAGAGAATTGACCAAGGGTTAGGGTTTGGGTTGAGTTAAGAATGAGTCACTTACAAATATCTTTCACAAAACAAAATAGAAAACCTTCTAGAATCTACTAGAAGTCATTAACCCAAATCAAAACCTAATCTTGATTAATCTTTACTAAACATGTTGCATTAGTTATCATATCATGTTACAATATTATATATCACATATATAATATTTATTGTAACCAAATAAAATAATACAATTAACATATATCGCATATATATCAATGTATTACCCGAGTGAGAAAAAAATCTTTCAGTGAGCTAATATTAGTTAATGTAATTTAATATATCATATATATTATTATACATTAAATTATCGAATCAACATTTGATCCGACAATCCGGCTATATTGCATATAACCGACTAATATTTATCCGTACCGATTCATCGAATCAACACTTGATCCGATGACCCGGCTGATATCAAATATCGCGAGAATATAATACGGTATCACATATCGCATTATCCTCGGTCCCGCACATATCACATATGTGCTCCTACTCCGTTTTGCCTGAGCCAAGAAACCTCTGTGTAGGACTCTAAAGAATCGTCAATACGCCGGCAGTAGGTGATGATCATATCAAACACCCACAAGCTGCAAGCGGTCAGCTAAACGTAACAGCTACCCAGGTATTAAGCACTCAGAAGATCAACAAGCAAGCCTGTACACTCTCCTGTGAATCCAAACAGTAACACTCCCGTACAGTCCGGTCTCGTTGTCTGATATGTCGCATATCTCGCCTAGGGATGGTAAACGTCAGACCCCAGTAGCTTGATAAGTCGTGTCGATTTGAGGTCTATAACAGTTCGAGAAACTACTGATAACACTTACCGGTAAATCTCAGCAACCCTGGCCAGGGATTTCCGGTTATAGCCAATCGAACACAGCACAACATCAACTCCCTATACCGGGAGAGACGAATCCCCTCCTATCGCTCATTGCCTCCATATGATTCGGGACTGTACCCAAAAGCCACCTTTTTGCACGCCCTCTTGGACGTGGTATGATGGAAATCAAAGCACAGTGGGAATCACACAAGACTCTATGACGATCTCGGGTCGACAAACTACTCTGTACCAGTGTCACCGGAGAACTGCCATCTGACGTATGGTATAATACCATCTGGGAGTTCTCGGCGAGTCCGTCCAGTGTACCCAGTCTCCACTGAGCACCCGTACACCATCCTTGATGTCAAACACCGATGGATATGGGATCATCCATCGCCCATCATATGGGTCAAGATGCGTATACGCTAGTCTACTCTGGTGCATCGATGCCCTGTCTCGATACACCCTCGACTAGGAACAGTTATAGGATGTACTCGTCGACTACCGTGGCCCCACTAGTATGATCTCATCATAGTCCCAGTAGTCGAGTACATATCCTAAGGGCTTTATCAACATGTAATATAGAGGCAATCAGAGTACATGTTAAGATAAAGTACAACCAGATAGCATACTATCATGTAGAGCAAGAAAGTCCTCCCTATATATGTCCTAGCATCCACTACAATATACATCGTATGTACAGTAATGGCCTCTAGGGCATACATATAACTAACAATCTCCCACTTGCACTAGGGCCATCTGTTATGGTATCGCATACCCAACAATTAGCTGCGGTTGAAGTATCTCATACTCAACCATCCCATAAAAGTCTCTACTGGGAAAAAGGCCTTTATGAGTGGATTCGCGCTGTTGTCCTCTGTGTATACTCTCCTAACCTCGATCTCCCTGGAGATCAACCATCTCTATGATCAGGTGATACTGCCTAAGAATTATATCTGGATTTCTGATGGGACGGTAGTTCGTTGGCATAAGCCACAACTCCATTGTCTCACAATGGTAGGAACGAAGTTCATCTTATGAACTTATATATATCCAGACTGTCTCTTTGGTAGCATCCTTGGTAACGATGTATCTTGCCTTTAATCGTCTAGTATGTCACGGTATCTAGCTTGGAACTCTTCCAACATACCGTCCCTCCACTGAGGGTATAGACAAGCCTGCGACTGACATTCAGTCATCCTTATCACCCTGGAACCCTTCCAGTGATTCTCCCCAGGATCGATTGATACCATCTCACTACTACTAGTGAGTTTCCTAACATCCAATTAGATCTATCTCATAGATCCAAAACCCAGGATTTAGGAGGTATCACTTTGATCCTATATGGAGAATCCTTGTGATAAGCGGAGATTGACCGAGCGTAGCATAGGAAACTCCTTCCCTATCAAGAGTATGTCATCCACGTACTCTACGAGGATCACCACCATACTCTCTACTACCTTTTCGTATATACAAGGTTCATCTACTATTTTGATGAAGTCAAACTCTTTGACTACCACATCAAAATAGATGTTCCAACTCCACGATGCCTGTTTTATCATATAAAACATCTTGCACACGTTTCCGCTGCTCCCACTGTCTACGAAGCTTTCTGGCTGTGTACTTATAGACGCTCTTTTCTAAAACATCATTTAGAAAAGCAGTCATGACACCCAACCACCAGATATCGTAGTCATGGTATGTAGCCGTGGCAAGTAGGATCTGAATGGACTTAAGCATAGATCCTTAGAAAAGGTTTCAACATAATCCATACCTGGTCTATGATGCAAACCTTTAACAAGTCTAGCTTTGAAAGTCTCAACTTTTCCATGTACACCAAGTAATCTTCTCAAGATATACTTGCTCCTGATGGGGATTTAACCCTTCAGATAAAGCAACCAAAGTCCATACTTTGTTGGTGTATAAAGATTCCATCTCAGATCGATAAGCACCCAGCCATTCTTACAGAGTCCCACTCCTGACGGCCAGCTCGAAACTAGTTGGGTCATCATCTCATGATGCAATCCTCGCTCCCACTGTTATAGAGAAACCGAAGTATCTCTCAGGTGGGTGAGGAACCCTACTAGATCGGCGGAGAGGCTGAGGTTCGTTGGAAACTATTGAATCCTTTGGTTCTACCAAATCATCAGCTGCAGTTTGTATAGCTGGAACATTTCCAGTTCTACATAACAGACCTTGCCTCGAGCTTGTCTGGATTTTGCTTTTAGACATAGTCCGGACAACCCCAAATCTTAACAAGCTTAAGATATGGGCTCTTCCCTTTCCATATCACATGTGAAGTGGTAGGCAACTGATTTGATTTGAACCCTATTCAATAGGTATGCAGCTTCTCAAGTGCATAACTCCCTAAAGGAAATAGAAAACTCAGTAGTACTCATCATAGAACACACCATATCACATAGGGTGCTATGGCTCCACCCCGATACACCGACGTGCTGTGGTGTATACGGAGGAGTAATGCTGAGAGAGAATCTCATTCTCCTTTAGAATAGTCCAGGAATTCCGTGCTCAAGTATTCTCCTCCTTGATCTCATCAAAGGACATAATACTTATACCCGTATTTTGGTTCTCTACTTCTAATTTATATTCTGTGAATATCTCAAAGGGTTCGGACTTGTGTTTCAGCAGGAACATATGTCTGAATCTTAAGAGATCATCAGAGAATGTAATGAAGTACAAAGAACCAGTCTTGGCATATGTAGACAGGAGACTTTCATACATCAGCATGTATCAATCCCAAAAGTTCACTAACTCTTTCTCTGTTTCCAACAAACAGAGCTGTGGTCATCTTATCTTTGTGACATGACCGGCAAGTTTCACAAGATGTAAATTCAAACTAATTTAAATATGCATCTATATGTAACTTCAGCCAGTCGGGTCGCATTGATATGACCTAGTCTACAATGCCTCAAGAAGGATTTGTTCATTTCTGAACTCTTCCTCTTGTGTGTGTTCTGTATACTAAGAACTGTGGTTTGATTTAGAACGTCAATGCTTTTAGATAACGTGCCTGAACCGATCAACTCTTGGTATAGGAAATGTTCAAAACATTATCCAACAATACAAAATTATATCCTTTCTTTACTAATAAAGAGAGTGATATGATTTTGTATATCAGGTTCGGTATCTAATAACATTTGTTCAGAATCAATGTATTCCGGTAATACAGGGTGACAGTGACCAACAGACTTGGCTGCAACACTTGCACCGTTTTCTGTCTCATGAAACTTATCACCCGTTCTCAGTTCTCTACCTATCTGTAGCCCATGTAACAGATTACATATACGGGATCCTGATCCGGTATCACATACCCAGGACGTAAAGGATACTGAGAAACAGTTCTGTGTAATGAACACACCCGATGATGATGCATCAACATGCACTTTCTTCGTTTGGGCGGCACGGGAATTCTGGTAATCCCCAATTTTCTACTCTGACTTATAACAATTATAAGTTGGAGCGGGACCAACGTATCCCAGCTCAGTATAACAAGCGGGTTCGGTCAATATATCCGTTTTATTATCTTGATTAAGGCGTGATATAGTCGCTACCTGGAGAGAGAGAAGAAAACACTCAGCGTATGCTCTTGCAAGATTAGATTGGTTATCTAATATATCTAATCAGGATGTCTCCCACTGTTTTAATCAAATCTTCCTTCAAACCCTAAAAGGAAAGACTAGCCGGGATTAATCACACGCTATAAGTTCGCCAATCTTTCAGCCAGGCCAGTGTCGGTACTTTGAGGGAGGTCCCCCGTGCTTTCGCACGAACCTAATTAAGTAAACCTCGTTTTCCCATAGGCGTAACCCCGTTAACACCTTTCTAGACACCTACTTGATCGGCTAATTGTAATGTGTAAAACTCTCCCAGGAGTAACTCTTACTCGCAGCGGGTATCGGGATCCAACTATCTTATAGAAGGTATGCAATCTCATTGCAAATTTCAACACTTGAAATTCCCAATGATATTTTACCCCTAGCGTGCTATGACCTTGACGCATGCCAAACAACCCATAGTCCGCTAGTCAAGTTCAACCCGTACATTTCTTGATTGAATTAAACCCACCCGCACGACCCTTGACGCATGCCAAACAACGCCGTACGAATACCCTAATCCAATTGCATCGTATGCTAGCAGATAAGCACTAGTTAGCTACCGTACACTACGCTTTGACGCATGCCAAACTACCGCAGCACGAATACTAAGTAGTACTTATCTGAAATGACGGAGGGCTACGACAGGTTTTTAAGAAAACCCTTTGCGTAATGAACTTGATGTCGTTGTAGAATCGAGTGATTTTAAATGGAGTGTTTTTGAGGCTTTTCTAGTTTTGCTAAAGGGGTCACTCCCGGTGAAGGGATCGTCGGCCCTTTCCTCATCGAATAAGGTGCAGGATATTTCACAAATACCACTATGCAAAGCAAGAACTGTAGAAGCAATCAAAAGACAAACCGAGTTTGTAGCATCTGCTAGTTATTGCTAAAGGAGTCACTCCCGGTGAAGGGATCTCGGTCCTTTCCTTATCGAATAAGGTGCTGGATGTTCTACAAGGAACACCGCTATGCAAAGCGAGAACCGTAGCTACCTGTTTTTGAAACAAGTTTCTACAACATCTTAGGTTTCTTTTATTTCATTAATCTCATTAATGAAGTCCCATTTTATTATGCTTCACAAGCATCTCTTTTGAAACGAAATCTGCAATATAACATATATCTCATATATATAATATAAACATTCGTCTCAGGCAGTAATATGATCTCATCACAGAATATTGCAGCAGAAGAACATATATGAAATATTGGATATACTAGGACGTCCGTGTTTTCAATACGAGCCTGTATAAAACACGGATTCCACGGTCGCGATGAATAGCCAAACCCACATCCCTAGACCCCTACGAGAGCGGCAAGCAGCACAGCCAATTCCAGGGTTAGGAGACCCGGTCTCGACTCCTCGAGATGGTCTCCCACTGGACCCTAGAACCCGGTTACTTGTGCTCCCCGTCTTGGGTCTACCTAATGCGGAAAAGTAAATAATATACAACGGTGACATCTTCCGCTACCTGGAAGTGCCCCAATAAAAGAATATTACATACAAATGAATTTTACATGAATGAAAAAGAAAAAACTCTTATCTCACATAAAACCCCCGGCTATTCAAAACGCGACGATCCAATATAACATATCACAGCAACACATAATATCTCATATCATCAACGTAAGCAAGTATGCGTATCCCGATTGTCGTTGATGTATAGCAACGAAGCCGGCGATACACCACATACTACGCTTACGGTCATAGAAAAGAAAGTGTAAAACTACAACAGTTGGAATCTGCAACCTCCTTAGACATCGCATGCCTAACCAAATGAATTCCTTAGACATCACATGCCTAACAACTATAAACCCCGCATTTTAGTCTCATTATCGAAAACTCTTTTCAATATCAAGTCGGGCAATTCAACAAGATTCCCGACAATCTGATTGAATGCTCGTCGCAAACTTTAGTAGACGGCCGCGCCCCTAGATGCCGTCGACGAAGTGAACTAAGGCGGAACACCGCTGCCGCGAGCACCCGAATGGATGCTTTCAGCGACGGGGTTCTCCTACAGTCACTTGGTCGGGGCTATGAGGCGTAGCTGTCTATTAAGTTTACCCGGCGAGTATCCGCGTACGCTACGTGATTGCGACGGACTTTTGATCACATCAAAATTCCATGGCAACCGATCATCTGAGACTAAACTGCTATGTCTATAATATTCAAATTAGTTATCTCATAACTACCTGTGGATTCCAAATATTGTATCGCATTCCAGATAAATAGACAAAGTTAAACTTTCCGATCGAATCATCAAACACCCAAGATTTCCCCAATATATCTCAACACTTGAAATCAGTTTAAAAACATCCAACACATGCCACAGTACCAATGGTCTAGCCGTAGAAGGGTCAAGCCAACGCCTCACATGTGGCACGCCGTACTGCCCCAAACCCTAAGGTTCAAAGGGCAGTTCAAGACGGTCACATAATCGAGTTAAGATTTGTTGTCTTCTAGAGGGTCCACCGAGTTACTTGCACGACTTAGAACATTCTTAAACACGAGAAAAAATCCAACTTTTGAAAAATTTTCCGACAGGGGAAAAAGTGAGTTATTGATATCCGTTCGAACTTTTTAACAGTTTCTAAAAATTATCCGGAAAACCACATAGACAAAATCTGATACTCCGATCGAAACACCGAATCCCCAAAACAACCCCAGAAAACTCAACTGTAGAATAAATATTAAAAATTCCCAGAGAACTCAGCACTGAATAAAAGAAGTTACTGTGCAAAATTGGGTGGGTGACGTCATCATTTAGCCGCGGAACCGCCGCAGAAGGCATGCTTCTGCCGCGGTTCCGCCGCACTTTTTACTATTCATTGAAAACGTTTTGCACCGTAATTCTTATAATTCCCTGCTGAATTTTTAAAGCATTTTTTATTTACAAAAATCCAAATTTTCAGAAAATTTCCAGAGAGCATTTTGGAGTCGGGGTTTCCGGTTCGATCGGACTTCAAACTTCGTCTAGACTTCGCCTAAACCTCTAGCTTGGCTCTGATACCACTGTAGGGTTGCTATGCACGCGCACAAGGGTCTACGAGGTATCAACCATGCCCGATTAAAATTTTAGCCGTGCCGAACAACCCGAATACGGAACTTTAAACTAGAGATTAGGCGAAAACTATCATGCTAAACACTTTAACACTAAGTGAGAGGAATTACAACCTTTGTAGATCCGGTCCTTCACTTCATATGCTCCGTGTTGTGGTCCCTTCGCTGCGATCATCGGGATCCGGACTCTCGAGAGGTTCCACGAAGAGAAAGATGCAACCTTTGCTTCCGATCTTCGATACTAAGATGATCTACCTTGAAGTTTCTTTAACACAAGCTAACACTCATGAAATGATGTGAACACCCTCATCTAAATGGCAAGGGAAGATGAGGATGATGAAGTAGGATTTTTGCTCTCTTTATTTATCTTTTTCTCATATTTATTCATCACTTTGGAAAAATCAAGCAAGCTTTTCATGAAGAGAATGAAGGAAGAAGATGAACAATAATAGAATTGCTTTTGTGATGAATAATGCAAAAGAGATAATGATGAATTATGCAACCATGGTTGACTTAACCATTGTAGAGAATTGACCAAGGGTTAGGGTTTGGGTTGAGTTAAGAATGAGTCACTTACAAATATCTTTCACAAAACAAAATAGAAAACCTTCTAGAATCTACTAGAAGTCATTAACCCAAATCAAACCCTAATCTTGATTAATCTTTACTAAACATGTTGCATTAGTTATCATATCATGTTACAATATTATATATCACATATATAATATTTATTGTAACCAAATAAAATAATACAATTAACATATATCGCATATATATCAATGTATTACCCGAGTGAGAGAAAGAATCTTTCAGTGAGCTAATATAAGTTAATGTAATTTAATATATCATATATATTATTATACATTAAATTATCGAATCAACATTTGATCCGACAATCCGGCTATATCGCATATAACCGACTAATATTTATCCGTACCGATTCATCGAATCAACACTTGATCCGATGACCCGGCTGATATCAAATATCGTGAGAATATAATACGGTATCACATATCGCATTATCCTCGGTCCCGCACATATCACATATGTGCTCCTACTCCGTTTTTCCTGAGCCAAGAAACCTCTGTGTAGGACTCTAAAGAATCGTCAATACGCCGGCAGTAGGTGATGATCATATCAAACACCCACAAGCTGCAAGCGGTCAGCTAAACGTAACAGCTACCCAGGTATTGAGCGCTCAGAAGATCAACAAGCAAGCCTGTACACTCTCCTGTGAATCCAAACAGTAACACTCTTGTACAGTCCGGTCTCGTCGTCTGATATGTCGCATATCTCGCCTAGGGATGGTAAACGTCAGACCCCAGTAGCTTGATAAGTCGTGTCGATTTGAGGTCTATAACAGTTCGAGAAACTACTGATAACACTTACCGGTAAATCTCAGCAACCCTGGCCAGGGATTTCCGGTTATAGCCAATCGAACACAGCACAACATCAACTCCCTATACCGGGAGAGACGAATCCCCTCCTATCGCTCATTGCCTCCATATGATTCGGGACTGTACCCAAAAGCCACCTTTTTGCACGCCCTCTTGGACGTGGTATGATGGAAATCAAAGCACAGTGGGAATCACACAAGACTCTATGACGATCTCGGGTCGACAGACTACTCTGTACCAGTGTCACCGGAGAACTGCTATCTGACGTATGGTATAATACCATCTGGGAGTTCTCGGCGAGTCCGTCCAGTGTACCCAGTCTCCACTGAGCACCCGTACACCATCTTTGATGTCAAACACCGATGGATATGGGATCATCCATCGCCCATCATATGGGTCAAGATGCGTATACGCTAGTCTACTCTGGTGCATCGATGCCCTGTCTCGATACACCCTCGACTAGGAACAGTTATAGGATGTACTCGTCGACTACCGTGGCCCCACTAGTATGATCTCATCATAGTCCCAGTAGTCGAGTACATATCCTAAGGGCTTTATCAACATGTAATATAGAGGCAATCAGAGTACATGTTAAGATAAAGTACAACCAGATAGCATACTATCATGTCGAGCAAGAAAGTCCTCCCTATATATGTCCTAGCATCCACTACAATATACATCGTATGTACAGTAATGGCCTCTAGGGCATACATATAACTAACAGACGGCAACTCATATAAAGCCTGAAAGAAATCGGAGATCATCCCACATTAGCGCGGAGTGGTCACCACCTTGACATTCGTCTCGATACAGCTGACGAGATGTCACTACAGCGTCCTTCCTCCAACAGGATTCGGACACGCCAAAGCAAACGAAGCGAAGGCCAAATTCCTAGCTTCAGGGTCTTGACGGCAACTCATATAAAGCCTGAAAGACCATCGGAGATCATCCCACACCAGTGAGGAGTGATCACCACCTCGACGTTCGTCTCGATACAGCAGACGAGATGTCACTACAACGTCCTTCCTCCAACAGGATTCGGACACTCCAAAGCAAACGAAGCGAAGGCCAAATTCCTAGCTTCAGGGTCTTGATGGCAACTCATATAAAGCCTGATAGACCATCGTAGATCATCCCACACCAGCGAGGAGTGATCACCACCTAGACGTTCGTCTCGATACAGCAGACGAGATGTCACTACAACGCCCTTCCTCCAACAGGATTCGGACGCGCCAAAGCAAACGAAGTAAAGGCCAAATTCCTAGCTTCAGGGTCTTGACGGTAACTCATATAAAACCTGAAAGACTATCGGAGATCATCCCACACTAGCGCGGAGTGGTCACTACCTCGACGTTCGTCTCGATACAGCAGACGAGCTGTCACCCCAGCGTTCTTCCTCCAGCAGGGTTCAGACGCGATAATCAAACAACGGAGCCATGGCAAAATCCCTAGTTCCAAATCTCGACGGTTCACATGCAACATAGAGACAACCGCGACATTCGTCTCGATACAGTAGACGCAGTGCCAACAAACGAAGCGAAGGCCAAATTTCTAGCTTCAGGGTCTTGATGGCAACTCATATAAAACCTGAAAGACTATCGGAGATCAGCCCACACCAGCGCGGAGTGGTTATGACTCATCAGGGCTCTCCAAAATGAGCCTAACCTCAAGTAAAAAGCGGCATGGAAAAATTCCTAACGCTTGCTCTTCCGACGGTCAAACTGCCTAGGAAGATTGCTTGAAGACGTCTTGTCCAGCCCCCAAAGGGATCAGAGACACGACAGTCATAAGGCTGCTCGAACAACAAGATTGCCTATCGAGGAATACATCAGCCAACGCGACGGTACGACGGACAAAATCCTAGTACCACAGACCCTAACTGACCTTTGTCGCAAAGAGCAGAGGTTAACTGTGACGTTAGGACATCCTTGCGAGAACTTCTCGATTCGTCTCGACTCGTAAGGCAAAGCCTTAGGCAATGGGGATTAAAAAAACTTGTTTCCTAAGCACTGGGGCCCTGCAAGTCAGTCCAAGATGGACACTTGCATACTATTCACGGGTCACACTCTCCGAAGTCGAACATCGATAAAGAGGGAAACAACTACTTACAAGTCCTCTCGACTTGTAAGCGGGAAAAATTCTCTTGTGAGATCCTTACGACTCTCAAGAGAAAACACACACCTAGGAGTCCTCACGACTCCTAGGGAGAAAATACACCTACGGGATCCTCTCGACTCGTAGGGAGAAAAGTCTTTATGAGACCCTCATGGCTCATAAAGTTGAAAAGTCTTAGGTGAAAGATCCTAAACCTGTCTTCTAAGCCATCACTGCCCTACAAAGAGGTCAAGATGGACTATCTATAGGCCACATTCCCCGAAGTCAAATATCGACAAGTAGGGAAACAATCACTTATGAATTCTCTCGATTTGTAAGGGAGAAAATTCTCTTGTGAGATCCTTACGACTCTCAAGAGAAAACGCACTTAGGAGTCCTCACGACCCCTAAGGAGAAAATACACCTGCGGGATCCTCCTGACCTGTAGGGAAAAAAACCCTTCTTGAGACCCTTACGACTCATGAAGATGAAAAAGTCTTATGCTACAAGGACCCTAAAACTTGACTCCTAAGCCCTCAATTCTATGGCCATGCATAACTCTGCACTACTTCACCCACGTACATACTTACATGGGCAAAGTAGTGGGGGGCATTTGTTCCCGCAAAAAATTTCTGTGCAAAGAGCCTAAGGTATCAAATGGCAGCGATACGCTTAAGAAAATACGAACCAATATTTTCCAGGCTGTATTTTGACAAACTTCTGAATGAGAAACAACTAAATTCTGATGGTATCGAAAGCGTCTCGAAAAAGCCTTCAATTTGATATATTATGGGCCTCATAATTCATCCGGGATTAAAAGTTATGAGGCATCACGTGCCCACACGTGACCGGGCATCACGTGTCCACACGTGACCATTTACTGGCAAAGCTTATAGGCACTGAATAAAATAAATAATTAAATGGGGTCACGTGCCATCACGTGATAGGCCTTTGAAAACCCACTGAAGAAAATTAAAAGTGCAATAAAACAATCAGGAATACCCCAATGGGGGATCACGTGTCCACACGTAACCAAAGGTCACGTGCAGACACGTGATGGGTTATTAGGCTCTTTAACTAATAGAATTATACTCTAATTAATAGGAGTCACGTGCCCACACGTGATGGGCCTCGTAAACTCACTAAAAAGGGATTATAAATCATAATAAAACAGCAGGGAACACCCCAATGGGGCATCACGTGCCCACACGTGACCAACAGTCACGTGCGAACATGTGATGGGTTCCCAAGTTCTCTGGCTAATAAGAATTAAATTCCAACAATGGGGTCACGTGCCAACACGTGATGGGCTCTTAAAACCCACTGAAAAGAATTAAAAGTATAATAAAATAACAAGGAAGAACCCCAATGGGGCATCACGTGCTCACACGTGACCAAGGGTCACGTGCTGACACGTGATAGTTCCTGAGTTCTTTAAAACAACAGAATTAAATTCTGGCTAAAAGCTTAAACAGTGGGGTCACGTGCTCACACGTGATAGGCATCTAAACCTTCTGAACTAATAGAATTAAATTCTAAATTATGGGAAATAAAAAACCCTAATATTTATTTAAATCTTTCCAAACAAAAAGATTGTGCTCTGTAGAGTGGAGCACCGTTGGATTAAAAATCCAATGGTGATTAAAAATCACCAATTTATAGAAAGATTCTATACAAGGAAAGATTTCCCTGAAATTTGAATAACAGATAAAAAAATCTTTTGGATTAAAAATCCAATGGTGAATAAAATTCACCGAGTGATCTAAAAGATCATATTGGTTACAAAAATCAATTAAAATCTTTCAATGAAAGATTGACAAAACAAATTGATTCTTTTCTTTCTCCTATAAATAGGACCCAAAAAGAAAAGAGAAAGGGGACTACTTTTTTTTGGGAGAAGAAGAGAGAAAAAAAAGAGAGGAGAATTTAATTCTCAAGATAGAAAAAAAGAGAGGAGAATTTAATTCTCAAGAGAGAAAAGAAAATTTCTTCAGAAGAGAAAAAGAAACCCTAGGTGAGAAAGGGAAAGAGATCTAAGCTCCATAAAACAAAAAAAGAGAATTTAATTATCAAATTAAGAGTTTAACTCTTCTGAATAAAGAACTTAGTTCTTACTTTGGTTGAAGATCTGCAGAAGCAGATCTCCACACAAGTTTAGAATTTAATTCTTATCGGGGAGATTCTGCCATGCAGATCCAAAACTTAGAGGGAGAATTGAGTTTAGGGAATTTAATTCCCCCAAATTCATAGGAATTTAATTCCTCAAAATGAAACTAGGGTTTAACCCTACATGAGAATTTAATTCTTCCATATACATAGGAATTTAATTCCTCTAAAACATAATTAGGGTTTAACCCTATAGAGAATTTAATTCTTAAAATAAAGAGACTTGAAAGATCTCCATGCACGTAAAGAACATTGGTCACGTGATGACACGTGACCCCAATCCGCAGTGAGCAGAAAAGAAAGAATAAAACTAGGTCACATGCCCCCACGTGCCCCCTAAACAAATCCTCCAAAATTAGAAGGAAAAAAGTTTGGAGGCAATGCCTCACGTGCTCCCATGTGACTCTCAGATCAAAGAGAACAAAAGCAAATGCAGTACTGACTTTGGGCGCTCTCATGTGTCCCCACGTGACCCCTAATAATCACTTTAATAATAAATATAGAGATATTTATCACGTGCCCACACGTGATGGCCTGAAGATTAAAAGTGTTTAACACTTATTTGAATATTCTGATAATAAAATAAAGGAGGTCTGGCCCCATCTCAGGCGCCTCACGTGACCCCACGTGAACCCTTCCTTTCTAGTGTTTAACACTATTTTTAGCGTTTTGTCTCCAGTGTTTAACACTGTTTTAAATACATCACGTGAGGACACGTGACCGCTAAATATCTTCTAGCGTTTAACACTATTTTAAAACCAAGTTTAGCCCAAATTGGCTAAGTTTTCTAGAGGCAAGTCTCCTCTTCAATTAAACCTCAAAATTGATCAACTCATATGATATGCAGAGTAAAGCCCAGAGCTATAATGAAGGGTTTAGTGCTCAGCCAAAGACAAAATGTTGTCAGAGCCTCCATACCCCTGTTTAGCATTGCTAAAATAATGGGGGGCTGAACCCAGATAAATGTTCAACAGTCCAACAAAGGACCAACATTTAAAACTTAAATGGACTTAGCCAAAATTGGCTATAAGTCCTCAATTCAGATTTAACTGAGCCAATGTGCTCATAATCTAATTAATTGATCTTAGTTCCAAATTGGACTATAGATCTCCCAATCAACTTTGGTTCAAGGGTACATCTCTTCACTCCTTTGATATTTGTCGTTGTAATCCTTCAACGTCTTCAGAGAGGTGACGGGTCCTGACAACCACACATTTCACAGACCATGACGTCTTTAAACTGGACTGTGGGGTCCTTAAACTCATGGACTATGATGTCCTTAACCTGGACTGTGGGGTCCTTTAACTCATGGACTATGATGTCCATAACCTTGACTGTGAGGTCCTTAAACTCACGGACTATGATGTCCTTAACCTTGACTGTGAGGTCCTTAAACTCACGGACTATGATGTCCTTAACCTTGACTGTGAGGTCTTTAAACTCACGGACTATGATGTCCTTAACCTTGACTGTGAGGTCTTTAAACTCACGGACTATGATGTCCTTAACTTCGACCGTGATGTCTTTAAACTAACAATGGACCGTAATGCCCTTAAACTAATCGACCGCAATGTACCTAAACTATACAATAGAGTCCAGTTCCTCTTTTGTTGGATCTAAACGATCCCGTTAAGTTGATTTTAGTCTAAAATGAGACTAAAGTATCGTTAACAAACGTTTAAGTTGATCTTAGTCTCAAATGAGGCTAACGTATCCTTAAACCCAACCCCCAAACCCAAATCTAAGAAGATACGGATTTGGACTAGTCCACGCCCTACGGACGACAACATAAATTAGTCTCCGTATACAATCCACGGGCAACCAAATACAAAACAAACACCCACGACATGAAGTGACCATCTGGCGAAGGAGAAAGTTGTTACCGCGATGCGGTAGCGTAATTAACTGCAGGGGCTTGCGCCTGCAGGGAAGAGCATCCCCACAATCAAAAACCCCTCAAATGAGGGGGAATCTGACGAAGTCTGCTATATCGGCCATATCCGTTTAAACCTTCGATACATGGTGCCATAAATTAACTTGGCATCTTCGGAGAGGTGGACGGATAGCACCAATTAGCATCTGCCCCGAAATTCAGACGAGACATTCGCCGCGTCTTCGTCCGCGTCTTTCGGCGGGGAACAAACTCGTCATAACCACCGCGGAACCGCGGCGAATCGATCGATTTGCCGCCGTTCCGCTGCCGAGTCGGCTCGTTTTTCCTCTGTGCTTTTTTTTAGGTGTACAGTTTTCTTGTATATTTGGTTTCTACCCTTGATGATCTGAGTGCTGGTTTGCATTTGGGGTAGACATGGAAAATAGTTTTCGATCGAGATTCTAAGTTATTTGCTAATCGAGTTTTATCTGTGTTGTGATATATGTGTTTGGAAACGTCGACTAATTGCTATACGTCGATTAGTCGGGGTTGCACATATCTGTGTTGCTTTATTGGTTTGTGGATATGAACTTGTTGGATCGTCGTGGATGAATAGCTGGGGATGTGAGATGAGGGTTTTTATCTTTCATTCGATGTAAACTGTAAAGTGATGTAATATTATTTTGCGGGCACATCCGGGTTGAGGTTGTATCCACCGTTGTATTATTTCTTTTACTGTTTTCTGCTCTTAGGATAGACCCAAGGTGGAGTGCACAAACTACCGGATACTTTGAAGTGCTGAGTGGCCTACTCACTTTGATGAGGGAGGTTGCTTCACTTCGGGTATTTGACGGGTAGTTTGCCGCACTCGTAGGGGTCTGGGGTGGGTTTTGGCTATTCATCACGACTGTGGAATCCGTCTTTCGTTACAGGCTTAAACGAAACGCGGAATTCCTAGTATATCTAATATGTTCATCTATGATCTGGAATGCCTATTATTGCGTCAGACGAATGTTTATTATATATATATTATATAGTAGACGTTGCTTATGTTTTGCATCCGCTCTAGTCCAGCCCCCGCTCTGGCGTTAGTTAGGTAACCTAACGGTGTTAGACGGGGCCTAGTGGCGAATGCGGATGGCATAAGTGGACGTGGTATTTTCGTCTTTTTCTGTGATCATAGGTGTAAATGATGGGACTGCATTACATTAATGCAAAGCAAACAAACCAAAGCTGAATCGTTGGAACAAATTTTAAAACCACTCGGTTTTTTTAAAACATGAGACTTTTAAATGCGGAGCTTAAACCATTCCTTTTAAAAGCTATCAGGTTCCTTCGATTATATCAAGTTCACTATGTTCATGGTTTCGCTAAAACCATTCATAGCCCTCTGTCATTTCAGTTGAATATTCAGTAGTATTCAAGCTATGTATTTTGACTTTCGCCAAGGCATCGTGATTGGTAGCTGCTGGATATTCATCTGTAGTATAGATAGATGCGTTGGTTTGGGACAGTCGTACTACTATTTTGGCCTTCGTCAAGGGTATGTACGGGTGGGTTCAAATTAACCTGGACAATGACGGGTAGAACTTGACATGTGACTTATGATATGTTGGCCTTCGTTAAGGTCATAAGAGCATGGGGAAAAAATCCACATCGGGAGTTTCTAAGGAAACTGAAACTTGCTAGTGCTGCATACCATTTGGATTGTGATAATGTTGGTAGGATTCCTTCAGGATTATCACACAATGATATTTGGATCCCGATCCTACTGTGAGTATCCACTACTCCTCGAGAGATTTTTCACTTAACGATCAATGCTATAAGTAGGTGTCTAGAACAGTGTTAGCGGGGCTACGGCTCCAGGGAAAAGAGGTTAATTAATTAAGGAACTTAGCGAAAGCGTCGTAAAATCTCCCTTGAAGTACCGACACTAGCCTGGCCTAACGGTTAAGCAAGTATTGTACGGTGAGATTAAACTCGACTAATTCTTCTTTTATGGTTTGAGGAAGGATTTGAGAAACAGTGGGAGCCATCCTGTTTAGATAAATTAAAAACCAATCTAAACTCGTAAGAGTATCATGCTGAGTGTATTATTCTCTCTCTCTAAATTACAGCGACCAGGTGACCAGATTAAGTTACAGATATATAATAAAATGACTGAGTTATACTATGTTGACCGGCAAAGGTTTGTCCAGATATCCATTACCTATGACAAGCTGGACCACCTCATTAATACTCAAGCCCCCGCCGTCCCAGTTCCAGTTTCCACCGTCGCGGATGTTGATATCCGTAAGACAAGGGAAAAAGACCGTGCGAATGCCAAGTGCCTCGTGTTAGCCTCAGTAGATGGTGTAAACTAGAGGCAGCAAGAGAAGATGGACTTAGTTTTCCATTATCCTCCATAACAAAGTTTTATATGAAGAGCAATCTCGTATCGCAAGATATGATACCTCGAAGGAATTGCTTCAAGAGAGGTTGGCTGTCGGGTCATCTGTAGGGGACCACGTCCCTATAATGATCAGCTGTATTAAACAGCTCACGGACCTGGAGACCACGTTGGAAAACGAGTCATGTACCGACTTAATTCTACAATCTCTTCTACTTATGCCCAGGGGAAGAAAGTTATACTTCCAGTTGAGGGCACCCTGAAGGAAACCAAGGCGACACCCGCTCTGCTTATTGGGGAATCTTTCGCTTCTGGATCCAAGGCGAAAGCCAAGGTTGAGAAGAAGAAGACCTCCACAAAGCTGATAGGCGGTGTTAGTAAGGTAGAAGAAAAGGGCAAGGAAAAAGTTTCGGGGTTAACAGTAGGGAAGGAGAGATATTCCTATTGTCACAGGAAAGGGCATTGGCAAAAGGGATGCAGGGTTTGGAAAGCCAGAATCCAGGATCCGAAACATGTTGTGGCTTCGACTTCGGGTGTGTTTGTGATTGAAAACTATATGTCAATTAACTCTACTTCCTGGGTACTAGATACCGAATCAGGATCTCATATCTGTAATTCATTACAGATTTTGAGAAACCGTAGAGTTTTCAGGGCAGATGATATGACTCTCAGGGTTGCTAACGGAAGGAGCGTGGATGCTGTATCCGTAGGGAATAGCACCTAGAATTGACAAGTGGGCAGATATTGATTCTATGTAACTGTTTGTGTGTACCTAGTCTAGTTTATAAGCGATGTGGTCTAAATCCACCTAAATCAAAGTTTGATTGGGTCAGGTACACTAGAGGACAGTAGATATGTGTTAAATCAAGCTCAGGTTTTCAACGTGCAGAACACACTTAAAAGAAAGTCTCCAGAATTAAATAAGGCTTTCTTATGGAATTGTAGACTTGGTCACATCAATGAAACACAGTTGTCGAAGTTACATAGAAAGGGATATTTGGATCCGTTCTAATATCAGTCTTATGCAACTTGTCAGTCTTGCCTCATAGGAAAGATGACAAAGACTCCGTTCACTGGACACGGAATAAGAGCGAGCGAGCTCTTAGGACTCATACACACCAACGTGTGTGGTCCAATATCTACATATGCACGAAGTGGTTATTCTGTTTTCATTACTTTCATGGATGATTTCTCTAGGTTATGACATGTCTTCTTGATGAAGCATAAATCCGAGGCCTTTGAAAAATTCCGAGAATATAAGAATGAAGTGGAAAAACAAACAGGCAAAAGTATCAAGACACCGAGATCTGATCGATATGGTGAATACTTGATTGCCGAGTTCCTGGATTACTTAAAAGAGAATGGAATTCTCTCTCAGCTTACTCCTCCATACACACCACAACACAATGGTGTATCGGAAAGGCGGAACATAACCCTATTGGATATGGTTCGTTCCATTATGAGTAACGCTGAGTTACTGCAATCCTTCTGGGGTTATGCACTAGAATCAGCTGCATATCTTTTGAATAAGGTTCCTACCAAGACTGTGCCTACCACACCATATCAGATGTGGAGTGGGAAGAAACTCTATCTTCAGCATCTGAAGATACAGGGATGTCCAGCTTTTGGCAAAAAAGAGTATACGGACAAGCTCGAGGCACGCTCAGTACTATGTAGGTTTATGTGATACCCAAAGAATTCCAGGGGGTATCTTTTCTATTACACAGAGGAACAAAAGGTTTTTGTATCTCGTCATACCCACTTTTTAGAAAATCAATTTTTTGAAAAAGAACTAGTGGGAGCGCAATAGAACTGGAAGAAATTCCAGAACCACAAACTATTACTGAAAGTATGGTAGAACCAGAGGTTTCAAAAGAACAGGACATCCCTGCGCCAATCCACAGGACTAGTAGGCAGTCTCATCTGCCTGAGAGATACTATGGTTTTCTCATAGACGGGGATAGAGAGGATTGCATCATTGACAATGATGAGCCAACTGGCTTCCAGCAAGCCATTCAGAGCGGTGACTCGGTAAAATGGCTGGATGCAATGCGGACCAAAATGGAGTCCATGTACACCAGCAAAGTATGCACTTTGAATATTGCTCTAGAAGGGGTAAAACCCGTAGGCTGCAAATGGATCTTTAGAAAGAAGATTGGTGTAGATGGACAGGTTGAAACCTATAAGGCTAGACTTGTTGCAAAAGGTTTTCGTTAAAGACCTCGTTAGGACTATGATGAAACCTTTTCTCCAGTGGCTATGCTCAAATCCATTCGGATCCTTCTTGCCATTGCTGCCTTCCAAGATTTTGAGATCCGGCAGATGGACGCAGAGACGGCTTTTCTAAATGGTTATTTGGAAGAGTGCATCTATATGGATCAGCCAAAGGGTTTCAATCAGAGTGGAAGCAGCGGGAAAGTGTGCAAGTTGTTTAAGTCCATTTATGGACTAAAGTAGGCATCGCGGAGTCGGAACATCTGTTTTAATGAGACGGTCAAAGAATTCGACTTTATCAAAAATCCAGATGATCCATGCATTTATAGTAAGATTGTAGCAAGAACTGTGGAATTCCTCGTCTTGTACGTGGATGACATTCTCTTGACAGGAAATGTCATTCCTATGCTACAATCAGTCAAAAGGATTCTTGTCACAGAGATTCTCTATGATTGACCTGGGTGATGCCAACTGCATTCTGGGGATCCAGATTTATCGTGATAGATCAAAGAGGATGGTGGGACTTTCATAGTCAAGGTACATCAACACCATACTGAAAATATTTAGTATGGACGATTCTAAGCACGGTAGTCTGCCGGCTTATCACGGAATCACCCTCTCCCAAAAAATGTCTCCTAAGACTGATTTGGAAAGGGCTCGCATGTCGATTATACCCTACGCTTCTGCGGTAGGCTCTATAATGTATGCGATGTTGAGTACAAGACCAAATGTTGCTTGCGTACTCAGCGTGCTAATCCGGTATCAGTCAAATCCAGGGGAGAAGCACTGGATAGCGGTAAAAAACGTTCTCAAAGTACCTGAGAAGGACTAAGGAGATGTTCTTGGTGTATGGCGGAAAAGACCTCCAGATCGAGGCCGTTGCTGACTCCAGCTTCCATAGTGACAAGGATGACTCCAAGTCCATGTTGGGTTATGTCTTTACCCTCAGTAGAGGGACGGTCTGTTGGAAGAGCTCCAAGCAGGACACCGTTGCAGACTCGACGATGGAAGCGGAGTATATCGCTGCATAGACACCGCAAAAGATGCAGTCTGGATGAGGAAGTTCTTAACTGAACTTCAGGTGGTTCCTACCATTGTTGGTCCAATACTTTAGTGACAACAACGACGCTATAGCTTTAGGGAAGGAACCCAAGTCCCATCAGAGATCCAGTATCTTGAGGCGGAACCACCTGATCAGGGAGATCGAGGTGAGGAGAGTAGATACGGAGAACAACACTGCACATCCATTCACCAAGGCCATCCCTCAGACACAGTTGAGTGGCTATTCGAGATCTTAGGTCTGCGATATGCCAGTATATGGCCTTAGTGCAAGTGGGGGATTGTTAGTGATATATGTCCTAGAGGCCATTATTGTATCATACTGGATTGTATATTACTTAATGGAAGCTTGGGATATACACGGATATAGTAACAGTATTGCTCAAAATGGTAGTTTGTTTATACCTCAATATGTGCATGTGTTTCTTTTAGCATATCGCTTATACATATTGGTAGAGCCTTAGGATCTTTTGCTTGATTACTAACGTTGTGATGGCGTCACACTAGTTGAGGCTGGGTAGTCTATAAGCACATCCTATACAGGTCCCTAGTCATAGGATTATCGAGACGGGGTATCGATACTCCAGAGTAGACTAGTGTATACGCTTCTCATCCCAGCAGGGGAGATGGTCTATCCCACAGCCGTTAGTATGTCGTACTGGAGATAGTATGCATGTGCTCATTAGGTTATGAGTACAATGGACAGGACTTGTCGGGAGCTGTTGGTGGGTATTATACCTATCGTCGGGTAGCAGTTCCCAGATGACATGAGTACAGCTTAGTCCATCGACTTGATACTGCTACTTCGCCTCGAGTGTGTTCCCACTGTACTTTGATTACTATCCTACCACAGCTCAAAGGAGTCGTGCAAACAGATAGTAGTTGGGTGCAGTCCCGAAGCACTTGGAGGCAGTGACGGTTAGATAGGATTCGTCTCTCCTGGTGTTGGGGGTTGATATCGTACTGTGTTCGGAAGGTCATTACACAAAGTCCGTAGCCAAGGCAAGCGAGATTTACTGGTAGGTATTCCAGTAGTTTCTCAGGGTGTTTAAGGCTATACTCCGACACGACTTATTGCGCTATTAGGGGTCTGACGATTACCACCCCTAGGCCCGATATGCGATACTCTTAAACAAACAAACCGGACTGTACGGAGATTGTCACATACAGGCTCAGTAGGAGTTCGGATGAGTTAGCTCATTAGCCTTCTTATCGACACATACCTGGGTAGCCGTTACGTGCAGCTAGTACCGCTTGTGGCTTGTGGTTAAACCCACTGCCAGCGTAGTGTTGAGTCTTTAGAGTCCCACACAGAGGGTTTCCCTGCACTGGGCAAAAGATGTAGATGCCGTATGGTTTTACGGTAGGGCTTCGATCACTTACGTGTACTTGTGCACGCATGATGATCGGACGGATAATACTAGTGAGTTTTGGTTTAAGCCGGATCCTAGTATTATATTGATGGATTATTTTTGTCTTATTGTATTCGTATTCTTCGGAATGCGGATGCGGGTATGTATATACGGATGAGGGGCACTCTCGTAATTTTCTCGGGAAAGCTTCTAGAAGGTAACACCTCATTAGGGTTTCTTTTCTTTTGGAATAAAGATTAAAACTTAAATGAGGTGGAGGAAATGAGGTGGGGCTTTGCATTAAGTGAGACATGGCTCTTGGTGACTCATGTCATGACTATGTGTGATCATTGCACACACTAGATATTTTATCAAGCATACTAGATTTTTTGTAGAGTGTATTATTATCACAAAATAAGAGAGCCATCTCACTCACTTGCTCTCTTCTTCATTCTCAATTTCCTCAAGTGATCTTCTTCTTCATCTAAAACCTAAAGCTCTCATGAGTTGAGAAACCTAGGATTCCAAGAGACAAATCACTCCATCTTCTCACTCTACACCCTATAGGACTTCTAGTTTAGCGAACTAGAAACCGTAGTTATCTCAGATTCGAGGTAGGAGCTCGGACTATAGAGTCTCGGGTGGATCGTCTTTGACTCGAGGAGGCCATCGAGTTTGCCTGATCCGTTTCGATCCTTGGAGCTGACGACGAGGTGGAGGACAACGATGAAGACCCGAAGGACTTGGTATCGTGAGGTATAACTTCTTTCCGAGTAGTTAAACCTCATTGCAAGTTAGCTAGTTAGGGTTTAGACACGATCCTGGGATTCAAGTCGGTGTTGCGATGCATTTGAAAATCGTTTTTGAATATTACGCCTCCCCGCGGACCCGCGGGGTGCGCGACATAGACTTACACTTAGGAAGGTCCGAAAGAACTCTCCAGCCGTGGTGGGGAAGAAATCTCCCCCACATGCTAAAAACATAACGCAGGCAAAGCCGGAGCAGTCCTCTCAGTGGCTCTCTTCCTAAATCCACAGGGTCTGGCGGAAAGTCCCAGATTCTGTGATCAACAAGAACTACTCTCGTCAACCAAAGAATTTAAAGGTTCGACAAGAGGAAAACCATCCCTCCACCATACAGCGAGGGACGTCTTCAATACAGGCGCCTGATACAACGGCTCCTTCAACATCGACCTCCCACAAAAGGAGAAGGCCGGAGAAAATCCCACTGCCCGCAGCAAATTCCAAAAGCGACGGACCCAAACGCCCCAAGTCTGGGGGCATGATAGTGCACACGGTCTACATGGCTTCTGGGAAAGAGGAAAGTCGTGCTTCTGTGGGTCATCGGCCGCAAACTCGGTCGTTGACAAAAGCTCAGGAGTGTTCCTTTATAAAATATCAGGAAGAACCCCAATGGGGCATCACGTGCCCACACGTGACCCTTGGTCACGTGCTAACACGTGATGAGTTCCTGAGTTCTTTAAAAATAACAGAATTAAATTCTGGTTAAATGCTTAATCAGTGGGTCACGTGCCACCACATGATAGGGTCTTAAAAATTCTCTGAGTTAAAGGAAAAGAAACCCTAAACGGGGCATCACGTGCCCACAGGTGACATGGGATCACGTGCAGACATGTGATGGGTTCCTAAGCTCTCTGATTAATAGAATTAAATTCTAATTAAATAATCAAACAACGGGGTCACGTGCCCACACGTGATGGGCCTCTAAACCCACTGAAAAAGGTATAATAAAACAACAGGGAAAACCCCCAATGGGGCATCACGTGCCCACACGTGACCAAGGGTCACGTGTTGACACGTGATAATTCCTGAGCTCTTTAAAACAACATAATTAAATTCTAGTTAAAATGCTTAATCAGAGGGTCACGTGTCAATACGTGATGGGATCCTAAGATCTCTGAAATAATAGAATTAAATTCTAATTAAATGGTCAATCAGAAGGTCACGTGCCAACACGTGACAGGCTCTTAAGCCTTCTGAACTAATAGAATTAAATTCTAGTTAAGAGGGAATCGAGAACCCTAACTGGAAAAATATTTCTCTAAATCTTTCCAAACAAAAAAGATTATGCTCTGTAAAGTGGAGCACCGTTGGATTAAAAATCCAATGATGATTAAAAATCACCAATTTATAGAAAGATTCTATACAAGGAAAGATTTCCCTAAAATTTGCCAAGAATAACAGACAAAATACATTTTGGATTAAAAATCCAATGGTGAATAAAATTTACTGAGTAATCTAAAAGATCATGTTGGTTACAAAATCAATTGAAATCTTTCAATGAAAGATTGACTAAACAAACTGATTCTTTTCTTTCTTCTATAAAAAGAAGCCAAGAAGAGAAGAGGATGAGGATTTTTTCTGGAGAGAGACAACAACAACAGAGAGAAAAGAAGATTTCCTCAGAAGAGAAAGAAGCCCTAGGTGAGAAAGGGAAAGAGATCTAAGCTCCATAAAACAAAAAGAGAATTTAATTCTCAAATTAAGAGTTTAACTCTTCTGAATAAGAACTTAGTTCTTCCTTTGGTTGAAGATCTGCAGAAGCAGATCTCCCCATAAGTTGAGAATTTAATTTTCATCGGGGAGATTCTGCCACGCAGATCTAAAACTTAGAGGGAGAATTGAGTTTAGGGAATTTAATTCCTCCAAATACTTAGGAATTTAATTCCTCCAACAGAAACAGAGTTTAACCCTTAAAACAAGAACTTAGTTCTTCTTCATGGTTGAAGATCTGCAAAAGCAGTTCTCCCCATAAATTGAGAATTTAATTCTCATCGGGGAGATTCTGCCATGCAGATCCAAAACTTAGAGGGAGAGTTGGGTTTAAAGAATTTAATTCTTCCATATACAAAGGAATTTAATTCCTTAAAATGAAATTAAGGTTTAACCTTATAAAAGAATTTAATTCTCAATCAAGGGACTTAAACTCTCCATGCACGTAAACCCGATCACGTGGAAACACATGACCCTCTTTTCAATGATCAGAAAAGAACGAATGAGACATGGTCACGTGCCCCCACGTGACCCTTAAATAGACTCCTTAAGATGAGAAAGAAAAAACTTGGAGGCAATGCCTCACGTGCTCACACGTGACCCTCAAAACCAAAGGGAACAAATCCAAAAGGCAGTACTAATTTATGGTGCCTCACGTGTCCCCACGTGACCCCCCGACAAACACTTTTTTAAAAGGGCAAATGAGGGAAAACAGAGAAATTAGTACCCAATACATGGGCGCTATCACGTGTCCACACGTGATGATTACAAAGACTAAGTGTTTAACACTTATTTGTAGATTTTGAGAGTAAAATAAAGGAAGTCTGGCCCAATTCTCTGGCGCCTCACGTGACCCCATGTGACCATTTCAATTTTAGTGTTTAACATTACTTTAAGTGCTTCGTCCCTAGTGTTTAACACTATCTTAAGCGCATCACGTGGGAACACGTGACTGCCAAATATCCTCTAGTGTTTAACACTATTTTAAAACCAATCTTAACCCAAACTGGCTAAGTTTTTCCAAAGGCAAGTCTCCCTTTCAACTAAACCTCAAAATTGATTAGTTCATATGATATGCAAAGTAAAGCCCAAAGTTATAATGAATGGGTAGTTCTCAGCTAAAGACAAAATGTTGTCAGAGCCCCAAACCCCTGTTTAGCATTGCTAAATAATGTTCAACAGTCCAAACAAAGGTCCAACATTTCAAACCTAATTGGACTTAGCCCAAGTTGGCCATAAGTCCTCAATTCAGATTTAACTGAGCCCATGTGCTCATAATCTAATTAATTGATCTTAGTCCCAAATTGGACTACAGATTTCCCAATCAACATTGGTTCAAGGGTATTTTTCTTCACTCCTTTGATATTTATCGTTGTAATCCTTCAACGTCTTCAAAGAGGTGACGGGTCCCGATAACCAATCATTTCATGGACTATGATGTCCTTAACCTCAGATTGTGGGGTCCTTTAAACCCATGGACTATGATGTCCTTAACCTCGGACTGTAGGGTCCTCTAAACCCATGGACTATGATGTCCTTAACCTCGGACTGTGGGGTTCTGTAAACCCATGGACTATGATGTCCTTAACCTCGGACTGTGGGGTCCTCTAAACCCATGGATTATGATGTCCTTAACCTCGGACTGTAGGGTCCTTTAAAGCCATGGACTATGATGTCCTTAACCATGGACCGTAATGTCCTTAAACTAATCGACCGCAATGTCCCTAAACCACACAATAGAGCCCGAATGCTCTTTTGTTGGATCTAAACGATCCCGTTAAGTTGATCTTAGTCTGAAATTAGACTAACGTATCCTTAACATATGTTTAAGTTGATCTTAGTCTCAAATGAGACTAATATATCCTTAAACCCAACCCCAAACCCAAATTTAAGAAAATACAGATTTTGACTAATCCACGCCCTACGGACGACAACATAAATTAGTCTCCGTATACAATCCACGAGCAACCAAAAATAAAACAAACACCCACGATAGGAAGTGACCATCTGGAGAAGGAGAATGTGGTTACCGCGATGCGGTAGCGTAATTAACTGCAGAGGCTTGCGCTTGCATGGAAGAGCGTCCCCACAATAAAAACCCCCTCAACGAGGGGGAATCTGACAAAGTCTGCTATATCGTCCGCATCCGTTTAAACCTTCGATACATGGTATCATAAATCAACTTTGCATCTTCGGAGAGGTGGACGGATAGCACCAATTAGCATCTGCCCCCAAATTCAGGCAAGACGAACCTACGCGGTCGCGTCTCTGTATTCGGAGGAGAACAGATTCTGGCACGCCCGGTGGGACCTCTTCCACTTTCCACTCCACACTTCGTGTGTCGTGTTCGCAAACGAATCACGATTTAATATGGTTGCCCTTGGGTTCGAGGTACTAAGATTTGGTTTTGCTCTCGTGCAGAAAAAAGAACATCAATGGCCTTTAACTGCTCCAGCTGCAACTGCAACTGCAACTCCCGTTCCACCTCATCTGGAGGTGAAACCTACGGGCCCCAAGCGGCCTCCCTGTTCAAGATGCCAGTGGATTAAGTAACTCAAGCCACCACTGGGCTATTCTTTGGGACCATGCTCCCACCGATGAGCTTCAATGTCCCCGTACCTTTGCAAGAAGCTCCGAAGAGCTCGGTTTTTAATCGGCTCAAAACTACTGCGGCCCCTCTCAACGGGTCGTGTAGCTCCAATGCCTCAGTCTTTGACAGACTGGGCTAAAGCTCATTTGGGTCCATGAAGAAGCCCGCGATACCAGAAAGGGTTATCCCTAAGCGGATAGCCATTCCTGCTCATGAAGTCATCAAGGCGGCTTCTTCTGCCAAAGGGTCGGTCTTCACAAGACTGACTGTTTCAGCTCCTGTTCCAGGCGAAATCGTCAAGGCTGCTTCCCCTGCTCGGAAGTCTGCCTTCGATAGGCTGGTTATCCCCACTCAGTGGACATCAGTCTTCAATAGGCCGACAATGACAACTTCTAACCTACACAGGGGGCATGAGGAAGTCACCCGTACAGCTTTGATAATCCCAACGGCTCGACGCGCTCGACGTCGCCACTGGCGCCGAGTAAGGAAGGCTGGGGGCAACTCTCCTTCTGGACTGACTCCGCCGGCTCCAACGGTGGAAATCGATGCTGCTGTTCCAACAGGGAACAGCTTTGACCGCTAAGGAGGGTGCGCAAAAACTCTCCGACTGCTGTGCTGAAGAGATCTCCTCTGCCTATGGAGAATGCCCCAAAGGCGAAGCTAGAGCAGCCCCCTCAGCGGCTGTCCTCTAAAATTTACAAAGTTTGGCGACAGGTTCAGGAATCGGTGATTGATCAAGATTATCCCCGCCAACAGAAAAAGATGAAGGTGCGGCAAGAAGAGGACCACCCTGTCAAGCCACAAAAGGCGACAGCTATTTGGGTGCCCACTGCAACGGCCCCTTCAACTTTGACCGCTCATAAGAGGAGAAAGCTGGAGAAAATTCCGGTGTCTGCGGTGAATCGCAAGAACACTGAACCTAAACGCCCTAAGTCTGGGGGCATGGTGGTGCATACCGTCTATATGGCATTCGGAAAAGAGGAAATCTGTTCTTCTACGGGTCATCGACCGCTTACCCGATCGATAACAAAGGCTCAGGAGCAACAACAACAAAAACTTCAGGAGATGCTGACTGCAATGGCCGCACTTACTGGGCCGAAAGAAAATCCAGAGACCTCAGAGCAGCGTCAGGAACAAGAAACTGATGCTGAATTCCTCCGAAGAATGCTCGAGAGGAAAGAAAAAGAGGCCGCGGAACAGGCGGCCAACATAAAACGAATGGCTCTTTTGTTCCAAGACATGGCTGGGATGATGTTACAGCCGGAACCTCCAGCTGAAGACCCCCCGATTATCATTGAAGATGACAGAGGGGAGACATCGAACTCTCCTCCGGCTCTTTCAGCAGCCAAGGAGGAGACCTTCTCCAAGGCCGTTCTGGATGATTACATCGCTCATCAAATACGAGCTCATCATGAGAGCGAAATGGCCGGGCAGATCTTTAAGACTGTACGACCGTATCCGGGCTGGTATGACCAAATAAGGTACTCGCCGGGATATACGATCCCTAAATTCCACGTATATAAGGGGACGGGAAATCCGCATCAGCACGTCGCTCAATTCAGGGCTCTGTGTGGCAACACTGGAGGTGAAGATAAGCTACTGCTTCACCAATTCGTTGGCAGCTTGTCGGAGACGGCATTCGAGTGGTATTCCGAACTCCCAAATGACTCTGTCAAGACATTTGCAGAGATGGAGTTGCTATTCACCCAGCATTTCGCAAGCGCTAGCGAACGCACCCCAATCACGACATTGATCAATACTAGGGTGAAGCCAGGCAAAACTTGGGTCCAGTACGCAATAAGGTGGCGGAATTTATGGTCAAAATGCGAGCAGCGCATCGAAGAAGCGCCGGCGGTAGGCATGTTCGTGGGTACTTTTGACCCTCAAGCAACTATTTCCCAATTTATGATGTTTTTCAAGCCGACCATTTTTCAGGCCTTGATTGACAAGCTGGCCCAAATGGACCACATGCCTTCCTCTTCAAAGCCGGAGCCACGGAATGAAAAAGGGAAAGGGAAAGCGACCTTCGTCGCCAATGCCCAACAGCAGCCCAGTCGCCCGAAACTAACTGATCGCCTAGACGAAAGGCGACGATTCTATAATGAGAAAATAAAGCGCCCTTATTCGTTTCCCCGGGACAAAACGAGGAGATTGTTCGAGCTAGCGGTGCACAACAGGCTCATTAATTTACCGAATCCAAAACGCCCATTGCATCCCGGTGAGCTTAATAATCCCAATTATTGTCCCTATCACCAAACGACGGGCCATCCAATTGAAGATTGCTTCGTCTTTAAAGGATGGATCGAAGACCAATACCAACAGGGCAAGTTCGCACTGTCCGAGAATTGGAAAGTAAGCCCGTCGCAGCCGCACGCTCTTAAAAGGGGGACACACCAGGGGCATCATGCTCTTTTATAGAAGAAGCTCCATGGGAGGTCGTTCTTTCACCCAAGACGAAAAGAATGCCGAAGGATCTCCAAACATGCCCGGCAATCAGGTGGAAGAGTCCGCTGGAACCCGAGATCATCGAGGGAATGCTGAAGCCACGTCCAACTCCAAAAATTGGTGGTGATAGTCAAAGTGCTCACACCCAGCCGTCAAAGTCTTCGAAGAAGAAGACCAAAAAGCCCGTGAAGCTTAGTGACGAGCGCACAGACCTGCAAAAATATATCGACGCGCTGGAAGAATATAACCAGAAGGCGCAGACCCCAGTCACACTCCAAGAATTTCTCAGCCACGTCCTTGAGGACGGAGATGATGACAATGGAGAAGACTCGTTAGATGAGCATGAGGATTATGTAGCAAGCTGCCATGTGATCTCTCACTCGTCAATAGACAATGAAGAAGCTCCTTACGTAGAGAAACTAAGGGCAGATCCTGAGCCGGAACTTCTAGGACCATCGGACGAAATGATTGATGCATTAAGAAACGAAGCTCTTCTTAAAAGCAAAGCTGATCGGGAGCGCGAGATGGCCATATTTGAAAAAGCCAAACACCGACGACTGGACGAAAGGGTCGAAACACTCCCACCAGATCAAAGTATATCCGCCGCAAATAAAAGCAGGCTCAAGACGAGGAAAATGTTTGCCAAAGCCATATCGATGGGAATGAAGCTGCCACCCTCCGAAGGAAACACTCCTGATGAAGCGGATATACATCCTAGCTACCGCTTATATCATCGAAAGATTGCGCACCCCACCGAAGAGTGCAACGCTTTTAAAAACTGGTGGCAGGGATATGTTGCTCACCAACAACATTTCAAGCGGATGAAACGCAAAACTCGTCGGGAGCAAAGAAATACGACCGAGGAGCGCAAAAGAGCTGTCGGCAACTGTCACATGGTTGATAGCAGGGGATCGCAAGTTCTCACCTTCGGTAGCGATTCTGAAGAAGAAATGACTCTTGGCCCTCTCTTCAAAGAATCCACCTTAGGAAAAGAGGAAGAACCGAAGAGTTGCGAGAACATTCAGCTGCGCAATCGCACGCTACCTGAAAAAAATCTCGGACCCGTAAATAAAGGGTCGACCAAAAAGGATAAGGGAAAAGAAAAGGTCCCTGAGGATATCACCATCGATGACCAAGCCGTCGAAAAGCTGACAGCCAAGGATCCGCATAAGAAAAACAAGGTGGATTACAACGTTCTGGCACACCTGAGGAAGATACCCTCACAGCTAAGCATTCTCGATGCCCTTCTGCTATCTAAAGAGGCGAGAGATTCGTTGATCAAGGCTCTACAAGAGCCCGAGCATTTCCAAGCTTTCCTCGCCGAAGAAAAGATGAAGGATGAGCTGGAAGGAGTGCATATAGCCGATATCACCTTCGGCGATGAAGACCTCCTCCTCGGGACGTGCGAGCATAACCGTCCCCTTTATGTCTCCGGATACTGTCATGATATCAAGATAGGAAAGATCCTGGTCGACAATGGGTCCTCCGTCAATCTCCTCAATATAAGAGTGTTGAAGGAAATCTGCATGAGCGTTCAGCACCTCGCTCATGATAAAATCACCATCTCCGGGTTTGACTCTCAGTCATCACGGATGCTCGGGTATGTGATATTGACATTACGCTTTGGGCTGCTCGTCACGGACATCAAGTTCCATGTCATTGACGCGAAGACTTGCTACAACGCTTTGCTCGGCAGACCTTGGTTACACGAGTACAACATCATCCCTTCTACACAATATCAGTGTATGAAGTATTTCAAGGATAGTCTCGTGTATACCGTGACAGGGGAACTAAACCCATTCTCCGTGAATGAAATCCGAAAGTACGAAAATGCAAAATACTTCTTACCAGATTTCGAAGACACGGAAAGATGTCATAAACCGAAGAACAAAGCTATCACTACTATTCCGGTCTTCGGGAGTGACACCGAGGAGGAAGAAGAAATAGTTTATTTAGGGCCGCCCCAATGCAACAAGCCGGGACCGTCCATCCCTATTTTAGTCTTCGGCAGCGATTCGGAAGATGAAGTCAATGCCGTATTCTGTTCTCGGCCATCGATACAAGCCTTCGCTGATGAAGATCAAAGTTTGCAAGTTGCCATGGTTCCGCAAGAGCATTACAAAGAACTCGACGCACTTAATACCTACAGTGTGGAAGAACTGCAGACATTCTACGTCCCTCCCAGGCGAAGAGACGAAAAGGCGATCCTCTTTTATCAATCCACGGAAACCAAAGTGGAAAAAGAAATTTGGCATGGTGCCGATTCTACACTTGACAGGCTCCAGCCCATCCGACTGCCCAGATACTATACAGAAAGATTGAAGAGGCTGTTGAGGCGCTAAGGTGTACCCTTCAAACATACTGCTCGACAAGCTCAGTTCTATAACAGGATCTGGGACGTCCCCGGAACTCAGCGAAAATTGCCCAACGGGAGAATGGAAACGATCGGGCTTGGATATGTTTAATCCAAGAAACGACAACGATTCCATGCCTGCTACGTTATACATGACTTTGATGAAGAAGGAGATGTTCTGTTAAAAGACGCCAACCCTTAATCAAAACGAGGTCCCGCCATGAAAACGCCAAGTCCGTCGTTTGAAGAATAGATGGACAAGCTTATAAGGGAAGCGGGTCAGAAGGTCTGGGATGACCATAACCACGAAATGGCCATTTACGAGAAAGCCAGGACGCGGCGCCTCCTTCAGCAGGCCTTGGAGAATGGCAATGCTCTTCGTCACCAGTCCGTCATACAAAAGACTCGGCACAGAGGCAAAAATAAACCAAAGAACGAAAAAACGTTCGACAACAGCGTAGCGGATCTAAGAAGTCACGCGATCAAGAATCGAGCAGCTGGGATCCGTCTCTTATAAAGAATATGGGTTGAGCATATTCTTTTCCCCAAGACAAGACAAAGAAAATATTCGATCTTGTCATAAAACATCAGATCATGACACTCCCGGAGTCCAAGCACCCCGAGCAAGCAGACAAGGTCTCTCACCCAGACTATTTCTCCTATCACCGAGTAATAGGACATCCTCTCGAAGATAGGTTCACCTTCAAGAACCAGGTCGAAGACCAATATCAACAAGGCAAGTTTGCTCTATCCAACAGTTGGGGGGTAAGTCCGCCACCGAAGCATGTATCAAAAGCCACTTTTGCGACGAGAGCAGAACCAGATCAACATCAGTCTTGGAAACGATCTCGTACCTGTCACGCGATAACACTGTCAGAAGAAGAACCCGAGAATATGGATGACCTTTCTTGGTGCTTCGAAAACAATGAAGATGAGTTGATCGCAGAATTTCTACCGGTGCCAAAGGAGCTGGAAGATGGGATACATACTACTGCAGATGACCTCAGAAAAATCGACTTGGGAACAGCAAACGACCCGCGGCCGATGTTCGTCAGCGAACTGTTGTCTAAATAAAAGGAGGCTACGCTTAAAGACGTGCTCATGTGGTATAAAGACTGCTTCGCATGGAACTATTCCGAGATGCCAGGACTAGATCCGGAGATTGCTGTGCACAAATTGGCGATATCTCCGGACGTCAAGCCGATCAAACAAGCACCGGGAAGAATGTGGCTCGAGCTTGAGATGAGCATCAACGCCGAGGTCAAGAAGCTAATCGACTCCGATTTCATCCAAGAAGTTCAGTATCCTGACTGGATCGCCAACATTGTCTCAGTAATGAAGAAAAATGGGACGGTGCGCATATGTGTAGACTTTCGGGATCTCAACAAAGCTTGCCCGAAGGACGACTTTCCAGTACCGGTCACTGAGTTGATGATAGATAATACGTCCACTCATGAAGTTTTCTCCTTCATGGACGGCTCATCAGGATACAATCAGATAAAGATGCATCCCGAGAACCAGAAGCATACCGCTTTCCGGACCCCTTTGGGCATATTCTGCTACAAGGTGATGCCTTTCGGTCTAAAGAACGGGGGTGCCGCCTATCAGAGGGCCATGACGAAGATTTTCGATGACCTCATACATGAAATCGTTGAATGCTATATTGACGACCTCGTAGTTAAAAGCAAATCATACGAGGAACATTTAGAGCATCTGAGCATCGTGTTTCAGCGTCTTCGGAAATACAACTTGAAGATGAACCCACTCAAATGCGCGTTCGGAGTTTCCTCGGGCAAGTTCCTAGGATTTGTCGTCCGACACCGAGGCATCGAGATAGACCCGTCGAAGATCAAGGCGATTATGGAAATGCCTCCGCCAAGGACTCTCAAGCAACTGCGGTCTCTCCAAGGAAAGCTCGCGTATATCCGGTGATTTATAGCCAATCTCTCCGGCAAGTGCCGTCCTTACAGTCACCTAATGAAGAAGGGAACCCCGTTCGTCTGGGATCGCAAATGCCAAAGCGCACTGGATGAAATCAAGCAATACCTGCAGAATCCGCCAGTACTGGCCGCTCCCGTTAAAGGAAAACCTCTCGTCCTGTACACAACAGCCCTCGAAGGTTCCTTAGGCGCGCTGTGGGCACAAGAGAACGACCAAGGGAAGGAGAGAGCCCTCTACTAGTTGAGTCGAGTTCTCCTGGGGGCAGACAGCAACTACTCTCCCATTGAAAAACACTTCCTGGCGTTGATCTTCGCGATAACGAAGCTTAGGCACTATGCGTTGGCACATGAGATACATCTCATATCGAAAGTGGATCCTCTCAAGTATTTGATGTCAAGAGCCATATTAACGGGACGACTCGCTAAATGGGCTCTGCTTTTAATGGAGTTCTCGATAACTTATCGTCCCCTCAAGGCAGTAAAAGGCTAGGCTATCGCCGACTTCCTTGCCGAACATCCTATACCTGCCGACTCTCCTTTGAACTGCGAATTGCCTGACGAGCACGCGTTTGACACGATCGACGGGGAGAGAAGAGAGAACGATACCCGGTGGGAACTCTACTTCGATGGAGCATCTTCCATGAAGAAGCGTAAACAATGCACCCCCATGATCAAATCTGGGGTGGGCCTCATCTTCGTGACACCACAAGGAGAGATAATGCGCTTTGCCTTCTCCTTAATAGAGCCGAGGACAAACAATGAAGCTGAATATGAAGCTTTGATAGCGGGTCTTGAGATCACTGTCGATATGGGAATTGAAAACCTCCTAATATACGGAGACTCCCAACTGGTCGTTAGCCAAGTAAACGGTGACTATCAGACATGTAAACCATAGTTAGTGAAGTACGACGAGAGAGTGCAGCAACTGCTGATTCAAATTCCTACCTACACCCTGGAAAGCATACCGCGTGCGGAAAATAGCAAAGCGGATGCATTGGACAAACTTGCTAAAGAACTGGCTGACGAGAACCTCGATGACATGAGGATCGTTGTGCAAAGCCGTCGGGTTCTTGCACCGGCGGAAATATCTCCGGAGTCGTCCGAAGAAAAGGGAGCTACCGAGAAAACGGCCCTACAAATAAAAGACCAGGAAAAGGCTAAGGATTGGAGAGAAGTCTTTATAGACTACTTCAAATCATGCCGAACACCTGAAGATGCGTCCTCAAGACATCAGCTCATGAAACGAGCTCTATCATTTACCTTCGTCAATGATACTATGTATAAGAGATCATTTGATTCTCTATGGCTAAGATGCCTGGGACCTGAAGAGGCAAGGAGAGTTGTCCAAGAAACTCACGACGGACTCTGCGCTTCTCACCAAGCCGGGCCGAAGATGAAACTGATGATCAAAAGGATGGGCTACTATTGGCCCACAATGATCCAAGACTGCCTCGAATACGCAAAGCAGTGCCACTCGTGCCAGATTCACGGAGACTTTATCCATCAACATCCAAATCCGCTACACCCGACGGTGGCTAGCTGGCCGTTCGAAATGTCGGGAACTGACATAATCGGACCCATCGAACCAGCATCGTCCAAAGGACATCGGTTCATACTAGCGACAACCGATTACTTCTCCAAGTGGGCAGAAGCAGTACCACTGAGGGAAGTGAAGACAGAGAATATTCTCCATTTCTTCAAGACACACGTCATTTACCGGTTCAGTACTCCACGACGGATTATCTTCGATAACGGGCCAGCCTATAGAAGCCACAAGATCAGCCGCTTCGCACAACAACATAATATAGACCGGAGATACTCTTCGGTCTATAATCCCCGAGCTAACGGTCTAGCTGAGGCTTTCAACATGTCCTTGACGAAGATCGTGAAAAAGACGGTGTCTCGAAATAAGAGGGACTGGCACGAAAGACTGCATGAACCTCTCTGGGCGTATCGAACTACGTTCAAAACAGCTACAAACACAATGCCGTATACATTGGTATTCGGCACAGAAGCGGTACTCCCCCTCGAGATAAAGTTACCCTCTCTACGAGTGGCAGTTCATTACGAGCTAACGGACGAAGAAAATGCTTACCTTCGGCTTGATGAGCTCGATGCCCATGAAGAAACCCGGCTCATGGCGCAGCAAAACTTGGAGGCTTACAAATCAAAGATGACACGCTCATATAAAAGACTGACTAGGCCGAGAACATTCTGCCAAGGCGAACTCGTGATAGTGGTCAAGAGACCTATGATCCCCAATCGTGCCAAGCGGGGGAAATTCGAGCCGAACTATGAAGGCCCATATATCATAGACAAAGTTTACCAGGGTGGAGCTTATCTACTCATGGGCATGCATGGTGAAAGACCTTTCAGGCCAATAAACGGTCGCTTCCTGAAAAAATACTACGCCTGACGAGTCACGGCCCAGGTCAACGATAGATGACGACACCTATGTCCGCTCGCTATCTTCCTAAGCCCAAACTCTATAAGTAGTAACTGTCTACGGACCGAAACGTCCTTAAACTAACGATGGACCACTATGTCCTAAAACTGGCTGTTAACCGAGACGTCTATAAACTACTATGGACCGCAGCATCCCAAGGCTGACAAAAAAAAGAAAAAAGAAAAAAAGAGAAAACGGTATGTCCATAAGTGTCACGCCCCAAAAGTGTGGAACATGACCAACACTTAAACTACGAAACGTTTCGAGGTGTACGTAATCTAAGTAAGCCGAAAACCCAGAAATCCAAACCAAGAAAAGTAGTAGAGTGAAGGAAAACCATTTTAAATCAAATAGTTTGCAACATACGCCGAAATATGCGTTTTCAAATCATAAGTCTTTTCTAAAAATTTCGGCAGAGTTTCATTGTAAAAATTGACCCCAAACGGGTACAAAACCTGATAAAGCATATATAATGAATAAAGGCATCTCCAAGCGGGAGCTAGCTCTTCGTCAATCGATGCTCATAACCACGCAAGCAATATAATATACAACGCCGAAAGGCGAGGATCACAGCAGTAAAGGAAACTCAAAACAACATGAAATCCATAGAAATACAACGCGCGGCTCTAAGGTCGAAAGAATAAACATCACTGGTCTCTATCTGAAATAAATACATGTTTGGTTGATGGAACTTCTAGATACAACTGAATAATAATATACAAAATATACTGATGGTCACGATACAAGTGAACCCACCTACTAGCAAATTACCCAGAAATGGAAGTAATGCCAGCAAAGCCGTAATGAAACCTGTACGGCAAAACCCGCAAAGAGCTGTGGTACAACGGGGGTGAGTTGCCAACTCGTGAGTAGAAAAACATCTACGAACAGAAATCGCATGAACAACGCAATCCTAGGTCAACGATCATAATATATCCTCAAATATATAACCAGCAGCCTATAACAATGGCTAGGGTAAATGTCTAACCCAAGTGTAATCCCATGTGCCCGTGTCAGTGCCTCAGGTAGCAATATATCATATGGATGATGTATGAATGCATGAAAACAAAATACATGTACTAAAGAAACTGCTTTCATAATTTAGTGAGATTTCCTTTGTATTTTTAAAATGAGGTATCATAAATGAAATCAGCATAAACAGTGTTTAGCATCGACACAAAACATAAATCTCAATGTCTCAAAATCTCAGGCTCCGACTATCCGGACTGGCCTGTATCATCAAATCTTAGTACCTCAATATCTCGAAATCTCAATGTCTCAATCTCAATATCTAGGGCGCCGTCAGTCCAGACCAGCCCCTACCATCCATCTCAAGACCATGACGGTATCCTCCGGATATCCGACGCGTTGGGTAAAATCACCGGTAGGTAGTCCCCCCTGCCAGGCTCACATCGTCATCACCACGCGCTTCTTGCCCCGGGGTACCTTACCGGGTCCACCATGTATCCAAAACGGTTCATCCGTCTCCTCGAATCGGGTCTCGAAATCCATCAGCAAACTCATGGTGGACAACTCATACATCATGGGAAAACCGCACTTTTCTTTTAAAAAGAGAGAAAGAAGTTTATAAGTGTTTTTGCGGTTTTCCCCCAAATCCAGGAAATTTCATGAAAATCCGAATCCAAATCCTCAATAGCATGTAAACAGTGAATATAGACATAAAAATCCATGAATGCGGCATATCAATGAATAATAACATGCATGAAGTAGTAAGTAATAACTACAATGTCTAAACAAGCATATAAGGCAAGTACACTACTATCATGTCTAAACTATTAGCTAACAACCTATGTCAAATGAAATAGTATTTTCTAAAGTGTTCGTGACATGGCAATTACCGATGAAGATGTGTATGAGCCGGCAAGTAAGTGTACGTGGTACATACGCGTCATCGGAAATAATGCTGGTGTCCTAACAGTATGATATCAACAATAGAATATGAATCATAATGTAAGCAGGCAATACGGAGCGTACAACAATAATGAGCGGGAGCTGAATACTAGACACAACGACAACTAATATGGGCTAACAACTACACTAAACAATAGGGCTAAGATGTCAAGCTAAACTGAAGGTAAGGAAACCGCCTAACGTCTGAGTCGATATATATATATATATATATATATATATATATATATATATATATATATATATATATATATATATATATATATATATATATTAGTCGATGATCCCGCCTCGATAATATCACATCCGATACCATATCTATAACCAAATATTCCCAAGTCAAGAGTGTGGATCAAACATCAATATATAGCTCGTACGTAAATCTGTCGTACGACATCCCCAAATCTGGGTACAGGTCAGTATCACATTCATCAAATTAATCATTTGGTATCCTCTTTATCAAAGATCATAATCCGGGGTACTGATCTACGTCTAGTACAATACTAATATCATCAATCTAATCATGATCTGACTGCTGATCTACAGCCTCATACAAACCGATATCATCAGCACATATCATCATAAAGAAGTATACATCGCCCAAAGAGACCCATTATAAATATCTTATCATATCCTATGCTATCTCATATCACGATCACATGTCAACCATTTTATATATATATATATATATATATATATCACTATTTACATGGCATCGTCATCCAAAGATCCGCTATAACATCAGGACGTATCTCAAGTACGAATCCTGCCATATCACTGATCTCACGGTCTCAAATCACATCTTATCGACTCACCTCAAATCCCAAATACTATCCTCAAATCCAGTATGTGAACACATAGTCCCATACCCATGTGAACACATAATTATATATTCCCACATAAGCACAAATGAAAGAAGGATGCATGCAAGTATAGGTGTGTGTGTATGTGTGGTGCAACCACTACTCTAAGGTTTCGCAACACTACACTAATCCAATCACACCTAGAATCTATCTTTATCATCAATAATCTCCAACCAAATATAATCAATATATATGTGTGTATACGTATTCGTATACATCACCACGAACTGCGGAGGTGCTATACGCCATCCACCCGATTTCTCCTCATAGATATAAATCTACTCACCTTGCTTCTCGTGTGCTAATGCCGATGTCGCCATTTTTATCTTCAACGCCTCATCGCCACGTGGGGTACCTACAAGGATATCACAAATGCTAAAGCACATGAAAATCACATCGGAAACTAAAACGGCACACGCTACGCCTATAGGTAAAAACCTATAGCCTCGCATGCAAACACGACCAATAACCCTTTGCCGTCGACGTTCAAACGCTACCCGATAGGAACGAATCATCAAATACTAAAATCTATGCTAAAACAAGTCGTAAATCATGCGCCAACACAAGAAAACCATCCCAGATTATACCCTAGGTGGAATTAGTCAAAGTTGCATATACCAAAGGTCAAATCTACTGGAGATAGGGCCTTGAACCAAAAACGAGGGGGTTCCAACCTGCTCTGGCCGCAATTTGCGGCCAGAAGAAATTAATCTGCGGCCTGGGGAAGGAGATAGGGGATAGGGCTTTGGGTGGTGGTTCCAGGATGCCTGCACATTTTACCGTCAAACTAATTTTATTTTCAGAAGGCTCGGGTGATAGCAGATTACCAAAAACAGTCCCATAATTATAGTTTTTCCTGATATCGATTCACTAAATCCGTATTCTGGGTTTTAATTCAGGTTTGGGTCCAAAATAACATCACAACAGGGGTTCTAAGGTCGCAACAAGCCTCAATTTCACTTTGATTTCAGATCAAATCCTAAACCCTAACTTGAAATTTCAAAAGTCCATCAAACGACACCATATCGACATGAAACTAGTATAAATGCACAAGAAATCGAAATAATACTCTTAAGGTGCAGAATTTATCTCCTTCGGCAACTCAAGAAATTTTTTGAGTTGCTCAAAGTTCTCAAAACCATCTCTTTCTTAGTCCAATGTGTAGCTAGTGAGCTTGGGAACATTTTTTGTGAAATGGGAATAGGGTTTCGGGGTTGTATTCATGGTGGATCTAGGCTTCAAGAGGGAGGAGGAAGAGGGAGGAGCAGGAGCAGCAGCTCATCAGGGAGAGGGAGAGAGAAATGGGATGGGGAAATGATGGGGTCATGGTTCAAAAAGAAAAAGTTGACTTACCCTTTCTCTCTCTTCATCATACCATACCTTTTTCTTTTCTTTTCTTTTCATATCCTTCTCACACAATGGTCAACCCTAAGCCACCATGCTAAAATAAAGAGAAGGCAAAGAAACAAATGAAACGCAAGTGTAAAAAATGATATGTGCATGTTTTGCCCAAAAATGCTAAAAAACCGATTAGCGATTTTTAGTCGCGATTAGCACTAAATTAGCATATAACTAATCATAAAAACTTAAAAATGGCAAAATTCCATAAAATACCCTATTTTAGAATTTTCCATAATTTTTCCCCATTTATCGGTATTTAATTATACCGAAATATTAAAATATTCATTAAAAATTAATATTAAATTATAAACATTCCCAAAAATAATATTTTATTTTTTTGAAATGTTACAATCTTCCCCCCTTAAAGAAATTTGGTCCCCGAATTTAAATTTAAACGCCCAAATTCTAAAACATTTCAATAAAATGTCCAAGTCGTCGGGGCTCCGAAATCATCAATACATAAAACGCATCAAGGCGCAATACATGCGCATGAGTAATGAGCAGATAACTCAAAATCAAAACTCCGTCAAGCATCCCGCAATCATCGGAGTCAAGGTAAAGACACGAATGCCAAATCCAAAGCAAAACCAATATGATATAAATCGGAACCATACATGTAAATATCAAATCTATACATGTAAATATCTAAAGGAAATGCATGCCAAATCTTTTAAAGTCGCTGTGCAATGCGCATAACACCGCAGAGTGGCGGACGTCTCTTATAAAAAAATAGCCATTTACGTATATATCCTTTGTTTACTATGTACGTTCCACCGTTTTGGAAATAATTTAGAAGCGTTTCCTCGTTTTAGACGTTTCGTGTCATATCGGACACGTAGGTAAATACTGAGACTATAGCTCGCTTTTGAAAATCCCCTCGATAACTATCAATGCATGCAAAATATATTCAGGTACTGTCCTCTGACTAGTCCTGCTAAGTACAAAAACTCATGGCAATCATCATAAAAACGTACCGCTCCATAAGAAATCAATCCCAAAATATGCATATGAATACTACGTGCGTCTGGGGCGTACGGAAATCAAAATCCATGAATGTGCCATACATGCGCACAGAAACAATATCTAAGTGCATCGGGTGTGCACGAAACATCTGTCAAGGCAACAGGTGTGCCTGACAGCAAAAACAGGTGCATCTGACATGCACGAAGAATCTCGATTTAGTGCATCTGGTGTGCACTAAAATCGTATCTCATAACATACGCCCAACATGCGCGAAAACCCAAATCAGGTGCATCCATCCTGCACGAAGTCATGAAATCCAATATCAAGCGTCGAACATGCACAAAATCTCATCAGGTGCACAAGGTGCACAAAACAAATATCGAGTATCACCATCGAAATCGAAGTCCAGTGCATTTAAGTGCACAAAATCAGCTCAATTGTATGAAACCCATAAAATCATAAACATGTGAAACCAAGGTACGAAAACGATATCAAGTGCAACAACTGTGCAAGATCGTAAATACTCAGTAGGTGCAACCGTGGTGCATGAAAACAAATATCATGAAACTCAATCATCAAAATCAATCATGCGAATAGATCGCCCAAAATACCCAAAATCAAGTATGGCGGAATAGCCCCGCTCAAGCACATCCTCCAAGAATCTCTGGCCAACTGTCGTGGTCACTTATAGCATGTCTCGTCGACGATCCTGAGCTCTGGCCTGCCGGTGTGCGTAACATGACCATTCCTGGGTCCAAGTCTTCTCGTAATTCATCCCGGAAAGGTCCTGTCGAGATCTCTCCCAAATCTCGTCTCTGCCGAACTGTCCGGAAGTCATCGTCCCTTACTAGATCTGTTCTCGTTCCGAAACGACTGCATACTCATCACGACTTCTTCTGGAAGGTATATCCAAGTACAATGCCTCGGCATGCGTATCGCATCTCTGATGTCGGCGGAGTGGAACGTCGTCTCATCAAGATCTCGTACAAACCTATTACTCCACTTTTCTCTAATGTCGACTGCTTCAGACTCGTCTCGTCGTAGCTGCATGGACTGAGCTCCAACGACTATCCTCATATCTGGAGTCTCCCAAGAATGCATCTCACCACCTAGCATCTGAATGAAGTCGAACCATCCGATCGATTTGTCAAAACCTCATAATCCCCCAAGAGCTCAACATCTTGGGTACAGTTTAACAGTATCGAGTACGTACCACAGCATCGATGGTCCATCCATAGAAGGGCAAACCCAAGCCTCACTAATGGCGCCGCGGAATTGCTGCAAACCCTAAGGTTCAAAGGCTTTCATGCGGTCATTAAGTCAAGTTAGGGTTTCATTCTTCTAGAGGGTCTATAGAATTGCCTGCATGCTCTTCCGAATATTTTAAACTTGGAATAATAGGTTTCTGACATTCGATCGTCTCTGTCGACTCTCAACGTCTCCGCGTGAAGTCGTCTCTAGCTGGAATCAATCTATCTGATGACCTCGCATCGGGGTAGGCGAACGAACCACATATCCTAGTCATTCATCCTCGGGTGACTAGCGACCTTCTATCATCTCTTAGTACAACTCGTACTGCAATAGCTCCAACATCTGGGGCGATATCTCGTCGTTCGCAGCAATAACTGGCTCACTCGTCTGCATGCTGAACAGTGCCTCAATCATCATGAATAAGCAATACGCCAACGGTCATCAAAATCTGGCTGGCCTCTATCAGTGGCTCAATCCTCTGGTGCTGATCAGCACATCCGAGTAATCTCATACAGCGATCCATCCAACGCTCGTGGCGCGAAAACGCAATAAAAGGATACATCTCTGCAATCGTGTGTCGTCGGAATTTACGCCCTGGTCAGTCCTCGTTCGTGACGAGCTCGCGCTGACCGCAACTCTAGTCTTAGCTCTCCTTGCCCGTAATCATGACAGCAAAACCATAACTGGTACCGATGAGGCTAGATCATGAATGAATATAATACCGAGCAAAGAAATGTACATCCTAAGGCTTCTTAAGCGGAGTAGCGTATCGTAAATATGCCGCGGAACATATGTACGGTACGTCACTCTACTCAAGCTACCTACTCCATCAACCAAGGGTCATCCTACTCTCCGAAGGTAAAACCTAACGCTCTGATACCAAATTTGTCATGACCCGAAAGTGCGGAACATGACCGGCACTTAAAATACGAAACGTCTCGAGGCGTACGTAATCTAAGTAAGCCGAAAACCCAGAAATCCAAACCAAGAAAAGTAGTAGAGTGAAGGAAAACCATTTTAAATCAAATAGTTTGCAACATACGCCGAAATATGCGTTTTCAAATCACAAGTCTTTTCTAAAAATTTCGGCAGAGTTTCCTTGTAAAAACTGACCCCAAACGGGTACAAAACCTGATAAAGCATATATAATGAATAAAGGCATCTCCAAGCGGGAGCTAGCTCTTCGTCAATCGACGGTCACAACCACACAAGCAATATAATATATAACGCCGAAAGGCGAGGATCACAACAGTAAAGGAAACTCAAAACATCATGAAATCCATAGAAATACAACGCGCGACTCTAAGGTCGAAAGAATAAACATCACTGGTCTCTATCTGAAATAAATACATGTTTGGTTGATGGAACTTCTAGATACAACTGAATAATAATATACAAAATATACTGATGGTCACGATACAAGTGAACCCACCTACTAGCAAATCACCCGAAAATGGAAGTAGTGCCAGCAAAGCCGTAATGAAACCTGTACGGCAAAACCTGCAAGGAGCTGTGGCACAACGGGGGTGAGTTGCCAACTCGTGAGTAGAAAAACATCTACGAACAGAAATCGCATGAACAACGCAATCCTAGGTCAACGATCATAATATATCCTCAAATATATAACCAGCAGCCTATAACAATGGCTAGGGTAAATGTCTAACCCAAGTGTAATCCCATGTGCCCGTGTCAGTGCCTCAGGTAGCAATATATCATATGGATGATGTATGAATGCATGAAAACAAAATACATGTACTAAAGAAACTGCTTTCATAATTTAGTGAGATTTTCTTTGTATTTTTAAAATGAGGTATCATAAATGAAATCAGAATAAATAGTGTCTAGCATCGACACAAAACATAAATCTCAATGTCTCAAAATCTCAGGCTCCGACTATCCGGACTGGCCTGTATCATCAAATCTCAGTACCTCAATATCTCGAAATCTCAATGTCTCAATCTCAATATCTAGGGCGCCGTCAGTCCAGACCGGCCCCTACCATCCATCTCAAGACCACGACGGTATCCTCCGGATATCCGACGCGTCGGGTAAAATCACCGGTAGGTAGTCTCCCCCTGCCAGGCTCACATCGTCATCACCACGCGCTTCTTGCCCCGGGGTACCTTACCGGGTCCACCATGTACCCGAAATGGTTCATCCGTCTCCTCGAATCGGGTCTCGAAATCCATCAGCAAACTCATGGTGGACGACTCATACATCATGGGAAAACCGCACTTTTCTTTTAAAAAGAGAGAAAAAAGTTTATAAGTGTTTTTGCGGTTTTCCCCCAAATCCAGGAAATCTCATGAAAATCCGAATCCAAAACCTCAATAGCATGTAAACAGTGAATATAGACATAAAAATCCATGAATGCGGCATATCAATGACTAATAACATGAATGAAGTAGCAAATAATAACTACAATGTCTAAACTAGCATATAAGGCAAGTACACTAATATCATGTCTAAACTATTAGCTAACAACCTATGTCAAATGAAATAGTATTTTCTAAAGTGTTCGTGACATGGCAATTACCGATGAAGATGTGTGTGAGCCGGCAAGTAAGTGTACGTGGTACATATGCGTCATCGGTAATGGTGCTGGTGTCCTAATAGCATGATATCAACAATAGAATATGAATCATAATGAAACCAGGCGATGCGGAGCGAACAACAATAATGAGCGGGAGCTGAATACTAGACACAACGACAACTAATATGGGCTAACAACTACACTAAACTATAGGGCTAAGCTGTCAAGCTAAACTAAAGGTAAGGAAACCGCCTAACGTCTGAGTCGATATATATATATATATATATATATATATATATATATATATATATATATATATATAGTCGGTGATCCCGCCTCGATAATATCACATCCGATACCATATCTATAATCAAATATTCCCAAGTCAAGAGTGCGGATCAAACATCAATATATAGCTCGTATGTAAATCCGTCGTACGGCATCCCCAAATGTGGGTACAGGTCAGAATCACATTCATCAAATTAATCATTTGGTATCCTCTTTATCAAAAATCATAATCATAATCCGGGGTACTGATCTACGTCTAGTACAATACTAATATCATCAATCTAATCATGATCTGACTGCTGATCTACAGCCTCATACAAACCGATATCATCAGCACATATCATCATAAAGAAGTATACATCGCCCAAAGCGACCCATTATAAATATCTTATCATATCCTATCCTATCTCATATCACGATCACATGTCAACCATTTTATATATATATCACTATTTACATGGCATCGTCATCCAAAGATCCGCTATAACATCAGGACGTATCTCAAGTACGAATCCTGCCATATCACCAATCTCACGGTCTCAAATCACATCTCATCGACTCACCTCAAATCCCAAATACTATCCTCAAATCCAGTATGTGAACACATAGTCCCATACCCATGTGAACACATAATTATATATTCCCACATAAGCACAAATGAAAGAAGGATGTATGCAAGTATGGGTGTGTGTGTATGTGTGGTGCAACCACTACTCTAGGGTTTCGCAACACTACACTAATCCAATCACACCTAGAATCTATCTTTATCATCAATAATCTCCAACCAAATATAATCAATATATAAGTGTGTATACGTATTCGTCTACATCACCACGAACTGCGGGGGTGCTATACGCCATCCGTCCGACTTCTCCTCGTAGATATAAATCTACTCACCTTACTTCTCGTGTGCCAATGCCGATGTCGCCATTTTTATCTTCAACGCCTCATTGCCACGTGGGGTATCTACAAGGATATCACAAACGCTAAAGCACATGAAAATCACATCGGAAACTAAAACGGCACACGCTACGCCTATAGGTAAAAACCTATAGCCTCGCATGCAAACACGACCAATAACCCTTTGCCGTCGACGTTCAAACGCCACCCGACAGGAATGAATCATTAAATACTAAAATCCATGCTAAAACAAGTCGTAAATCATGCGCCAACACAAGAAAATCATCCCAGATTCTACCCTAGGTGGAATTAGTCAAAGTTGCATATACCAAAGGTCAAATCTACTGGAGATAGGGCCTTGAACCAAAAACGAGGGGGTTCCAACCTGCTCTAGCCGCAATTTGCGGCCAGAAGGAATTAATCTGCGGCCTGGGGAAGGAGATAGGGGATAGGGCTTTGGGTGGTGGTTCCAGGGTGCCTGCACATTTTACTGTCAAACCAATTTTATTTTCAGAAGGCTCGGGTGATAGCAGATTTCCAAAAACAGTCCCAGAATTACAGTTTTTCCCGATATCGGTTCACTAAATCTGTATTATGGGTTTTAATTCAGGTTTGGGTCCAAAATAACATCACAACAGCGGTTCTAAGGTCGCAACAAGCCTCAATTTCACTTTGATTTCAGATCAAACCCTAAACCCTAACTTAAAATTTCAAAAGTCCATCAAACGACACCATATCGACATGAAACTAGTATAGATGCACAAGAAATCAAAATACTACTCTTAAGGTGCAGAATTTACCTCCTTTGGCAACTCAAGAAAATTTTTGAGTTGCTCAAAGTCCTCAAAACCATCTCTTTCTTAGTCCAATGTGTAGCTAGTGAGCTTGGGAACATTTTTTGTGAAATGGGAATAGGGTTTCGGGGTTGTATTCATGGTGGATCTAGGCTTGAAGAGGGAGGAGGAAGTGGGAAGAGCAGGAGCAGCAGCTCATCAGGGAGAGGGAGAGAGAAATGGGATGGGGAAATGATGGGGTCATGGTTCAAAAAGAAAAAGTTGACTTACTCTTTCTCTCTCTTCATCATACCATACCTTTTTCTTTTCTTTTCTTTTCATATCCTTCTCACACAATGGTCAACCCTAAGCCACCATGCTAAAATAAAGAGAAGGCAAAGAAACAAATGAAACGCAAGTGTAAAAAATGATATGTGCATGTTTTGCCCAAAAATGCTAAAAAACCGATTAGCGATTTTTAGTCGCGATTAGCACTAAATTAGCATATTACTAATCATAAAAACTTAAAAATGGCAAAATTCCATAAAATACCCTATTTTAGAATTTTCCATAATTTTTCCAAAATTTTCCCCATTTATCGGTATTTAATTATACTGAAATATTAAAATATTCATTAAAAATTAATATTAAATTATAAACATTCCCAAAAATAATATTTTATTTTTTTGAAATGTTACAATAAGCGAGATGGGCACGGATAAAAACCCGAAAGGGCTCCGTGAGTAAAAACAGCAGGGCTACCGGCGAGTTTTGTGAATACCCGAAATGGCGCAATCTCGTTAAAAGACACTTGCAAGATCCTCTCGACCTTGTGAGGAGGAAATACCTGCTTGAGATCCTTACGACTCACAAGGGAGCAACACACTTAGGGATCCTCACGATTCCTAAGGAGAAATTACACTTATGAGATCCTCACGACTCGTAAGGAGAATCCTCCTTTGAGACCCTCACGGTTCATAGGATTCAAAAGCCTTAAGCTAAAGGAATCTGAACCTGTTTTTAAGCCATCACAACCTCCAATGCTGCCCTACAAGTGGTTCATTATTGACCATTGTATAGAATCCACGGGCATGAATAAACATTTCCCTAACAAAGTCTCACCAGAGACTGGGGATATGCTCATATGGCAAAAGACACTTGTAAGTCCTCTCGACTTATAAGAAGAAACCACTCTTGTAAGATCCTTACGACTTATAAGGGACCATACACTTAAGACTCCTCACGATTCTTAAGGAGAAAACGCACCTACAAGATCCTCACGACTCGTAGGGAGAAATACCTTTATGAGACCCTTACGGCTCATGAAGTCAAAAGCCTTAGTCGACAGGATCTTAACCCTGTTTACTAAGACACCTTTGTTCGAACCGACAGAGGCAAATGATGATTCGCTCCTGGAAATATCCCAGTTGTAGCGATGCTGATGCCTAAATCGGTATCAAATCCCAAACTCGCAGCGAAAAGTCAGCGAGCCACAAATGCATATGAAATAGCCGAAATGATGGGGCAACTTGCAATCCAACAAGTAAAAATGTATGCATGCAAAATAGCCGAAATGATTGGGCAACTCGCAATAAAAAGCAACGAGTAAATAAAACAAATAGCCGAAATGATTAGGCAATCGTGACTTTCGCGATATAAAAGTTGAAATGATAGAGCATCGCGGAAAGAAAAATATATAAAATGAAACTTTTTGCCCGACAGGTGAGATCACATCAATCCCTGTATACAATCCAGGGGCACAAACAAAGAGAGAACCATACCTTCCCACCAGGCTCCATCAGAAAAAAAGAAGCCAAATCTCGACGGTTCACAGACATCCTGGAGATCATATCAACATCCGTCTCATTACAACAGACGCAACATCAGCAAATTGGAATTACGGCAATTCCCAGTTTCATGACTCGGCGGTGCATAGACAACCGAGAGTCAACCCCTCCTGGTCTCGTGGAACATGGCTAATGTCATTCCTAACCCCGTGGGAAGCGTCCAGAGCAAATCCTGGTCCTGTGGAACACGGCTAATGTCAATCTTGACCCCGTGGGAAGCGTCCAGAGCGGATCCTGGTCCTGTGGAACACGACTTATGTCAATCCTGACCCCGTGGGAAGCATCCAAAGCAAATCCTGGTCTCGTGGAACACGGCTAATGTCAATCCTGACCCCGTGGGAAGCATCCAGAGCAAATCCTGGTCTCGTGGAACACGACTAATGTCAATCCTGACCCCGTGGGAAGCGTCCAGAGCGGATCCTGGTCCTATGGAACACGGCTTATGTCAATCCTGACCCCGTGGGAAGCATCCAGAGTAAATCCTGGTCCTGCGGAACACAGCTTATGTCAATCCTGACCCCGTGGGAAGTGTCCAGAGCGGATCCTGGCCCTGTGGAATACGGTTTATGTCAATCCTGACCCCGTGGGAAGCATCCAGAGCAAATCCTGGTCCCGTGGAACACGGCTAATGTCAATCCTGACCCCGTGGGAAGCGTCCAGAGTGGATCCTGGTCCTTGCGGAACACGACTAATGTCAATCCTGACCCCGTGGGAAGCATCCAGAGCAAATCCTTGTCTCGTGGAACACGGCCTATGTCAATCCTGACCCCGCGGGAAGCGTCCAGAGCGGATCCTGGTCCTGTGGAACACGGCTTATGTCAATCCTGACCCCGTGGAAAGCATCCAGAGCAAATCCTGGTCTCATGGAACACGGCTAATGTCAATCCTGACCCTGTGGGAAGCGTCCAGAGCGGATCCTGGTCCTGTGGAACACGGCTTATGTCAATCCTGACCCCGTGGGAAGCATGCAGAGCAAATACCGGTCCTGTGGAACACGGCTTATGTCAATCCTGACCCCGTGGGAAGCGTCCAGAGCGAATCCTGGTCCTTGCGGAACACGGCTAATGTCAATCCTGACCCGTGGAAAGCGTCCAGAGCAAATCCTGGTCCTTTGGAACATAGTTTATATCAATACTGACCCCGTGGGAAGCATCCAGAGCAAATCCTGGTCCCGTGGAATACGGCTTATGTCAATCCTGGCCTCTTGGGAAGCGTCCAGAGCGGATCCCGGTCCTGTGGAACACGGCTTATGTCAATCCTGACCCCATGGGAAGCATCCAGAGCAAATCCTGGTCTCGTGGAACACGGCTAATGTCAATCCTGACCCCGTGGGAAGCGTCAAGAGCGGATTCTGGTCCTGTGGAACACGGCTAATGTTAATCTTGACCCTGTGGGAAGCATCTAGAGCAAATCCTGGTCTCGTGGAACACGGTTTATGTCTATCCTGACCCCATGGGAAACGTCCAGAGCAACCTCCTGACTCCGTGAAATGCGGATAAGGTCAACTCCTGACTCCGTGAAATACGGATAAAGTCAACCCTCGACTTCCCTGTCAAAGCAATTCTTTCATTCGGGAGCAAGTCAACTCATCAACCACTTATGAGTCCTCTCGACTTGTAAGGAAGAAAATTCTCTTGTGAGATCCTTACGACTCTCAAGAGAAAATACACTTAGGAATCCTCACGATTCCTAAGGAGAAATTACACTTACGAGATCCTCACGACTCGTAAGGAGAAATACCTTTATGAGACCCTTACGGCTCATAAAGTTGGAAAGCCTTAGGAGGCGATCTGAACCTGACTCCTAAGCCATCGCAATCCTGCAAGAAGATCAGAATAGATTATTCACAAAATGCATTTACTCAAAGGCACAGACCACCATGAAGAAAAATATGTCTTTTATTCATGAATCAAAATGAATACAAAGTACAATTTATGAAAGAATCAAAAAATACTCTCATTCAGGAGTATGTACAAAAGAAGAATAGAAAAAGAAAAATATACAATTCTTCAAGCCGGCGACGATTTAATAGATGTGCCAGTTCATCCTTCTTCCGCTGGGCCTCGGCTTCAAGATTCATTATTATTATAAGATGGGCCTCCGCTTGAGACTGTTGGGCCTGGTACGAGGCAAGCCGACTTTCAAGCTCCTTTTCGGTGACTTTGTGAGCCTCGACCATTTCGCGAGTAAAAACGATGGCTTTATCAATGGCTACCACCTTCCTGATAGCTTCTTGAAGCACCCGCCAAAGTTCATACGCCCGAGTGGTCTTGGCCGTAAGATTAACTTGAAGTTCCCCCAGCGCATTTGAAGCCAGCTTCCTCTCCGAAAATTTTTGGCTGAGCCTCTTCTCGCATGACAGCATATTTGCGGCGCACTGCTCAATCAGCCCCCGTAAGCTCGCCTTTGCAGTCACAACCTCTGAAGGAAGGCGCGTACATTCAAGACTATGCAAGCAAGCCTTCACCTGACGACAAAACTCAACCCAGACTTGCACCAATGTTTCACTATGGTAAGTAGCAAGAAAGGGAAGAGAACCGTTGGCTTCAGCGGCAAATGCTTCGGCCGTGATCAAACTGCCAGCACGAAGGTCTTCAATTAAAGCCGACAAAGAGCGAATGCTTAACTTTGCCATCCGTTCAGAGGCACGTAGAGTATAGGGGCCGGGTGGCATGACGATGTGAGATTCCAGCGCGGTAAGAACTGGCAAAGCTGTTAAGATTCATAAACAGTCAGCGAGGTTCACAAGCAAAGAGCAGATGGAACAACATCAAAACTTTACTTACCCACAGTCATGCAAGAAGGGTCCAAATGATCCCCAGGCCCGTCAAGAATATCAACTTCATCATCGGCTTCCAGAACTGCAGAAGACATCAGTATCGTTATACGGAATAATGATAATGCCGTGAAGAAGGCGAACAATACTAACCTTGCCCGGATGATAGGACGATGCATTGAGGGGATATTGCATGCGGAGCAACCAGCTCTAGCAGACGCTGAAAAGACTCCCTGGGGGACAGGTCCGCGATGGACGCTGCCAATCCTCGTAGCTCTGAAAAGACAGAAGGGTTCAGATAATGAAGAGATTATTAAAATAAAATATAGAAGGCTACCTTCGATGCTCCTCCCACTCTGGGCTGGAGGGATAGCAGCTTCAGCGGCCTCCTCCATGCCCCCAGGCACATCGTCGGGGACATAGGCCGGTATAACAACTCCCAATTGAAGAGCAGCGGCCACCGCTGCAGGCTCCAAAGAGAGGACGGTGGCCTCGACTACTTATCCCACAGTCTCCGGGCTGTCCCCAGAAAGATCCATTGAATCTACGGCTAATGAAGATGCCTCTTCCAGGAGAGCAAGCACCAGGGGAGCGGGAACCACCAATGGGAGCTCTGCGACAGGAAGAACAGCTGTATCAACCCCCTCCACACTTACTAGTGTCTCATTGGGGATATTTACAGAGTCCATAGTCAAGGCGCGACTCGAACTTAGATCCTCCGCCATTGCCGAAGTCCCTGCAAAGTTTTCACGAGGATAAGGATATATATATAAGCAGTGCAAAATACTACAAAAAGAAATATAAATATACCAATGCGCAAAGGAGCTTCTAGTATGGCTTTTTCAAGCCGACGTTCCTTCCTGAGAAGATATGCTCGCCGGGGTTCGCGGGTAGACTCGTGGCCACCGGTCCATAACGAAAGCGCATCTTCGGCATCGGCCGAGATAGACTGTTTAAGAGCTATCTCGCCTCCCTCTTCCAAAGGACCCATAAATATCCGCCGTATCGATGGAGGATCTTCGTAGAAGATGACGGCAGGATAAGGCCTCTTCAGGATCCTTACATTCTCAGTCTTATCCTGAGAGCGTCTTATAGCCTCAGCCAATTGTGCGGCTTCCTCGGCAGATGAACCCAGAAAAAGAAGGCCACCATCCGACTCTTTCATAGCTAGTGGTTCATCTTGGAAGATAGGCTCGGAGTCCACTAAAAAGTCAAGCAGATTGGTGACCGTCTTCTTTCGCCTCTTCGACCCAGAACAACACCAGAAGACGATCGCTTCTTTCCCCTCGGTGCTTTAGTGCGACGTTGACCCACTTCGCCTTCAATGTCTTCTCTCGGCGGTGCTACCGATGAGGACACTGCCATTGCTGACGCCGCAGCTGATGATACTGCTACTGGTGCCTTATTGGCCCTTGATTGAGCTCTAGTGCGCAGCGGCATACCAGCTGTGGGAGTTAGATCTACTTCCGCCGCCTCAGGAATAAGCACGACACCAGTATCTCTCAGGGGAGGGTGAACCACTGCCCGCGGTCGCGGCGGGACTCCCGTAGCCTGGATCGGAGTGGGAGCCCTATATCCAAGGAGCATCCTCCTCTCCTCAGAAATAATGGGACTGACTCGGTGGAGGTACCAGCCCGTTAAAGCCCCCACACATCGAGGAATGTAGTCAGCCTCAGGAATCACGAAGCGAGAGCCGGTGTTCAGCTGCATGAAGTGATGAGCGGCATCATGAAAAACTTCCGACGACGGGCTGGGCTCCACTGTAAACGCCTCAAAGGGGACACCCTGGTCATATCCCAGTTGCCGAGCAAAGCGGTGTGGGTTGTACCGCATAAAAAGGGCCGCACCATTTTGACGAAACACCAGATAACTCGGTCTGATCGAATATAAGTGCATGGCTTCCTTGGGCTACTGGGAAGGTGCTCCCTCTTTCGACGAGTCAAAAAGCTGTTGAATCGGTCCTGAAGGAGCAGAGAGGACTCGATCGTTAAATACCATCCCGCCCACATTGTTATAGGGATTAAGCAACACACGAATAGCTCCGGACTGAGTCGGATCAGGAGCAGAAGCGTCCACCAACCTCATGAGCCGCGGAAAAGTGTATGCATCATAAAAGCTGGGTCTCTGATGCGCGGCAAATGCCCCTAGCACGTGCATCTCAATCCATGACGTAAAGTAATGAAGAGAGAAACTCACGACGTTCACGCCTGGGGTTGAGGTATTCGTTGCAGCGCTCAGCCCATGATACAGATGCGCTAGCCCCACAATGCCCACGGCTAGTTGCGTCCCTCCGGCGATGCGATGAGCAGGGTAAATGACCGAAGCTCTCATGAATCGACGGTGCGTTGGAATAACGAACCAACTGAGCCAGACGCTGATAAAACCCACGAAGGAAGTCTCTTCATCTATGCCAGGAGCTGCGATCGACTCAAAAGGTACAGCCGACAGGATTAGAATGTAGAACTGCGACAAATCCTCTTCTCTAGCCAGTAGCTTATTTAAACCGAACCCGAAGGGGTCGTTGATATTCGCAAACTTCAGAGCCGTCTTTGATAGAACGTCTCCGCGAGGGAAGCAGGCGATAAAGCTTTTGAAAGTGACGCCCTGTTCCTCTGACTCTGTGAACAGCTTCTCAAAAATGCCCAGAGCTTTGATTAGACTTGGGAGCTTGTGGCGGACGACATTTTCTGTCGACAAGCCGTCAAGCATAACAAGCTCAGCTTTGAAAACATACTCATCAGGAGGCAGCAGTTCTTTATAGAGCGTCCCCCTGATCGGCAACCCCGAGATCTCGCGAAACTCTTCCAGAGAAATTGAAACTTCGCGGTCCCCTAGCAAGAAAGTGTTGGTCGGAAGATTCCATTGATTTAGGAAAGCCTTAACCCATCAGACATGGGGGGATTGATAGTGGAAGAGAGACGCGTACACCACCTGATAGAGCCCGACCCTCTGCAGTCGTACACGATGGGCAGAAAGGATATAACGAGCCCAGAGAAGATAGCCCATGGGATGTCGAGGAGTAAGCCCTATTTTGTAAACCTGTCCCCAGGCTGGGCTTCACCTTGGCAGATACGACGCCCTAAGATGTCTATAGCCGGCACAGGATGGTTTGGAATCCCAGTTGTCGACGGCTCAAGCCGTCCCGTGGGGGTCCAATTCAACATCTCTACAGCAAAGGCGGTCCGTGGACGCTCCATCGGCAAAAATGGATGTAAGTCTACGGTAGCGCCCCGGCAGTCTACAGACGCCAAAATGCGGAACAAAACTTTTTAACTGGCGCTATCGTATACTTTAACCCGGATCTGCCATTATTGCTAAACTAACAAACAGTAAAGAGTGTAGAAAGGTTGTACCGAACGATCCGAGTCCTTCGTTCTTCAACCATCATCCCACGCTCCGTTGCGGCTGCTCCGATCTCGTCGATCTCCGATCTCCTCGTCGAGGTGGCACCACATGATCGGTTCTTTAAACGGGCTCCCGCCTCTGACTTGAGGCAACTCGATCGTCAAGTTTGCTAAAAGAGACGACCAAGAATGATGTAGAGAATGAGTATATGACTTTGTCTCACTTCGTCTAAGTCCGTGGACGATCGGTAAATGAAGTTGCCGAGGGAATCGGGTGATGGAATGAAATGAGCTGTGAATTCCATACACCCCGAAAATCTATCATAATCTTTTCTAGCAAATGAAAACTCAAGTGAGAGAGTGAATGAGAGAGGAGGCCTTTCATTCATATATGAAGGAGGAGGGTGAGTGTAGGAGGAGATAAGGAGGTGACCATAAACCACCATCCTTATCATAATATGAACACATGAAAATATCAACATAAAGATCTTAACCAAAACAAGAATGTAATGAAACCAAAGCATGAGTCACTTAGCCTTGTCATAAATTCTAGAACCTTCTAGAACCTTCTAGAAGCACGACTCACTCTCATCCAAGAAAAGATAAATCCGCCTTTAACCAAATGTTAAAAGACGGCAGATAGAAAACTGGAAACTGGCAACTTCCAAAAGTGATCCTGAAACGACTTTCAGGAAAACCCCGAAACTGTATAAATATACCCGCATTTGTATTACGACCGAATACAAATGCAACTGAGACAAAGATATTATACCTACTCAATATAATACTCGGATCCGGCTTAAACCAAAGCCGACCAGTATCATCTGCCCGAAAAATAACACGTGCGTAAACGCATGTGCATTTTCCGAACCCTGCCATAAAACCATACGGCCTCTACAACGTTTCGCCCGAACTTGGGAAACTGTCTGTGGGGGACTCTAATGACTCGTCAGTACCCTGGCAGTGGGTTTAACCACAAACCGTCAGCGGCACTAGCTATGCGTAACGGCTGCCCATGGACTGACCTCAAGGGTGGCCGAGGAGCGAACTCAAGGGAGACCGATGAGCGAACTCCTCCGAAAACCCTACTGAGCCTAACAGTGACAATGTATATACAGTCCGGTCCGTTCGTCAATGAGTATCGCATATCTGCCTAGGGGGCTAGTAACGTCAGACCCCCAAAAGCAGTATAAGTCGTGTCGGAGTATAGCCCAATAACACCCTGAGATACTACTGGAGTACCTACCAGTAAATCTCCTGCCATGGCCATGGACTTTGTGTAATGGCTCTCCTAGACACAGCACGACCTCGCCCCCAATACCGGGAGAGACGAATCCCCTGCCGATCCGCTCACGTGCCTCCATATGGCTCGGGACTGTACCCAAAAACTACCTGTTTGCACGACTCCTTTGAGCCGTGGTAGGGTAGAAATCAAAGCACAGTGGGAACTCACACGAGACAAATGACGACCTCAGGTCGATGAACTAACCTGTACACATGTCACCAGGGAACTGCTATCTGACGATAGATATAATACTAACTAGCAGATTCCCGGCGAGTCCTGTCCGGTGTACTCATAACCCAATGAGCACCTGTATACATCTTAGGTGATCCAACTGACATCAGTGGCTTGTGAGACCGGCCACCGCCCCTCGTCGGGGTCTCGACTGTACACACTAGTCTACTCCGGAGTATCGATGCCCTGTCTCGAAACTCCCATGACTAGGGACCACAATTAAGGATATGCATATAAACTACCCAACTCTCACGTATATGATCGCCATCATACTGTTGGTAGTAAAGCAAGATCCTAAGGGCTCTATCAGAGTGTAACATGCAATCAGTCACCTGAACATGTACACGACTGATAAAGGCAAACCAGATAGCATACTATCATCTCGAGTAAGACTGTCCTACCGGGATAGGTCCTCCGCAATCATTGCAATCACGTACCCGCGATCCAATAATTGACTATGAGGGCACTATCTCCAACAATGGATAGGTAGGCTCTGTTGGTATCTTGCAAAGAAAGCTACGGCAGCCCCGAATGATATGCCCATACCAGGTCCCCCATAAAAGCAAGTTGTTGCAATTAGGGTCGTGAGCTCTAATCATCGCCATCACCTCTTCATCAGACGATGACTGAGGAAAGGCAGCCACCGAGCGGGTGAAAGGGAAGTATGGAAGAGAAGCCATTGTTCCTGAAACAATGGAAATGAAACTGTTAATGAAGCCCACACGTATTATTTATAAATATATATATATATATATATATATAAAGACAGTGGAAGAAAGCGACAAAAAACTTATTTTATGGGACCATTGGTTACAAAACACAGGGGCCCCACAGAATCAAGATGGCGGCTCACTAATAATGAGGCAGAGTAATCATTATGAACAAAAGGAAGATTCTCAATAAATAAACAGTGGATTTCAAACAACTCTACACATTCCCTAAGGGGAAAACCCACTGCAGAACCCTATGCAAATCAAGAAGGATCTCTCTGGAAACATTTTTTTTTTGCAAAGAACAACTCAGGGCAAGAAAATCCCAAGAAGTTCTCTGTGAAGAACTAAGTTCTTTAGAGGAATTAACTTCCCGAAAAATCGGCAGAGCTAAGCTCTTGGAAATGGAACTAAATTCCAGAAAGAAACAGAGGCCGTCATCAAACCCCTAAGATCAGAAAAATGCCTAACAATGGGGTTTGCTACCCAGAGATTGTGCACTCCTAAAGATTAGAAAAATGGGTTCTTTGAAGGGAAAAACCCTTGGTGTGGATTTAAAATCCAAAAAAGAGTTCTTTTTATATATGAAAGTTCTTCGGTTGTTCAAAACCATTACCTGAAGAAAGGATTCTTTTTTGGACAGAGTTAAACTCTGAATTTTTTTTTGAAACAGAGAACTGAGCTCTGAGAGAGAGAGAATTAAATTCACAAGGCAAGAACAAGGAAGGAAGAAGATGAAAAGTGGAGACGCTTCTGAAGAGACCCCTACATTTATAGGATGTGATGGGAAACGGTTCACCTACCCCCTTCCCTAGGCAGATCCAACGGCCATAAAAGGTGACAGCGTTGCACTCACGTGCAAATACGTGAGAACAACGCTGTGGGGGCATTTGTTCCCTCATAAAATATCAGGAAGAACCCCAATGGGACATCACGTGCCCACACGTGACCCTTGGTCACGTGCTAACACGTGATGAGTTCCTGAGTTCTTTAAAAATAACAGAATTAAATTCTGGTTAAATGCTTAATCAGTGGGTCACGTACCACCACGTGATAGGGTCTTAAAAATTCTCTGAGTTAAAGGAAAAGAAACCCTAAACGGGGCATCACGTGCCCACACGTGACAGGGGGTCACGTGTAGACACGTGATGGGTTCCTAAGCTCTCTGATTAATAGAATTAAATTCTAATTAAATAATCAAACAATGGGGTCACGTGCCCATACGTGATAGGCCTTTAAACCCACTGAAAAAGGTATAATAAAACAACGGGGAAAACCCCCAATGGGGCATCACGTGCCCACACGTGACCAAGGGTCACGTGCCCACACGTGATAATTCCTGAGCTCTTTAAAACAACAGAATTAAATTCTGGTTAAAATGCTTAATCAGAGGGTCACGTGTCAACACGTGATGGGATCCTAAGATCTCTGAAATAATAGAATTAAATTCTAATTAAATGGTCAATCAGAAGGTCACGTGCCAACACGTGACATACTCTTAAGCCTTCTGAACTAATAGAATTAAATTCTAGTTAAGAGGGAATCGAGAACCCTAACTGGAAAAATATTTCTCTAAATCTTTCCAAACAAAAAAGATTGTACTCTGTAAAGTGGAGCACCGTTGGATTAAAAATCCAATGGTGATTAAAAATCACCAATTTATAGAAAGATTCTATACAAGAAAGATTTCCCTGAAATTTGCCAGGAATAACAGACAAAATATCTTCTGGATTAAAAATCCAATGGTGAATAAAATTTACTGAGTAATCTAAAAGATCATGTTGGTTACAAAATCAATTGAAATATTTTAAAGAAAGATTGACTAAACAAACTGATTCTTTTCTTTCTCCTATAAATAGGAGCCAAGAAGAGAAGAGGAGGAGGATTTTTTCTGGAGAGAGACAACAACAACAGAGAGAAAAGAAGATTTCCTCAGAAGAGAAAGAAACCCTAGGTGAGAAAGGGAAAGAGATCTAAGCTCCATAAAACAAAAAGAGAATTTAATTCTCAAATTATGAGTTTAACTTTTCTGAATAAGAACTTTGTTCTTCCTTTGGTTGAAAATTTGTAGAAGCAGATCTCCCCATAAGTTGAGAATTTAATTCTCATCGGGGAGATTCTGCCATGCAGATCCAAAACTTAGAGGGAGAATTGACTTTAGGGAATTTAATTCCTCCAAATACTTAGGAATTTAATTCCTCCAACAGAAACATGGTTTAACCCTTAAAACAAGAACTTAGTTCTTCTTCATGGTTGAAGATCTGCAAAAGCAGATCTCCCCATAAGTTGAGAATTTAATTCTCATCGGGGAGATTCTGCCATGCAGATCCAAAACTTAGAGGGAGAGTTGGGTTTAAAGAATTTAATTCTTCCATATACATAGGAATTTAATTCCTTAAAATGAAATTAGGGTTTAACCCTATAAAAGAATTTAATTCTCAATCAAGGGACTTAAATTCTCCATGCACGTAAACCCGATCATGTGGCAACACGTGACCCTCTTTTCAATGAATAGAAAAGAACGAATGAGACATGGTCATGTGCCCCCACGTGACCCTTAAATAGACTACTTAAGACGGGAAAGAAAAAACTTGGAGGCAATGCCTCACGTGCTTACACGTGACCCTCAAAACCAAATGGAACAAATCCAAAAGGCAGTACTAATTTATGGTGCCTCACGTGTCCCTACGTGACCCCTGACAAACACTTTTTTAAAAGGGAAAATGAGGGAAAACAGAGGAATTAGTACCCAATACATGGGCACTATCACGTGTCCACACGTGATGATTACAAAGACTAAGTGTTTAACACTTATTTGCAGATTTTGAGAGTAAAATAAAGGAAGTCTGGCCCAATTCTCTGGCGCCTCACGTGACCCTATGTGACCACTTCAATTTTAGTGTTTAACACTACTTTAAGTGCTTCGTCCCTAGTGTTTAACTCTATCTTAAGCGCATCACGTGGGAACACGTGACCGCCAAATATCCTCCAGTGTTTAACACTATTTTAATATCAATCTTAACCCAAATTGGCTAAGTTTTTCCAGAGGCAAGTCTCCCCTTCAACTGAACCTCAAAATTGATCAGTTCATATGATATGCAAAGTAAAGCCCAAAGCTATAATGAATGGGTAGTGCTCAGCCAAAGACAAAATGTTGTCAGAGCCCCAAACCCCTATTTAGCATTGCTAAATAATGTTCAACAATCTAAACAAAGGTCCATTATTTCAAACCTAATTGGACTTTGCCCAAGTTGGCCATAAGTCCTCAATTCAGATTTAACTGAGCCGATGTGCTCATAATCTAATTAATTGATCTTAGTCCCAAATTAGACTACAGATTTTCCAATCAACATTGGTTCAAGGGTACATCTCTTCACTCCTTTGATATTTGACGTTGTAATCCTTCAACGTCTTCAAAGAGGTGACGGGTCCCGATAACCAATCATTCCATGGACTATGATGTCCTTAACCTCGGACTGTGGGGTCCTTTAAACCCATGGACTATGATGTCCTTAACCTCGGACTGTGGGGTCCTCTAAACCCATGGACTATGATGTCCTTAACCTCGGACTGTGGGGTCCTTTAAACCCATGGACTATGATGTCCTTAACCTCGGACTGTGGGGTCTTCTAAACCCATGGACTATGATGTCCTTAGCCTCGGACTGTGGGGTCCTTTAAACCCATGGACTATGATGTCCTTAACCTCGGACTGTAATGTCCTTAAACTAATCGACCGCAATGTCCCTAAACCACACAATAGAGCCCGAATGCTCTTTTGTTGGATCTAAACGATCCCGTTAAGTTGATCTTAGTCTGAAATTAGACTAACGCATCCTTAACATATGTTTAAGTTGATCTTAGTCTCAAATGAGACTAACGTATCTTTAAACCCAACCCCAAATCCAAATCTAAGAAAATACGGATTTGGACTAATCCACGCCCTACGGGCGAAAACATAAATTAGTCTCCGTATACAATCCACGGACAACCAAAAACAAAACAAATACCCATGACACGAAGTGACTATCTGGAGAAGGAGAAAGTGGTTACCGCGATGCAGTAGCATAATTAACTGAAGGGGCTTGCGCCTGCAGGGAAGAGCATCCCCACATTCAAAAACCCCTCAACGAGGAGGAATTTGACGAAGTCTGCAACATCGGCCGCACCCGTTTAAACCTTCGATACATGGTGTCATAAATCAACTTGGCATCTTCGGAGAGGTGGACGGATAGCACCAATTAGCATCTGCCCCCAAATTCAGGCAAGACGAACCTACACGATCGCGTCTCTGTATTCGGAGGAGAACAGATTCTGGCATGCCCGGTGGGACCTTTTCCTCTTTCCACTCCACACTTCGTGTGTCATGTTCGCGAACGAATCGAGGTTTAATATGGTTGCCCTTGGGTTCGAGGTACTAAGATTTGGTTTTGCTCTCGTGCAGAAAAAAGAATATCAATGTCCTCTAACTGCTCCAGCTGCAACTGCAACTCCCGTTCCACCTCATCTGGAGGTGTAACCTACGGGCCCCAAGCGGCCTCCTTGTTCAAGATGCCAGTGGAGCAAGTAACTTAAGCCACCACTGGGCTATTCTTCGGGACCATACTCCCATCGATGAGATTCAATGCCCCTGTACCATTGCAAGAAGCTCCGAAGAGCTCGGTCTTTAATCGGCTCACAACTACTGCGGCCCCTCTCAACGGGTCGTCCAGCTCCAACGCCTCAGTCTTTGACAGACTGGGCCAAAGCTCATTTGGGCCTACGAAGAAGCCCGCGATACCAGAAAGGGTTATCCCTAAGCGGATAGCCATTCCTGCTCATGAAGTCGTCAAGGCGGCTTCTTCTGCTAAAGGGCCGGTCTTCACAAGAATGACTGTTTCAGCTCCTGTTCCAGGCGAAATCGTCAAGGCTGCTTCCCTTGCTCGGAAGTCTGCCTTCGATAGGCTGGTTATCCCCACTCAGCGGACATCAGTCTTCAATAGGCTGACAACGACAACTTCTAACCAACACAGGGGGCATGAGGAAGTCACCCCTACAGCTGAGATAATCCTAACGGCTCGACACGCTCGACGTCGCCACTGGCACCGAGTAAGAAAGGCTGGGGCAACTCTCCTTCTGGACTGATTCCGCCGGCTCCAACGGTAGAAATCGATGCTGCTGTTCCAACTGGGAACAACTTTGAACCGCTAAGGAGGATGCGCAAAAACTCTCCGACTGCCGTGCTGAAGAGATCTCCTCCACCTGTGGAGAATGCCCCAAAGGCGAAGCTAGAGCAGCCCCCTCAGCGGCTGTTCTTTAAAATTTACAAAGTTTGGCGACAGGTTCAGGAATCGGTGATTGATTAAGATTATCCCCGCCGACAGAAAAAGATGAAGGTGTGGCAAGAAGAGGGCCACCCTGTCAAGCCACAAAAGGCGATAGCTATTTGGATGCCCACTGCAACGGACCTCTCAACTTCGACCGCTCATAAGAGGAGAAAGCTGGAGAAAATTCCGGTGTCTGCAGCGAATCGCAAGAACATTGAACCTAAACGCCCTAAGTCTGGGGGCATGGTAGTGCATACCGTCTATATGGCATCCGGAAAAGAGGAAAGCCGTGCTTCTACGGGTCATCGACCGCTTACCCGATCGATAACAAAGGCTCAGGAGCAACAACAGCAAAAACTTCAGGAGATGCTGACTGCAATGGCCGCACTCACTGGGCCGAAAGAAAATCCAGAGACCTCTGAGCAGCGTCAGGAACAAGAAACTGATGCTGAATTCCTCCGAAGAATGCTCAAGAGGAAAGAAAAAGAGGCCGCGGAACAGGCAGCCAACATAAAACGAATGGCTCTTTTGTTCCAAGACATGGCCGGGATGATGTTACAGCCGGAACCTCCAGCTGAAGACCCCCCGATTATCATTGAAGACGACAGATGGGAGACATCGAACCCTCCTCCGGCTCTTTCAGCAGCCAAGGAGGAGACCATCTCCAAGGCCGCTCTGGATGATTACATCGTTCAGCAAATACGAGCTCATCATGCGAGCGAAACGGCCGGGCAGATCGTTTAGACTGGACGACCCTATCCGGGCTGGTATGACCAAATAAGGTACCCGCCGGGATATACGATCCCTAAATTCCACATATATAAGGGGACGGGAAATCCGAATCAGCACGTCGCTCAATTCAGGGCTCTGTGTGGCAAAACTGGAGGTGACGATAAGCTACTGCTTCACCAATTCGTTGGCAGCTTGTCGGAGACGGCATTCGAGTGGTATTCCGAACTCCTAAATGACTCTGTTAAGACATTTGCAGAGATGGAGTTGCTATTCACCCAGCGTTTCGCAAGCGCAAGCGAACGCATCCCAATCACGGTATTGATCAATGCCAGGGTGAAGCCAGGCGAAACTTGGGTCCAGTACGCAATAAGGTGGTGGAATTTATGGTCAAAATGCGAGCAGCGCATCGAAGAAGCGCCGGCGGTAGTCATGTTCGTGGGTACTCTTGACCCTCAAGCGACTATTTCCCAATTTATGATGTTTTTCAAGCCGACCACTTTCCATGCCTTGATTGACAAGCTGGCCCAAATAGACCAGATGGGCTACAGGCCTTCCTCTTCAAAGCCGGAGCCATGGAATGAAAAAGAGAAAGGGAAAGCGACCTTCGTCGCCAACGCCCAACAGCAGCCCAGTGGCCCGAAACTAACTGATTGCCTAGACGAAAGGTGACGATTCTATAATGAGAAAATAAAGCACCCTTATTCGTTTCCCCGGGACAAAACGAGGAGATTGTTCGAGCTGGCGGTGCGCAACAGGCTCATTAATTTACCGAATCCAAAACGCCCATTGCAACCCGGTGAGGCTAATAATCCCAATTATTGCCCCTATCACCAAACGACGGGCCATCCAATTGAAGATTGCTTCGTCTTTAAAGGCTGGATCGAAGACCAATACTAACAGGGCAAGTTCGCACTGTCCGAGAATTGGAAAGTAAGCCCGCCGCAGCCGCACGCTCTTAAAAGGGGGGACACACCGGGGGCATTATGCTTTTTTATAGAAGAAGCTTTATGGGAGTTCGTTCTTTCACCCAAGACGAAAAGAATGCTAAAAGATCTCCAAACATGCCCGTCAATTAGGTGGAAGAGTCCGCTGGAACCCGAGATCATCGAGGGAATGCTGAAGCTGCGCCCAACTCCAAAAATTGGTGGTGATAGTCAAAGCGCTCACACCCAGCCGTCAAAGTCTTCGAAGAAGAAGAAGAAGAAGACCAAAAATCCCGTGAAGCTTAGTGACGAGCGCAGGGACCTGCAAAAATATATCGACGTGCTGGAAGAATATAACCAGAAGGCGCGGACCCCAGTCACACTCCAAGAATTTCTCAGCCACATCCTTGAGGACGGAGATGATGACAATGGAGAAGACTCGTAGGATGAGCCTGAAGATTATGTGGCAAGCTGCCATATGATCTCTCACTCATCAATAGACGATGAAGAAGCTTCTTACGTAGAGAAACTAGGGGCAGATCTTGAGCCGGAACTTCTAGGACCATCAGATGAAATGATTGATGCATTCCTAAACGAAGCTCTTCTTAAAAGCAAAGCTGATCGGGAGCGCGAGATAGCCATATTTGAAAAAGCCAAACGCCGGCGACTGGACGAAAGGGTTAAAACACTCCCACCAGATCAGTATATATCCGCCGCAAATAAAAGCAGGCTCAAGACGAGGAAAAGGTTTGCCAAAGCCATATCGATGGGAATGAAGCTGCCACCCTCCGAAGGAAACACTCCTGATGAAGCGGATATACATCCTAGCTACCGCTTATATCATCGAAAGATTGCGCACCCCACCGAAGAGTGCAACGCTTTTAAAAACTGGTGGCAGAGATATGTTGCTCACCGACAACATTTCAAGCGGATGAAATGCAAAACTCGTCGGGAGCAAAGAAATACGACCGAGGAGCGCAAAAGAGCTGTCGGCAACTGTCACATGGTTGATAGCAGGGGATCGCAAGTTCTCACCTTCGGGAGCGATTCTGAAGAAGAAATGACTATTGGCCCTCTCTTCAAAGAATCCACCTCAGGAAAAGAGGAAGAACCGAAGAGTTGCGAGAACATTCAGCTGCACAATCGCACACTACCTGAAAAGAATCTCGGACCCGTAAACAAAGGGTTGACCAAAAAAGATAAGGGAAAAGAAAAAGGTCCCTGAGGATATCACCCTCAATGACCAAGCCGTCGTAGAGCTGACAACCAAGGATCTGCCCAAGAAAAACAAGGTGGATTACAACGTTCTGGCACACCTGAGGAAGATACCTTCACAGCTAAGCATTCTCGACGCCCTTCTGCTATCCAAAGAGGCGAGAGATTCGCTGATCAAGGCTCTACAAGAGCCCGAGCATTTCCAAGCTTTCCTCGCCGAAGAAAAGATGAAAGATGAGCTGGAAGGAGTGCACTCAGCCGATATCACCTTCGGCGATGAAGATCTCCTCCTCAGGATGTACGAGCATAACCGTCCTCTTTATGTCTCCGGATACTGTCATGATATCAAGATAGGCAAGATCCTGGTCGACAATGGGTCCTCCGTCAATCTCCTCAATATAAGAGTGTTGAAGGAAATCTGCATGAGCGTTCATCACCTCGCTCGTGATAAAATCACCATCTCCGTGTTTGACTCTCAGTCATTACGGACGCTCGGGTCTGTGATATTGACATTAAGCTTTGGGCTGCTCGTCACGGACATCAAGTTCCACGTCATTGACGCGAAGACTTGCTACAACGCTTTGCTCGGCAGACCTTGGTTACACGAGTACAACATCATCCCTTCTACACAACATCAGTGTATGAAGTATTTCAAGGATGGTCTCGAGAATGAAGTCCGAAAGTACGAAGATGCAAAATATTTCTTACCAGATTTCGAAGACACGGAAAGATGCCATAAACCGAAGAACAAAGCTATCACTACTATTCCGGTCTTCGGGAGTGACACCAAGGAGGAAGAAGAAATAGTTTATTCAGGGCCGCCCCAATGCAACAAGCCGGGACCGTCCACCCCTATTCTGGTCTTCGGCAGCGATTTGGAAGATGAAGTCAATGCCGTATTCTCTTCTCGGCCATCGATACAAGCCTTCGCTGATGAAGATCAAAGTTTGCAAGTTGCCATGGTTCCGCAAGAGCATTACAAAGAACTCGACGCACTTAATACCTACAGTGTGGAAGAACTGCAGACATTCTACGTCCCTCCCAGGCGAAGAGGCGAAAAGGCGATCCTCTTTTATCAATCCATGGAAACCAAAGTGGAAAAAGAAATTTGGCATGGTGCCGATTCTACACTTGACAGGCTCCAGCCCATCCGACTTCCCAGATACTATACAGAAGGATTGAAGAGGCTGTTGAGGCGCCAAGGCGTACCCTTCACACAGACTGCTCGACAAGCTCATTTCTATAACAGGATCTGGGACGTCCCCGGAACTCAGCAAAAATTGCCCAACGGGAGAATGGAAACGATCGGGCTTGGATATGTTCAATCCAAGAAACGACAACGATTCCATGACTGCTACGTTATACATGACTTTGATGAAGAAGGAGATGTTCTGTTAAAAGATGCTAACCCTGAATCAAAACGATGTCCCGCCATGAAAACGCTAAGTCCGTCGTTTGAAGAACAGATGGACAAGCTAATAAGGGAAGCGGGTCAGAAGGTCCGGGATGACCATAACCGCAAAATGGCCATTTACGAGAAAGCCAGGACGCAGCGCCTCCTTCAGCAGGCCGTGGAGAATGACAATGCTCTTCGTCACCAGTCCGTCATACAAAAGACCTGGTGCAGAGGAAAAAATAAACCAACGAACAAAAAAAACGTTCGACAGCAGCGTAGCGGGTCTAAGAAGTCACGCGATCAAGAATCGAGCAGCCGAGATCCGTCTCTTATAAAGAAGATGGGTCGAGCATATTCTTTTCCCTAAGACAAGACAAAGAAGGTATTCGATCTTGTCATAAAACATCAGATCATGACACTCCCGGAGTCCAAGCACCCCGAGCAAGCAGACAAGGTCTCTCACCCAGACTATTGCTCCTATCACCGAGCAATAGGACATCCTCTCGAAGACTGCTTCACCTTCAAGAAATGGGTCGAAGACCAATATCAACAAGGCAGGTTTGCTCTATCCAACAGTTGGAGGGTAAGTCCACCACGGAAGCATGAATCAAAAGCCACTTTTGCGATGAGTGCAGAACCAGATCAACATCGGTCTTGGAAACGATCTCGTACCTGTCACGTGATAATGCTGTCAGAAGAAGAACTCGAGAATATGGATGACCTTTCTTGGTGCTTCGAAAACAATGAAGATGAGTTGATCGCAGAATTTCCACCGGCGCCAAAGGAGCTGGAAGATGGGATACATACTACTGCAGATGAACACAGAAAAATCGACTTGGGAACAGCAAACGTCCCGTGGCCGACGTTCGTCAGCGAACTGTTGTCTGAAGAAAAGGAGGCTACGCTTAAAGACGTGCTCATGCGGTATAAAGACTGCTTCGCATGGAACTATTCTGAGATTCGAGGACTCGATCCGGAGATTGCTGTGCACAAATTGGTGATATCTCCGGACGTCAAGCCGATCAAACAAGCACCGAGAAGAATGCAGCTCGAGCTTGAGATGAGCATCAATGCCGAGGTCAAGAAGCTAATCGACTTCGGTTTCATCCAAGGAGTTCAGTATCCTGACTGGATCGCCAACATTGTCCTAGTAATGAAGAGAAATGGGACGGTGCGCATATGTGTGGACTTTCGGGATCTCAACAATGCTTGCCCAAAGGACGACTTTCCAGTACCGGTCACTGAGTTGATGATAGATAATACGTCCACTCACGAAATTTTCTTCTTCATGGACGGTTCATCAGGATACAATCAGATAAAGGTGCATCCCAAGGACCAGAAGCATACCGTTTTCCGGACCCCTTTGGGGATATTCTGCTACAAGGTGATGCCTTTCGGTCTAAAGAACGCCGGTGCCACCTATCAGAGGGCCATGACGAAGATTTTCGATGACCTCATACATGAAATCATTGAATTCTATATTGACGACCTCGTAGTTAAAAGCAAATCATACGAGGAACATTTAGAGCATCTAACCATCGTGTTTCAGCGTCTTCGGAAATAAAACTTGAAGATGAACCCGCTCAAATGCGCGTTCGGAGTTTCCTCGGGCAAGTTCTTATGATTCGTCGTCCGACACCAAGGCATCGAGATAGACCCGTCGAAGATCAAGGCGATTATGGAAATGCCTCCGCCAAGGACTCTCAAGCAACCGCGGTCTCTCTAAGGAAAGCTCGCGTATATCCGGCGATTTATAGCCAATCTCTCCAGCAAGTGTCGTCCTTACAGTCACCTAATGAAGAAGGGAACCCCGTTCGTCTGGGATCTCAAATGCCAAAGCGCACAGGACGAAATCAAGCAATACCTGCAGAATCCGCCGGTACTGGTCGCTCCCGTTAAAGGAAAACCTCTCGTCCTGTACATAACTGCTGATTCAAATTCCTGCCTACACCCTGGAAAGCATACCGCGTGCGGAAAATAGCAAAGCGGATGCATTAGCCAAACTCGCTAAAGAACTGGCCGACGAGAACCTCGATGACGTGAGGATCGTTGTGCAAAGCCGTCGGGTTCTTGCACCGGCGGAAATATCTCCGGAGTCGTCCGATGAAAAGGGAGCTACCGAGCAAACGGCCCTACAAATAAAAGACTAGGAAAAGGCTAAGGATTGGAGAGAAGTCTTTATAGACTACTTCAAATCACGTCGAACGCCTGAAGATGCGTCCTCAAGACATCAGCTCATGAAACGAGCTCTATCATTTGCCTTCGTCAATGATACTCTGTATAAGAGATCATTTGATTCTCTGTGGCTAAGATGCCTGGGACCTGAAGAGGCAAGGAGAGTCGTCCAAGAAACTCACGACGGACTCTGCGGTTATCACCAAGCCGGGCCGAAGATGAAACCGAAGATCAAAAGGATGGGCTACTATTGGCCCACAATGATCCAAGACTGCCTCGAATACGCGAAGCAGTGCCACTCGTGCCAGATTCACGGAGACTTTATCCATCAACATCCAAATCCGCTACACCCGACGGTGGCTAGCTGGCCGTTCGAAATGTGGGGAACTGACATAATCGGACCCATCGAACCGGTATCGTCCAGAGGACATCGGTTCATACTAGCGACAACCGATTACTTGTCCAAGTGGGCAGAAGCTGAGGGAAGTGAAGATAGAGAATATTCTCCATTTCTTCAAGACATACGTTATTTACCGGTTCGACACTCCGCGACGGATTATCTCCAATAACGGGCCAGCCTATAGAAGCCACAAGATCAGCCGCTTCGCACAACAGCATAACATAGACTGGAGATACTAATCGGTCTATAATCTCTGAGCTAACGGTCTAGTTGAGGGTTTCAACAAGTCTTTGACGAAGATCGTGAAAAAGACGGTGTCTCGAAATAAGTGGGACTGGCATGAAAGACTGCATGAAGCTCTCTGGGCGTATCGAACTACGTTCAAAACAGCCACAAACACAACGCCGTATACATTGGTATTCGACACAGAAGCGGTACTCCCCCTCGAGATAGAGTTACCTTCTCTACGAGTGGCAGTTCATTACGAGCTAACGGACGAAGAAAATGCTTACCTTCGGCTTGAGGAGCTCGACGCCCTTGATGAAACCCGGCTCACGGCGCAGCAAAACTTGGAGGCTTACAAAGCAAAGATGACACGCTCATATGAAAGTCTGACTAGGCCGAGAACATTCCGCCAAGGCGAACTCGTGCTAGTGGTTAAGAGACTTATGATCCCCAATCGTGCCAAGCGGGGGAAATTCGAGCCAAACTTTGAAGGCCCGTATATCATAGACAAAGTTTACCAGGGTGGAGCTTATCTACTCATGGACATGCATGGTGAAAGACCTTTCAGGCCAATAAACGGTCGCTTCCTGAAAAAATACTACACCTGACGAGTTACGGCCTTGGTCAACGATAGATGACGATGCCTATGTTCGCTCGCTATCTTCCTAAGTCCAAACTCTATAAGTAGTAACCGTCTACGGACCGAAACATCCTTAAACTAACGATGAACCACTATGTCCTAAAACTGGCTGTTGACCGAGACGTCTATAAACCACTACGGACCGCAGCATCCCAAGGCTGACAAAAAAAAAGAAAAAAGAAAAAAAAGAGAAAACGGTATGTCCATAAGCGAGATGGGCACGGATAAAAACCTAAAAGGGCTCCGTGAGTAAAAACAGCAGGGCTATCGGCGAGTTTTGTGAAAACCCGAAAGGGTGCAATCTCGTTAAAAGACACTTTAAGGTCCTCTTGACCTTGTGAGGAGGAAATACCTGCGTGAGATCCTTACGACTCACAAGGGAGCAACACACTTAGGGATCCCCACAATTTCTAAAGAGAAATTACACTTACGAGATCCTCACGACTCGTAAGAAGAACCCTCCTTTGAGACCCTCACGGCTCATAGGATTCAATAGCCTTAAGCTAAAGGGATCTGAACCTGTTCTTAAGCCATCACAACCTCCAATGCTGCCCTACAAGTGGTTCAGTATTGACCATTGTATACAATCTACGGGCGCGAATAAACATTTCCCTAACAAAGTCTCACCAGAGACTGGGGATATGCTTATATGGCAAAAGACACTTGTAAGTCCTCTCGACTTATAAGGAGAAACCACTCTTGTAAGATCCTTACGACTTATAAGGGACCATACACTTAAGACCCCTCACGATTCTTAAGGAGAAAACGCACCTACGAGATCCTCACGACTCGTAGGGAGAAATACCTTTATGAGACTCTTACAGCTCATGAAGTCAAAAGCCTTAGTCGACAGGATCTTAACCCTGTTTACTAAGCCACCTTTGTTCAAACCGACAGAGGTAAATGATGATTTGCTCCTGGCAATATCCCAGTTGTAGCGATGCTAATGCCTAAATCGGTATCAAATCCCACACTCGCAGCAAAAAGTCAGCGAGCCACAAATGCATATGAAATAGCCGAAATGATGGGGCAACTTGCAAATCAGCAAGTAAAAATGTATGCATGCAAAATAGCCGATATGATTGGGCAACTCGCAATAAAAAGCAGCGAGTAAATAAAACAAATAGCCGAAATGATTGGGCACCGCGAGAAATAGCCGAAATGATAAGGCAATCACGACTTTCGCGATATAAAAGCTGAAATGATAGAGCATCGCGGAAAGAAAAATATATAAAATGAAACTTTTTGCCCTACAGGTGAGATCACATCAATCCCTGTATACAATCCAAGGGCACAAACAAAGTGGGAACCATACCTTCCTACTAGGCTCCATCAGAAAAAAAGAAGCCAAATCTCGACGGTTAACAGACAGCCTGGAGATCATCTCAACATTCATCTCATTACAACAGACGCAACATCAGCAAATTGGAATTGCGGCAATTCCCAGTTCCATGACTCAGCGGTGCATAGACAACCGAGAGTCAACCCCTCCTGGTCTCGTGGAACACGGCTAATGTCAATCCTGACCCCGTGGGAAGCGTCCAGAGCAAATCCTGGTCCTGTAGAACAAGGCTAATGTCAATCCTGATCCCGTGGGAAGCGTCCAGAGCGGATCCTGGTCCTGTGGAACACGGCTTATGTCAATCCTGACCCCGTGGGAAGCATCCAGAGCAAATCCTGGTCTCGTAGAACACGGCTAATGTCAATCCTGACCCCGTAGGAAGCATCCAGAGCAAATCCTGGTCTTGTGGAACACGGCTAATGTCAATCATGACCCCGTGGGAAGCGTCCAGAGCGGATCCTGGTCCTATGGAACACGGCTTATGTCAATCCTGACCCCGTAGGAAGCATCCAAAGCAAATCCTGGTCTCGTGGAACACAGCTAATGTCAATCCTGACCCCGTGGGAAGCATCCAGAGCGGATCCTGGCCCTGTGGAACACTGCTTATGTCAATCCTGACCCCGTGGGAAGCATCCAGAGCAAATCCTGGTCCTGTGGAATACGGCTTATGTCAATCCTGACCCGTGGGAAGAGTCCAGAGCGGATCCTGGTCCTGTGGAACATGGCTTATATCAATCCTGACCCCGTGGGACGCATCCAGAGCAAATCCTTGTCCCATGGAACACGGCTAATGTCAATCCTGACCCCGTGGGAAGTGTCCAGAGCGTATCCTGGTCCTTGCGGAACACGGCTAATGTCAATCCTGACCCTGTGGGAAGCATCCAGAGCAAATCCTGGTCTCATGGAATATGACCTATGTCAATCCTGACCCCGCGGGAAGCGTCCAGAGCGGATCCTGGTCCTGTGGAACACGGCTTATGTCAATCCTGACCCCGTGGGAAGCATCCAGAGCAAATCCTGGTCCCGTGGAACACGGCTAATGTCAATCCTGACCCCGTGGGAAGCGTCCATAGCGGATCCCGGTCCTTGCGGAACACGGCTAATGTTAATCCTGACCCCGTGGGAAGCATCCAGAGCAAATCCTGGTCTCGCGGAACACGACCTATGTCAATCCTGACCCCGCGGGAAGCATCCAGAGCGGATCCTGGTCCTTGCGGAACACGGCTAATGTCAATCCTGACCCGAGGGAAGCGTCCAGAGCAAATCCTGGTCCTGTGGAACACGGCTTATGTCAATCCTGACTCCGTGGGAAGCATCCAGAGCAAATCCCGGTCTTGTGGAACACGGCTTTTGTCAATCCTGACCCCGTGGGAAGCGTCCAGAGCGGATCCTGGTCCTGTTGAACACGGCTTATGTCAATCTTGACCCCGTGGGAAGCATCCAGAGCAAATCCTGGTCTCATGGAACATGGCGAATGTCAATCCTGACCCTGTGGGAAGCGTCCAGAGCGGATCCTGGTCCTATGGAACACGGCTAATGTCAATCTTGACCCCGTAGGAAGCATCCAGAGCAAATCCTGGTCTCGTGGAACACGGCTTATGTCAATCCTGACCCATGGGAAACGTCCAGAGCAACCTCCTGACTCCGTGAAATGCGGATAAGGTCAACCCCTGACTCTGTGAAATACGGATAAAGTCAACCCTCGACTTCCCCGTCAAAGCAATTCTTTGATTCGGGAGCAAGTCAACTCATCATCCACTTATGAGTCCTCTCGACTTGTAAGAAAGAAAATTCTTTTGTGAGATCCTTACGACTCTCAAGAGAAAATACACTTAGGAATCCTCACGATTCCTAAGGAGAAATTACACTTACGAGATCCTCACGACTCGTAAGGAGAAATACCTTTATGAGACCCCCACGGCTCAAAGTTGAAAAGCCTTAGGAGGCAGATCTGAACCTGAATCCTAAGCCATCGCTATCCTGCAAGAAGATCAGAATAGATTATTCAAAAAATGCATTTACTCAAAGGCACACACCACCATGAAGCAAAATATGTTTTTTATTCATGAATCAAAATGAATACAAAGTACAATTTATGAAAGAATCAAAAAATACTCTCATTCAGGAGTATGTACAAAAGAAGAATAGAAAAAGAAAAATATACAATTCTTCAAGCCGACGGACGATTTAATAGATGTGCCAGTTCATACTTCTTCCGCTGGGCCTCGGCTTCATGATTCATTATTATTATAAGACGGGCCTCCGCTTGAGACTGTTGGGCCTGGTATGAGGCAAGCCGACTTTCAATCTCCTTTTCGGTGACTTTATGAGCCTCGACCATTTCGCGAGTAAAAACGATGGCTTTATCAATGGCTACCACCTTCCTGATAGCTTCTTGAAGCACCCGCCAAAGTTCATACGCCCGAGTGGTCTTGGCCGTAAGATTAGCTTGAAGTTCCCCCAGCGCATTTGAAGCCAGCTTCCTCTCCGAAAATTTTCGGCTGAGCCTCTTCTCGCATGACAGCATATTTGCGGCGCGCCGCTCAATCAGCCCCTGTAAGCTCGCCTTTGCAGCTACAACCTCTGAAGGAAGGCGCGTACATTCAAGACTATGCAAGCAAGTCTCCACCTGACGACAAAACTCAACCTAGACTTGCACCAATGTTTCACTATGGTAAGTAGTAAGAAATGGAAGAGAACCGTTGGCTTCAGCGGAACGTAGAGCATAGGGGCCGGGTGGCATGACGATGCGAGATTCTAGCGCGATAAGAACTGGCAAAGCTGTTAAGATTCAAAAACAGTCAGCGAGGTTCACAAGCAAAGAGCAGATGGAACAACATCAAAACTTTACTTACCCACAGTCATCCAAGAAGGGTCAAGAAGATCCCCAGGCCCGTCAAGAATATCAACTTCGTCATCGGCTTCCAGAACTGCAGAATACATCAGTATCGTTATATGGAATAATGATAATGTCGTGAAGAAGGCGAACAACACTAACCTTGCCCGGAAGATAGGACGATGCGTTGAGGGGATATTGCATGCGGAGCGGCCAGCTCTAGCAGACGCTGAAAAGACTCCCTGGGGGACAGGTCCGCAATGGACGCCGCCAATCCTCGTAGCTCTGAAAATACAGAAGGGTTCAGATAATGAATAGATTATTAAAATAAAATATAGAAGGCTACCTTCGATGCTCCTCCCACTCTGGGCTGGAGGGATAGAGCTTCAGCGGCCTCCTCCATGCCCCCAGGCACATCATCGGGGACATGGGCTGATATAACAACTCCCAATTGAGGAGCAGCGGCCATTGCTGCAGGCTCCAATGATAGGACGGTGTCCTCGACTACCTGTCCCACAGTCTCCGGGCTGTCCCCAGAAAGATCCATTGAATCTACGGCCAATGAAGATGCCTCTTCCGGGAGAGAAAGCACCGGGGGAGCGGGAACCACCATTGGGAGCTCTGCGATTGGAAGAACAGCTGTATCAACCCCTCCACACTTACTAGTGTCTCATCGGGGATATTTACAGATTCCATAGTCAAGGCGCGACTCGAACTCAGATCCTCCGCCATTGCCGAAGTCCCTGCAAAGTTTTCACGAGGATAAGGATATATATATATATATATATATATATATATATATATATATATATATATATATGTAGTGCAAAATACTACAAAAAGAAATATAAATATACCAATGCGCAAAGGAGCTTCTAGTATGGCTTTTTCAAGACGACGTTCCTTCCTGAGGAGATATGCTCGTCGGGGTTCGAGGGTAGACTCGTGGCCACCGATCCATAACGAAAGCGCATCTTCGGCATCGGCCGAGATAGGCTGTTTAAGAGCTATCTCGCCTCCCTCTTCCAAAGGACCAATAAATATCCGCCGTATCGATGGAGGATCTTCGTAGAAGATGACGGCAGGATAAGGCCTGTTCGGGATCCTTACATTCTCAGTCTCATCCTGAAAGCGTCTTATAGCCTCAGCCAATTGTGCGGCTTCCTCGGCAGATGAACCCGGAAAAAGAAGGCCACCATCCGACTCTTGCATAGCTAGTGGTTCATCTTGGAAGATAAGCTCGGAGTCCACTAAAAAGTCAAGCAGATTGGTGACCGTCTTCTTTCGCCTCTTGGACCCAGAACTAACACCAGAAGACGATCGCTTCTTTCCCCTCGGTGCTTTAGTGCGACGTTGACCTACTTCACCTTCAATGTATTCTCTCGGTGGTGCTACCGATGAGGACACTGCCATTGCTGACGCCGCAGCTGATGATACTGCTACTGGCGCCTTATTGGCCCTTGATTGAGCTCTAGTGCGCAGCGGCATACCAGCTGTGGGAGTTAGATCCACTTCCGCTGCCTCAGGAATAAGTACGACACCGGTATCTCTTAGGGGAGGGCGAACCACTGCCCGCGGTCGCCGCGGGACTCCCGTAGCCTGGATCGGAGTGGGAGTCCTATATCCAAGGAGCATACTCCTCTCCTCAGCAATAATGGGACTGACTCGGTGGAGGTACCAGCCCGTGAAAGCCCCCATACATCGAGGAATGTAGTCAGCCTCAGGATCACGAAGCGAGAGCCGGCGTTCAGCCGCATGAAGTGATGAGCGGCGTCATGAACAACTTCCGATGACGGGCTGGGCTCCACTGTAAACGCCTTAAAGAGGACACCCTGGTCATATCCCAGTTGCCGAGCAAAGCGGTGTGGGTTTTACCGCATAAAAAGGGCCGCACTGTTTTGGCGAAACACCAGATAACCCGGTCTGATCGAATATAAGTGCATGGCTTCCTTAGGCTTCAGGGAAGGTGCTCCCTCTTTCGACGTGTCAAAAAGCTGTTGAATCGGTCCTGAAGGAGCAGAGAGGACTCGATCGTTAAATACCATCCCGCCCACATTGGTATAGGGATTAAGCAGCACAAGAATAGCTCCGGATTGAGTCGGATCAGGAGCAGAAGCGTCCACCAACCTCATGAGACGCGGAAAAGTGTAGGCATCATAAAAGCTGGGTCTCTGATGCGCGGCAAATGCCCCTAGCACGTGCATCTCAATCCATGACGTAAAGTAATGAAGAGAGAAACTCACTACGTTCACGCCTGGGGTTGAGGTATTGGCTGCAGCGCTCAGCCCATGATACAGATGCGCTAGCCCCACAATGCCTACGGCTAGTCGCGTCCCTCCGGCGATGCGATGAGCAGGGTAAATGACCGAAGCTCTCATGAATCGACGGTGCGTTGGAATAACGAACCAACTGAGCCATACGCTGATAAAACCCATTAAGAAAGTCTCTTCATCTATGCCAGGAGCTGCGATCGACTCAAAAGGTACAGCCGACAGGATTGGAATGTAGAACTGCGGCAAATCCTCTTCTCTAGCTGGTAGCTTATTTAAACCGAACCCTAAAGGGTCGTTGATATTCGCAAACTTCGGAGCCGTCTTTGATAGAACGTCTCCGCGAAGGAAGCAGGTGATAAAACTTTTGAAAGTGACGCCCTGTTCCTCTGACTCTGTGAACAGCTTCTCAAAAATGCCCAGAGCCTTGATTAGACTTGGGTGCTTGTGGCGGACGACATTTTCAGTCGACAAGCCGTCAAGCATTGCAGTCTCAGCTTCAAAAACATACTCATCAGGAGGCAGCAGTTCTTCATAGAGCGTCCCCCTGATCGGCAACCCCGAGATCTCGCGAAACTCTTCCAGAGAAATTGAAACTTCGCGGTCCCCTAGCAAGAAGGTGTTGGTGGGAAGATTCCATTGATTTAGGAAAGCCTTAACCCACCAGACATGGAGGATTGATAGTGGAAGAGAAATGCGTACACCTCCTGATAGAGCCCGACCCTATGCAGTCGCGCACGATGGGCAGACAGGATATAACGAGCCCAGAGAAGATAGCCCGTGGGATGTCGAGGAGTAAGCCCTATCTTGTAAACCTGTCCTCAGGGCTGGGCTTCATCTTGACAGATACGACGCCCTAAGATGTCTATAGCCGGCACAGGATGGTTTGGAATCCCAGTTGTCGACGGCTCAAGTCGTCCCGTGGGGGTCCAATTCAACATCTCCATAGCAAAGGCGGTCCGCGGACGCTCCATCGGCAAAAATGGATAAGTAGGCTCTGTTGGTATCTCGCAAAGAAAGCTGCAGCGGCTCCGAATGATATGCCCATACCAGGTCACCCATAAAAGCAAGTTGGTGCAATTAGGGTCGTGAGCTCTAATCATCTCCATCACCTCTTCATCAGACGGTGACTGAGGAAAGGCAGCCTCCGAGCGGGTGAAAGGGAAGTATGGAAGAGAAGCCATTGTTCCTGAAACAAAGGAAAGGAAACTGTTAATGAAGCCCACACATGTATATATATATATATATATATATATATATATAAATATATATATATATATATAAAGACAGTGGAAGAAAGCGACAAAAAACTTATTTTATGGGACCATTGGTTACAAAACACAGGGGCCCAACAGAATCAAAATGGCGGTTCACTAATAATGAGGCAGAGTAATCATTATGAACAAAAAGAAGATTCTCAATAAATGAACAGTGGATTTCAAGCAACTCTACACATTCCCCAAGGGGAAAACCCACTGCAGAACCCTATGCAAATCAAGAAGGATCTCTCTGGAAACATTTTTTTTTGCAAAGAACAACTCAGGGCAAGAAAATCCCAAGAAGTTCTCTGTGAAGAACTAAGTTCTTTAGAGGAATTAACTTCCTAGAAAATCGGCAGAGCTAAGCTCTTGGAAATGGAATTAAATTCCAGAGAGAAACAGAGGCCGTCATCAAACCCCTAAGATCAGAAAAATGCCTAATAATGGGGTTTTCTACCTAGAGATTGTGCACTCCTAAAGATTTGAAAAATGGGTTCTTTGAAGGGAAAAAACCTTGGTGTGGATTTAAAATCCAAAAAAGAGTTCTTTTTATATATGAAAGTTCTTCGGTTGTTCAAAACCATTACCTGAAGAAAGGATTCTTTCTTGGACAGAGTTAAACTCTGATTTTTTTTTGAAATAGAGAACTGAGCTCTGAGAGAGAGAATTAAATTCTCAAGGCAAGAACAAGGAAGGAAGAAGATGAAAAGTGGAGACGCTTTTGAAGAGACCCCTGCATTAATAGGATGTGATGGGAAACGGTTCACCTACCCCCTTCCCTAGGCAGATCCAACGGCCACAAAAGGTGACAGCGTTGCACTCACGTGCAAACACGTGAGAACAACGCTGTGGGGGCATTTGTTCCCTCATAAAATATCAGGAAGAACCCCAATGGGGTATCATGTGCCCACACGTGACCCTTGGTCACGTGCTAACACGTGATGAGTTCCTGAGTTCTTTAAAAATAACAGAATTAAATTCTGGTTAATTGCTTAATCAGTGGGTCACGTGCCACCACACGATAGGGTCTTAAAATTCTCTGAGTTAAAGGAAAAGAAACCCTAAACGGGGCATCACGTGCCCACACGTGACAGGGGGTCACGTGTAGACACGTGATGGGTTCCTAAGCTCTCTGATTAATAGAATTAAATTCTAATTAAATAATCAAACAATGGGGTCACGTGCCTACACGTGATTGGCTTTTAAACCCACTGAAAAAGGTATAATAAAACAACGGGGGAAAACCCCAATGGGGCATCACGTGCCCATACGTGATAATTTCTGATCTCTTTAAAACAACAGAATTAAATTCTGGTTAAAATGCTTAATTAGGGGGTCACGTGTCAACACGTGATGGGATCCTAAGATCTCTGAAATAATAGAATTGAATTCTAATTAAATGGTCAATCAGAAGGTCACGTGCCAACACGTGACAGGCTCTTAAGCCTTCTGAACTAATAGAATTAAATTCTAGTTAAGAGGGAATCGAGAACCCTAACTGAAAAAATATTTCTCTAAATCTTTCCAAACAAAAAAGATTGTGCTCTGTAAAGTGGAGCATCGTTGGATTAAAATTCCAATGGTGATTAAAAATCACCAATTTATAGAAAGATTCTATGCAAGGAAAGATTTCCCTGAAATTTGCCAGGAATAACAGACAAAATATCTTTTGGATTAAAAAGCCAATGGTGAATAAAATTTACTGAGTAATCTAAAAGATCATGTTGGTTATAAAATCAATTGAAATCTTTCAATGAAAGACTGACTAAACAAACTGATTCTTTTCTTTCTCCTATAAATAGGAGCTAAGAAGAGAAGAGGAGGAGGATTTTTTCTGGAGAGAGACAACAACAACATAGAGAAAAGAAGATTTCCTCAGATGAGAAAGAAGCCCTAGGTGAGAAAGGGAAAGAGATCTAAGCTCCATAAAACAAAAAGAGAATTTAATTCTCAAATTAAGAGTTTAACTCTTCTGAATAAGAACTTAGTTCTTCTTTTGGTTGAAGATCTGCAGAAGCAGATCTCCACATAAGTTGAGAACTTAATTCTTATCGGGGAGATTCTGCCATACAGATCCAAAACTTAGAGGGAGAATTGAGTTTAGAGAATTTAATCCTCCAAATACTTAGGAATTTAATTCCTCCAACAAAAAACAGGGTTTAACCCTTAAAACAAGAACTTAGTTCTTCTTCATGGTTGAAGATCTGCAAAAGCAGATCTCCCCATAAGTTGAGAATTTAATTCTCATCGGGGAGATTCTGCCATGCAGATCCAAAACTTAGAGAGAGAGTTGGGTTTAAAGAATTTAATTCTTCTATATACATAGGAATTTAATTCTTCAAAATGAAATTAGGGTTTAACCCTATAAAAGAATTTAATTCTCAATCAAGGGACTTAAACTCTCCATGCACGTAAACCCGATCACGTGGCAACACGTGACCCTCCTTTCAATGATCAGAAAAGAACGAATGAGACATGGTCACGTGCCCCCACGTGACCCTTAAATAAACTCCTTAAGATGAGAAAGAAAAAACATGGAGGCAATGCCTCACTTGCTCACACGTGACCCTCAAAACCAAAGGGAACAAATCCAAAAGGCAGTACTAATTTATGGTGCCTCACGTGTCCCCACGTGACCCCTGACAAACACTTTTTTAAAAGGGAAAATGAGGGAAAACAGAGGAATTAGTACCCAATACATGGGCGCTATCACGTGTCCACACGTGATGATTACAAAGACTAAGTGTTTAACACTTATTTGCAGATTTTGAGAGTAAAATAAAAGAAGTATAGCCCAATTCTCTGGCACCTCACGTGACCACTTCAATTTTAGTGTTTAACACTACTTTAAGTGCTTCGTCCCTAGTGTTTAACACTATCTTAAGCGCATCACGTGGGAACACGTGACCGCCAAATATCCTCCAGTGTTTAACACTATTTTAAAATCAATCTTAACCCAAATTGGCTAAGTTTTTCCAGAGGCAAGTCTCCCCTTCAACTGAACCTCAAAATTGATCAGTTCATATGATATGAAAAGTAAAGCCCAAAGCTATAATAAATGGGTAGTGCTCAGCCAAAAACAAAATATTGTCAGAGCCCCAAACCTCTGTTTAGCATTGCTAAATAATGTTCAACAGTCCAAACAAAGGTCCAACATTTCAAACCTAATTGGACTTAGCCCAAGTTGGCCATAAGTCCTCAATTCAGATTTAACTGAGCCCATGTGCTCATAATCTAATTAATTGATTTTAGTCCCAAATTGGACTACAGATTTCCCAATCAACATTGGTTCAAGGGTACATCTCTTCACTCCTCTGATATTTGTCCTTGTAATCCTTCAACGTCTTCAAAAAGGCGATGGGTCCCGATAACTAATCATTCCATGGACTATGATGTCCTTAACCTCGGACTGTGGGGTATTTTAAACCCATGGACTATGATGTCCTTAACCTCGGACTGTGGGGTCCTCTAAACCCATGGACTATGATGTCCTTAACCTCGGACTGTGGGGTTTTGTAAACCCATGGACTATGATGTCCTTAACCTCGGACTGTGGGGTCCTCTAAACCCATGGATTATGATCTCCTTAACCTCGGACTGTAGGGTCCTTAAACTAATCGACCGCAATGTCCCTAAACTACACAATAGAGCCCGAATGCTCTTTTGTTGGATCTAAACGATCCCGTTAAGTTGATCTTAGTCTGAAATTAGATTAACGGATCCTTAACATATGTTTAAGTTGATCTTAGTCTCAAATGAGACTAATGTATACTTAAACCCAACCCCAAACCCAAATATAAGAAAATACGGATTTGGACTAATCTACGCCCTACGGGCGACAACATAAATTAGTTTCCGTATACAATCCACGGACAACCAAAAACAAAACAAACACCCACGACACGAAGTGACCATCTGGAGAAGGAGAAATTGGTTACCGCGATGCTGTAGCATAATTAACTGCAGGGGCTTGCGCCTGCAGGGAAGAGCGTCCTCACAATCAAAAACCCCTCCACGAGGGGGAATCTGATGAAGTCTGCTACATTGGCCGCACCCGTTTAAACCTTCGATACATGGTGTCATAAATCAACTTTGCATCTTCGGAGAGGTGGACAGATAGCACCAATTAGCATCTGCCCCCAAATTCAGGCAAGACGAACCTACGCGGTCGCGTCTCTGTATTCGGAGGAGAACAAGGAGCAACAACAAAAGCTCCCGGAAATGTTGATCAAAATGTCAGCACTCATAGGGAAGAAAGAAAACCCGGAATCGGCATCTGAACTGCACTAGGAGCAGAAGACTGATACAGAGTTCCTGCGAAGGGTGCTAGAAAGAAAAGATAAAGAGGCCGCGGAACAAGCTGCTAACATAAAAAAGATGGCGCTTCTGTTCTAGGACATGGTTGGAATGATGATCCAGCCAGAACCTCCAGCCGAAGATCCACCGATAATCGTCGAGGATGATAGAGGGGAAACATCGAACCCTCTTCCGGCTTTATCAGTGGCCAAGGAGGAAATAATCTCCAAGGCTGCTCTTGATGATTATATAGCTCAACAAATACGAGCTCATCAAGGGAATGAAGCGGCCAGCCAAACCGTTAGAACTGGGCAACCGTATCCAGCTGGTATGACTAAATCAAGTACCCGCCGGGATATACGATCCCTAAATTCCATGTGTACAAGGGGACATGCAATCCACATCAGCACGTCACTCAGTTCAGAGCTCTATGCGGCAATACTGGAGGCGACAATAAACTGTTGCTTCACCAGTCCATTGGCAGCCTGTCAGAGACAGCTTTTGAATGGTACTCGGAGCTCCCAAATGACTCCATCAAAACATTTACATAGATGGAATTGCTGTTCACACAGCGGTTCGCCAGCGCAAGCGAGCGCACCGTGATCACGGTATTAATCAATGCCAAGGTGAAGTCAGGAGAAACCTAGGTCCAATACGTGATTCGGTGGCAGAACCTACGGTCGAAGTGTAAACAACGCATCCGAGAATATCCTGCCGTGGGTATGTTCATCAGGACACTAGATCCTCAAATGACGGTGTCCCAGTTCATGACGTTCTTCAAGCCGACCACCTTCCAAGATCTGATTCACAAACTGGCCTAAATGGACCAGATGGGCCACGGGCCTTCCTCCTAAAAAATGGACCCTCGAAATGCCAAGGGTAAAAGGAAAGCGACCTTCGTTGCCAACACTCAACAGCAACCGAGTGACCTGAAGCCGGTTGCTCACCAAAACAACATGCGTCCGCGCTTTTCCCTGGAAGAATGGCTAGGACGCACTTCCTCGTTTCCCCATGACAAGACGAGGGGACTGTTCGAGCTGGTAGTGCACAACTAACTTCTCACATTGCCAAACCCACGACGTCCACCATAGCCAGGTGATGTCAACAACCCCAACTACTGCTCTCATCACAGAATGGTGAGCCACTCAATTGAGGATTGCTACATCTTCAAGAACTGGGTCGAGAATCAGTATCAACAGGGGAAGTTCGCGCTTTCTGAGAACTGGAAAGTGAACCCGCCACAAAAGCACGCTCCTAAAAAGGTGGATACGCTAGGGGCATCAAGCTCGCTCGTGGAAGAAGCTCTATGGGAAGTCGTCCTTTCAGCTAAAACTAAAAGAATGCTGAAGGATCTCCAGGCATATCCAGCAATCAGGTGGAAGAGCCCGCTTGAATCGGAAATCATCGAAGGGATGCTGAAACCGCGTCCCGTACCGAAAACTGTCGACAAAGGGCAAAATCCCCATGTCCAACCATCAAAGTCTTCGAAGAAAATGAAGAAGGCCAAGAAGCCTGTGCAAACCTACCGAGTATGACAACAAACGCACAGACTTACAAAGGTACATTAACGCGCTGGAGGAGTACAACCAGAAGGCATGAACACCGGTCACCATCAAAGAGTTCCTCAAGCATATTCTTGAGAACGAAGGTAGTGACAACGATGAGGAAAACGACTCATCAGAAGAAACCGAAGACTATCGCCAAATGGTCTCCCATTCGTCGTCAAATGGAGAAGAAGCTCTCTCGGCGTCAGAAAAAAACGTAGAGAAGCTGGAGGCAGGATCGACGTCAAAATCCCCGGAACTGTCAGAAGACCTGATCGATAGGCTGTTAAACGAAGCCTTTCAAAAAACCAAAGCTGACCGAGAAAGCAAAACAGCCATATACGAAAAGGTTAAGCGTCAGCGTCTGGATGAAGAAACCGCGGCCATGATGAGTCGTAAAGTGCTCCAACCAAGCCAAAGCACACCTGCCACAAACAAGAGCATTATCAAAGCAGAGAAGCGGTTCGCCAAATCCCTGTCAATGGGAATGAAGCTGCCCCCTCTCGTGGAAAACACTCCCGGGGTCATGTGCCTCGACGGAGCGGATATACATCCAAACTACTGCATATATTATCGGAAAGTTACCCACCCCATCAAGGAATGCAGTGCCTTTAAGAAGTGGTGGCAAGGATACGTTGCCCATCAACAGCACTTCAAGAGGATAAAACACAAAGCTCATCGACATCAAAGAAGTTCGAAAAGTGCGCGCGAGAAAACGACGGGCAACTGTCATATGGTTGATACCAATCGGGAAAGCGAAAAACTCCAAATTCTTACCTTCGGGAGAGATTCTAAAGACGAAATGACCCTTAACCCTCTCTTCAAAGACTCCAAAAGAAGAGGGGGAGAAGAACTGTGAGAACACTCAGCTGCATAGACGCACTCTGCCTGAAAAGAACCTTGGACCTACAAACAATGGTTCGAGCAAAAAGGATAAAGGGAAAGAAAAAAATCCCTGAGAAAATTGCCCTCGACGAAACTCGCCTTATAGCACAACAGAACCTGGAGGCTTATAAGGCAAATATGACGCGGTCATATGAAAGACCGACCAGGCCAAGAACATTCCACCAAGGCGAGCTCGTGCTAGTCGTCAAATGACCGATGATCCCCAATTGTGCGAAACGGGGAAAATTCGAGCCGAACTATGAGGGCCCGTACATCATAGACAAGGTCTACCAGGGTGGGGCCTACCTGCTCATGGATATGCATGTCGAAAGACCTTTCCGGCCAATAAATGTCCGATTCCTCAAAAGATACTATGCCTAACGGGTTACGATTCAGGTCAATGATAGATGACGACGTCTGTGTCCGCTCGCTATCTTCCTGAGTCAGAACCCTAAAAGTAGTATCCAAAAGATCTGTTGCCTTGAAAATAGTAACAGTGGACCACTACGTCCTTAAACTGGCCATGGATCGAGATGTCCCTAAACTAACAATGGACCGGAATGTCCTTAAACTAGTGAGCCGCCTCAAACACGGCGCATCATCCCAAATACGGCGATATCCATTCTTGAGATCTGTATTGCAATCGAAGTCTCAACAGCAGAAGTTACAACTCAAGTCCTACTGGCTACATGGCTATTCCAGCGGTGAAGTCACCCCTACATCCCATTGGCAAACAGATGGGTCAAAAAAGGGTAAGTCCACAAGCAAATGGGTACGGATGAAAACCCGAAAGGGTGCCGTGAGTAAAAATAGCAGGGCTACCGGCAAGCTTGTGAAAACCCGGAAGGGCGCAATCTTGTTAAAAAAAACGGTGTGTCCACAAGAAAAATGGACACGGATGAAAACCCGAAAGGGCGCCGTAAGTAAAAACAGCAGGACTGCTGGCGAGTTTGTGAAAACCCGAATAGGACTCAAACTTATAAAATAAAAAATTCATGTGCGCTTGCAAGGTCCTATAGACCTTGTAAGGAGAAAATACCTACGTGAGAACTTTACGACTCACAAAGAAGCAACACACTTAGGAATCCTCATGATTCCTAAGAAGAAATTACACTTACGGGATCCTCACGACTCATAATAAGAATTCCTCTTACGAGACCCTCACGGCTCATAAGATTCAAAAGCCTTAAGTTACAGGGATCTGAACCTGTTCTAAAGCCGTCATATCCCCCAAGTTTCCCTACAAGCGGTCCAATATTGACCCTTGTATAGAATCCACGGGCACGAATAAATACTCCCTTACCAAGTTCTACCAATGGCGAGAAATATCCTATATGGTGAACGACACTTGTAAGTCCTCTCGACTTATAAGGAGAAAACACTCTTGTAAGATCTTTACGACTTGGAAGGGAAAATACCACTTAGGAGTCCTCACGACTTCTAAGGACAACCTACACCAACGAGATCCTCTTGACTCGTAGGGAGAAATACCTTTATGAGATCCTTACGGCTCATAAAATCAAAAGTTTTAATCGACAGGATCCTAATCCTGTTTACTAAGCCATCTTTGTTCAAATCGATAAAGGCACATGATGATTCGCTCATGGCAATATTCCAGTGGTGGCGATACTGATACCTAAACATGTGTCAAACTTCAAGTCCTTTCAAGGAAAATGATGATTCGCTCATGGCAATATTCCAGTCGTAGCGATGCTGATGCCAAGATTGGTATCGGATCTCAAGTTCCTGACTCGTAATAAAACTCAACAACTCGCAAAAAAATGCATATGGAATAGCTAAAATGATGGGGCAACTCGCAATAAAAATCAGCGAGTAAACATATGCGGCAAAAATGTTTGAGCAACTCGCAATAAAAAGCAGCGAGTAAAAAATAGAAGAAAATAGCCAAAATGTTTGGGCAACTCGCAATAAAAAGCAGCGAGCAAAAATAATAATAATAATAAAAGAAAATAGCCAAAATGATTGGGCACCGCGAAAATAGCCGAAATAATTAGGCAATCGCAACTTTTACGATATGAAAAGATGAAAAGATAGAGCATCGCGAAAATCAAAAATAAAATAAAACAAAAGGAAATTTTCTTTACCCTTCAGGTGAGTCTACACTGATCCCTGTATACAATCCATGGGTACAAATGGAAAAAGGAACCATGTTTTCCCATGAGGCTCCGTCAGAGGGAGAGCCGAGTCTTGACGATCTATAAACAACCTAAAGACTACCCGACATACCTTCTCATTCCGACAGGATGCAGACACGACGTCAACAAAAGGCCCAAGGGTCGAAACAAAATGGAGCAACGACAAACTCCTAGCTCCAAGACTTGACGGTTCACATACAACCTAAAGACTCCTCCAGCGTACCTTCTCATTCTATCATGGTGTAGATGCGATGTCAACAAAGGATCCAATGAGCTAAATCAAAAAGGAGTGACGGCAAAATCCCAGCTCCAGCTCGACATTCTTCTCGTTACAGCAGACTTAATGTCAACAAAGGCTCTAAATAGCCAAAATCAAAAAGGAGCGACGGCAAAATCCCAGCTCCAGCTCGACATTCTTCTCGTTACAGCAGACGCAATGTCAACAAAGGCTCCAAATAGCCAAATTAAAATAGAGCAACAATAAACTCCTAACTCCAAGTCTTGACGGTTCACATACAACCTAAAGACTCCTCCAGCGTACCTTCTCATTCTATCAGGGTGCAGATGCGAAGTCAACAAAGGCTCCAATGAGCCAAATCAAAAGGAGTGACGGCAAAATTCCAGCTCCAGCTCGACATTCTTCTCGTTACAGCAGACGCAATGTCAAAAAAGGCTCTAAATAGCCAAAATAAAAAAGAAGTGATGGCAAAATCCCAGCTCCAGCTCGAAATTCTTCTCGTTACAGTAGACAAAATGTCAATAAAGGATCCAAATAGCCAAATCAAAAGGAGTGACGGCAAAGTCCCAGCTCCAGCTCGACATTCTTCTCGTTACAGCAGACGCAATGTCAACAAAGGCTCCAAATAGCCAAATCAAATTGAAGCAACGGCATATTCCTAGCTTTAGGATCTCGACGGCAAGTTATATAAAGCCTAAGAGACTATCGGAGATCATCCCATACCAACACAGAGTGGTTATGACTCATCGGGGCTCCAAACTGAGCCTAACCTTAAGTAAAAAGAGATATGGTAAATTCTTAACGCTTGCTCTTTCAACGGTCATATAGCCTAAGGAGATTACTTGAAGATGTCTTATCCAGCCCCCGAAGGGATCAGAGACACGACAGTTGCGGGGCCACTCGAACAACATCTTAAAAACTGTATATCGAGGAATACATCAGCCAACGCGACGGTACCACGGACTAAAGCCCTAGTACCACAAAACCTAACGGACCTCTATCGCAAAGAGCAGGGGTTATCTATATATAACGTTATGATAAGTTTGCCTGTAAACCCAAGGAAGGTAAACGAAATAAACTCCGAAACGAGTGAATAAACTACGAACTCCGAAATGAGTCCATAAACTAGAAACTCCGAAACGAGTGAATAAATTACAGACTCTGAAATGAGTACATAAACTAGAAACTCCGAAACGAGTGAATAAACTACAAACTCCGAAACGAGTAAATAAACTAATTAGCGCCACATTAAGACACAGATAAGCGCATGCAAAAAATGTATATTCTTATTCATGAATCAAAGTGTTTAAGAGATACAATTAATACAAAAAGCGGAATACAATTATAATTGTTAAGAAGGCGGAGCTTTTAACAAGTTGGCAACCCGCTCACGCGCTCCCCGCAACTCCTCCTCGCATGCTTCTACTGCGGCCAACCCTGCTTCAATTTAAGCCCGTTATTGCAAGCATGATGAAATCTTCGCAATCTTATATGCCCCGCTCGGTAAAATCCAGCTTCTGCCTTAGCGCTAGCCCATCAGAAATACATTGTTGGAGGTTTTCGAAAATAACTTGCAGTTGCGCGGCATTTGCTTCAAGCTGGGCGTGCAATTAGATGGATTCGCCAGAACCCGTCTCATGCTCCATTCGCTTCAGGGTCAACTTTTGTTCAAAATATTGAATGAAATCAGCACTTTGCTTGATCCATGCGATCCGCAGAGCTTTCAAGGTCAATACCTTAGGAGCGAGACGCTTGAGCTCGATCTCATGCAGACATGCCTCGATCTTCTTCCAATAGTCGACCCAAAAGCCGACGAAATCTTCGCTGTGGAAGTTCACAAGCGTCTCCAACATAGGATTGACTTCGTCAGTGAAATCCGCAGCAGAGGTGAGAGCTTCGGCATCAAGATCTTTGATAAATTCATGTAACATCCGCTTGCTAGTTGCCGCACCCCTGGAAGATTGACGCTTAGCAAAAGACCCCGTAGGCATGGGAATGTGAGACTCAAAAGGAACCGAAGCCGGTGTATTTGCTGCAAAATAAATCACGCACGAATGAGGGTCAGATTTCGATTTGAAAAAAATAAAGAAGACGGCTGATGGACGAGATCTACCGTACCATCTGTTGAAGGCGGCATGACAGGGAGCACAGGAGACTCGGCTATCGCTTCACTTCTTCCCTCGAGCCGTGGTACTGTGGTCAATATGGGGAAAGTTTAGCAACAAAATGAAAAGAAGAAACACCAAGAAAGGAATATACTAACCAATGCCGGTTGGAGGAACGAATTCCGATTGGAAGGAAAAATGCGGGCTTAATACCAGGTGTAAGCGATCAAAGATCACTACTGCAAGATTGCAACAATATGTGGTCAATACAGGAAAATGGTATGTATACTGAAGCAAAGAAATGAGAAATCTTCACCTTCCAGAGTTCGGAGAGACGCAGAAGAAAGGGGTGGAACAGTGGCAGTTAGAGCAATGATCGGCGACAATTCTTCAGTCAATACAGCATTTGGGTCTACTGCACCTATAGTCAGGATAAATGAGATATCATTAGATGCCTATTGGGATTAAAAACTCAAAGATAATAACTCAAGGAGTACCCGACAGAGCAGAAACTAAGACAGTGCCCGAAACATCACCAGTTGTGACAGCTTCCTCGGTTGCTACTGGGAAAGTGGATTCAACACCCCCACCTTCATCCCCTAATTCGATAAGGGCAGTTGTAATGCTGGCATCCCCCGCCAATTTCAAGGATCCACAGGGAGAAGAAGCGATGGTCGGAGCGGTCTCAGATTCCAGAGGGCCACTTCAGACTCTTTAGTCGCCGGCACTTCACCTGCCAGGTCACCACCAGAATTTGGCCCTGCTTTAAAACAAAAAATGTGTCATGATTCGAGGAAAAGCGGTTACTAAGTTTTAATAAAGGACTGCGATTTTTTATACCTTGAAGCAACTGCTCGGCCTCTTCCCAAGCAGCACGCGCAACTCGCCTATGAGCAATAGACAAGTAAGAAGGGACATTCGCCATGGGAACGACAGAAGGTCGAACTTCACTCGAACCTGCACCCACGGCCAAGACAGCCTGACGTTCTCTCACAGCATACTTTCTATGCTTCCTTTCATCCTGGGCTGTATGAACCGACCTCCTTAAAATTTATGACAGGGGGACGTCGTCATCCAAACCGAGCTCAGCCTTCGGATCCGCTGTGGCATCCATCATAGGCAGCTTCAGCAACACCTCCTGCGGTGGCCTTGGGAGGGCCTCAGCCGTAACCGATGTCTATGAAGGCTTTTTCTACATCACCACCCAGGGCTGGCATTACATTCAGAACAACCTAGATTATGGTGGTTCCTGTAATAAGATAAAGAAAAGGGCCAGATCATAAATAAAAGGAACTAAAAATATAAAGGTGTAGTGAAGCGAAGCATACTAAGGCCCAAGGAGACACGGAGCCTCTCCTCCTCCTCAAACGTCTTGAGGGAAGTCGAGAGAGCCTCTTCAGCAGAAATACCTATTAAGGAAGAGAGCGTTAGCTCTCATAATAAATTTTAAAAAAGGGAGGGGATATATACAGGAGAGTATAAATAAATTATACCGGACTCCGCAATAGAGGCTAACGCCGCCTGTTCATGGGCCAGTCGTTTCGACGCTTCAATGGCGGCCTGAAGATCGGTATCAGTTACAGGCGCATCAAACAGACCGACTTTAGTGCCATACTCGCACAAGCCCTCACTGTAGCGAGCATGGGGATCCTGTCCGAATACGACGTCAGCAGAAAATAAGAATTTCGTTTTCTTCTGTGAACTGGCACAAACACCCACTTGTTTCCCCAATAAAAAAGCAAAGCTCTATTTAAAAATTAATGAGGCAGCGCCTCATGTGCTTCCTACGAGGGCGCCAGCCCCAAGACCAATCTGATAGGAATTAATCCTATGGTGGCGCCTCACGTGCTCCTCACGCGGGCGCTAGCGCCAAGACTAATCTGATAGGAATTGATCCTATGGTGGCGCCTCACGTGCTCCTCACGCGGGCGCCAGCGCTAAGACCAATCTGATAGGAATTAATCCTATGGTGGCGCTTCATGTGCTCCTCACATGGGCGCCAGCATCAAGACCAATCTTATAGGAATTAATCCTATGGTGGCGCCTCACGTGCACCTCACGCGGGCGCCAATGTGCAAAGTACATGAATACCCATTATAGGAATTAAAACCTTGAGTAGCGCCCACGTGCACAACACGTGAGCGCCGATGCCGAGGTAGAATTAAATTCTACTCTCTGTTAAATAAAGCCGTTGGATCAAAGATCCAACGGAGATGATAAATCATAAAAAATACAGAATTAAATTCTGTCGGGAGAAAATACCTTCCAAATTGGATTATAGATTGGGATATATTCTCTCAATCTTTCTAAACAAGAAAAATTGCCCTCTGTAAAATAGAGAACCAGTGGATTAAAAATTTAACGGTGATTAAAAAATCACCGTTTTACAGAATAAATTCTGTGCAAGGGAAAATATTTCCCCAATCTTGTTAGAAACAAGAAAATATGTTCTGTAAAACAGAAACCCATGGATCAAAGATCCAATGGTGGGTAAAAATCCCCAAATCAATTAGGATCTCTTAATGAGAGATTTATTCAAAAACTAATTAACAAACTTGCCTCTACTATATAAAGGACCCAAAACTTCAAGTCTGAGAGAGAGGAACCCCCCATAAGCTTCTGGAAAAAAAACTAAAGTAGAAAACTTCAGAAAGGAACAAAGAAGAAGATCTCCCTCCTCAAGAAACTCTAGGTAAATAAAAAAAAGAGAGATCAAAATATCTCATTTAACTATTGAAGGGTGTAACCATTTTAAAAGAACTTAGTTCTTTCTCTGGATCTGAGATCTACAAGATAAGTCTCAAACAAGTTAAGAATTTAATTCTCATCGGGAAGAACTTGTTCTTGAGAGTCAAAGATTCAGAAAAAACTAAGAATCGAATTCCTCAAAAACAAAGCATATAAGAAAAAACCTAGAGCTCAGCGCCTCACGTGTCCCTCATGTGGGCGCCACAAAAGAAAGGAGTGCTTAGCACTCATCGGGCAGCGCCTAGCGCCCAGCGCCCAGCGCCCCACGTGTCCCTCACGTGGGCGCCACAGAAGAAAGGAGTGCTTAGCACTCATCGGGCAGCGCCTAACGCCCAGTGCCTTACGTGTCCCTCACATGGGCGCCACAGAAGAAAGGAGTGCTTAGCACTCATCGGGCACTGCCTAGCGCCCAGCGTCTCACGTGTCCCTTACGTGGGCGCCACAGAAGAAAGGAGTGCTTAGCACTCATCGAGCAATGTCTAGCGCTTCACGTGTCCCTCACGTAGGCGCCACAGAAGAAAATAGTGCTTAGCACTCATTGGGCAGCGCCCAGTGCCTCATGTGTCACTCACGTGGGTGCTACAGAAGAAATGAGTGGTTATCAATCATTGGGCAGCGCCTAGCGCCCAGCACCCAGCGCCTTACGTGTCCCTCATATAGGCGCCATAGAAGAAAAGAGTGCTTAGCACTCATTGGGTAGCGCCCGACGCCTCTTGCGCTCCCTACGTGGATGCCATAAAGACGCCTAGCATTTCATATAAAGACAAAAGGAGTAAAGTATTTTACACCTATTGGGTAATTCCCCATGACTGAAAGCTTCACATGATCATAGGTGGGCGTCAGAACTTATATAAGTGCTCAACACTATTTGCATAAAAGGGGGACTAATTAAACAGAGCCCAAGAAAGTGCTTAGCACTTTTCAATAAAAAAAGACCACTGAGCAGATCAAGCCCAAAATTGGCTAGGCTCTTTGAGGAAAGAACCTTCTTGATTCAAATCAACCGAGCCCATATGCTCATGATTGCCCAAACTAATCTCAGTCTCACATATGACTATTGATCTTTCAATTGATGATATCCCAAATGATATTCATCTTATATCTCCTAAGATAATTTTAGTCTCAAACATGACTAACGATTCCTAGGGGCACCATAACCCGTTTCCCTCAAATACGAGATTTGGTTTAAGGGCACATCTCTCCACACCTCTGATATACATCGTAATTCTTCAACGTCTTCAGAGAGGTGGCAGGTCCCGACAACCAACAATTCTTCAGTGCATTCCCAAATCGTCCAAACCGATGTGCACACTTCAAATCAGACCGCATCCTATACTGGGTGCATTCCATATCACCCCTGTTCATTCCGTCATGTAACAAATACACGTGCGCGCAAGATGAACACACTGGACCACTACGTCCTTAAACTGGCAAGGGACCGAAATGTCCTTAAACTAATATTCGCCTCCAAAATGGCGACAAGGGACCGAAATGTCCTTAAACTAATATTCGCCTCCAAAATGGCGATAAGGGACCGAAATGTCCTTAAACTAATATTCGCCTCCAAAATGGTGATAATGGATCGAAATATCCTTAAACTAAAACAATAGAGTCCAAATACTCTTTTGTTGGATCTGAAATAAAAATGATCCTAAAACCTTGTTAAGTGGATCTTAGCCTCAAATTGGACAAACGTATCCTTAACAAAAACAAATCAAGCCCCAAATGCACACATACATTTAAGTCGATCTTAATCTCAAAATAGATTAACGGTTCTTAAATAAAAACCCAAATCTAAAAATATACGGATTTAGACTAATTCGCCTTACGGGCGACGACATAAATTAGTCTACGTATACAATCCATGGGCAACCTAAACAAACAAAAACACACACGACACGAAGTGAACTTCCGGAGCAGGAGAAAGTGGTTATTGCGATGCGATAACGTAATTAACTGCAGGGGCTTGCACATGCAGGGAAGAGCATCCCCACAATCAAAAACCCCTCGCAAACGAGGGGGAATTTGACGAAATCTGCTACAACGGCCGCATCCGTCCAAACCATCGATATACAGTGCCATAAATCAACTTGGTATTTTCGGAGAGGTGGACGGATAAATCCAAATAGCATTTTCCCCTAAATTCAGGCAGTACGATCCATCCCGGTTTCGTCCCCGTTTTCGGCGGTGAACAGATTCTGGCACGCCCGGCCAATGTGCAAAGCACATAAATACCCATTATAAGAATTAAAACCTTAAGTGGCACCCACATGCACAACACGTGAGCGCCGACGCCCAAGTAGAATTAAATTCTACTCTCTATTAATCAGAGCCGTTGGATCAAAAATCCAACGGAGATGATAAATCATCAAAAATACAGAATTAAATTCCGTCGGGAGAAAACATCCCCCAAATTGGATTATAGAATAAAATTCTATTTTGTGATATATTCTCTCAATCTTTCTAAACAAGAAAGATTGCCCTCTGTAAAATAGAGAACCGGTGGATTAAAATTCCAACGGTGAAAAATCACCGTTTTACAGAATAAATTCCGTGTAAGGGAAAATATTTTCCCAATCTTGTTAGAAACAAGAAAATATGTTCTGTAAAACAGAAATCCTTGTATCAAAGATCCAATGGTGGGTCAAAATCACAAAATCAATTGGGATCTCTTAATGAGAGATTTCTTCAGAGTTAATTAACAAATTGCCTTTACTATATAAAGGATCCAAGACTTCAAGTCTGACAGAGAGGAACCCCCCCATAAGCTTCTAAAAACCAAAGCAGAAAGCTTCAAAAGGGAACAGAGAAGAAGATCTCCATCCTCAAAAACTCTAGGTAAATAAAAAGAATAGAGATCAAAACATCTCGTTTACATATCTAAGGGTTTAACCCTTTTAAAAAGAACTTAGTTCTTTCTCTGGATCTGAAATCCACAAGACAAGTCTCGCATAAGTTGAGAATTTAATTCTCATCGGGAAGAATTTGTTCTTAAGAATCGAAGATTCAGAAAAGGACTAGGAATTGAATTCCTTGAAACGAAGCATATAAGAGAAACCTGGTTCTCATAAAAGAACTTGGTTCTTAAAAAACGAAAGGTTGATCATTAATGGACGCCACAGAAGAAAAGAATGGTTAGCACTCACTGGGCAGTGCCCAACGCCTCACATGTCTCTCACGTGGGCGCTACAGAAGAAAAGAGTGCTTAGCACTCACTGGGCAGCACCCAACGCCTCACGTGTCCCTCACGTAGGTACCACAGAAGAAAAGAGTGCTTAGCACTTATTGGGCAGCGCCCAGCGCTTCACGTATCCCTCATGTGGGCGCCACAGAAGAAAAGAGTGCTTAGCACTCACTGGGCCGCGCCCAGTGCCTAGCGCTTCACATGCTTCGCACGTGGATGCCATAAAGGTCGCCTAACACTCTATATAAAGACAAAAGGAGTAAAGTGTTTTACACTTATTGGGTAATCCCCCAATGAAAGCTCCACATAATCATATGTGGGCGTCAGAATTTATATAAGTGCTCAGCACTTTTTGCATAAAAGGGGGACTGATTAAACAGAGCCCAAGCAATTGCTTATCACTCTTATTTTTCAATAAAAAAAAGGACCACTGAGCAGATCAAGCACAAATTGGCTAGGTCCTCTGAGGATAGAACCTCCTTGATTCAAATTAACCGAGCCCATATACTCATGATTTCACAAACTGATCTCAGTCTCATATATGACTATTGATCTTCAATTGATGATATCCAAAATAATATTCATCCCATATCTTCTAAGATAATCATATTCTCAAAATATGACAAACGATTCCTAGGGCCATCGTAACCCGTCTCCCTCAAATACGGGATTTGGTTTAAAGGTACAACTCTCCACATCTCTGATATATGTCGTTGTAATTCTTCAAAGTCTTCAAAGAGATGGCGGGTCCCAACAACCAACAATTCTTCAGCGTATTCCCAAACCGTCCAAACCGACGTGCACACCTCAAATCAGACCGCATCCCATACTGGGTGCATTCCATATAACCCTTGTTCATTCCGTCACGTAACAAATACACGTGCGCGCAAGATGAACACAATGGACCACTATGTCCTTAAACTGGCAATGAACCGAAATGTCCTTAAACTAATATTCGCTTCCAAAACGGCGATAATGGACCGAAATGTTCCTAAACTAATATTCTCCTCCAAAATGGCGATAATGGACTGAAACGTCCTTAAACTAAAACAATAGAGCCAAAATGCTCTTTTGTTGGATCTAAAATAAAAATGATCCTGAAACCCCGTTAAGTGGATCTTAGTCTCAAATTGGACTAATGTATTCTTAACAAAAACAAATCGAGCCCCTAAATGCTCACATACATTTATGTCGATCTTAATATCAAAATAGATTAACGGTCCTTAAATAAAACCCCCAAATCTAAGATATACGGATTTGGATTAATCCACGCCCTATGAGCGACAACATAAATTAGTCTCCGTATACAATCTACGGGCAACCAAAACAAACAAAAACACACACGACACGAAGTGAACTTCCGGAGTAGGAGAAAGTGGTTATCACGATACGGTAACGTAATTAACTGCAGGGGCTTCCGCCTGCAGGGAGGAGCGTCCCCACAATCAAACCCCCCCTCATAAACGAGGGGGAATATGACGAAATCATGTTACCATGGCCGCATCCGTCCAAACCTCCGATATACGATACCATAAATTAACTTAGCATTTTCGGAGAGGTGGACGGATAAATCCAAATAGCATCCGCCCCTAAATTCAGGCAGGACGATCCATCCCGGTTCGTCCCTATTTTCGGCGGTAACCAGCTCTGTATGTGGAAGCGTTCCGAGTGGAGATGCATCTGCCCTTCTCATTCGAGGTTTGTTGTAACATTTTGGAAAATTATAAATATTAATTTATAATTTAAAATATAGATATTATGAGTTTACAAAAATGATATCATATATGAATTTTGGTATCAAATTGATATCTGTAAAAATGTAATTATTTTGGGGAAAATGAGATATATGTGATATCTTATAAAATGATAAGTGTTTTGTTTTTAATATGATATGAGATTTTATTAATAGATTATGGTATTTATGTGTAAAAGGCTTTTTTATTTTGTTAAGAGGGTTGGGTATATGTTTAAGCTAGAATAAACCTTCACAACATCATACCCTCACACACCCTCACCTCACTCCACCTTCTACTTGCTCTACACAAGTTCTTGACACCTCCTTCTTCTCTCAAATCATTACTCTTATGAATTATCACTCTCAAACTGAACCAAACACCTCCATCTCAAATTTTTTTATCTTTCACAAAAATCAAAAGAGAATTGGATGGTTCCTTCATCAATATTGTGCATATCATCAAGTTAGAGTCACTACAACCTCTAGGAGCCTCAAATATGCACTTCTTGAGCTATATATCTCTTGTTGACATTCTTTATAGGTAAATCTCCTCTCTTTTGCAAGTTTTGTTGTGTTAAATATCGATTTTTATTGTGCAAATATCAGAAACTATGATTTTTATGATATTTGTGATGATCAATTTGAATCTGGAACTAGTAGGTTAATCTATTAGAAAAACTAACAATACTGTGATATGATGAGACTTGTAGGGGACTACCCTTAAATCCTGAGCCCCTAACTCCAAGAAAAAACTGCTAGTGTTCCCCAAATCCCCGGCACCGGCAGTTTTCCTGTTGAGTTGGGTGTTGATTTTTCTTCTGTATCTTCTTTTGGTAGTAATTAGGCTACTGTATTGTTTGTTTTGTCCCAGATTATATATAGAGAAATCTAAGAGTGTTTTAGTATGGTTTTGGTAATGTTTCCAACATTGAAAACTTGGTTTTTCGTATTTCTGTATCTGGACTGAATTGTTCGACGTTCGTACGTTGATGTCGGGGGAATTTGGTCGTATTTGGAGTAAGTGAGCTATAGATTCTAATTTATGTGCGCTTAGCTCATTATAACGCTTTTGATTTGATATTTACGCCGTTATATCATAATTACGATTGTAGGTACGATCGAGAATATTTCCGAGACGGTGAGGACGGGCAAAGCGATCGTGGATTTCAACTAGCTCGACAAGTTAAGTTGGTGAGTAGATTTATATCTACGAGGGAAGTCGGATGGATGGCGTATAGCACTCCCGCAACCACTTAACTAGAATAGCTATGATATATAACTAGTTTACAGCGATATGTTAGATAACTTAGCCTACATTATATTAGTGTATAGTAGGTAACTAGTAGATTTCATATGGGTATGGTTATACCTTGATATATGGTATTTGTGACATATGTACACGATGATAGATCCGTACGATAGGGATATAACATATGATGGATATTGTACGAGAAATCATACCGTACTTGTGATGACAAGGATAGTGTGCCGAATACGGCCGATATTCATTTGGACTCGTGGAGTCATGCGTTATCTTGACTTGGGACATTACGATTGATTGAGGTATACTCTTTTAAAACCAACGATTCATTTTCATTTTTAAATGATAAATGACAAGGATGCGCTACTATTTCCAAAACGGACACCTATTTAAATATACTGTAGTTTCCTTATTTATAAATAACATTTCGTTTCATTTTCAATGGTAATGGTATAGCTCATAGTAATCAGCTACGTTTAATAATTATGCGATACGCTTAGATTATCTTTATACGCTCGTAATACGCTTAGATTACCTTTATACGCTCGCGATATGCTTAGATTACCTTTATACACCGCGATACGATTACCGGTTATTTATGTTAATTACGTTATTCTTTTTATACGAACACACTGATAGAACACTGTACAACTATCAATGAGTATTATGTTGCACGAACATAGACGCATATGTTACGCTACACCTTATTGGTACTGCCATGACATTGTAGGACTGCTATATTACGTATATCCATGTAGATGTCGATATGATTGAGTATGGCTTCCCTATATCGGTGGGAATGATTAGTATAGATATATAAATATGCTGTGGATAGCAATTGAATTCAATTCTGCTATGAGCATATTTATAGAACACTTGCACAAATACTAATGATTGCCATGCTTCTCGAGCACAGACGCGTATGCTATACTACACATCATTAGTATTGCCATGACACAGTAGAACTGTCGCATCTGTTTGCATGATTGACTATATTTACGTACGACGCATTTATTACTTGTTATTTAGTTGCGAATACCATTACTATGGGTATTCGTATATGATTGTTATGAGTTTTATGATGTTTTTATCTGTGATGATGTATCACAGTGGTATGGGACACTGCTATATATATATATTTATATATGTATGTATGTATATATGTATATTTATGTATGTATGTATGTATATATGTATGTATGCATATGTATGTATGTCTGTATATGTATATGTATGTATATATATTATATCATCAGAATGAATTATGTAATTATTATTTTTCTTCATTGATGTTTTATTTGGGTACGATGAGTTGATATTCACCATGAGCTTGATATTTTTTGATTTGATTTTATTCCAAACCGAGTGGGGGAGCTATACGGTTGCGGACATGCTATATATCCGGACTGAGTGGGGGAGTATACAGTCGGATACATGGTAGACCCGGTCGAGGCCGATGGGCAGGAAAGCCGCATTTGAGGCGGGGAGCCTAGCGAGGACACTCGATACTGGAGATAGATTTGAGCACGGCGGGTATCCAAGGGATACTGACCGGGGATATTGATATCGAGGGATGACCGGTCTGATGAGACTGTAAGGTTATGCCATCGCCCCGGCCATCAATCCGTGGCCAAACGCGGAACAAAAACTTTCAAAACCCGGCGCTAACGGAACCCGATTCCCGGATCGAACTATTAACCCTATTCTAGTTAACTGTAAAAGGAGTTTAAGAGATTATACCGATCGATCTGTGTCTTTCGGTCTTCAACCTCTTCCTTAGCTCCTCGCGGCTGCCTCGAATAAGTTTGCTCTCCGGTCTCTCTCGTCGAAGATGATCCACGTCGAGAATTCTTAATACGGGCCCCCGCTTCAAAACCGAAGCAACTTGGGCATCCAGTTTGCTAGCCTAGATGCACAAGATGAAGTAGAGAGAGCGTGTGATCATTTTGTCTCAAAACATCCATGGATTCTCAACTCATGAGAGGGTATGGATGGAGGTGAAGAAGAAGCCATGTGTGTGAAGTGTGAGCTTAAGACTTGGCATCAAAAGAAAAAAGGCAACTCAAGAAAAAAGGAAGTGGCTGCCTTATTTTCTTCATGTGTTGTGTGATGCTTGTGATAAGCAAGCCAAGAAAATTCCTAGCTCAAAATATCTCCCATGCCTCCATAAATATCTCACAACAACAATAAAATATCAAGCATGGCCCATACCACAATAAATGCACCGTGCCAAGACTTAACCTCACACTTTACACCATAACATAATATTAAACATTTAAACAAAACCCTAAATGTTTAATACTAGAAAAAGAAATGGCATCTTCAAAACAAATCTTGTAACGGATTACAAGAATACCCCTCATCTGTATATACATACCTGCATCCGTATTCCGACTGAATACGAATACAACGAGACGAAAATAATCCAATAATATAATACTAGGATTCGACTCAAACCAAAGCCCACTAGTATTATCTGTCCGATCATGATCCGTGCGCCAGTGCACATATATGATCAAACCCTGCCATAAAACCATACGACCTCTATAACGTTTCGCCCGAACCAGGGAAACCCTCTTTGTGGGACTCTAAAGACTTGTCAATACGCTGACAGTGGGTTTAACCACAAACATGTCAGTGGAACTAGCTGTACGTAACGGCTGCCCAGGTATTGAGCGAAAGGGAGGTCGAAGAGCGAACTCATTATGAAACCCTACTGAACTCGACAGTAACAATATCCGTACAGTCCGGTCCGTTCGTCTATGAGTATCTCATGTTGAGCTTAGGGGGGTGGATAAAGTCAGACCCCTAATAACTTAACATTTAGCATCGGTATGAAGTCTATCACCAACTGAGAAACTACTGATCCGAATCAGTAATTCTCATCTACCCCGGCCGAGGATTTCTGGTGATTGCTACCCGTGCACTCAGCGACATCAACCCCCAATATACCAGGACAGACGAATCCCCTGACGATCCGCTCACTGCCTCCATGTTGCTCGGGACTGTGCCCAACTAAAACCTGATTGCACGACTCCTTTGAGCCATGGTAGGGTAGTAATCAAAGCACAACGGGAACTCACACGAGACAAATGACGATCTCATGTCGATAGACTAACCTGTACACATGTCACCTGGGAACTGCTATCTGACAATAGGTATAATACCAACTAGCATATTCCCGGCGAGTTCGTCCGGTATAGTTATAACCCAATGAGCACCTGTATACATCTTAGGTGAACTAACTAACGCCAATGGCTTGTGAGACCGGCCACCGCCCCTCGTCGGGGTCTCGATCCATATACACTAGTCTACTCTTGGAGTATTGATGCCCAGTCTTGAAACTCCCACGACTAGGGACACTTTAAGGATGTGCTTATAGACCACCAAACTCTCACATATATAATCACCATCATACTGGTGGTAGTCAAGCATGAATCCTATGGGCTCTATCAATATGTAATAGTGATCTGTAATGTCACCTGAAGCATGTACACAATGATAAAGACAAACTGGATAGCATACTATCATCTCGAGTAAAATTGTTCTACCGGTATAGGTCCTCCCTCAATCATTGCAATCACGTGCCTGCGATCTAATAATACTTAAAGGCACTATAGCCAACAGATACGGTGTCTATGATATCTGGATTTACGTGTCGGTGATGGACACGAGAGTTATGATGGTTTTGAGTGTCGGTGATGGACACTCGATAGATGATGAGTTGAGTGCCGATGATGGACACTCGTAAGATTTAGGGTGTCGATACTGGACACTCATATATTGATGTTGTGCAATCATTCAAGATATGCCGTTATTGTTTATGCTATATAGTAGCCGAACATGACTGATCCCGGGGACAGTACCTGAATACTATTTTCATATGTTGATACACATAAAGAGGTTTCCAAATGAGCTATAGTCTCACTATTTTGACGTGTCTGGGACGACAAAAGGATCTTTTAAACAGAAACTTTCGTAAAACTCATTTCTAAAAGCGAGACGTAAACTTAAAAAAAACACATATGATACTTCATAAAACTACGTCCGCTACTTGTGCTGTGATATACGTATCATACGACTATTTTAAAAAGGGCTTTACATACATCTTTCAGCTACTTTATAGGCTTATACATGGATGCATATTATATACATATGAGATGATATATTTTCAGATTTACGCGATCGTTATCGATGCGTTCACAGTACTTGTGCATTATACACTTATTAATACAGGATATGATAGTTCTATACTTTATGACCTAGGTAGATCGTTATGCATTTCGATTTCTACCTTATGATATATTTTTATTCACTGAGTTGGCAACTCACCCCCGTTGTGCCCCAGTTTCTTATAGGATATACCGCTCTGATCATTAGCGGCTTGCGGTACACTCTTTACTTCGGTGATTGGTTTGGTAGGTAGGTTACTGTTGTATCATAACCACACATTGTATATGTACATATTCTTTTGTATCTAGTTAAAACTCCATCGACCCAAAACTTGTACATTTGTGGACTTAGAAGTGAGATTTAGAGTTTATGTGTTTGTGGGCGTCGCACTTGTTGGAGTCGACTTTTTATACTTGTTGGTTATGTTTCGCTTTTCTTTTCTTCGCCTTGGGCGTCGTATTTTATCTGCGTTGTTGCTCCACCATTTGGGCGTGGAAGCTAGCTCCTTTTGGGATGCTTTATATATTATGTTTTGTATATATTTTTATTCAAAAATTACAAAGGAAGCGTTGCCCGATTTTTTTTAAAACATCATAGATGTTTTTCAAACAAACATAATTAATAACTCTTTTTAAACTTCACCTCCAATATTTTCATAAAAAAGTTTAGATTCCGGGTTTTTGGCTTATTTGGATCACGTCGACATCTTTATACGTCACGTGATTTAAGTGCCGGTCACATGCATCTTTTGGGTCATGAAAAAATATGTATCAAAGCATTTGGTTTAATCTTTGTTCGAATCTAGGTTGACTATGTGGAGTCTAGGGCATACACTTTCATTACCTAGGCTCAATCTTACGGAACCTAGACTTGATTTTGGAGGTCTTATACCCGATTTTTCGTTACGTAGGTTGACCATGGTTGATGGAGTAGGTACTAAGTAGAGTGACGTACCGTACGTATATTCCGCGGCATATTTACGATACGATACTCCGCTTAAGTGATCTTAGGATATATATCTTGAGATCTTTCCTTCTATTTATTCAGTTGATCTATCTTCATCGATACATGTTGGTTGTTCTGGTCACCATGTCTACGCAAGCCGAGAGGGCTACGGTTAGAGATACAGTCAGGGCAGGCTTGTTTGGGACAAGGACTGACCGGGGTGAAATTCCGGTGACATAAGAACATTTTGTTTATCCTTATATGATAGGATTTATAGTTTAGACGCAAGTTTTCATTGGGATGCATACCAGAGGGTCGGGTCATCTCTTGGGACCAGCCAGACATGGAGGCCTGATGTTGTTCAGCCTACTCCGGAGATCGTTGTGTTGCCTACCGTTCAGACAGTTGTACCAGCCGTTGTTGAGATTATCGAGGCGTCGCTTACAGAGTTCATTAAGCTAAAGTCGCCGATGTTTATGAGTATAGATGTGCCAGAGGATTTTTAGTCATTCACGGATATGATGGCTAGGATGTGTAGTTCGTTGTGAGGCTCTGATGTGAGATCGGTGAAGTTGACTAGCTTCTTTTTGATGGGTCTTGCGCAGACCTGGTGTGAGTCGATCAAGAGAGACCGAGTAGTGAGTTGTTTCTCTAATGACTTGGGACGAGTTTTCAAAGGTGTATTTAGCCATATTCCTTCCACAGAGTGTTAGAGATGTCGAATTCACATTTTCAAGTCTTTGTGTAAGACTCCGAGCATGATCGTAACCGAGTATGATTTGCGGTTCGCATAGCTATCGTGATACGCTCCTTATTTGATCGATATTGAAGAGTAACGGATTAAGAGATTTTTGCGAAGTCTCAATGCGCAGTTCTTCTTCTTCGACGATATGGGATATTTGATACGTATGCGAAGGCGTTGTATACGACCACACTTTCAGAGGAAAGTCTTGATGAGATTCCAGTTGTTCCGGAACGAAAGTGGATTCATTAAGGAGTGCTAGTTCCGGGCAGTTCGGTAGAGATGATATTGGCAGAGGCCGTGATGGGTTCTTTCCAGGACTCTATAGTAATAGAGATTAGACCCATGGCTAGCTGTATGATGCGTACTCATAGGTCTAGAGGTTGTAGTCGACGTGTTATATTGCGAGAGACCAGATTACTTGGTCAGGAAGTGGCCTGAGAGGTGTCAGCATGGGATTGTTTGCGTCGCTGCTCCTTACCAGGAGATTGTATAGTGAAGCCGTGGTGTAAGTGATCTGCAGAGAGAACAAGATCCAGAGATAGAGAACGCTAGACCATGGGCAGAAGGAAAGTGGGAATCCTTGCTCTGCCAGTTTTGGGTGTACAGACACCTTTCGACATTGAAAAAGGTGTACTTCAATGTCATTTGTTTTGATTTGCATTTTGTTGATCTGAATATCACGTTTTTGATGTTGAAGAAAGGATAACTCGATGTCCGTTATTTGGACTTATGTGTTTTGATGATTTGAGGGTCACAAATACGTTTTGTGCACACCAGAAGCACTAGATTGATATTTTCATGCACATCAGTTGCACTTGATCGAGATTTTTATACACTCTAGACGTATTTGATATGATTTTGTGCACACCAGTTGCATGTGTTGATGTTTTGTGCACCTTGATGCACTCAGTATTGATTTTGTGCATCTCGATGCACCAGATGTTGATTTTGTGCACCCCGATGCACTTGATGTTGATTTTTTGTGTCTGATGCACTCGATGTTGATTTCGTGCATTCTAGATGCACTTGATATTAGTTCCATGCACATTCGATGTAGTGGATATTGTTATCATGCACACCTGTTGCACCAGACATTGTTGTTGTTTTCGTGCACACCCATGGCATGTGATTTGGTTTTCGTGCAAACCCGTTGGGGTTGATTTCGTTTTCGTGCATTGCACTTGAGAAGATATATTGTAGCTTTGATTATATATTTTCGCTTGGTCGTGTGCTAAAGATATTGCACTACGGCTATGGAAATAATTGTGTAATCGATGTACACAGTTGATTTTTCATTTGGTATTTTGCATCATAGCTGGTGTAATTCTCATAGTATCTGCTAGAGTTACAGTTATGGGAGTTTTATATTTCTGAGTTTTCATACGTATGAGTTGCGTTAGAATAAGTCTTAGCTCGTATGGGACTTCAGAGTTCTGTTGATTGGAACAGACTATATGTTTTTAGAATTTGGACCTCGGTGATCTGATTTGATTGGGCAAAATGTTGTAAGATTGGGGTTAAATTTAAATCCGGGGACCGAATTTCTTTAAGGGGAGATATTATAACATTTTGGAAAATTATAAATATTAATTTATAATTTAAAATATAGATATTATGAGTTTACAAAAATGATATCATATATGAATTTTGGTATCGGATTGGTATCCGTAAAAATGTAATTATTTTGGGAAAAATGAGATATATGTGATATCTTATAAAATGATAAGTGTTTTGTTTTTAATATGATATGAGATTTTATTAAAAGGTTGTAGTGTTTATGTGTAAAAGGCTTTTTATTTTGTTAAGAGGGTTGGGTATAAGTTTAAGCTAGAATAAACCTTCACAACATCATACCCTTACACACCCTCAGCTCACTCCACCTCCTACTTGCTCTACACCAATTCTTGACACCTTTTTCTTCCATTAAATCATTACTCTCATGAATTATCACTCTTAAACTGAACCAAACACCTCCATCTCAAAATTTTTATCTTTCACAAAAATCAAAAGAGAATTGGATGGTTCCTTCATCAATATTGTGTATATCATCAAGCTAGAGTCACTACAACCTCTAGGAGCCTTAACCATGCACTTCTTGAGCTGGATATCTCTTGTACACATTCTCTATAGCTAGAGTCAGTACGCGTATGCTACACTACACATCATTAATATTACCATGACACTGTAGAACTGTCGCATCTGTTTGCATGATTGACTATATTTACGTACGACACATTTATTACTTGTTGTTTAGTTACTAATACCATTACTATGGGTATTCGTATATGATTGTTATGAGTTTTATGATGTTTTTATCTGTGATGATATATCGCAGTGGTATGGGACATTGCTATATATATACATGATTATATATATATGTATATATATTATATCATCAGAATGAATTATGCAATTATTATTTTTCTTCATTGATGTTTTATCTGGATACGATGAGTTGATGTCCACCATGATCTTGATGTTTTCTGATTCGATTTTATTTCGAACCGAGTGAGGGAGCTATACGGTTGCGGACATGCTACAATCCGGACTGAGTGGGGGAATATACGGTCGGATACATGGTGGACCCGGTCGAGGCCGAAGGATGGGAAAGCTCTATTTGAGACGGGGAGCCTAGCGAGGACACTCGATACCGGAGATAGATTTGAGCACGGCGGATATCCAAGGGATACCGGCCGGGGCTATTGATATCGATGGATGGCCGGTCTGATGAGACGGTGTCTACGATATCTGGATTTACGTGTCGGTGATGGACAAGCGAGTTATGATGATTTTGAGTGTCGGCGATGGACACTTGGTAGATGATGAGTTGAGTGCCGATGATGGACACTGGTGAGATTTAGGTTGTCGATACTGGACACTCATATATTGATGTTGTGCGATCATTCAAGATATGCTGTTATAGTTTATGCTATATAGTAGCCAAACATGACTGATCCGGGGGACAGTACCTGAATACTATTTTCATATATTGATACACATAAAGAGATTTCCAAATGAGCTATAGTCTCACTATTTTGATGTGTCTGGGACGACACAAGGATCTTTTAAACAGAAACCTTCTTAAACTCATTTCTAAAAAGCGAGACATATACTTTAAACAAAACGCGTATAATACTTCATAAAACTACATCCGCTACTTGTACCATGATATACGTATCATACGGCTATTTTAAAAGGGCTTTACATACAACTTTCGGCTACTTTATAGGCTTATACATGGATGCATGTCATATACATATGAGATGATATATTTTCAGGTTTACGCGATTGTTATCGATGCATTCACAATACTTGTGCATTATACACTTATTAATACAGGATATGATAGTTCTATACTTTATGACCTAGGTAGATCGTTATGCATTTCAATTTCTACCTTGTGATATATTTTTATTCACTGAGTTGGCAACTCACCCCCGTTGTGCCCCAGTTTCTTGCAGGATTTTCCGCTCGGATCATTAGCGGCTTGCGGCACACTCTTTACTTCGGTGATTGGTTTGGTAGGTAGATTACTGTTGTATCGTAACCACACAATGTATATGTACATATTCTTTTGTATCTAGTTAAAACTCCATCGACCCAAAACTTGTACATTTGTAGACTTAGAAGCGAGACTTAGAGTTTATGTGTTTGTGGGCGTCGCACTTGTTGGAGTCGGCTTTTTATACTTGTTGTTTATGTTTCTCTTTTCTTTTCTTCGCCTTGGGCGTTATACAAAACATAATATATAAAGCATCCCAACGGGAGTTAGCTTCCACGCCTAAACGGCGGAGCAACCACATAGGTAAAATTTACAAAGGAGGTGCTGCTTGATTATTTTAAAAACGTCATAGATGTTTTTCAAACAAACAAAATTAATAACTCTTTTGAAACTTCACCTCCAATATTTTCATAAAAAGGTTTAGATTCCGGGTTTTTGGTTTACCTGGATCGCGTCGACATCTTTACACGTCACGTGATTTAAGTGCCGGTCACGTGCCGCTTTCAGGTCGTGACATTTATGCTGTTCTCCATTGCTTCTGGCTTGCCCCGAGCCAGCTAGCTCTGAACTCTTGGAGAATTTTCCCTGGGTTTCTGGTCCGGTTGAAGATTGATCGGATCTCCTTTGACTTGAGCCTCCTTCTTTCCTTTATTTTGCTACAAAAATCACCCTGGCACTCGAAAGGATGAGTCGAGCTGGGTTTACCTTTCTTTTAAAAAATATAAGGGTAGGACGGTCGGATCAGGGGTAGTGGTCGTACTTTCTTCCATCCATGAGTGGAAGGAGAAGTTTATTTTCATCGGTCTTCCGAAGAGAGAGGATTAGCCAATGCCTACCGAATGGCATATGGTGGATTGCCCAAGGGTCAAGCAGTCAAATGCCCCAGAGGCAGGGGTACTGTCGCGGTGGGAGCCAATCCAGCGGGCCGATATTCTGCTTTCTGAGCAGGCTATGACCTAGGGGGGACTCAGTCTCGTGCGCATCATGGTTAAGTTAGGACTTCAGCGATTAATATAGGCTTAGCATAATTTTGTCATTCTTGCTGCTGGCATTTTCCTTCGTTTCCTACCGTAGAGCCAATGGATCGATCGATGATCATGGCCACCATGGCCGCCAAGGCGCAGGGGAGGAAGGGCGGTGACGCTGGTTCGTCCAAGCCCGCTCCCGGCATGGTCCCCCAGCAAGCTCCTCCCGCTAGGGTAGTTGTTTCTCCTCCCGTCTCTGAGGAACGCCGGAGTGGAGGGCAGAAGCACGCTCGGGATCTGGCTCCCCAGGCCAGGACGAAGACGCCGTTCTCTATTGAGTCTCCGGCCAAGAGACTCAAGAAAGTGGTTTCCCAGCCACCCTCGGCCGGGATACAGATGCAGGAGGGCTACTTCTACATTGAGGTGTCGTCGGGGCTCTCTGTGGCCGACAGCTTGTTGGCGGACATGGAGAAGGCAGCAGTGTAGGGTGTTTTTCGTCACCCCATTGAGACGGGAGTACGCGCGCGCTTGTCAGGCGCAGTACAGATTCTCTTTGCCTAGGGTAGGCAGGGGTTTATTGATTGTGGGGATCCGAATCTTCGGCAGCCGCGGACTAAGCAGCCGTTAATTACCCCTCGCATTTGGAGCAAGGGAACCTCCGATTGACGAGTTAAACTGGTCATGCGAACTTAATGTGTAGTGTTGTGTTTTGAAGGGGTTTTGGATGTATCGGGGGCCATCTCCTCGCATGTCTAACACGCGAGCGCTGGGCGCCGGCGCACCACGTGTCTGGCACGTGGGCGCAGGGCGCTTGAGCGTTAGGCGCTTAAGTGCTAGCGTACAACGTGTCCGGCACGTGGACGCTGGGCGCTTGTGCGCAAGGCGCTCGAGCGCTAGCGCACCACGTGCCCAGCATGTGGGCGCTGGGCGCTTGAGCGCTCGAGCGCTAGCGCACCACGTGCCCGGCACGTGGGCGCTGGGCACTTGGCGCTCGGGCGCCTGCGAGGAAAAGAGGGCTTTTAGTCCCTGAAATAGGATTTAAAATCCCCAAAAGAGGATTTAGAGTGGAGTTAAACTTCTAAGATGTTTTGGAGTTGATGAAAGGGGTTCTTCTTTGGAACCCTGGGTCTTCCCCAAAAGGGAGTTTTCGGAGATGAGCCTCATTCTTCCTCCTCTGTTGGCAGGATCTTGAAGATCAAGAGATGTGAGATTTTAAAAATCTTTTCTTTTTGAGATCTGATGGAAAATCTAAGCTCCCCTTTGTGGGTTTTGTGGTGAAAAACTATTTAGTTTTGGAAAAGGAAGAGTAAAACTCTTGATTTAATTCAAAAGAAAGAAGAAGGTTTAGAACCTTCAGAAAGGGGAAAGAGGCACAAACCCTAGATTTTGAGTGGAATGAAAAAGTGTATTAGATATTTTCATCATGTTGCCTTATATAGGCTTACATATTTACATATAGCCCCCTGGGCTTTACAAAATGGCATTTTGCCCATCCCATGGCTCATGTGCCATTTCTTTTTGCACATAAGCCACGGGCTTACAAAAAATTGGCTTTATGCCCATTTTGCATACATTCATGCACAAAAATTACATCAAAATTATTTGTTACATGCTTTTTATTTTGGTATGGCGGAAGGCCGGACGCTTCGTGTTCTGGCTCGACCTGGGCATTGGCCCACTTGCTTGGGCTTGGGCCCACCTGGCTTGGGGTTGACCTTGACTTTGACTTGGTCAACTGGGGTGCAAATTTTGACCCCAACAAAGTTCCCGCATCAATAAATGCACACCGCACATTTGAGTTGTGTGCATGAAATTGATGGATCTTGAAGCTGGACTTCGAGGTGGAACATCATTCCGGGGGCGGAGAATCCCTCGGGGAGCATGATTCCCGGGGATCGGAGCATCATTCCAATTTACGGAGCATAATTCCAGGGATCGGAGCATCATTCCGAAGAGTCGGAGCATAATTCCAATTTGTGGAGCATAATTCCAGGGTCGGAGCATCATTCCGAAGATCGGAGCATCATTCCGAAGAGCGGAGCATGATTCCAAGGATCAGAGCATCATTCCGATGAGCGGAGCATGATTCCAAAGGGTCGTAGCATAATTCCGGAGAGATCAGAGCATCATTCCGACGAGTCGGAGCATAATTCCGAAGAGCGGAGCATGATTCCAAAGGGTCAGAGCATAATTCCGGAGAGCGGCAGACATCCTGACCGAAGCATAATTTCGATGCAGTGGTCGATTCCCAGGAGAAACATAATTCTGACAGGGAAGGCAGATACTTCGAGGCAAAGCATGATTTCGACACGGGGTTCACATTCTGAGACGAAGCATGATTCCGACGCAGAGCTTGCTGGTTGACTTGATTCCAAGGTGGAGCATAATTCCGACGAGGAGGTCGCTGGTTGATTACGAGCCAAATCATAATTCCGACAGGGAAGGTAGATATCCCGAGACGAAGCATAATTTCGACACTGGGTAAATTCTGGGACGAAGCATGATTCCGCCGCAGAGGTTGTTGGTTTGATTTGATTTGGGTTGACATCAGCATCGCTATACTGGAATATGGTACCAGGAGCGAATCATCATTTGCCATGAGTGGATTTGAGGATTTCGGTTTTTGTTTGGCATCTACATTGCTACACTGGAATAATGTCAGGAGCAACTCATCATTTGCCCCGGAAGGATTTGGGAATTGGTGTCTTAGGAGACAGGTTTAGATCCCTATCACCTAAGGATTTTCAATTTTATGGGCCGTAAGGGTCCCATAAAAGCATTTTCTCCCCACGAGTCGAAAGGATCTCGTAGGTGTATTTTCTCCTTAGGAGTCGTGGGGACTCCTAAGTGTGTTGCTCTTTTGTGAGTCGTAAGGATCTCACGCGGGAATTTTCTCCTCACAAAGTCGAGAGAACTTTGCGAGTGCATTTCATCTCTTTTTTATGAGTTTGCGCCCTTTCGGGTTTTCATAAACTCGCCGGCAGTCCTGCCGTTTTTACTCACGGAGCCCTTTCGGGTTTTCATCCGTGCCCATTTTTCTTGTGGACATACCATTTTTTTTTCATTTCTTTTTTTTATATTTTATTTTATTTATTTTATTATTATTTTTTTGGGGACTTTGAATGTGGTCTCACCGGTAGAACTTGGGAGAGATTGGGATTATTTTACGCCCATGGATTGTATACGGTTTTGCAGGATGTATGATCCAGACTGTAGGGCCGGAAAATTTTTGGGACTTTGTTGGCGTCTGCATCGCTGCACTGGAATATGGTACCAGGAGCGATTCATCATTCGCCGTTGGGGTATGAGATTTGGAATTTGGTTGGCGTCTGCATCACTGCACTGGAATATGGTACCAGCAGCGACTCATCATTCTCCACTTAGGGATTTGGATTTTGGTTGGTGTCTGCATCGCTGCAATGAAATATGATACCAGCAGTGACTCATCATTCGCCACTTGGGGATTCGGATTTTGGCCGGCGTCTGCATCGCTGCATTGGAATATGGTACCAGGAGCGACTCATCATTCGCCATTGTTTTTTTTTGTTTTTTTTGTTTTACCGCGATTGCTCTATCATTTCAGCTTTTCTTATCGCGAAGATCGCGATTGCCCTATCATTTCGGATTTTATTTGCGGTTGCCCCATCATTTCGGCTTTATTTTCATTTTTATTTTACTCGCTGATTTTTATTGCGAGTTGCCCCATCATTTCGGCTTTTCTTTATTTTTCTTTTATTTACACATTTTTTTGTTTATTTGCATATATATATTTTTTTACATTCCCAGTTTAACGACTTAGAGGTCGATTTTTCCCAGTTTAATGACATGGTGGTCAACTGTTCCCAGTTTAATGACGTGGTGGTCGAATATTTTCAGAGAAAGGCAGATGTCTGAGAGAATCAGTTTCACGAAGAACTTCGGTCTCCGTTTGTATGAAATTGGCGGTCGCAGCTGGACTGTTTGTTAACATGCCTTTAGACAGTTCTATCTCTCTTGCCTTGTATTGCTTTTCGACCCAATCTTTGAAGACGAAGAAGTCCTCAATGGCATGACTTATCACTCTATGATAGGGGCAGTATTTGGGGTCGTCGGTCATATTCGCTTCCTGCGGTCTTTTTGACTCTGGCAGTTGTAGACCGTTCCTCAGGGCGTCTTTGAATATTTTACGGATTTTGTCCCTTCCGAAGGAATAGACCTTATCCAGCTTCTCTTTCAGTGGAGATTCTCCTCCCTCTCCGAACACTGGCTTCCGAGGCTGGTTGGCACTAGGCCTGCTCATCCCTCGCTTATTTCGGTTAGCCGAAGTGTTGAAAGATTCAGAATCGTCGGGATTTCCACCTTTGCGATTATCGTCCTTTCGGTTTCTCCAGGACCTATTGTTATTTTGGGAATCTGAGGAGGACTCCTGCTTTGAGCGCTCCAGCATCTGAACTTTCCTGGTCAGCTCTTAGAATGTTTTGAGACCCGCGGTGCATAGAAACGGGGCCATCCAATTGTTGAGATTTCCGACAAGGAGACTGACAGATTGGTCATGCTCTATCGGCGGTTCACATTTGACGGAGAGATTGCTCCATCGGGTTATAAAATCCGTGCTGCTTTTGTTGTTCTTTGCCTTAGTCCTTACGAGCTCGGCAATGGTGATCTTATCGCTGACGCTCATGAACCTCTGCCGAAACAGAGACACCATTTAGACGAAAGTTATGACAGAGCCATCCGGTATGCCCACGTACCAGTCGAAAGCAACGTCGACCAAGCTATTAACGAACTGGCGAAGGAGGAGCACATCATTGCCCCCATTATTCCCGCATGAGGCTTTGAAGTGGGCGATGTGCTGATTCATATTTCTCGTCCCATCAAATCTTCCGAATTTAGGGATGACATAGCCGCTAGGAAATTCTACCATATCGTACTGACCAGGATATGGTCTCCCACTGCTGCTGATATCTTTTTGCGCTTCTGCTTCGGCTACCAATGTTTTGACTTTGTTGGCAACCAAATCCATGATTTGATCTTGAGTTAGCGGGCTACTGTCATCGGTAGCTAAAACATTTCCTGAGATAGGGTGCGACTGATTTTCATGCGGTTCGCCCACTTTTGGATTTGAGGGAATAGGCGTCGGCTGCTTTGGGACACCGTTTCCCGGTTCATGAGCAGAGCCTTGCGCTTGATTGGGCGGCTGAGAGGCAAGTCGGGCTGTGAGCTGCATCACGACATTCGTCAAGTCGTCAATTTTTGAGTAGAGCTTGGCCATTTTCTTGTCTTTACTTCTGAGCTGTTTTCGAAGCTCTTGTAGAAGTTGCTGCTCCACGTTCTTGGGATGGAAGATTGGCTCATCTTCGCTTTCCGAGCCCGACTCCTCATGAACCGAGGGATCTCTCTGCCTATCAGCCTCACTGGGAGGATTTTCATCACCCTCTGGAGGATGCTGGTCTTGGGAAGTGACGGCTATATTCACACCAGATTGGATTTGAGATGTGGTGGCCCCATCCTTGCTCTTGCTACACGTGCCCACCATGTAGACAGTGTGGACCACATATCCAGCCATTTCCTCATCGTTGGCGGGGTAACCCTGTTCTTCGAACCTCATGAGGTTCAGCCTAACAGGAGTCCTAGCCCTTTTGTTGGCTCTATATCTGAGCCTTTTCTGCCTTAGCTTCTCAATTTTAAGGGCTTGGCTGGCATCCATTTCCTAGGAAGCCACCATGAGTCGATTAGTGGGGGGCTTAGAGAAGACACCCGATCGAGCAGTTGTCAGGGGCACCGCCGGAGCTTGCTCGAGAGGCTTTGTTGCTTTGTTGGTGTTGATGGCCTTGCCCCCAGCCGGGGCTAAGGAGAGTCGTTCAAACACCGACTTGCGTTTGAGTTGGGGCGTCTTCGAGACCACCACATTTGGCCTCTTGCCTTTCGAGACCGATTTGTCTGTCACCGGGGCTTGAGGTGCCGGGATGGTATTAACCAAAACAAACAGAATAGACCCAAATTGTAGCAGAGGTTCTTCCCACTGTCGTCCGAGACTTGCCGGGAGGACCGTCCTGGAATCCATCTTCATCGTGTATGAGATGGGAGCTGAGTTCATCTTTGGAGACATTGTTGAGAAGTGATTGCTTGAAAACCTGCATGAAAGAGCATTATTTTAGTATAAATATAGATATGTATATTGATTGAGTTCGCATGAACGTTTAACTCGAAATATGGGAGGAGAGATAAAGTCCCACCGGACGTGCCAGAATCTGTAGGGTGTTTTTCGTCACCCCATTGAGATGGGAATACGCGTGCTTGTCAGGCGCAGTACAGGTTCCCCCTGCCTAGGGTAGGCAGGGGTTTATTGATTGTGGGGATCCGAATCTCCGGCAGCCGCGGACTAAGCTGCCGTTAATTACCCCTCGCCTTTGGAGCGAGAGAACCTCCGATTGACGGGTTAAACTGGTCATGCGAACTCAATGTGCAGTGTCGTGTTTTGAAGGGGTTTTGGATGTATCGGGGTCCAGCGCCTTGCGTGTCTAACACGCGAGCGCTGGGCGCTGGCGCACCACATGCCCGGCACATGGGCGCAGGGCGCTCAAGCGCTAGTGTACAACGTGTCCGGCACGTGGGCGCTTGAGCGCAAGGTGCTCGAGTGCTAGCCATCACGTGCCCGGCACGTGGGCGCTGGGCGCTTGAGCGCTCGGGCGCCAGGGCGCCTGCGAGGAAAATGGGGCTTTCAGTCCCAGAAATAGGATTTAAAATCCCCAAAAGAGGATTTAGTGTGGAGTTAAACTCCTAAGATATTTTGGAGTTGATGAAAGGGGTTCTTCTTTGGAGCCCTGGGTCTTCCCCAAAAGGGGGTTTTCGGAGATGGGCCTCCTTCTTCCTCCTCTGTTCGCAGGATCTTAAAGATCAAGAGATGTGGGATTTTAAAAATCTCTTCTTTTTGAGATCTGATGGGAGATCTAAGCTCCCCTTTGTGGGTTTTGTGGTGAAAAACTATTTAGTTTTGGAAAAGGAAGAGTAAAACTCTTGATTTAATTCAAAAGAAAGAAGAAGGTTTAGAACCTTCAGAAAGGGGAAAGAGGCAGAAACCATAGATTTTGAGGGGAATGAAAAAGTGTATTAGATATTTTCATCATGTTGCCTTATATAGGCTTACATATTTACATATAGCCCCCTGGGCCTTACAAAATGACATTTTGCCCATCCCATGGCTCATGTGCCATTTCTTTTTGCACATAAGCCACGGGCTTACAAAAAAATGGCTTTATGCCCATTTTGCATACATTCATGTACAAAAATTATATCAAAATTATTTGTTACATGATTTTTATTTTGGTATGGCGGAAGGCCGGACGCTTCGTGTTCAGGCTCGACCCGGGCATTGGCCCACTTGGTTGGGCTTGGGCCTACCTGGCTTGGGGTTGACCTTGACTTTAACTTGGTCAACTGGGGTGGGAATTTTGACCCCAACAAGCAGGGGCCAAAATTCCCCGGGGCACCATGAAGGACCAGGTAGCGGCAATAGCCCAAGAGACAGTCCAGGTTGGTAATCTTCTAAAAAATTTCCAAGTACTTTTTCCTTTGTTTAGCTTTTGACGAAAACTGTTCATGCCTTTGTGTAGGTCCTTCAACATTGTGCCCTCCTTGCTGCTATGGAGGCTGAGGAGATAGCTCCGGCGATGGAAAAGGCCAAAGAGTCATCCTCGCGCGAGGAAGATCTTCTCGCCAAACTGATGGAGGCAGAGGACAATGCGTCTTCCCTGGACTCGAAGCTGGTCGCGGAGGGCCTGATGGTTGCAAGGCTAAAGGAGTCTCACCGGGCCCTGGCCGAATCTAACCAGGCCCTTTAGGCCCGGGTCGGAAAGGTTAACGAGCTCTATAACGCTATGAAGAGGCAGGGGGACTCATTTAAAAGAGATGCCCGGGCGGCCCACGAGGCGGTGAAGCAGGCTGAGGGTTTGGCGGAAAAGGCCGTGGAAGACTGCAAGGCGTCCGGACAATTTTATGTCGAGTTTGCCGATTCCGCGGCCGTCGGGTGGCACAATGCCCTTGCTAAGGAAGGACCCCCCAGCGGTAATGCCGAGCCGGCAGGTGGAGGTGAAGCTGCGGTTAGAGGCACCGAGCAGGCTGTTACGGTCAAGGCCCCTGGCGAATTGGCCGAGCAGGAGGACGTCATGGAAGTCCCGACCGAGAAGGCGGTTTGAAGCCACCGTCCTTGCTGCTCCCTATCCCATCGTTTCTTCCTTTATTTTTATAGGCCTTCAGGCATTTTGTAAAGCCGAGGAGCTTATAATCCCTTGTACATAATTTGGAACGTCAATAAAGTATTTTTAGCTCGTCCATAATGTGCATGGTTGTAATGTTTTCCCCTTTGTTTATTTCACAAGTTTGGATAGACCGGTGTCCTTCCTCGCCCCGGAGTCGAGGTGACATAAACCGAGCGAACACTAAACACATATACCAAGTAGAAATAGACCGGTGTCCCTCCTCGCCCCGGAGTCGAGGCGACAAACACTAAACACAGATACCAAGTAGAAATAGGCCGGTGTCCCTCCTCGCCCCAGAGTCGAGGCGACGTAGACCGAGCGAACACCAAACATGGATATCTAGTAGAAATAGGCCTTAGTAGAGCTTAGCGCGATCGCTCCCTCAGATCCGAGTGGGGTTGGAATTGCGCCGGTTATCAACCGAATCCAAGCTTTATCTTCTTGGGTGAGCTTATCTACTTCGTGCCCGGGTATGGTCAGCCTGCCGAGTTTGACGTGTGGACTCAGGTTCCGCCGTTAAGGTCGGGTAGGAAGTTGCTCGTAGGCCTAACGACGAGGGCTTTGGATCCACAACGTTGTCGGGCAGGAAGCTACCCGCTGCGGATTGGCCGAGCAGGAATTTGCTAGGCTGCGTCATGATGAGGGCTTTGGATCCACAGCGTTGTTGGGCAGGAAGCTACTTGTTGCGGATCGGCCGAGCAGGAAGGCGCTTGGCCGCCTCATGATGATGACTTTGGATCCACAGCGTTGTCGGGCAGAAAGCTACCTGCGGCGGATGGACCGAGCAGGAAGCTGGTTGGCCGCTTTATTATGAGGGCTTTGGACCCCAGCGTCGTCGGGCAGGAAGCTACCCGCTACGGATAGGCCGAGCAGGAAGCTGCTCGGCTGCCTCATGATGAGGGCTTCGGATCCACAGTGTTGTCGGGCAGGAAGCTATCCGCTGCAGATGGACCGAGCAGGAAGCTGCTTGGCCGCCTCATGATGAGGGCTTTGGGATAGGAATCTATTCATGTGGACCGGTTAATGGATGCTTGGATTATCATGACTTCGGTATTTCGCGCTTCCTTGATTCTCGGGGCTACGTGACGCATGGCGGGCGTCTTGAGATACATGCAGATCTCCTAAAGATGTCGGTCAATCTTCCCTGATCTGCGTGAGAAGGGGGAACCAGTGACTGGACGCCATGTGGCGGTGCCTTATCGGGAATATGCGATGTCCCGTGATTTGCGTCGTAGTGTGAGAAGATCTTGGTCATTGGGGATTTCTGTTGAGGCTATAAATAGTGGATGTTTGGTCGTTTCTTAGGCACCATGAAGTATTCGACCGTATTCTGCAGTCCATAGTTTCCTGATGTTCAGTAATACATACAACATCCGGGATATCGTGACACGCAACGGCGTCTATCATTATGACTTTGACGGTTTCGAGGCGACATACGAGGCCGTGACAGGTCGCCTAGAGGGTCATTGCGGGTGTTTGCTCCCGCGCCGATCCTCCCTTCTGTAGGTGCTTATCTACACGATCTGGAGGTCCTCCCCGGGCCTTTTCGGGACTTTGTCCTAGCAGGCGCTGGAGGAGTCTACTGAAAAGATGTGTATGGCCCATGAGTTGGGACTGATCTCGAAGAGCAGGCAGGACCGTTCGATAGATATCCTTCACCGAGCTTTCTAGCATAGGCTGATCACAGCTTCTTGCGTGTCGGTGGGAGTGCCTAACGGAACCATAGCTGCTCGGGTCCACGGGCATCGGCAGAGGGAGCGATGGAATGCCTCCTGGGCTCGGTTGGAGGATCCCTGCTTTGAATATCATGATCAATACTTTCTAAACCCCCTCCCCCCTTTGCTGTAATAGTTTTTATTTTGCGAGCCCCCGGGCATTTTTGTAAGGCTGAAGAGCTGAGAATACCCCTTATCAATAAAAGTCTTTCGTTTGGCTAAGGATTTTTCGTCTCTTTTTTGTTTTCGCCTATTGATAAACTTTGCATTGTTTTATGAACTCGCTATTCACGTTCCTCATCCTGGAGCCAAGGTAAGATTGGTGGAGCGAAGCTTGCGTCGGCTGCCTACAGTTGTGCCCAGGTTTTCGTCCGTCTGAGCAAGAGGATGGCTGAGGGTGCATCCCTTCTCTCAGCTCATGGGCTCGAAAGAAGACTGTAGAACAAAGGTCTGTCCACCGCTCCTCGGAACCGAGCAGGAATCTACTCGCGTAAATGCTTATCTCGGAAAATAAAATTTATTGACATAAAAAGATGAATCTTATTATTCGAGAAGGTACATGTTTATCTATACAATTTTATCTTTTCTGTGTTATATGGCCGTGGGACGTTGTGACCCAAAGAATCTTGGAGGCGGTAGGCTCCTCTGAGCTACGCCTCGGTAATGAGGAAGGGACCGTCCCACTTCGGGGAGAATTTATGCAGTCTTCCTTGGTCCTCGAACTCATTTTGTCATAGAACTAAATCTCATGTCTTGAATGCTCGGTGTTTGAAGCGGGCATTGTAATATTGGGCGGTATGTTGCTGATATGCGGCCATCCTTATTTGCGCTCGGTCTCTCTTCTCCAAAAGGATGTCCAAATTGCTTCGAAGGGCCAAAACATTGGCTTCGTCATCAAAGTGCTCGACCTAATAACTGGGAAGGCCGATTTCTGCGGGGACCATTTTCTCGATGCCATAACAGAGGCTGAACGGGGTTTCCCCAATGGGTGTCTTCTTTGACGTTTGCAACTCCCACAACACCCATGGCAGTTCCTCGACCCATCCGCCCTGCCTTTCTTCCAGGCGGGCTTTAAGGCCCCAGATGACACCTCGGTTTGCTACCTCGACTTGCCCGTTGCACTGGGGATGTGCAACCGCGGAGGACTTCATCAATATGTGATAGTCATTGCAGAATTCTCTGACTTTGTCGTTCTCGAAGTTGGTTCTGTGGTCGGTGATGATGCACCTCGGAATTCCAAATCGGGTAATTACATTGCTCTGCAGGAACTTCACCATGGAGGCGGCATCCGGATTCCTGATTGACATGGCTTCGACCTATTTCGTATAGTAGTCCACAGCGATAAGGATGTATTTGTGACCACCTGTGCCAGTAGAGAGTTGTCCGATCATGTCCATCCCCCAATGCATGAATGGCCAAAGGGAACTCAGCGGTGTCAACTCGGTGGCGGGTAATCGAGAGAAGCCGCCGAAGAGTTGACATTTCTTGCACTTTCTGACTATCTTTTCTATGTCTTGGTGGATAGTTGGCCGGTAGTACCCCTGTAGAAGTGTTTTTTGGACTAGGTTGCGGGATCCTTGATGTGCCCCTCCCACCCCTTTGTGTATCTTTCGGAGAACGTACTCTGCTTCATCGGAATCGACGCATCTGAGTAAAGGTTGGGTGTACGAATTTTTTTACAAGTTCTCTTTGCTCCATATGAAGTGGTGAGCTTTCATGCGGAGCCGGCGTGCTTCCTTTCGGTCCTCGGGAAGTGTTCCGTCCTTGAGGAATTCCACTATGGGTCTTCTCCAATCTGGGATATTCCCTTGAGTGGTGTAAATTTAGTATATCACTTCCTCGTCGACGGCGCTGGGTCACGGTAGGACTTTGAAGAGAATGTTCTTCTTGCGATTGGACGAATAGGAGGAAGTGAGTTTGCTCAATGCATCCTCCTCGATGTTCATGCTTCGGGGAATCTGTTCTACCTGGACCTCATTGAAATTCTCCGGAGTTTTTTTACCTCGGCTAAATATTTCATCATCAGGGGCTCCCAGGCTTCGAATCGTCCGGTCACCTAGCCAACGACCAACTCGGAGTCGCTGCGAATTCTAATTCTCTTTAGTCCTACTCCCGAGGTCATTCGTAGACCGGCCAATAAGGTCTCGTATCCTGTGGCGTTGTTAAAGGATTTGAAATCGAGCCGCAGAGAGTATTCCATCTCGGCTTTGTCGAGGCCATGGATGACCAGCCCGGCCCCACTTCCTTCCGCTGTAGAGGAACCGTCTACATAGAGTGCCCAGTCCGAAATTGGACCGAGCTTTTCTTCGATTGAGTGTTGCGGGTTGGGGTCTCATGCCAACGCTTCCTTTTTGTTGGGGATGGTGCACTCAACCACGAAATCGGCGAGGGCTTGGGCTTTGATGGCTTGCCTTGGTCTATACCGGATGTCAAACTGCGACAAATCCCATCTCCACTTCTCTAAGCGGTCCGACGACTTGGGGGAACCAAGGATGTTCCCCAGTGGTCGGTTGGAGAGGACGACGATGGTGTGAGCCTGAAAATAATGTTGAAGTTTCCGGAAAGTGACAACGAGCGCTAGGACTATCTTTTCAATGGCTGGATACCAGGTCTTTGTGTCTTTGAAAATATGGCTGACATAGTAGACTGGTCTTTGTATCCCCTCAGATTCTCTGATGAGTACGGAGCTGGCAGCTCGGTTGGAGACGGCTAGGTACTATAGCAGCTCATCTCCTGCAACTGGTCGGGTGAGAAGCGGTAGCATCGCAAGATGTGTCTTGAGCTGCTCGAAGGCTACCTGAAATTTTTCGGACCACTCGAACCCGGGGATTTTTCTCAAGGCTCTGAAGAAAGGCAGGCACTTTTCACCATACCTGGACATGAACTGACTCAAAGCGGCCACCCTGCCTGTCAGTCGCATGATTTCAACGTTGTGCTTGAGCGTCACCATGTTAATGATGGCCCTGATCTTCTCCGGGTTTGCCTCGATTCCTCGATGTGTGACCATGAATCCGAGGAATTTCCGCCCGTGACACTGAAAACACACTTGGCTGGATTCAGCTTCATTTTGTACTTTCGCAGGACCTCAAAGGTCTAGCCGAGATCCGTGGTATGCCTGGCCGATAGGGTGGATTTCACGAGCATGTCATTGATGTAGACCTCCATATTTCTCCCGATTTGTGGTTTGAACAGTTTGTTGACCAGCCACCGGTACGTTGCCTCAACGTTTTTGAGGCCGAAGGGCATTACCTTATAGCAATAGACTCCTTGATCAGTGGTGAAGGCGGCGACCTCCTTGTCGGCCGGGTTTATCCGAATTTGATTATAGCCAAAGAATGCATCCATGATGCTGTCACGACCCAAATTTAGGCCCGTAACCGGCATTTAAACTACGTAACGTCAACAGGCGTACGCAACTTAAGTAAGCCGAAACCCAGAAATCTAAACCACCCAAAATGTGGATAAGCGGAGAAAAACATAGTTAAAACCCTCGGAAATCCCAAGTAAAAATCTTTAAACTTCGGTTTTACTTTCTTGAAAATTTCGACAGCACCTCTTTTGTAAAAACCAGCCCCGAAAACGGGTACAACATAGAATATTGTAACATTTTGGAAAATTAAGAATACTTAATTACATTTTATTATAAAAATAATAAAATTGATAAGTTTACAAAAATGATATCGCCTATGAAATGAAATATCGGAATCATATCCGAAAAATGTAATTATTTTGATAATTATGAATAAGTGGGAGATATCAAGAAAATGATATTTTAATTATTTTAACATGACATTGTATTTGTCATTAAGCTAATGATATTTAAGTGTCAAGATAAGAATTTCAAGTAATCATGGATGTAGATTTTACATAAAAAGACTTTTCTTTCTTTTTGTTGTTTTAATTATTGTTTCATGGTTGATTGTGTTTTAGCTTAGGTTACACTCTCACATACAACTTACCTCACTCATGCTCATAAACCTCCACCTCCTCCTTCAAGTTTAAACACCTCCTCCTTGCATGATTCATCCATGCCTCACCAAGTGCCACAACCTCCTCCCTCCATGCCGCCTCCTCCTTTCTCTACAACAAATTCTCACTCTTTTCCTTATCTTATCTATGGTTCAGTTCATAAATCTGAAGTTTAAAAAAAAGGGGAAGAGAAAGAAAACAATTAGAGCTTACAAAAGAAAACTAGAATGAGTGAAGAAGACTAAGTACTAAGGTAACTACCATCACCTTCAAGTTACAAAAGATTGAGCTATGCATCTTGGAGGATGCCTTTCTAATGGTCTTTCTGTAGGTATAACTTCAAACCCGGTAACTTTAGTTCTGTATCGTTTATTTTGGAAATCGGATATCGTGTTTTGCCAAGTTTAGCCTCTGTTGAATCTGCTGTAGTTTAGTTGGTAAGTAACTAATCAAACAGTGCCATAATCTTATAGACTAGACCTAGAATAACACATAGGAAGACGAACCCATCCCCTCGGAATATGGCCGGCGACCATCACAAGAATTCCGATCTCGTCGGTTTTCATAGGGAATTGGGTATTGGAATTTTTAGGGTAGCTCCATATATCTATACTAGGATATTTGGTATTGTTTAAATAAGTTAATTTTTCAGTAGGATAAATCTGGAAGCTAATGTCAGTTTTGGAGTAAAAGTATATTATACGACATGTAGCATGTTTAGTGTTTGTGATATCTTACTCCCTGTAAGTGAATCTGGAACCACTAGGGATAATCACTAGAAAATCCAGCAAGATCAAAAGTATACTGAGACTACTAGGAAATACCATTTGAAACCAGAGCCCAAACTCACCACAAAATCCGGCGACTCACCTTAAAATTCCGGCGACGCCGGCCATCCCTTGGCTTTTGGTGTTGATTTTCCTTCTGTAGCTTTCAGTTGGTATTTTACAAGTTTCTGTATTGTTTCTGTTGTTTAAATATTTATACAATAAAATTTGGAAATGTTTTAGAAATGGGTTATCAAATTTCAGATATTTACGATACGGAGTTTTCGTGTTTTGAGGTTGTAGTTGAACCGTTAACGTTTATACGTTAACGACAGATTTATATGGTCGTTCTTGGGCTAGGTGGCTGTAGGTTCTAACCTACGGGTGTTTGGCTTATTGTTTTGGTTTTCGATATGATATTTACTTCTATTCGATTTAAATACGAATATAGGTACGATTCGAGAATTCCGAGACGGAATTGGCGAGGTAGCAGCGTGGATTCAGCGAGCTTCTAAGTTGGTGAGTAGATTTATATCTACTGGGGGAAGTCGGGTGGATGGCGTATAGCACCCCCGCAATCTTATAAATATTATTATGATTTCTAGTTAGTATAAGAGTTATCCAAGACATTGATATAGTATCGTATCTTATATGTCCTTCATTGCATAAAGTTCATATCTAGTTTAAGGGAGACATGTGCATAATGATTAGATCCGTATGATATGGGTATGAATTGATAAATTGGTACGAGGGATCATGCCGTACTTAAGATGATATGGATATAGCGATAGGATGAGCTATATTATAAGGAATTATACATATCGGAACTGATGAACTTGGTATGCCGAATAACGGCCAATTTATTCTTTGACTGGTATAGATAGATTATGTTCTGTTTTAGGATATAATACTGGTATGAGCTATATTATTTTAAAAACCCCGGTTCGTTGTCTTTTAAATAAACTACCAGGATGCGTGCCAATTTCTAAAACAAACATCTCTTTTAAATCTTAGGCAGCTTCCTTATTTTAAACTTAACGTTCCGATCACTTCTAAAAATAATGGTATAGCTCATAACAAGTAATTACAATAAGTACGTTTAGACTTCTTATAGGGTTGTATTACGTATTCTATACTATATGTTTCCGCGTTACGCACACTCTGATAGAACACTGCACAAATACCAATGAGTACTATGCTGCACAAGCACTTAACTATATATTACACTACACCTCATTGGTATTGCCATGTCTCTATAGAATCGTTCGGTTATATTTGCGTTAATATGTAGGCTGATACACCGTAGAACACTTGCACAAATACTAATGATTTTCATGTTGCACGAGCACAGACGCGTATGCTACACTACACATCATTAGTAGTGCCATGACACATTAGAATTGAATTCATTATGTTATGTGATATGATTACGTAGTCTTTTCCTATTCATGTTGTAATACTATAGATGATGTATTTGATTTCTTGAGATTTCTGAGTATTCTACTCTTGAATGATATATATATATATATATATATATCGGTGGTATGGGACACTGTTATATATATACGCATATAGTATATCATCAATACAAACTATGCAATTATTCTTATTCCTTATTTGATATGATGAGTAAAACGTCCACCATGAGTTTTTTGTTTTCTGGTTTTGTTCCGGACCGAGTGGGGGAGATATACGGTCGCGGATTTTTATGCTATCCAGACCGAGTGGGGGGAGATATACAGTTGGATACATGGTGGACCCGGATCGAGACCGAGGGACATGATGCCGCATTGAGGCGGGGGAGCCTAACGAGGATACTCGATTCCGGAGATAAAAACGAGCACGGCAGATATCCAGGGGATACTGACCGGGGTTCGACTTGGTGCGACAGATATCCAGAGGATACTGATCGTAGCCAGGATATCGGGTGGCGATCATCTATTGAGGTGGTGTCGACGATATCTGTATTTATGTGTCGATGGTGGACGCGAGAGATTTCGGATTTCGATGTCGATGCTGGACATCTATATATATTGGTATATATTGATATGATCATTATCATGAGGTGCACATTTAGAAATTATTAGCCGATCCAACCAGGACTGATCCGGAGGACAGTACCTGCATATATATTGGTATAGACATTCATATACAAATAAAAGAATTCAAGTACGAACTATAGATTCAAGATTTTGATTCATAAGACATTGGGATATTATACTTGGGATTGCATGATAATTAGTATTGCACATACATGTAATATAGCATATCAGTACAGATTATGATAGTACTATACTTATGACCTAGGTATCGTCATACATTTCGATTTCTACTTTAAGATGTACTTTTATTCACTGAGTTGGCAACTCATCCCCGTTGTGCCACAGTTTCTTGCAGGTTTTACTGCTTGGATTATCAGTGGTTTGGGCACACCTTCTTTTGGGGTATGATGGGTAAGTGAGTTATTATTGTATCATACTCACTCTTGATTATTCATTTATTCTTGTATCTAGTGGAAACTCCATCAACCTAGAAATGATATACTATGGACTTAGAATCAAGACTTAGAGTTTTTGGGTGGTGATGTCACACTTTTTAGAGTTGACATCTGTTATAAATTTGTTTGACTGTTCCGTTTTTTAGACGTGAAAGCTAGCTTCTGTTGGGATGCTATTTTATTTTGTTGTATCGGGTTTTTATAAAATGCAAAAGAGGTGATGGCAAGTTTCAAAACGTCATAAAGGCTTTTCAACATACGATGTTATTTTAAATTGATATTATCGGCTGATTATTTGAACCTCACCTCCAATATTTTCAAAAAAGGGTTTAGATTCCGGGTTTTGGCTTCCTTGAACCGTGTCGATGTCTTAGATGTCATGTGATTTAAGTGCCGTTCACGTGCCACATTTGGGTCATGACAAAGTTGGTATCAGAGCGTTTGGTTTAACCTTTGTTCGAGTCTAGGTTGACTATATGGAGTCTGGGAATATATTTTGTTACCTGGGCTTGACCTTATAAGACTTGGACTTGATTTTGAGGGTCTTATACCCGAACTTTCGTTATATAGGATGGCCTTTGTTGATGGTGTAGGTACTAAGTAGAGTGACGTACCGTACCGTACAGATGTTCTGTGGCATATTTACGATATGATACTCCACCTAAGTTACCTTAGGATTTATATCTTGAGATCTTCTTTCTATTCCTTCCGTTGATCTATCTTCGTCAGTGCATGATTGATTGTTTCGATCACCATGTTTAAGGGAGCCGAGAGGGCTGCTGTTAGAGATACGATCGGAGCAGACTTGTCTAGGACAAGGACTGACCGGGGTGATTTTCCGATGATATGGATACACGTTGTTTTTGATCGAGTTCTAGTAGTAGAGCGAATTTTCTCGGGATCCGCAGAAGATGGCGGAGTTATTGCTAGAGATCAGTCGGACATGAGACGAGATGTTTTTTTCCCTCTCCGAAGATCATGGTGTTGTGTACTGTCTAGGCAGCGGTACCAATCCTTGCTAAGATTATCGAGAAGTTGCTTCCAAAGTTCGTAAAGTTAAAGAGTTGACGATGTTACAAGTATAGATGAATCCGCAGGACTCATAGCCGTTCAGGTGTGGAATGGTTAGGAATTTTAATCTATTGTGACGCTTTGATACGAGATCGGCTAAATTGATGTACTTCTTTCGATGGAGTTGTTAGACCAGATGCAAGTAGTTCAAGAAGGAGATCGTACAGAAAGTTTTCCTCTGACAAATTGGGGAGAGTCTTCGGAGATGAGATTAGCCAGATTTCTCTACAGAGTATCAGAAGAGGCGGATTCGTGTTTCTGAGTTTGAAAAACTCCGAGTGGTTCATAACCAAGTATGACTTGCAAATTCGCGTGACGACTCAGATACGCTCCTTAAGTGATTGATACAGTAAATTTATGGAATAGTAGAATGGTGCAAAGATTAAAGGGCAGTTGTCGACACAGTAGATGTTGAATATTTGATGACGCATGCAACTACACTTTAGGAGGAGATCAAAAAGGAATGACAATGGTTACGAAAGGGAAAGCAGGTCAAGAAATGAGTGCTAGTTCCGGGCAGGTTGGATAAATGATTTTAACAAAAGACTTGGTGGATTCTCTTCCAGGAGCTTATAATAAATAAGATTGGACTGGGATTGGTTGTTAGCACATAAGCTGAGAACAGAAATTTCCGTTATCAACATGTTACGTCATGAAGGACTGGACTACGGTTCAAGAAGGTGTGATAGGATGTATCCACAATAAGACGAATGGTGTTGTCGCTCCTCACCGGACGATTGCATAAATAAGCTATGGTACTAGAGATCTGCAAGAAAAACCAGAATTCAGAGACAGAGAACGTTAGAGCGTGGCAGACGGCAAGTAGTATTCCTTGCTATGCCAATTCCGGGGGTATAAACACCTTCTGACATTGAAGAAAGTAAGCTTCGATGTCCTTTGAATTCGATTTACGTTTTTATAGTCTAAAACATTCATTTTTAAACTTTGGAGAACGGACAACTCGACGTCCGTGATTTGATATATGTATTCTGAAGAATTGAGGATCAAATTATGTTTTGTGCACACCAGGTGCACTTGATGAGATTTCTATGTACAGTAATTTCACCTTGAATTATGCTTTGTGCACACCAGGTGCACCTGTTAAGATTTTCGTGCATGGTGACTACACTCGATTAAAGTGTTATGTACACCGGATGCACTACACAGATTTTCCGTGCACACCAGATGCACATGGTTAAGAATATATATATATATATATATATATGTATACATATATATATATATATGTATACATATATATATATATATGTATACATATATATATATCCTAGGTATACTTGGTTTGATTTCGTGCACACCAATTGCACGTTTTGATTTTGCGCACTCTAATGCACTTGATTTTAGTTTTGTGCACCTCGATGCACTTGAGATATAATAGTGCACCCTGATGCACTTGGTTTTGATTTTGTGCACCCCGATGCACTTGGTATTATTTGTATACTTTTATTCCATGCACAGGGGATGCAGTGGATATCGTTTCGTGCACGCCTGTTGCACTTAGCGCTGTTTTGTTTTCATGTACACCGTAAAGTGCGGTTTGAGGCTTACATACAAAACCATTAAGGGTTGATTTTGTTTTAATGATTTGCATTGGATAGGATATATGATAAATTTGATTTTTCGTTTGGTCGTCTGCACTGATATTGCATTACGAATATGGCATTGATTTTGTGTACTTAGGACACACAACAGTTTTCGTATTTGGCAATTTTTTTCATAACTAGGGAAATTCTCATAGCAATCGCTAAAGTTACCGTTATGAAAGATTATATCTTTTGAGTTTTTACGTACACGGTTGCGTTGTGATGCGTTTTGGCTCATATGGGACTTTGAAGTCTTGTTATATCGAGATAATTTCATGTTTTAAAAAAAAAATTGGACCTCGGGAAATTGTTTTGGAATGAGTTGATTTGATTGGGAAAAATGTTTTAAGAAAGAGCTTTAATTTAAATTCGGGGACCGAATTTCTTTAAGGGGGAGAGACTGTAACGTTTTGGAAAATTAAGAATACTTAATTACATTTTATTATAAAAATAATAAAATTGATAAGTTTACAAAAATGATATCGCCTATGAAATGAGATATCGGAATCATATCCGAAAAATGTAATTATTTTGATAATTATGAATAAGTGGGAGATATCAAGAAAATGATATTTTAATTATTTTAACATGATATTGTATTTGTCATTAAGCTAATGATATTTAAGTGTCAAGACAAGAATTTCAAGTAATCATGGATGTAGATTTTACATAAAAAGAGTTTTCTTTCTTTTTGTTGTTTTAATTATTGTTGCATGGTTGATTGTGTTTTAGCTTAGGTTACACTCTCACATACAACTTACCTCACTCATGCTCATAAACTTCCACCTCCTCCTTCAAGTTTAAACACCTCCTCCTTGCATGATTCATCCATGCTTCACCAAGTGCCACAACCTCTTCCCTCCATGCCGCCTCCTCCTTTCTCTACAACAAATTCTCACTCTTTTCCTTATCTTATCTATGGTTCAGTTCATAAATCTGAAGTTTAAAAAAAAAAGGGGAAGAGAAAGAAAACAATTAGAGCTTACAAAAGAAAACTAGAATGAGTGAAGAAGACTAAGTACTAAGGTCACTACCATCACCTTCAAGTTACAATAGATTGAGCTATGCATCTTGGAGGATGCCTTTCTATTGGTCTTTCTGTAGGTATAACTTCAAACCCGGTAACTTTAGTTCTGTATCGTTTATTTTGGAAATCGGATATCGTGTTTTGCCAAGTTTAGCCTCTGTTGAATCTGTTGTAGTTTAGTTGGTAAGTAACTAATCAAACAGTGCCATAATCTTATAGACTAGACCTAGAATAACACATAGAAATGCGAACCCATCCCCTCGGAATATGGCCGGCGACCATCACAAGAATTCCGATCTCGCCGGTTTTCATAGGGAATTGGGTATTGGAATTTTTAGGGTAGCTCCATATATCTATACTAGGATGTTTAGTATTGTTTAAATAAGTTAATTTTTCAGTAGGATAAATCTGGGAGCTAATGTCAGTTTTGGAGTAAAAGTATATTATACGACATGTAGCATGTTTAGTGTTTGTGATATCTTACTCCCTGTAAGTGAATCTGGAACCACTAGGGATAATCACTAGAAAATCCAGTAAAATCAAAAGTATACTGAGACTACAAGGAAATACCATTTGAAACCAGAGACCCAAACTCACCACAAAATCCGGCGACTCACCTTAAAATTCCGGCGACGCCGGCCATCCCTTGGCTTTTGGTGTTGATTTTCCTTCTGTAGCTTTCAGTTGGTATTTTACAAGTTTCTATATTGTTTGTGTTGTTTAAATATTTATACAATAAAATCTGGAAACGTTTTAGAAATGGGTTATCAAATTTCAGATATTTACGATACGGAGTTTTCGTGTTTTGAGGTTGTAGTTGAACCGTTAACGTTTATACGTTAACGACAGATTTATATGGTCGTTTTTGGGCTAAGTGGGCTGTAGGTTCTAACCTACGGGCGTTTGGCTTATTGTTTTGGTTTTCAATATGATATTTACTTCTATTCGATTTAAATACGAATATAGGTACGATTTGAGGATTCCGAGACGGAGTTGGCGAGGTAGCAGCGTGGATTCAGCGAGCTTCTAAGTTGGTGAGTAGATTTATATCTACTGGGGGAAGTCGGGTGGATGGCGTATAGCACCCCCGCAACCTTATAAATATTATTATGATTGCTAGTTAGTATAAGAGTTATCCAAGACATTGATATAGCATCGTATCTTATATGTCCTTCATTGCATAAAGTTCATATCTAGTTTAAGGGAGACATGTGCATAATGATTAGATCCGTATGATATGGGTATGAATTGATAAATTGGTACGAGGGATCATGCCGTACTTAAGATGATATGGATATAGAGATAGGTTGAGCTATATTATAAGGAATTATACATATCGGAACTGATGAACTTGGTATGCCAAATAACGGCCAATTTATTCTTTGACTGGTATAGATAGATTATGTTTTGTTTTAGGATATAATACTGGTATGAGCTATATTATTTTAAAAACCCTGGTTCGTTGTCTTTTAAATAAACTACCAGGATGCGTGCCAATTTCTAAAACAAACATCTCTTTTAAATCTTAGGCAGCTTCCTTATTTTAAACTTAACGTTCCGATCACTTCTAAAAATAATGGTATAGCTCATAACAAGTAATTACAATAAGTACGTTTAGACTTCTTATAGGGTTGTATTACGTATTCTATACTATATATTTCCGCGTTACGCACACTCTGATAGAATACTGCACAAATACCAATGAGTGCTATGCTGCACAAGCACTTAACTATATGTTACACTACACCTCATTGGTATTGCCATGTCACTATAGAATCGTTCGGTTATATTTGCGTTAATATGTAGACTGATACACCGTAGAACACTTGCATAAATACTAATGATTTCCATGTTGCACGAGCACAGACGCGTATGCTACATTACACATCATTAGTAGTGCCATGACACATTAGAATTGAATTCATTATGTTATGTGATATGATCACGTAGTCTTTTCCTATTCATGTTGTAATACTATAGATGATGTATTTGATTTCTTGAGATTTCTGAGTATTCTACTCCTGAATGATATATATATATATATATATATCGGTGGTATGGGACACTGTTATATATATACGCATATAGTATATCATCAATACAAACTATGCAATTATTCTTATTCCTTATTTGATATTTGATATGATGAGTAAAACGTCCACCATGAGTTTTGTGTTTTCTGGTTTTGTTCCGGACCGAGTGAAGGAGATATACGGTCGCGGATTTTTATGCTATCCAGACTGAGTAGGGGAGATATATAGTTGGATACACGGTGGACCCGGATCGAGACCGAGGGGCAGGATGCCGCATTGAGGCGGGGGAGCTTAACGAGGATACTCGATTCCGGAGATAAAAACGAGCACGGCAGATATCCAGGGGATACTGACCGGGGTTCGACTTGGTGCAACAGATATCCAGGGGATACTGATCGTAGCCAGGATATCGGGTGGAGATCATCTATTGAGGTGGTGTCGACGATATCTGTATTTATGTGTCGATGGTGGACACGAGAGATTTCGGATTTCGATGTCGATGCTGGACATCTATATATATTGGTATATATTGATATGATCATTATCATGAGGTACACATTTAGAGATTATTAGCGGATCCAACCAGGACTGATCCGGAGGACAGTACCTGCATATATATTGTTATAGACATTCATATACAAATAAAAGGATTCAAGTACGAACTATAGATTCTTTATTTTGATTCATAAGACATTGGGATATTATACTTGGGATTGCATGATAATTAGTATTGCACATACATGTAATATAGCATATCAGTACAGATTATGATAGTACTATACTTATGACCTAGGTATCGTCATACATTTCGATTTCTACCTTTAGATATACTTTTATTCACTGAGTTGGCAACTCATCCCCGTTGTGCCACAGTTTCTTACAGGTTTTACTGCTTGGATTATCAGTGGTTTGGGCACACCTTCTTTTGGGGATTGATGGGTAAGTGAGTTATTATTGTATCATACTCACTCTTGATTATTCATTTATTATTGTATCTAGTAGAAACTCCATCAACCTAGAAATGATATACTATGGACTTAGAATCGAGACTTAGAGTTTTTGGGTGGTGATGTCACACTCTTTAGAGTTGACATCTGTTATAAATTTGTTTGACTGTTCCGTCTTTTAGACGTGAAAGCTAGCTTCCGTTGGGATGCTATTTTATTTTGTTGTATCGGGTTTTTATAAAATGCAAAAGAGGCGATGACAAGTTTCAAAACGTCATAAAGGATTTTCAACATACGATGTTATTTTAAATTGATATTATCGGCTGATTATTTAAACCTCACCTCCAATATTTTCAAAAAAAGGGTTTAGAATCCGGGTTTTGGCTTACTTGAACCGCGTCGATGTCTTAGATGTCACGTGATTTGGGTGCTGGTCGCATGCCACATTTGGGTCGTGGCAAATATAAATAAAGCATCCCAAACGGGAGCAAATCACGCCCAACGGCGGAGACAACCACCACAAGCATATATACGATGCCGAAGCGAAGAAAAATAAATGAAAACAATATGAGGAGGTAAAACTTTACAACAAGACCGGCTTCCATAAGCACGGTACCCAAAGTCACCAAAAAATATAATACAACACCGATCCTCACAACTCGTCTCTAGGTCAAATACATGAAGTGGTAGATGGAGAGTACTAGATACAAAGATGTACAATGTATATCATCAGATAACCGCAACCCACCTAAAGAAAAAGGGCCTCACAGCCAACCGTAGCGGTATCCGCAAAAGTAGTGATAATAAGGCGCCCTGCCGCGACCACTCTGATGATCTACCTGAAAAACCCCACGGCACAACGGAAGTGAGTTGCCAACTCGTGAATAGTAAAAACATCATACTGTAATCGCAAGTATGCACTAACAACAATAATCTATCACATATGATCTGATAGCATAAGTATGGCAATATGAATATACAACTATCATGATCAGGATACACCACCAGGGTACTACATCTACATGAATCAAATTCATATCAACTAAATCCTAAGTGCGGGATAATTAATAATCTCATGCACAAATTATCAGCATGGAAAAACCCGGTGTAAATCAACAACACCCCAAATCCCAAAATCCTCAGACGCCATCACCAGGACTGGCCCCCATATCCTGTAAATCTCATGGAACCTGAGTGCCCAACATCGGCACTCAAAAACATCATGAAAATACTCATGTCCAACATTGACACGTAAAACCACATATCATATCTGTACATCTAGCGGAACATGAGCGCCCAATATCGACTCTCGCAATCTTCGGAACATGAGTGTCCTACACCGAAACTCGCAATCCCCATAGCCATATATCTCACGGAACATGAATGTCCAATCTCGACATGCAATCCACGGAACATGAGTATCAAACCCCAACGCTCGCAATCCCTATATCCATACGTCTCACGGAACATGAATGTCAAACACCGACATTCGAAATCCAAATCCATATATCTCACAGAACATAAGTGCCCAATATCGACACTTGAAATCCTTAAATTTGCATGAACAACAAATCTCAATGCGTAAATCTATGTAATATGACATATGCAACATAGAACAACAATATGCGCATATCAAGGGAAAATCCGCTATCTAATTGCATCAAGTCATTTAAATATATCACACGGTTCCCAATTATCCGAATCCAATAATACACACACACACACACAACAACGTCCCATACCACTGATATATATATATATATATCATATAAAGCTGAACATATAACTATAGCATGGTATATGTGTGAGCATGTAGGTATAGCAAGGTATATGTGTAAGCATGTAGGTGTACAAGTATGCTATATTTCATATGCGCCATCGCACAAGAATAAATGCCTCAATGTCGCTAACCAATAGCAAGGTATATCATATGAATATTTGTGTTGTGCGTATCATGACAATTACTGACAGTGTGTGTGTAGCATACAACGAGTGCTCGTGCAATATGGACTGTCAATAATAGTGCAGTGTACAAGGGTACAGGTTCAGGCACAACAAGTAACTATATGCAATGAAGTTCATGCACCATCTCTATATGTGCATATAAACAAGTGGCTAATATCATATCATATCTATCCCTGATGTTTAACGCCATACGGGCGATTTCCCCGTAGATATTAAATCTACTCACCGACAATCTCAAACTAGGTAGATCCAATCACCCGCTTCCCTCTCGTCGCAGCGCTCGAAGTCCCCGCCTGCGATCCTAAAATTCCACAAACACATCACATAAGGCTAAATATCCTACGCCGACACAAACATAACGAAATGCAAGGATAACGCCCATAAGATAATTACACCGTGCACCTAGCTAGGATCGCTAAACCACGCAACCACCAAGCCTAGACCCCGATCGTACCGATCGCGCATTCACAACACAATATATCGTGAGGAAGATAATATATATCACATCGCAACGTCCATTAGAACACACGTCCAACTTTTACCAAAACCTAGTAAGCAACTTTATCACATATTAGCTCAAGTCTAAAAGTTAACACAATTCTAGTGATCACAAACATCGCAAAGTAGCTTAACTAAGTCACTCAAACCATTACCACAATTTTAATCTCACCCAATTATGATTTAACAAAAGTTAGTTTGCTAACAAACTCAATTAGACAATTTAGGAAATAACAATTAACATTCTCCCACTAGGTTAAGTTTTTTCCAAGTCTTCACTTAACAATTAACCATCTCAACCAAATCAAACCCTAACTTGATCTTCACAAAACTATCATGAATCATCTAAACATGCAATTAAAACTATATTAAACATCTAATAAGCTATCTTAATGATTTAAACAACAAATAAAGATTAGGGTTAGAATTTTATACCTTCTCAAGATCACAAAATAGCAACTAAACTCATCATTTTAGCCTCCAAAATGATGTCTTTCATGAAGATCTATGCTAGTTTAGTGTTGAAGAATGATGGGTAGGGATTTGTTTATGAGTTTGTGGGATTATTTGAGGATTTGTAAAGATTTATTTGAGCTTGGAGAGAGTGAAAATGAGCAAGGATCAAGAGAGGGAAGCAATGGGGGAGTCTCGGCCAAAGCAAGAGAAGAGGGGGGGGGGGTTGTGGAAATGTGTGGAAAATTCTAGCTAAAAACCAATTAAAGCTCATTAATACAATAAATATCTTATGCCACCTCAATTCTTTTCTTTTAAAATTTCATTTTAAATCACAAATATCTAGATATTTTGCATAGATGGATTAAGCTTAATTTTGTGATTAAATTAGCATTGATTCACTTTAGAAATAATTAACCCAAACCAAAATTGTAATTACCACTAATTAAGTGCATAATTAACAACTTATAATAATATTTTAATTAGGGAAAAATATTTAAGTGAACCTAAATTTTCAAGTGACCACCAAAACCCGCAAACTAGCATTATTCTAGTTAAACTAGGTGCAGTTAAGTCTATACTGAAAATTTGATCACTTCCGGGTTTTTACGGAAAACATCGACTATTTTACCCTAAAATGGAAAAATTCGCCTAGCGATTTCTAAAACGTTACAGATGCTTAGCAACTCGTAGCCGGCCGAGCCGTCAACTAACTGGTCTATCCACGGGAGCAGGTAGTTTTCCTTAGGGCAGGCCTTGTTCATATCGGTAAAATCAACGCACATGCACCACTTTCCCTTTGCCTTCTGGACCATGACAATGTTGGCTAGCCAAGATGAATAGTCCAGGTTCCTGATGAAGCCAATCATAAGTAGTCAGTCCACTTCCTCCTCGATCGCCTTTTGTTTGACAAGCACGAAGCTTCTTTTCTTTTGTCGGACCGGCCGAGCCTCTAAGTCAACACCGAGATTGTAGGAGATCACCTTGGGGTCGATCCACTGCATGTCCTCGGGATTCCAAGGAAACACGTCAGAGTTGCTTCGGAGAAACTCGATAAGGTTGTCCCGAGTTTCCCTGGTCAAAAGGGAGACGATTTAGACAGTTCGGCTGTTGTCTCCCTCCTTGAGTGGAACCTCGGATAAGCCCTCCACCGGGCAGCCCCGGATCTCTTTTTTGTCATCACATATATCCATAGATTCCCGAGGATCGCATGGAAACATCAACTTCTTTGTCCTCGAGAAGCGTCGAGGCGAGAGAAACTTTGACGGCTTGTTGATCTCCGTAGGCTCGGCCTATCCCTCCATCGCCCAGATAGAACTTGAGGGCGAGGTGGTAGGTCGAGATCTGGGCCTGGTGGATGTTTAAAGTGGGGTGACATAAAAGGATGTTATAAGACGAAAGAACCTGGGCGACGAGGAAACGCACCGACATGGTTTGGGTTATTCTGGCCTACCCGATATTAAAAGGGAGAGTGATTGTTCCCTCAGCACGGATGGTGTGGTTCGTAAACCCAGAGAGGACGTGCGAGGTCTGTTGGAGATCGGACTGGTTTAATCCCATACGCTGGAAACAGTCGTAAAATAGGATGTCCGCCGAGCTTTCCGAGTCAACTAGGACTCTCTGGACTTCGTACTGATTTACCCGAGCCATGATCACTAGGGGATCATTGTGCGGGAGGGTTATGCTATGAAGGTCTTCATCGGTGAAGGTGATAGGAGCAACCTTCTTGTATTTCTTAGAGGGGGGGATCATCTAAGGTCATGACCGGCCGGATTCGGCCGGTGTCCTCATTGCTCGTAGTCGAGTCAACAGAGATAACCATGATCTGCCTGACCATCAACTCTCCGGGTGGAGGCTAGTCTGTTTTCTCCCGATCTGCTTGACGTTTGTCTCGTAGGTACTTTGCTAGATGACCGAACCGGATTATCTCCTCAAAATAATCACGGAGTTGTTTGCGATTCTCGTTCGGATGCCCCTGCGACCGATGAAAGGGGCAATATGGGCTGCGGAGTCGCTTACCCTGCCTTTGTATCATTGGCGGGAGTTTGAAGAATCTCTCACTCTTTGCCTCCTTTAGCAGCTTGGCCTAAGAGACCTTGAGGGGGGTGTACTCGTGAAACCTCGGGGAATACAGTTTCGGTCGATCGGTCTTTTTCTTCTCCTCCCAGTCCCTTTTTCTCGGTTCGTCCGGTCCTCGTGGGGCAGGTTGGTGTTCACTTCAGGCTCGAGTTGGATCTTCCGTTCGGTCCAAACTTTTACCTCGGCTATGGTCTTAGGTTGTGCTAATGCAAAAGGGAGGAACCACTCTTTGTGCCTAAGATTCGATCTTAAGGCGGTGATGACCATTTCGTCATGGTGCTCGGGCACTTCCAGAAGGGTATTATAGAATCGGGTGATGTAACCTTTGAAAGATTCCCGGTCCTCGCTCTTGATGGCGAAAAGGTAGTCGACTGTCATTTTTTCTGTCGGTTGCCGACGAAATGACCGATGAACTGAGTAGCCAGCTCATCAAAGGTTGAGATTGAACGTGGAACAAGGCCAAGTAACCAATCTCGCCCAGCTCGGATAAGGGTGGTGGGAAAGGCCCAGCATTGAGCCGCATCTGAGTTGTCCTTGAAGCTCATGCCCGCCGTGAATGCGTCCAGGTGGTCCTTTGGTTCGGAATTCCCGTCGAAGAGGGCAACCTTGGACGACTTGTTTCGAGACGAGATGCGCTCACGTAGTAACTGCTTTGTGAAGGGTCTCGTGAGAGAATCCGCGGAGTATTTCACCGACCCTCCAGGCGAACGGGTGGCGAGCCACATGTTCTCAATCTTCTTCTCGAGGACCTCGATTTGCTGTTGGTACCCCGAGGATTCTCTATAGTCGGAGTGCTTGCTATCTCTACTTCAAGTTTGCGCGATAGAGCGGTTACGACTTTGTTCTATCACATTCCTCAGATCTTCAGGGTGGACCCTTCGTGGCTGTCCCCGACATTCGATATGTGCATGGTCTCGATGAGTGCGGTGACGTCAGTCTTTCCTAGAATTAGGTGAACTGACCGATATCTCTTAAGGGGGCGAGAGAGCGTATCGAGCGTTGGAGCGATAGTCTGGTCTTTCCTGAGATCTCGGTGTCGAACTGTCCAGTGCTCAACGAGTCATGGAATCATTCCTCGTATGGGGGTCATGACTGCCGGAATCGGCACACCGGTATTCCGTGACATCGAGATGAGCGGGAGCGAGGTCGAAGGTCTGAATGCGCCCCTCCGTCTCCCCGCGCAAGCCGTCGTTTCAGGGAGTGAGGATAGCGGTTTGGCGGGCATGGCCGACCGTTTGAACATGAGTGAGAGCATCCACCATCATCATGAGCCTGTCGATCCGCGCAGATAAGGCATTGACGATATTGGGAGGTATAGTAGAACCGCTCCTGCCTCAGTTGTGGAGGACGGGGCGGCTCATGCTGGGATCGTTGCGATTATCGCCATTTATTGAATCGAAGGCGAAAGATTAGTTTTCTTAGGTGGGAAAGTCGGTTTCCCACAGATGGCGCCAACTGATGGAGATCGGAATCTCCTTCAGATGTTGTCCTCCGTTGATTTTGTTACCAGCGGAGCTGAACTGTTGAGATTTGAGATGATGGTTGAGCATGTGGATCTTAATGGGTTGTTGGTTATTGCTGACACCGAGCTACCTGCAAGGAAAGTCCCGGGATGGGAAACCACCATAGGACCCTGATTGGTCGTATGCGAAAAAGTGTTTTTTAAATAACCACAATCAAGACGGTGTTGCAAGTAGCTAGCCGCGATAAGTACGGGTCGTCCGCAGGGAAACGTGAACTCTTTTCTTGCTTTAGACGAGTTGATGAAAGAGATGGGGATTGTTGTCGTTCTATTTTAAGATGAATATAAAATTTATAATAAAAAGTCTTGTGGGGTTCATATGACTTAGTAGTTAATGGATGAATGTTTAAAAATGACTCATTTTTTCTTTTAATAGTTTAAAACTAGAGCGATAGCGATGAATGTGGATTAGGGTTCTTGGAGGGAATTAGGGTTTCCCATTACCGACCCTTGTCCGTCCATTGATCTCTATTCATGTCAAGCCCTTAACATAACCAGTGTTTAACTAATCTTAAATCGCGGTCGTGACTATCTATAAATTGACAGCGCGCCCGATAAGGAGGTTAACATTTATTTTGCTAAAGTTTATAAACTTTAAAATGTTAAAAAGAAGTTAAAATATTTTTCATCCATTATTCTATCCTATCCTATAAACCCTAGCAAACAAGGAATTACTCGCTCATGGTTAGTGGTGATTTAGAAGAGATGTTGAAGATGAATGAAAACATAATTAAGATGCAGAAAAGTAATGGGTAAAGTAAATCCTGAAAAGTAACGTGTAAATTAAATATGGAAAATAAATGAAAAAAGAATTAAAAAAAACTACCTTTATTAATCAACTATTGCATTATAACTTTTCTCCTTAGAAAATAGATTACAAGAACCCTAGTTTGCTCTAGATCTATCTCTTTATGGAGGTAGATGAATAGATGATTATGTGATCACTTGGATGATTTAGAATGCACGGCTCTCGGTCCTTTTTATAGTCCCTGAAACCAGAAACCCTAGATTCAATATGTGAGTAGATGCAGTTAAGATCATATCACCAAAATCCCACATCCAACGGCTACCAAAGAGCCGCGGAACCGCTGCAGTATGCCACGATTGGCCGCGGATCCGCCGCTTCCTGGTGGAACTGGGTTTTGAGATTTCTTCTGGCTTTTTGTGTCGATATTTAGAGATCATTTTGATGTATAGATTCTGAAAATATTGCTCTGAGTCTCTGCTGTTGCTAGATTCCTCGATTTGCTTCTAAAATTTGGTAGATTCGGTTCGGATATCCCGATTTGACTTGGATCTCTTACTTAGATTCCAGACCTGAGCTAATACCCGCACAATATCTCAAATCAAAGTATTAGTAGCATTTGGTATTTTTGAGATATCATTCCAACCATTTATATGATATTAAATCTTAAGAATATTGATTAGGAATATTTTGCAAGATTTGCATATTTTAATTATTAATATTTTATTTAAATATTATATGCATATATTAATTATATTAATGAAGAAACACATGATAATAATTTTTTTACAAATAAATCCACATATGTTCTCTATATACAATTAACACCTTTTAGCATTTAACAATAGTTGGGAAAAAGTTCATACAAATGTGCAATATTTTAGACTAATCAGACCCTTCGACGATCAAGTAAGTATCGAGGAATATTAGGGCAGAGTAGCGGTGTATTGGAATGAGTTCGATGTACATGGGTCGTTTGGAAGAGCGGTTTATATAATGGTCGCATGGACCAAGTCGATGCGAGATTCTCGCCGTCCGTTACACCCCTGTGTCACGTTCGTGTTGATGGCAAGATACACCCATTAATGGTGAGATACGCTCATTAATGACGAGATATGCTAGCGTGGGATGCGGGATGTAGAGCGGCGGGGATCTTGTCGTGGCGAGATATACAGAACCGTTACAGGGGCGCTCGGGCTCCATGCTCCCGGCCAAACACGAACGCTGAGGAATCTCAGATATAGGATAGCTCGGAGACGAGCAAGTGAGCTGAGGAGTTTTAGCTATAGGACAGCTCGGAGATGAGCTATTGGCTGGCAGTCAGCCGAAGGGGGAACGTACTCTGGGGAGATCTTCCAAAAGGTCGGGCGCATCCTCGAAGGCGAGGCGTCGAGAAATGTCCCCAATGCATTATATTTATTCCAGCTCCATAGCCCCTATGAATCTAGTGGGCTTACATGGATGACACGTCATTTACTACGTGTCAAGATCTAGGGAGTTCCCACTTACGAGTATCATCAACCGCTGTTTTTTGCAGAATGCGAGCAAGTGTGGGCATAAAAAACGATCAAAATATTTATGAATCCCTGTATATGAAGCCCCGTGTATGAGATGCTTGGTTGATGATGATGAGAAATGAGACCCAAAATCATCTTATTTTGGACACTTCTATGTTCTTTTTAGTCTGGACATGCCTAACTTAACCCTATCTGATCAGAGCATACCCACTATTTTTCTTTTATTTTCTGGCTTATTTACCCAAAATTATCTACACTTTTGGGCCCTTGACAAAAAACTATTAATACTTTTCAAAGCTGCAGAATACTACTATGGATAATGTTGCCACATCACCGCTGACAATGCCGCATCACCGTTACATCATTTATGTTGTCACCATAGGCAGATCTATGTGGAGACTAGAGGGGGCATGCGTCCCCACTGAAATGTCAAGAAAACGTGATTGATATCGAGTAGAATCGAGTTTTTGTATTCTTAAGACATAATACACACACACACACACTCATTGGCAAAGAACTTAAAAAGGGATGCATTTATTCAAGCGGCAACATATTTTGCATCACAACAATAGGTCTTGGGTTCAAACCCCAAAACCCACACAACCACTTTTATTATGATTTCTCTTTCTTTCAGAAGGAAAATTTCTTTCCATGTTTATAATTAAATTAATTTAAAATCTTGTTATCAATTTTTAAAAATATTTGGTAATTTTTATATAATATTTAGGTATAACTTTTTAACGAAACCTTACTATATTTGGTGTTCCCTATAGTGAAAATTTCTGACTCCCTCCCTGGTTGTCACGTCAACATAAAATAAAATAAAATAACAAAAAAACCTACCCATTTCTTTTCTATCCTAATCCTAACTCTAAGCCTCTTTCATCTAAGTTTCACCATGTCATAATTAGGATGAAGTCACTTAATTTTCTTCTCGGTTTTCTTATGAACCATAACCTTCCATGATGGTTTTGGAACCCTCACACTTATTCTTTAATATAAAGATCCAGATCATCCTAGAGAAATCATCAATCAGGAACAGGAAGTACCGAGCATCACCTTTTGACGGAACATGAGTAGGACAAGCATCACCTTCGTCTTATGCATTTCCTTGATCAACTGAATTCGGTATTGCTTGCAAAAGATGCAATGCTCACAGAAGTCAACTTTCAATGTCATGTGGCCTTTAAAAGCATGCCCTTGTTGCTCAGAACTATCATCCCATTCTTTCTTATGTGTCCAAGTTGCATATGCCATGATTTGATTGTCTCTGTCTTTGACTCTTTCTGCTTTGAAACTGTTACTGATGATGCTCACAAGTAGGGACTCCCAAGATCAAGACACGTGGCAGATAGCAAGTCTCTCACATGCACCAACTAGCTATTTGAAGTCTACGGAGCTGAGATAAGTACCATACAAAGGGGACATTCCTCGTCGCCTCGCCTCCAAGGTAGCATCCGACCCTTAGGGGCATCCCTTGAGTACGTTCCCTCTTCGCCTAACAATTAGTCAATAACTCATCTCCGAGCAATCATAGATCTGAGCTTCCTCAGCTCATCTCCGAGCTATCCTATAGCTGAGGTTCCTCAGCGTCCTTGTTTGGCTGGGAGCATGAAGCATAAGCATTTTTGTAACGGCTCTGTGTATCTCGCCATGATGAGATCTCTGCCGCTTTACGTCCCACATCCTATGCTAGCGTATCTCGCCATTAATGAGCGTATCTCACCATCAATGCAGACATTATTCATGGGCGAAATGGGTGGCGAGAATCTTGCATTGGCTCGCCCTCAGGCGACCCCTATATAAACCCATCCTCCAGACGATTCAGGTAAGGGAAATCCATTCCAATACGCTGCTACTCTGCCTAAATATTCCCCAGTACTTACTTGATCGTCGGAGGGTCCTATGGTGGTTTCCCATCCTGGGACTTCTTTTGTAGGTAGCTCGGCGTCAACATCAATCAACAACCGATTGAGATCCATACCCTCACTCCAAATCACAGCCCTTCAACCCTAATGACCACAAGATCGACGAAGGACAATGTCTAAGGGAGAAACCGACCTCCATCAGTTGGCGCCGTCTATGGGAATCGAGCAACTTTTTCCTCTAAAAAGTTGATCTTCCGCCTTTAATTCAATGGCCAGCAATCATCGCAACGAAGATCCTAGTACGAGCCATCCCGTGCTTTGCAACAGAGGCATGGACGGATCAACCCCTCCTCCGAACATCGTCAAAGCCCTAACAGCACGGATTGATCGACTGGTAACGATGGTGGATATGCTGGCCCGTGTTCAATCCACCGCCCTTGCTCCCCAGAATGGAGATGGGCAGGAGACGTCATATGGACACGCTCAAGTTCTCGGCCTCACTCATGTCAATCCTGACACCATGGGACACCGACGTTCCAATTCCGGCAGTCACGACCCCCATATGAGAAATGATTCCATCACTCGTTGGGCACCGAACAGTCCAACGCCGAGGTCTCAGGACCAACCGAACTATCGGTTCAACACTCTCCGTGCCCTCTGAGGCGACGTCGGTCAGGTCGCCTGATTCCAAGGAAGGCCAACATCACCATAACCACCGAGGCCATGCACATGGCACTCACTGGGAAGAGCCATGATGGGTTCATCCCGAAGATCTGAGGAACGTGAAAGAGCGAAGCCGGAGCCGTTCCGCTGCCCATGCCCGAGGCAGGGACAACAAGAACTCTGATTATGAAGAGTCCTCAGGGTACCAACAATGAATTGAGGTCTTCGAGAAGAAGATCGAAGACATGCAGCCACTCGTTCTCCCGGCGGGTCGGCAAAGTATTTCGCGGACCCTCTCACGAAGCCCTTCACTGAGCAGTTACAGAGAGAACATGTCTCTTCCCGGAACAAGCCACCTAAAGTGTGTTAGTGATATATGCCCTAGAGGCTATTATTGTATCATACTGGTTTGTATATTACTTAATGGAAGCTTGGGATATACACAGATATAGTAATAGTCTTGCTCGAAATGGTAGTATGCTACCTGGTTTGTTTCTACCTCAATATGTGCATGTGCTTTCTTAGCATATCGCTTATACATATTGGTAGAGCCCTTAGGATATTTTTCTTGATTACCAGCGTTGTGATAGCAGTCACACTAGTGGGGGCTAGGTAGTCTATAAGCACATCCTATACAGGTCCTTAGTCATAGGATTATCGAGATGGGGCATCGATACTCCAGAGTAGACTGGTGTATACGCTTCTCATCCCAGCAGGGGAAATGGTCTGTCCTACAGCCATTAGTACGTCGTACTGGAGATAGTATGCAGGTGCTCATTAGGTTCTGAGTACACTGGACAGGACTCATCGGGAACTGTTGGTGGGTACTATACCTATTGTCGGGTAGGAGTTCCCAGGTGGCATGAGTACAACTTAGTCCGTCGACTTGACACTGCTACTTCGCCTCGAGTGTATTCCCACTGTTCTTTGATTACTACCCTACCACGGCTCAAAGGAGTCTTGCAAACAGATAGTAGTTGGGTGTAGTCCCGAAGCACTTAGAGGCAGTGGCCGTTGGATAGAATTCGTCTCTCCCGGTATTTGGGGGTTGATATCGCGCTGTGTTCGGAAGGCCATTACACAAAGTCTTTAGCCAAGGCAAGCGAGATTTACTGGTAGGTACTCCAGTAGTTTCTCAGGGTGTTTTAGTCTATACTCCGACACGACTTATTGCGCTATTAGGGGTTTGACGATTACCGCCCTCTAGGCCCGATATGCGATACTCTCAGACGAACAGACTGAACTGTACGGAGATTGTCACAGATAGGTTCAGTAAGAGTTCGGATGAGTTAGCACATCGACCTTCTTATCGACACATACCTGTGTAGCCATTACGTGCAGCTAGTACCGCTTGCGGCTTGTAGTTAAACACACTGCCAGCGTAGTGTCGAGTTTTTAAAGTCCCACACAGAGGGTTCCCCTATACCGGGCAAAAGGTGTAGAGGCCGTATGGTCTTACGGCAGGGCTTCGATCACTTACGTGTATTTGTGCATGTATAATGATCGGGCGGATAATACTAGTGGGCTTTGGTTTAAGCCGGATCCTAGTATTATATTGATGGATTGTTTTCGTCTCATTGTATTCGTATTCTTCGAAATACAGATGCGGGTATGTATATATGGATGAGGGGCATTCTCGTAATTTCTTTGGAAAGCTTCTAGAAGGAACACCTCATTAGGATTTCTTTTTTCTTTATGGATTAAAGATAATGAGGTGGTGGAAATGAGGTGTAAACTTGACAAAAATCACTCATGGCTCTCAGTGACTCACCTCTTGATATTTTGTGAAGCTCACTAGATTTTTTGTGAGATATTTTTTATCTTATCTATATTATTTAGTTTGCTTCCACTATTCATCACAAATGATCCATGGCTTTTCTTTAGTTGATTTCTACACTCTCATTTTCCTCAAGTGATCTTCTTCATAAAATCCTAAAAGCTCTCATGTGTTGAGAATCCTAGGGTCCAAGAGACAAATCACTCCATCTTCTTACTCTACACCCTCTAGGACTTCTAGTTTAGTGAACTAGAAGCCGTAGTTATCTCAGATTCAAGGTAGGAGCTCGGACTATAGACTCTCGGGTGGATCGTCTTTGACTCGAGGAGGCCGTCGAGGTTGCCCGATCCGTTTTGATCCTTGGAACTGACGACGAGGTGGAGGACAACGAAGAAGACCTGAAGGAATTAGTATCGTGAGGTATAACACTTCTTTCCGAGTAGTTAACCTCTTACCAGTGAGCTAGTTAAGGTTTAGTATTGATCCTGGAGTTCAAGTCGGAGTTGCGAGCTTTGAAAAATCGTTTTTTGCATATTCCGCCTCCCTGCGAACATGCGGGGTGCGCGACATCGACTTACAGTGGTATCAGAGCCTACCAAACCTTTACTAGTGAGTTAGCAAGTTATTAGAACTTCGATCGTCGGAAAACTCGAAAACCATACACCCGATCCCTCATGTTTCTGTCGAATTTTAAAACTGTGCTAAAAATTATTTCAGAGGCATGAAAAATTCAAGCAGGGAATTATAAGAACTCAGAAGAAAAATGAGTCCCTAACTCGGCACAACCACCGCGGAACCGCGGCGAATCGGTCAATTTACTGCCGTTCCGCGGCCGAGTCGTGGCCGAGTTGGCTCGTTCTTCCTCTGTGTGTCTTATTTTGGGTGTATAGTTCTCTGGGATATTTAGTTTCTACCTATAAGTTTCTGAGTGCTGGTTTGCATTTGGGGTAGACATGGAAAATAGTTTTCGACCAAAATTCTAAGTTATTTGCTAATCGGGTTTTATCTGTGTTGTGATATATGTGTTGAACGTCCGCTAATTGCTATACGTCGATTAGTGGGGGTTGCACATATCTGTAATCTGTGATATTGGTTTGTGTATATGAACTTATTGGATCGTCGTGGATGAATAGCCGAGGGATGTGAGATGAGGTTTTTTTTTATCTTTCATTCGATGTAAATTGTAAAGTGATGTAATATTATTTTGCAGGGAATATCCGGGTTGAGGTTGTAGCCACCGTCGTATTATTTTCTTTTACTATTTTCTGCTCCTAGGATAGACCCAAGGTGGGGTGCACAAACTACTGGGTACTTTGAAGTGCTGAGTGACCTACTCATTTTACGGAGGGAGGTTGCTTCGCTTCGGGTATTTGCCGCACCCGTAGGAGTCTGGGGTGGGGTTTGTCTATTCATCATGACCGTGAAATCCGTCTTTCGTTACAGGCTTAAACGAAACGCGGAATTCCTAGTATATCCAATATGTTCATCTGTGATCTGGAATGCCTATTATTGCGTCAGATAAATGTTTATTATATATATGCTATATAGTAGACGTTGCTTATGTTTTTCACCCGCGCTAGTCCAGCCCCCGCTCTGGCGTTAGTTAAGTAACCTAACGGTGTTAGACGGGGCCCAGTAGCGAATGCGGATGGCATAAGTGGACGTGGTATTTTCGTTTTTTCCTGTGATGATAAGTGTAAATGATGGGATTGCATTATATTAATGCAAAGCAAACAAATCAAAGTTGAATCGTTAGAACAAATTTTAAAATCACTCGGTTTTTCAAAACAGGAGACTTTTAAATGCGGAGCTTAAACCACTCTTTTTAAAAGCTATCAGGTTCCTTCGATTATATTAAGTTCACTACGTTCACGGTTTTGCCAAAACCATTCGTAGCCCTCCGTCATTTCAGTTGAATATTCAGTAGTATTCGAGTTATGTATTTTGACCTTTGCCAAGACATTGTGATTGGTAGCTGCTGGATATTCATTTGTAGCATAGATAGATGCGTTGGTTTGAGACAGTCGCACTACTATTTTGGCCTTCGTCAAGAGTATGTACGGGTGGGTTCAAATTAACCTGGACAATGACGGGTAGAACTTGACATGTGACTTATGATATGTTGGCCTTCGTCACGGTCATAAGAGCATGGGGCAAAAATCCACATCAGGAGTTTCTAAAGAAACTGAAATTTGCTAATGCTGCATACCATTTGGAGTGTGATAATGTTGGTAGGATTCCTTCAGGATTATCACACAATGATATTTGGATCCCGATCCTACTGTGAGTATATGCTACTCCTCGGGAGATTTTTCACTTAATGATCAATACTATAAACCAAGTAGGTGTCTAGAACAGTGTTAGCGGGGCTACGCCTCCAGGGAAAAGAGGTTATTTAATTAAGGAACTTCGCGAAAGTATCGTAAAACCTCCCTCGAAGTACCGACACTAGCCTGGCTGAAAGGTTAAGCAAGTATTGTGCGGTGAGATTAATCCTGACTAATTCTTCTTTTATGCTTTGAGGAAGGATTCGAGAAACAGTGGGAGCCATCCTGTTTAGATAAATTAAAAACCAATCTAAACTTGCAAGAGCATCTTTCTGAGTGTTTTCTTCTCTCTCTCCTAATTGCAGTGACCAGGTGACCAAGATTAAGTTACTGATAAATAATAAAATAACTGAGTTATACTATATTGACTGGAAAAGGTTTGTCCAGATGTCCATTACCCGTGACAAGCCGGACCACCTCATTACTACTCAAGCCCCCGCCGTCCCAGGTCCAGTTTCCACCGCCGTGGATGTTGATATCCGTAAGACAAGAGAAAAAGACAGTGCGAATGTCAAGTGCCTCGTGTTGGCCTCAGTTGATGGTGTATACCAGAGGCAGCACGAGAAGATGGACTTAGTTTCCATCTTCCTCCATAATAAAGATTTATATGGAGAGCAATCTTGTATTGCAAGATACGAGACCTCGAAGGATTGCTTCAAGCGAGGTTGGCTGTCGGGTTATCTGTAAGGGACCACGTCCCTATAATGATTAGCTATATTGTTGAGCTCACGGACCTGGGGACCACGTTGGAGAACGATTCAAATACCGACTTGATTCTACAATCCCTACCTTCTACTTATGCCAAAGAAAAGAAAGTTATACTTCCAGTTGAGGGCACCCTGAAGGAAATCAGGGAGACACCCGCTCTGTTTATTTAGGAATCTTCCTCTTCTGGATCCAAGGCGAAAGTCAAGGATGAGTAGAAGAAGACCTATACAAAGACGATAGGCGGTGTCAGTAAGGTAGAAGGAAAGGGCATGGCAAAAGTTTCGGGGTCAACAGGAGGGATGTTCTTATTGTCACGGGAAAGGGCATTGGCAGAAGGGATGCAGGGCTTGGAAAGCTAGAATCCAGGATCCGAAGCATGTTGTGGCTTCGACTTCGGGTGTGTTTATGATTGAAAACAGTCTGTCAATTAACTCTACTTCTTGGGTACTAGATACCGGATCAGGATCTCATTTCTGTAATTTATTACAGACTTTGAGAAACCATAGAGTTATCAGGGAAGGTGATATTACTCTCAGGGTTGCTAACGGAAGGAGCGTAGACGTTGTATCCGTAGGGAAATATCACCTAGAATTGACAAGTGGGCAAATATTGATTCTACGTAACTGTTTGTGTATACCTAGACTAGTTTGTAAGCGATGTGGTCCACATCCACTTAAATCAAAGTTTGATTGGGTCAGGTACACTAGAGGACAGTATATACGTGTTAAATCAAGCTCAAGTTTTCAACGTCCAGAACACACTTAAAAGAAAGTCTCCAGAATTGAATAATGCTTTCTTATTGCATTATAGACTGGGTCACATCAATGAAACACGGTTGTCGAAGTTACATAAAGAAGGATATTTGGATCCGTTTGAATATCACTCTTATGCAACTTGTCAATCTTGTCTCATAGGTAAGATGACAAAGACTCCGTTCACTAGACAAGGAGAAAGAGCGAGCAAGCTCTTAGGATTCATACACAACGACTTGTGTGGTCCAATATCTACAGATGCACGGAGTGGTTATTCCTATTTCATTACTTTTACGGATGATTTCTCTTGGTAAGGACATGTCTTCTTGATGAAGCATAAATCCGAGACCTTTGAGAAATTCCTGGAATATAAGAATGAAGTGGAAAACAAACAGGCAAAAGTATCAAGACACTGAGATCTGATCGATGTGGTGAATACTTAATTGCCGAGTTCCTCGATTACTTAAAAGAGAATGGAATTCTTTCTCAACTTACTCCTCCATACACACCACAACACAACGGTGTATCGAAAAGGCGGAATAGAACCCTATTGGATATGGTACGTTCCATGATCAGTAATGCCGAGTTACCGCAATCCTTCTGAAGTTATGCACTAGAATCAGCTGCATATCTTTTGAATAAGGTTCCTACCGAGACTGTGCTTACCACACTATATCAGATGTGGAGTGGAAAGAAACCCTTGTTAGTTATGTATATGCCCTAGAGGACATTATTGTACAAATGATGTATATTATAATGGATGCCTGGATATATATATATATATATATAGGAATTTCTTGCTCGACATGATAGTATGCTATTTGATTGCTCTTTGTCTTAACATGTAGATTTGTATTATGATACTGTCTTGCTTTCACATGTTGATAAAGCCCTTAGGATGTATACTTGACTACTAGGACTATGATGGAGATCATACTAGTGGGGCCAGGGTAGTCCACAAGTACATCCTATAATTGTTCCTAGTCGAGGGTGTATCGAGACAGGGCATCGATATTCCAGAGTAGACTAGCGTATACGCATCTTGACCCATATGATGGGTGATGGATGATCCCACATCCATTGGTGTTTGACATCAAAGATGGTATACGGGTGCTCAGTGGAGACTGGGTACACTGAACGGACTCGCCGAGAACTCCTAGTTGGTATTATACCTATCGTCAGATAGCAGTTCTCTGGTGACACTGGTACAGGTTAGTCTGCCCGAGATCGTCATAGAGTCTTGTGTGATTCCCACTGTGCTTTGATTTCCACCTTACCACGTTCAAGAGAACGTGCAAAACGGTGGCTTTTTGGTGCAGTCCCGAATCACATGGAGGAAATGAGCGATAGGAAGGGATTCGTCTCTCCCAGTATAGGGGGTTGATGTTGCGCTGTGTTCGATTGGCCATTATTGGAAGTCCCTGGTCAGGGCTGATATGGAGATATACTAGTAAGTGTTATCATTAGTTTCTCGACCCATTATGATCCTCACATTGACATGACTTATCGGTTACTGGGGTCTGACGTTTACCATCCCTAGACTGGATATGCGACATATCAGACGAAGAGACCGGACTGTACGCTAGTGTTACTGATTGGATTCACAGGAGTATGAGCAGGCTTGCTTGTTGATCTTCTAATCGCTCAATACCCGGGTGGCCGTTACGTTTAGCAGACCGCTTGCGGCTTGTGGGTGTTTGATATGATCATCACCTACTGCCGGCGAATTGACGAGTCTTTAGAGTCCTACATAGAGGTTTCCTGGTTCATGCGAAACGGAGTAGGAGCACGTATGCGATATGTGCGGGACCGAGATTAATGCGCGTATGTGATACCGCATTCTATTCTCGCGACTTGTGACATTGGTCGGTTATATGTGATATAGCCAGGTTATCGGATCAAGCGTTGATTCGATAAGTTGTTGCATTTGATATTAGTCGGTTACATATGATATAGCCGGATTATTAAATCAAGTGTTGATTTAATAATTTAATGTAGAATTATATATTTGATATATTAAATTACATTAACTAATATTAGCTCACTTAAGCATTACTTTTTCTCACTTGATGATACATTGATATATATGTGATATATGTTAATTGTATTATTTTCTTTTGTTCACAAATAATATATATGTGATATATATCATTGTGACATGCTAGGTTACACATGCAACATGTATGTATGAGACTCACACCATGCTAGGTTAATGTTAGGGTTTTATATTTATTTATTAAGTAATTCAAAATTAGTGGATTTTATCATGGTTGAGCTTGGATGGAAGCTAGTAGAACATTGACTAAGTCCACTTCTTTTGTTTTACTTAAAGATATTTATTAACCCAACCATTAACCACACACCATGGTTTATTCTCTACAAGGGTTAAGGCATGACATAACTCACCATGGTTGCATTTCTAACCTCATAAGTTTTATTCATTCATCACTTCATCTTCTTCTTCCTCATGAAAGCTTGCTAGCTTTTTTCTATGTGATGAAAAATTGTGAGAAAAAGAAAACTAAAGAGAGCCCATTTCCTACTTCATCATCCTCTACTATTAGCCATTTAGTTTAGGGTGTTTGCTTCACTAAACCCTAATTTAGTGAACATGTAGCATGAGTTAGAGTCTCCTCGACGTAGATCATCTTCGGCCTCGAAGACTTCGAGCAAGTTTGCATCTTTCACCTTGTGGATCCTCTTAAGAGTTCGGGAGATCATCACTCACAGCGAAGGGACTTCTACACGGAGCATTTGAAGTGAAGGACCGGTCTACAAAGGTTGTATTCCGCATTCACTTAGTTGTAAAGTTGTTTACATTTCGTTTTCGTATGATTCTCTAGTTAAACATCTTTGGTTAGGGTTCTTTTAGCATGGCAAAATTTTAATTTGGCGTGGATGATGCCACCTGAAACCTTGCTGTCGTGCTTAGGAACCTTACAACCCTGTTTTCAGTATCTGAAAATATAGGGATGCCCAGCTTTTGTCAAAAAGCAGTATGCGGACAAGCTCGAGGCACACTCAGTACTGTATAGGTTTGTGGGATACCCAAAGAATTCCAGAGGGTATCTTTTCTATTACGTAGAGGAACAAAATGTTTTTTTTCTTGTCATGCCCATTTTTTTAGAAAATCAATTTTTTGAAAAAGGAAATAGTAGGAGCATAATAGAACTGGAAGAAATTTCAGAACCACAAACTATTACTGAAAGTATGGTTGAACACAAGGTTTCAAAAGAACAAGACATCTCTGCGCCAATCCGCATGACTAGTAGGCAGTCTCATCCGCTCGAGAGGATTGTATCATTGACAATGATGGGCCAACTAGTTTCTAGCAAGTCATTCAGAGCAGTGAATTGGTAAAATGTCTGGATGCAATGCGGACCGAGATGGAGTCCATGTACACCAACAAAGTATGAACTTTGAACATTTCTCTAGAAGGGATAAAACCCATAGGCTGCAAATGGATCTTCAGAAAGAAGATTGGTGTAGATGGACAGGTTTAAACCTATAAGGCTAGACTTGTTGCAAGAGATTTTTTGTCAAAGACCTGGTTTGGACTATGATGAAACCTTTTCTCTAGTGGCTATGCTCAAATCCATTCGGATCCTTCTTTCCATTGTTGCCTTCCAAGATTATGAGATCCGGCAGATGGACGTAAAGATGGCTTTTTTAAATGGTTATTTGGAAGAGTGCGTCTATATGGATCAGTCATAGGTTTCCATTCAGAGTGGGAGCAGCAGGAAAGTGTGCAAGTTGCTTAAGTCCATTTATGGACTAAAGCAGGCATCGCGGAGTTGGAACATCTGTTTTAATGAGACGGTCAAAGAATTCGACTTTATCAAAAATCCAGATGAACCATGCATTTATAGTAAAATTGTAGCAAGAACTGTGGAATTCCTTGTGTTGTACATGGATAACATTCTCTTGATAGGAAATGACATTCCTATGCTACAATCAGTCAAATGATTCTTGTCACAGAGGTTCTCCATGATTGACCTGGGTGATGCCAACTCCATTCCGGGGATCCAGATCTATCGTGATAGATCAAAGAGGATAGTGGGACTTTCACAGTCAAGGTACATCAATACCATACTGAAAATATTTAGTATGGACGATTCTAAGCGCGGTAGTTTACCGGCTTGTCATGAAATCACCCTCTCCAAAGAGATGTCTCCAAAGACTGATTTGGAAATGGCTCGCATGTCGTTTATACCCTACGCTTTTGCGGTAGGCTCTATAATGTATGCGATGTTGTGTACCAGACCAGATGTTGCTTATGCACTCAGCGTGCTAAGACTGTATCAGTCAAACCCAGGGGAGAAGCACTGGATAGCAGTAAAGAACGTTCTCAAAGTACCTGAGAAGGACTAAGGAGATGTTCTTGGTGTATGGTGGAAAAGACCTCCAGATCGAGGCCTTTGCTGACTCTAGCTTCCAGAGTGATAAAGATGACTCCAAGTTCATGTCAAGTTACGTCTTTACCCTCAATGGAGGGGCGGTCTGTTGGAAGAGCTCCAAGCAGGACACCGTTGCAGACTCGACGATGGAAATAGAGTAGTTCACTGCATAAGATGTCGAAAAAGATGCAGTCTGGATGAGGAAGTTCCTAACAGAACTTCAGGTAGTTCCTTCCATTGTTGATCCAATACTTTAGTATTGTGACAACAAACAACGCTATAGCTTTAGGGAAGGAACCCAGGTCCCATCAGAGATCCAGACATATTTTGAAGCGGTACCACCCGATCAGGGAGATTGTTGATTCCTAGGAGATCGAGGTGAGGAGAGTAAATTCGGAGAATAACACTGCAGATCCACTCTTAGAGGCCATCCCTCAGACAGAGTTCGAGAGGCTATTCGAGATCTTAGGTGTGCGATATGCCAATACATGGCCTTAGTGCAAGTGGGAAATTGTTAGTGATATATGCCCTAGAGGCCATTATTGTAGCATACTGGTTTGTATATTACTTAATGGAAGCTTGAGATATACACGGATATAGTAACAGACTTGCTCGAAATGGTAGTATGCTACCTGGTTTGTTTCTACCTCAATATGTGCATGTGCTTTCTTAGCATATCACTAATACATATTGGTAGAGCCCTTAGGATATTTTGCTTGATTACCAGCGTTGTGATGGCAGTCACACTAGTGGGGGATGGGTAGTCTATAAACACATCCTATACAAGTCCCTAGTCGTAAGATTATCGAGACGGGGCATCGATACTCCAGAGTAGACTGATTTATACGCTTCTCATCCCAGCAGGGGAGATGGTCTGTCCCACAGCCATTAGTACGTCGTACTGGAGATCGTATGCAGGTGCTCATTAGGTTATGAGTACACTGGATAGGACTAGTCGGGAACTGCTGGTGGGTACTATACCTATCGTCGGGTGGCAGTTCCTAGGTGACATGAGTACAGCTTAGTCCATCGACTTGACACTGCTACTTCGTCTTGAGTGTATTCCCACTGTTATTTGATTACTACCCTACCACGACTCAAAAGAGTTGTGCAAATAGGTAGTAGTTGGGTGCAGTCCCGAAGCACTTGGAGGCAATGGCAGTTAGATAGGATTCGTCTCTCCCGGTATTTGATGGTTGATATCGCGCTGTGTTCGGAAGGTCATTACACAAAGTCCTTGGCCAAGGCAAGCGAGATTTACTGGTAGGTACTCCAGTAGTTTCTCAGGGTGTTTTGGGCTATACTCCGACATGACTTATTGCGCTATTAGGGGTTTGACGATTACCGCCCCCTTAGATCCGATATGTGATACTCTTAGACGAACATACCAGACTGTACGGAGTTCGAATGAGTTAGCTCATCAGCCTTCTTATCGACACATACCTGGGTAGCCGTTACGTGGAGCTAGTACCGCTTGTGGTTAAACCCACTGTCAGCGTAGTGTCGAGTTTTTAGAGTCCCACACAGAGAGTTTTCCTGCACCGGGCAAAAGGTGTAGAGGCCATATGGTTTTACGGCAGGGCTTTGATCACTTACGTGTACTTGTGCACGTATGATGATCGGGCGGATAATACTAGTGGGCTTTGGTTTAAGCCGGATCCTAGTATTATATTGATGGATTGTTTTCATCTCATTGTATTCGTATTCTTCGGAATGCGGATGCGGGTATGTATATACAGATGAGGGGCATTCTCGTAATTTCTAGTGAAAGCTTCTAGAAGGAACACCTCATTAGGGTTTCTTTTTTCTTTATGGATTAAAGATAATGAGGTGGAGGAAATGGGGTGTAAACTTGACAAAAATCACTCATAGCTCTTAGTGACTCACCTCTTGATATTTTGTGATGCTCACTAGATATTTTGTGAGATATTTTTTATCTCATCTATTATTTAATTTGCTTCAACTATTCATTACAAATGTGCCATGGCTTTTCTTTAGTTGCTTTCTACACTCTCATTTTCCTCAAGTGATCTTCTTCTTCATGAAACCCTAAAATCTCTCATGTGTTGAGAATCCTAGGATTTCAAGAGACAAATCACTCCATCTTATTACTCTACATCCTCTAGGACTTCTAGTTTAGCGAACTATAAGCCTTAGTTATCTTAAATTCGAGGTAGGAGCTCGGACTATAGACTCTCGGGTGGATCGTCTTTGACTCGTGGAGGCCTTCAAGGTTGCCCGATTCGTTTCAATCCTTGGAGCCGATGACGAGGTGGAGGACAGCGAAGAAGACCCGAAGGACTTGGTATCATGAAGTATAACACTTCTTTCTGAGTAGTTAACCTCTTACCAGTTAGCTAGTTAGGGTTCAGTATCGGTCCTGGAGTTCAAGTTGGTGTCGCGAGGTTTGAAAAATCATTTTCTGCATATTCCGCCTCCCCGCGAACACGCAAGGTGCACGACATCGACTTACAAAGTGCTCATTTCAATGGAAAGCCCAACCCAAAGGACCACTTGAATGCGTTCACCGTGGGCATGAGCTTTCAAGATAACTCGGATGTGGCTCAGTGCTGAGCATTCCCTACCACTCTCATCCGGGCGGGATGAGATTGGTTCCGCGTCCTGACTCCATGTTCAATCTCAACTTTCGATGAATTAGCCACTCAGTTCCTTAGCCCATTCGTCGGAAACCGACGACAGAAGAGGTCGGTTGACTACCTGTTCGCTATCAAGAGCGAGGACAAGGAATCTTTCAAAGGTTACATTACCCGGTCGGATCTACAATGCGCTCCTAGAGGTACCTAAGTATCAGGATGAGACAGTCATTATCGCCCTGAGATATGGTCTTAGGAACACAGAGAGGATTCGTTCTTTTGCATTGGCGCAACCTAAGACCATGGCTGAGGTAAGAGTCTGGACTGAACAGGAAATCCAACTCGAGTCTGAGGCGAATGCTAAACTTTCCTGGGGAGACGGGACGAACCGCAAGAAGAGGGACCGGGAAGAGAAGTAGAGGGCTGATCGTTCGAAACCTTATTCCTCGAGATTTCATGAGTACACGCCTCTGAACGTCTCACAGGCCGAGTTGTTAGAGGAGGCGAAGTGCGAGATATTCTTCAAGCTTCCACCGATGATACAAAGGCCAGGAAAGCAACACCGTGGCCCATATTATGCCTTTCATCGGTCACAGGGACACCTGACCGAGAACTGCAAACAGCCGTGCGATTATATCGAGGAGCTGATCTGCTTCGGTCACTTGGCTAAGTACCTACGAAACAAATGTCAAGTAGATAGGGAGCAAGCCGACCAACCTCCAACCGCAGAGTTGACAGTCAGAATGATCATGGTCATCTCCATTAGCTCGACTCCAAGCAATAAAGACACCCGCAGTATCCGGCCAATCATGACCTTAGATGCTCCCTTCTCCAAGAAGTACAAGAAGGTTCTCCTATCACCTTCAACGACAAGGACCTGCATGGCATATCGGTCCCGCATAATGATCCCCTAGTGATCACGGCACGGGTAAATAGGTACGAGGTCAGGAGAATCCTCGTTGACTCGAGAAGCTCGGCGGACATCATATTTTACGACTGCTTCCAGCGTATGGGATTAAACACATCCGATCTTCAGCCTACCTCACATGTTCTCTCCAGGTTCACTAACCACTCTGTTCAATCTGAGGGAACAATCACTCTGCCTTTCAACATTAGGGAGGCCGAAAGAACCCGAACAATGTCGATGAGTTTCCTCATTGCTCGAGTTCCTTCCTCTTATAACATCCTCTTGGGTCGCCCCATCTTAAACGCCCTTTAAGCTCAGATCTAGACCTACCACCTCGCGCTCAAGTTTTTTCTGAGCGATGGTGGGATGGGACGGGCCTTCGAAGATCAGCAAATTGCTAGGGTATGTCTCGCCACGACAGTTCTAAAGGACAAAAAAGTTGATTTGACCGACGGACTGTGTGATCCTCGTAAGTCGCTGGATACCCATGATGACAAGAAGGAGATCTGAGGTTCCCCAATAGAAGCTTTGTCCGAAGTTCCCCTTAAAGAGGAAGACAGCAGTCAAACTATCTAGATCGGCTCCCTCTTAACTGGGGAAACTCGGGACAAGCTTATCCAGTTCCTCCGAGACAACTCCAACGTGTTCGCTTGGACTCCCGCAAACATGCCGGGGATCGACCCCAAGGTGATCTCCCATAAGCTCGAAGTTGACTCAAAAGCCGAACTAAGTTTCATGGACGCATTCTCCAGTTACAATCAAATCCGGATGGACCCGACCAATAAAGAGCTCACCACTTTCACCACTGATCGAGGGGTCTATTGTTACAAAGTAATGCCCTTTAGCCTCAAAAATGATGGGACAACTTATCAATGGCTGGTCAATAAGCTGTTCAAGCCTCAAATTAGGCGGAACATAGAAGTCTACGTCGATGACATGCTTTTGAAGTCCATGCAGTCAGTCGATCACACCACGGACCTTGGTGAAACCTTCAAGATCCTATGAAAGTATAAAATGAAGCTGAATCCGGCTAAGTGTGATTTCGGCGTCACGGGCAGAAAATTCCTCAGGTTCATGGTCACCCAATGAGGAATTGAGAGAAGATCAAAGCCATCATTGATATGACGATGCCAAAGAACAACGTGGAAATCATGCGATTAATAGGCAAAGTGGCTGCTCTAAGTCGTTTTATGTCCAGATCCGGGGGGAAGTGCCTACCTTTCTTCAAAACTTTGAGGAAGATCCTAGGGTTTGAGTGGTCTGAAGAGTGCCAAGTTGCCTTTGATTGGCTCAAGACACATCTGTTGACGCCTCCACTACTCACCCGACCAGCCAAAAGAGACGAGCTAATGTTGTACCCGGCTGTCTCCGGCCAAGCAGCTAGCCCGGTACTCATCAAAGAATTCGAGAGAATACAGAGGCTGGTTGATTTTCCATTTACTTTTTCAAAGACGTGGAGACAAGGTACCCGACCATCGGAAAGATAGTCTTGGCGCTCGCAGTCACCTCTAAGAAGTTTCGGCACTATTTCTAGGCTCATACGATCATCATCCTCACCGACCGGCCTCTGGGGAACATCCTCGGTTCCCCCGAGTCATCGGGCCGCTTGGAGAAATAGAGATGGGAGTTGTTGCAATTTGACATCTAGTAGAGACCAAGGCAAGCTATCAAATCCCAAGCCCTAGCCGACTTTGTAGTCAAATGCACCATTCCCAGTAGAGAAGAGGCACCGGCACAGGATCCAAGCCTATAAAACTCGGTTGAAGAAAAGCTCGGTTCAATTCTGGACTGGGTACTTTATATGGACAGTTCCTCTACAGAGAAAGGAAGTGGAGCCGGACTGGTCATCCGTGGTCCCGACGAGGCCGAGATGGAGTATTCTCTGCGGTTCGACTTCAAGGCCTCGAACAACGCCGCGGAGTATGAAGCCTTATTGACCGTCCTACAAATCGCTTCAGGGGTTGTGGCTAAAGATGATCAGAGTCCGCAGCGATTCCGCATTAGTCGTAGGGCAATTAACCAGGAGATTTGAAGCCTGAGAACCCCTCATGATGAAATATCTTGCTGAGGTGAAAAGGCTAAGGAAAATTTCGATGAAGTTTAAATGGAGCAGGTTCCTCGAATTATGAACATCAAAGCCGACGCCTTGAGCAAGCTCGCCTCCTCCTATTCGGCCGATCACAGGAGGAACATCCTCTTTGAAGTCCTGTTGTGACCCAGCATCGAAGATGCAGAAGCGATACACAGGGTTTACGCTACTCAAGGAGATACCCCGGATTGGAGAAAGCCCATAATGGAATTCCTCAAGGATGGAATGCTTCCCGAGGATCGAACAGAAGCACGCAGGCTCCACATGAAAGCTCGTCACTTCGTGTGGAGCAATAGCAACTTATATAAAAAGTCGTATATCCAACCTCTGCTCAGATGTGTCGATTCCGACAAAGCTGAGTTTGTTCTTCAAGAGATACACGAAGGAGTCGGCGGCGCACATTAGGGGCCCATAATTTGATCCAAAAGACGCTGCTATAAGGCTATTATCGTCCGATGATCCACACCGATGCATAGAAACTCGTACGGAGGTGCAAGGCGTGTCAACTTTTCGGCAGCATTCCTCGACTACCAGCCACAAAGATAACGCCGCTGAGTTTCCCTTGGCCATTCGCCCAGTGGGGAATGGACATGATTGGCCAACTCCCTATAGGCATAGGGGCACAAGTATATCCTCATCGCCATAGATTGCTTTACAAAATGGGTCAAAACCATGCCAATCAGAAAGCCAGATGCCACCTCCTTAGTGAAGTTCCTGCAGAACAACCTAATTGCACAGTTTGGAATCCCAAGGTGCATCCTCACCGACCACGGAACCAACTTAGAGAATGACAAAATCAGAGAGTTCTGCAATGACTATCACATACTGATGAAGTTCTTTACGTTCGCTTATCCTCAGTGCAACGGGCAAGCTAAGATAGCAAACCGAGGAGTCATCCGGGGGCTCAGAACCCTCGTTGAAGGAAGGCAAGGCGGATGGGTCGAAGAACTACCTTGCGTACTTTAGGGATTGCAAACGCCGAGGAAGACGCCCATGGAGGAACCCCGTTCAGTCTGTGTTATGGCATCGAGGCAATGGTCCTCCGCAGAAATCGGTCTACCCAGTTACCGGGTCAAACATTTTGACGACGAAGCCAATTTCTTGGCCCTTTGAAGCACCCTGGACATCCTGTTGGAGAAGAGAGACGAGGCACAAATAAGGATGGCCGCATATCAGCAGTAGACCGTCCGGTACTACAATGCTCAGGTCAAACATTGAGCGTTCAAATCAAGATACTTAGTCCTCCAACGCAATGAATTCGAGGACCAAGGGAAGCTATCCAAATTCTCTCTGAAATGGGATGCCCCTTCCTCATGACCGAGGTATTGCCCGAAGGAGCGTACCAACTCCAAGATTCCTTAGGACGTAAGCTTCCGCGACCATATAATGTAGAAAAGTTTAAATTGTATTGTTAAACTTGTATTCCCTTTAATAATAAAGATTCCTTCTTCCCTGCAATCCGGACTGTTTTTCTTGTTTCTAAGCTAAGACACTATGCAGTGCCGGCGGGCAGCATCCTGCCCGTCGCGTCCATTCATAGCGGGTAGTTTCCTGCCCGACCTAAACTGCGGATCTGAAGCCCTCTCACGAGCCTATAGGCTATTTCCAGCCCGGCTCAGAGGTAAGGAAAGTATCTCATGCCAGCCCTTTACTCAAGTAAATAAAGCATGAATGCACCTATAGGTAGCCGACCCAAGTCTCGCTCTACTCATCTTACCACAACTTCGAGGTGAAGAAGGGACATCGGTCTATCTACACTTGGAAAACAAAAATTAAATTTTTGTTCATTCTAACATTCTAAGCAAAGAACAAGAGGTATTCTCGGCTCCTTAGCCTTACAAAAGTGCCCGGGGCTTACAAAAGAAAACACTATTTTGTCACTTAACAATTACAACAATGGAGGAAGAGACCCTTGAACACATTGGTCATGGTACTCGAAACAAAGGTCCGTCGGCCGATCCCAAGCAGCATCTCATCACTCCCTCTGCCTGTGTCCATGGACCCGAGCAGCTATGGTATCGTCAGGGAATCCTGTCATTGTGCATAAAGCTATGATCAATCTCTGTTGGAAAGATCGGCAAAGGAGACTTATTGAGCGATTTTGTCTGCTCTTCGAGGTCAGTCCCAACTCATGAGCCGTGCACATCTTATCGACGGCTTCATCCAATGCTTGTTAGGACAACACACTGAAAAGGCCGGGGGAGGACCTCCAGATCGCGTGGACAAGCACATGTAAGAGAGAGGATCGGGGTAGAAGTAACCACCCATAATGGTGTTGCAGCTGACCTATCACGGTCTTGTATGTAGCATCAAAGCCATTGTAGTCATAATAGAAGACGTCATCGCGAGAGACGATCTCTCGAATGTTGTACGTGTTGTCGGTCATCGGGAAATGATCGATTACGAAGGTCGGAGGGAGAAAAAAAGGGCAGGAGCTGAGCAAGGATAAGACAATTAAAAGCAAATCGATGGATGTGCCTAAGGGGAGGATGAGACTCCTCTATTTATAGTCTCAGCAAAAATTCCCCTACGGTCGAGATTCTCTCCCGCTAAGGCGCGAATTATGGAGCATCGCATCCATCGGGTGAGGCATCGCCATGCGGCTTTCAGTCATTGGTTGCCTCCTTTTCATGCGGATTCAGGTAGATTGAACACCGCTGCCAGAAGATAAACGCGGATTTCAGGATACTTGCCAGACGCCACGTGGCCACGAGAATCGGCGAAGCGCAAATGTCCACGTCACGGTAATCCAATCTTCCATAGATCTGAAGCCCTCTCACGAGGCCGCTAGGTAGCTTCTTTCCTGGCCAATCCATAGCGAGTGGATTCCTGCTCGGTCTAAACTATGAATTCCAAGTCCTCGTGCGGGTAGATTCCTGCTCGTTCCCGAAGCACACCTATCAATAACGAGCAGATTCCTGCTCGGTCCGAACTATGGATCTAAAACCCTCTCATGAGGCCACTGTGCAGCCTCCTGCCCGGCCAACTCACAGCGAGTAGATTCTTGCTCAACCTAAGCTGTGAATCTCAAGTCCTCGTGCTGGTAGATTCCTTCTTGTCCCCGAGGCACACCCATCCATAACAAGCAGATTCCTGCTCGGCCTAAACTATGGATCTGAACCCCTCTCACGAGACTACTGGGCAGCCTCCTGCCTGGACAATTCAAAGTGAGTGGATTCTTGCTCGACCTAAGCTGTGAATCCCAAGTCCTCATGCGGGTAGATTCCTGCTCATTCCCGAGGCACACCCATCCATAGCGGGTAGATTTCTGCTCGGCCCGAACTATGGAACTGAAGCCTTCTCATGAGGCCGCTGGGCAGGTTTCTTCCCGTCCAATTCACAGCGAGTATATTCCTGCTCGGCCAACCTGTAAATCCTAAGACCTCCCGGAAAGCCGTCGGGTATACTCTTACCCAGCACGCATACTTGAAGTACACAGACTCCTGCATAATCCATGCAAGGAAAGCTCGTCTACAATCGACGGCCGATCCAACCCTCCTTCTACTCGAATCAACCCATCTCCTAAGCACTCGGTATAGTTCACATATGCTTGCAGTGCATTGATACGTATTTTGTGCACCACGGTTGCACCTGACTTCGTTTTGATGTCATACGAGACATTGATTTTGATTTCATGCCTAGGGCATGCATATGATTTGGCTTATGCTTTCGGCATAGTTTTCATGCACTTTTAGTATTTTGATTTTCTTTTGTGCACGCTGATGCACATGGTTGTGAGATTATATACCACGGTATACCTGATTTGGATTTGGATTGAAATGTGTTGTATATCGTCGATTTCGATTGTGATACTCGATATTTGTTTTGTGCACTTTGTGCACCTGATTGGATTCTTGCGCATATTTGACGCGCTTGGATTGGATTTTGTGCATGCTCGGCGCTTGATATTGGATTTCGTGATTTCGTGCATGTTGGATGCACATGATTTAGATTTTATTCGTGCATGATGGCTGCACCTGATTTGGATTTTCGCGCATGTTGGACGCATGATATGAGATGCGATTTTGGTGCACACCAGATGCACTAAATCGAGATTCTTCGTGCATATCAGATGCACCTGATATTGCTGTCAGGAACACCCGTTGCCCTTGACAGATGTTTCGTGCACACCCGATGCACTTAGATGTTGTTTCTGTGCACATGTATAGCACATTCATGGGTTTCGATTTCCGTGCGCACCAGACGCACGTAGCATTTATATGCACATTTTTGGATTGATTTCTTATGGAGCAGTACGTTTTTATGATATTTACTATTTGTTTTCGTACTGAGCAGGACTAGTCAGAGGACAGTACCTGGATATATTTTGCATGCATTGATAGTTATCGAAGGGATTTCCAAAAAGAGAGCTATAGTCTCAGTATTTACCTACGTGTCCGAGATGACACGAAACGTTTAAACAAGGAAACCCTTCTAACTTATTTTCAAAAGGCGGGACGTGTATGTTAAACAAAGAATATATATATTTATATAGTTATTTCTTATAATAGACGTCCGCCACTGTGCCGCGATATGTGCACCGCACAGCAACATGAAAAGTTTGGCATGCATTTTCTTCATGTGTTTTAATGATATTTACATGTAGAGTTTTGAGTATATCATGTTGGTTTTCGTATTGGATTTAGACATTGGTGTCTTCACCATAACTCCGATGATTGCGGGATGCTTGACGGAGTTTTGATTTTGGATTATATACTTGTTTTTCATGCGCATGCATTGCGTTACTATGTGCTTTATGTATTTATGATCTCGGGACCCCGACGACTTAGTCTTTTACTGAAATGTTTTAGTATTTGAGAGGTTTAAATTTAAATTTGGGGACCGAATTTCTTTAAGGGGGGAAGACTGTAACATTTCAGAAAAAATAAAATATTATTTTTAGGAATTTTTATAATTAAATAATAATATATTGAATATTTTAATAAGGCGGTATAATTAAATACCGATAAATTGGGAAATTTTTTGAAAATTATAGAAATTACAGAAAAGAGGGTGCTTTATGTGATTTATGCAAATTATGAAATTTTATGATTTACTATACACTATTTTATGCTAATCGCGATTAAATATCGCTAATCGCGCATTAAACGTGTTTTGTGCACATGACATTGTAACATTTCCAAAATAATAAAATATTATTTTTAGGAATTTTTATGATTTAATATTATTTTATTGATTATTTTAATATTAAATTAATATTTAAATGCAAATAAATGGAGGAAAATTATGAAAAATTATGGAAAATTCTAAAATGGGTTATTTAATGAAATTATGCCATTTTTAAGTGTTTGTGATCATTTATATGCTAATTTAGTGCTAATCGCGATTAGAAATCGCTAATCGGATTTTTTTGGCTTTTTGTGCAAAATTGTGCACATATCATTTTTGGACTTGTGTTGCATTTTTCTACCATGTTACTTTGGGGATACTATTGGTGTGAGAAGGATTTGGATAAGAAAAGAAAAAGAAAAGAAAAGGAAAAAGTAGGTAATGATGAGAGAGAGAGGGGCAAGGTCAACCCCACCTTTTGAAACCATGCCTTCATCATTTTCACCCTCATTTCTCTCTCCCTCTTCCTCATGGAGCTGCTGCCCTTTCCCTCACTCCCTCACCCTCTCCACTAAAACCCTAGATCCATCAAGAAAACTATCCCAAAACCCTACCCTCATTTCACAAAAAGTGCCCACAAGCCCAAGATCTATGCAATGGACTAAGAAAAGTGGTGTTTGGTGCTGTTGAGGATTCATGAGGTTCATGTGAGGTAATTTCTTCTCAATTAGAGTGTTAATTGTTGTATTTAAGGTTTAGTTCAAGTTTCATATCGATATCGGGTGATTTGTGGATATTTGGGCAAAACTAGAGAGGATAAGGGGAAAGTTGAGTTGTGACTTTGCAATTGGACTCAATTGGTGACCTTAGACCCTATTTGGACTAGAAAATCAGGCCAATCCCACTGGAAAACTAAAAATACGGAATTACGGGACTTCCATGTCGGTTTTTGTGAACCTGGAACTTTCAGGAAAATCTGGAGCACACTGAGACCTTTTTAGGAAAAATCAGCAACACCAGGGACCCAATTGAGACAATAGGAGGCTACCCTGACCAGACGAGCCCCCAATTCCTTACCTGGGCCGGCCAGGCCGGCCAAACAGTGTATGTGGCCGGCCAAGTTGTGGTGGTTTGCCTCGGGGTTGGTCCAGTATCTTATATATACCCGCATAGCACCCTAGAGTTGTTGATTTGACCTGTTTTGGCCTGAGACGAAATCTGGGATCATTTTCTTGACTTGCTGCTTTGAAATGTGAATTGGTTTTGCGTAATTTGATTTGGTGATTTTGGTATTTGTGTGTTATCTCGATCGTGTGACGTTTGTACGTCCATATCGAGTGATTTCGGGTTGTTTTGCGAAGGCTAGCCGTAGGTTCTAACCTATAGGCCCTTCCGCGTATCGTATTGGTTTTAGCGTATCGTTTCAAGTGTTGATTTGGTTTTGATGCGATGCGATACGTGTGATATGTGTAGGTACACTGCGACGATCCGAGGCGATGCAGAAGATGACGGTGATATCGACACCGACACGCAGGATACAGGTGAGTAGATTTATATCTACGGGGAGAAGTCGGGTGGATGGCGTATAGCACCCCCGCAGTCCGTGGTGTTGTATACGAATACGTATACACACGTATATTATTATGTGTGGTTAGGATTATTGATATTGATATTGGTAGCTTTGATGCTCAGATTGTATTGGTGTAGTACAATGCGAACCCTAGGGTAGCGATTGCACTTATACTTACACTTCCACATATACCTATACACATTCTTGCATTCATTCTTTCATATGATGGTGTGTATATCTACACGTGGGTATGGGACCATGTGTTTATATACGGGATTGAGGATGATACGTGGATTTGTGATGACACTTGATGTGAGGCCGTGAGATCGGCGATGTGACATAGTTGCCTTGAGGTGCGATATGATAGTTTAGCGGGCCTTGGACATGTGCTTTACCCGCATTCATACTTGAGGATATCTTACGATATGGTATTGAGGTGAGATCACCGACTATCATAGCTATACTTATATATATTTTGACTCAGATTAGGTGGTTTCATACCCCTCCTGTCTAGATTTCTCAGTAGACATTGGACTAGACCGAGTCATACCTTTTTCAAAACTAACGAATCGGGAATATTTTAAAGATAAGAAAAAGGGTAATACGGATATTTTCAAATGATGCATCTTTTCTTAAAACACCGTGGCCCTTACTTTACCAAAAGCCCTGATTCGTCTTATTTCAAAAGGCAAGGTTGCATGACATACCTATTGGGACAGGTTCTGTGCTGTAGCGTTGATCATTGTTTCCGCATTATTCCTGCTATTCGCATTGCATCGCTTGTATTGTTGTGATATTCAGTCATGCTGCTAGGACACCAGCACCATTATCGATGATGCATATGTTCCACGTACACTTGTTGCCGGCTCACACACTCATCATCGATAATTGCCATGTCACTACACTGTAGTACTATTGCATCCAGTATATGATCCTTGCATGACAAGATGATGTACATACCTTCCTTTACATGTGGCGTACTTCATGCTTGATTATACGCATTGAGATATGTGGTTTCTATGATATTTCTGGATTTGGGAACCGAGGATGTTTTAAAAAGAGAATATATCATTACTTTAAAAACCCGGTTCCCTTGATATGATATTTCAGTGCGTCCACCATGTGTTTTCTCGGTGCTGAGAGCGACATGTGACACCCGAATCGAGGCGCGGATGAGCCGATTGCGGGTACATGGTGGACCCGGTATGGTTTCCCTCGGCGAGACGATCGATGGGTTATGCCGATTGAGCCTGGAGGCGGGCGAGTACCTACCGGTGATTGTATTTGAGCTCGGCGGATATCCGGGGGATACCGCCTGGAGCCGAGAGATGGGCGTACTGCCGGGGGCCGCGGGCCGATCCGGACTGACGGAGCCCGATATATGAGGATTTACGTGCCGATGCTGGGCACGGTTTTCATGATGTTTTCGGGTGTCGATGCTGGGCACCCTGGTTCCATGATTTGATGTGTCGCGAGGGACACGGGTGGTTATATCTTCATATTATATTTCCATGCACAGGCTTGTGATATTTACTTGCATGATGTTTATCGTCAGTGGGTGACGAGTGGACGGGATCCACGTATGTGCAGATGTGATTACAGTGGTTATACCTCATATTCATGACATGCTATTACCTGAGGCACTAGCACGAGCACTTGGCATTACACTCATGTATAGAGATTACATTGCCATTTAGCATGTTTCAGCTTTATTCATATTGAGGTTTATTTATATCTGATCGTTTTGACCTAGGATGGGTCATGCATTCGATTCCTGCTTGTAGATATCTTTCTATTCACGAGTTGGCAACTCACCCCCGTTGTTCCCCAGTTCTTGCAGGTTTTTGCCGTACAGATTCCATAGCGGCATTTCGGACACATTGCTTCATTTGGGTGACTTGCTTGGTTAGGTGGGTTCTTTGTATCAGGACCGCCATTGTTCTTGTATTTTTATTGTATCTAGAATTGTCCATCAACCAAAAACTTGTATATTGTTTCAGACTTAGACCAGTGTTGTATTATTCGACCTAGAGTCGCGCTTAGTAGTATTGCGGTTTTCTTATTGCTTTTGAGCTGTCTTTTGGATTTGATCCTCGCCACTTGGCGTTGTATATTATCATATCATTGTGTGGTTGTGACCGTCGATTGACGAAGAGCTAGCTCCCGCTTGGGGATGCCTTTATCATTGCATATATTTATTGTTATCCTTGTTGTACCCCATTCGGGGCCAGTTTTACAAAAGAAACTCTGCCGAAATTTTTAGAAAAGATTTACTGTTTTTAAAGCGCACCTTCGGCTTAGTTATTTTAAAACCTTGATTTCAAACATGTCTTTCTTCACTTCTTAAACCAGTTTCTTTACTTATTCTTAAAAATGGTTTTAGATTTCTGGGCTTTTGGCTTACTTGGATCAGATGGGGTCCTATAGACTTCATATGGTTCAAGTGCCAGTCACGTGCTCTTTCGGGTCGTGACAGACATGCACATGTCATTTTCCACACTTGTTACATTTTCCTATATGGTCTCTTCTTTTTATCATGCATGACTTGGGTTTTTAAAAGAAAAGAGAAGAGAAAAGATAACAAAGAAAAGAAAAGAAAAGAAAAAGGAAAACAATAAACATAGAGGGATGGGCATGAGAGAGAGTGAGGTGAGGGGTTCTCTTGACTTGCTCTCACTTTATCATCCTCTTCATTTTCTTCTCTTCTTCAACCATGGCAGCACCTCTCTCCCTCCCCCTCTTCAAGCCTCAAAACCACATCAAAACAACACCAAAACTCCATCTCCATTTCACAAAAAATATGCACAAGCTCACAAGCTACACTTTGGAACAAGAAAGTTTGCATTTTGGTGCTCTAGGAGATTCATGAGTGCCAAATGAGCTAACTCTTTCACATTAAGTGTAGTATTCCATTTGCTTTAGCCTCTATTTAAGTTTAAATTCAATTTCGTGTAGTTTTGTGCACTTAGGAAATTCCTAGAGAGGGTTAGGGTTTAAGTTGAGTTGGGTGGTGAACTTGAGTGTAATTAGTGACCTTAAACCCCCCCATGGCGTTAGAAACCCAGACCAACTTGAACTAAAACCTGAAAACCCAAAACAGAACTTTCCAATGTCGGTTTTGTGAGCGTATAGGGTGTGCAGGGAAATCTGGGATGACCCGAGACCAATACTGGATAAGCAAACAACTTCAGAGGCCTAATTAGAGCAGTACGAGACCACCCAGACAAAACGAAGACAATCCCTTCCTTCCAAACCGAGGAGGCCGGATCCTAGGGGTATGTGGCTGGCCATGTGGTGGGGGTTAGGGCCCAGGTTGTTCCAGTAGCTCATATACACCCTGTACAACAATCTATACTTGTTTGTTTAACTTGTTTTGGCCTGGGTCAAAATCTAGAAGCATTTTAGTGTGATTTTTGGACATGTTTTCCGTATTTTGAATGATAAGTTTTGATATTTCGATTTGTAATTGGTTGGTGGATATTTGTACATCAACGACTAGGGATGTTTGGTTGAATTGCGAGAGCAAACCATAGGTTTTGACCTATGTGAGTTTCGCGTGTCGTTTTGGTTTTGATTTGGATTTTAATGCGATACGATACGTTGTGCCATGTAGGTACCCCCATGTGGAATTTGATACGACAAGAAAGCGAGTGGCGACGTCGGCATCGGCAAACGAAGATCAGGTGAGTAGATATATATCTACGGGGGAAGTCGGGTGGATGGCGTATAGCACCCCCGTAGTTCGTAGTATAGCTTATATATATATATAGTTATATATATTGTTATATATGTGTTTTATGTTACGTGGATGATTATCAACATATGATTTTGTGTTCATGGTTTAGTTTAGGGTAGTTAATGAAGGGTCCCGGCAGCGCCCCGACCAACGAAAAGCGACCAAAATGCGGAACAAAAATTTCTAAAACCGGCGCTACCGTTACCTGATTTCCGGATCGAATTTAAACCCTATTCTAGCGAGCTAACTAAGAGTTGGAAAGGTTATACCGAGATGATCCGAGTCCTTCGGTCTTCATTCCAAGCTCCTAGCGATCCTTTGATGATGTTTGGTCGCCGGTCTTCCTCCATCTATTATGATCCACCCGAGGGAAACGGCGCAAGCTCCAACCTCAACGAACGAGAAAACCGACGCTCCAAAGTCGCTAGCTATGGAGAGTTGAGGTGTAGTAGTGTGTCACTATATTTTTCTCTCTACCCTTGAGCTCAAGAAGAAACTCAAGAAGATGATGAAAGAGGTGATGAAGTTTTTGCATGGGGAAAGAATTGGCTAAGGGTTTTTGTGTGAATGAGAGAGTGGGTTTAATGAAGCAAAAATGTAATCATCCCATCCCAAATGAAATGAACCCCCTTCATCATATGGTCGGCCCCCCTCTCCTCCACACAAAATAAAAAACATTTTCTTTTTCAAAATAAACAAAGCAAACCATACCTTGTATCCATGCTTTGACCCATGCCTTGACTTAAGTCACCTTTTCCACCTCATTTATTAAAAAAATGATTTTCCAAAAAGGAAAATCATATAAATGAGGTGGCATCTTCTTCTAGAAGCTATTCCGCACAAAATACGGAATACTTCCCGGTACATGTACCGAAATACATATACGCGTATTCGTACCAAAATACGAATAGCCGAGAGAGAAAATGAATAGTGAACAATAATACTAGAATACATATATACAAATACATATATAAATTATTAAATCAAAACCTGATTTAATAATCTGGCTTAATCCTAAGCCGCTAGTATTATCAACCATCCGATCAAAGTCTGCGCAGCAAGTGCACATATTTAATCGGATACCTGTATGTATCAACATACGTCATGTACACCATATCGCATGAACCATGAAAACCCTCTGTGTGGGACTCTAAAGACTCGTCAATACGCTGGCAGTGGGTTTAACCACAAGCACGTCAGCGACACTAGCTGTACGTAACGGCTACCCAGGTATTGAGCGAAAGGGAGGCCGACGAGCAAACTCATCCTGAACCCCTACTGAGCCTGACAGTAACAATATCCGTACAGTCCTGTCTGTTCGTCTAAGAGTATCGCATATCGAGTCTAGGAGGGTGGATAAAGTCAGACCCATAACAACGCAATATTTAGTGTCGGCATGATACCCATCACCTCCTGAGAAACTATCGATCCTGAATCGGTAATCCTCGTCTACCATGGCCATGGATTTGTGGTGATGGCCACCCGTACACAACGTGACATCAACCCCCAATACCGGGAGAGACGAATCCCCGACGATCTGATCACTGCCTCCATGTGGCTCGGGACTGTACCCAACTAAAACCTGTTTGCACGACTCCTTTGAGCCGTGGTAGGGTAGTAATCAAAGTACAGTAGGAACTCACACGAGACAAAAGACGATCTCAGGTCGACAGACTAACCTGTACACATGTCACCTGGGAACTGCTATCTGACAATAGGTATAATACCAACTAGCAGGTTCCCGGCGAGTCTGTCCAGTGTACTCATAACCCAATGAGCACCTGTATACTATCTTAAGTGAACAAACTAACACCAATGGCTTGTGAGACCTGGCCACCGCCCCTCGTCGGGGTCTCGATCAGTCTACACTAGTCTACACTGGAGTATCGATGCCCGGTCTCGATACTCCTACGACTAGGGACATTTAAGGATGTGCTTATAAACCCCAGCTCCCACATATATGATCGCCATCATAATGCTGGCAGTCAAGCAAGAATCCTATGGGCTCTATCAACATGTGCATGATGATAAAGACAAACCAGATAGCATACTACCATCTTGAGTAAGACTGTTTTATCGGTATAGGTCCTACCTCAATCATCATAATCACAAGTCCGTGACTATGATAATTGCCTTGAGGGCACTATAGCCAACAATCTCCCACTTGCACTTAAGGCTAATTATTGCGATGTCGCATACTCACAGCTCGTGTGATACCGAACACCCAACTTCTGTACTAATCAGTTTCGCAAAGCCCGTTTGCGAAAATGATTGCGTTCGAGAAATAGCCTCAGTGAGTGCATCCGCTCCAATGTTTCTTTCTGTATCTCTCTATATCTCAACTTCGCGGAGAAAGTTATCTCCCGAAATGAGCAATACCTCTCTTAGAATTTGTCTGGATATCTGATGGGACCCAGTTCACAAATGAACTCCAAATCCAGCAAACTACTCAGACTGTATCGTCCACTGAATTTAATCAGTATCTTGTACTATGCCTTTCCTCAGTATCCACTTGGACCACATGTCCAATATACTGTCCCTCAAAGGAGGGAAAAATTATAACTTTGACAGTTACTCTATCATCCAGGTCACCTTGGAAGTCTGAAATGATAATCGTCTCCCGAAAGAGGCTGCCGTTACCATATCCATAGAACATCCATTTATGTTCATAAACTGCTTCCCAATGTTTCTCCAGGATTGGATTAATATATCTGCTTATTGCATCTAGTGCAAAAGCAATATCTGGTGTGGTACTTGACATTTCATGATTAACTCAATTGCCTAAGCAAGTGATATGCTAATCATGCAGATCCCTCTCCCTTTTAGTCTGTAAGACACCTTTAGAGAGGGTGACTCCATCACCTGCAGGTACACCATCATACCAGGAGTTGTCCATTTAATGTCAAAGTACCCAAATTAGGATACTTCCTAAATCTAGATCTAAAACCATAGATCTAGTAACCAGAAAACCTGATATTATATCCATATCCTATTTGGAGAAACAACTTTGTGACAACCAAAGTATAACCGATCGTAGTATAAGAATATCTCTTCCTATTAAGTGCATGTCATCACGAATCCTCGGACATCACACCCTACTACCTTCTTACCAGATCCATCTCCTATTCTGATGAAGTCAAAACCTATGACTGTCACATCAAAAATAGATGATCTATTTCCGCTATATTTGCTTTAGTCTATAAATAGACACAAGCTACTTGCCTACTATGCTCCCGCTGCTCCCACTGACTACAACAACCCTCTGGCAGAGTCATATATACGTGCACTTCTAAAACTAGTTTAGAACGACGCTATACTCATCCTCCTACCGGGTCTTATAGTCTAGAACAACAACAATGGTAAGTCTGGGTAAACAAGAACCTCCCTGTTACCGTCTCTGAGAAGACCGAAGTACCTCTCGGGTGCCTGAGGTTACCCACCAAAATCTGCGGAGTGGCTAATGGAACATCAAATCTAATTGAATCCTTAGGTTCTATTAAATTTCCAATAATCGTTTGTGGTTTTGGAATAACTTCCAGTTCTACCATACTCCCACTTGTGTTTTTCTGAAAAATTCCATTTTACTAAAACTGTGGCGAGTCAAGAACAATATAAATATTGATCTTCCTGATGGTAGAAAGTTAACCCTCGTCAAAGCCCGGGATAACCCACAAACAACCATTACTGAAACATGCCTCAAGTTTATCCGGATTTTGGTTTTAAGCATCAGCCTGACAACTCCCTATACCTTAACATCGTCAAGATATAAATTGATTCTATATATATCTGATATAGAAACAAAAGTACTAATCTAATTTGAACCAGATTCAAAATCATGCAGCTGTCTCCAGTGCATATCAACCAAATGGAAAGAGGACAATCAGCATTACTCATCTAGGAGTGCATCCATATATTAGTAAGCTGAAAGAGAAGCAAGTTCTCAAAACCATTACTATCAACTGAATACCAAACACAAGTATCTACATCTTCGACTTCATCGAAGAATCCTGATACTTCCAATAAATGGTTCTCTACTTTATTCTTATACCTATAACTTCTTAATATCTGGACTTTGCATTTCAACGAAATACTTGTCCAGAACTGAAGAAGTCACAAGTAAACAGAATATAATACGAGTACCAACCCCATTGTCCTAACGGACACTGGACAACGCACAATACTTTGTATAAGTCTCCTGAGTCCAATAACTCAAACTCTGTGCGTCGTAGGTTGAAAAACTGTACTTTGGTTAAGAAGAGTTACACCGCTGTTGAATGTACCTTACCTAATCACCAACTGATATAGGTAAATGTCATAGACACAATATCAAAAAGTTATATCTCACTTTATAAAATAAATGTACAGATATATCAGTTTGAAATTGGTGCATGACAACGAATATTCAAAACCAAATATTTGTCATCCGGCAAAAACCAAATGATTTCCTCAAATATCACCAATCACAACGAATTCCGATATGATGAGGATCTAATCACCCAATTTCCAATATCTTACTCCCACTCACCATCTGTAATAACATACAGATGTGAGAAACTGATCTGGTAAATACACACCCTGGAGTTAGATTCTAATCGGGAAAACAGTTTTCAATTAACATTGCACAGTGAAACTGAAACATGAAAATGTTTCGAAGGGGTAACTGGGTATTCCTAGTAACGCCTCTTCCACTATCCTAATTCACGACAGTAACCATATACTTTACCCGCCCTCACTCCAATCCCTTTATTATGTCTTTACTTATTACCTCCTGTACACCTTCTTTAGGCTAATTGGTTTTCTTCCTTCCCTACCCTTCGGCACCAGCCTAAGGTTTGGAAGAAGACTATCCAATAAGCGTAATAGGTGTACTCTCCTAATCCTAGGAGCCCTCGCAACCTGAGAGAAGGTAATGGGAAAAGACATCTGAATAATCCTATTCTATTCTCCTGAACCAGAATCCATCCTCGAAAAAGTTCCTTCGAGTTCGTATGTAACTATACGATGGATTTATCCAATGGAAGTGAATATCCGTGGTGATACGGAGTGTCCTAGAGAAATGCAAAGTAGATGTAGGAGTGGCAGGGGTATACCCGGTCTTTGTCGTGAATGATGGTGGTCGCAGTTTCCTTTGCCATTATTCTAATCCCTTTATATGTCTTTACTTATTACCTTCTGTACACCACAGTTAAGCTTGTTGGTTTTCTTCCTTCCCTACCGTTGGGCACCTGCCTATGGTCTGGAGGAAGACTATCTAATAAGATCAATAGGTATACCCTCTCCTAATCCTAGGAGCCCTCACAACCTGAGAGAAGGTAAAGAGAAAAGACAACCGAATAATCCTATTCAATCTCTCCAGAACCAAAATCCATCCTCGAAAAAGTTCCTTCGAGTTCGTTTGTAACTATACGATGGATTTATCCAACGTAAGTGGATGTTCGTAGTGATACGGGGTGTTCTGGAGAAATACAAAGGTGATATAGAAGTGGCAATGATGTATGCGACACCATGACATTCCAAAATCCATAGTGTTTTAAGAAGGTTCGGTCAACTTGGTTTTATGAGTTTTAGTCAAAGGTCGGGTCAAAGTCGCAGCCAGAGAGAGAGAGAAGAAATACTCAGTGTGCACTCTAACCTAGATCAGAATAGTTAATCATTTTATCTAATCTGGATGGCTCCCACTGTTTCCTCGAATTCTCCTCCAAACCCAAAAGGAGAATTAGTCGGAATCACCCAAGGAGTAATCCTACTCATCAGTGGGAATCGGGATCCAACTATTATCGTATGATAACTTGATAGAAGCCACTCAAGTTAATATACTCCAGAAGGTATGCAAAAACCTGGCAAGTTTCCTGTATATTTGAAACTCCCGATGTGATTTTTACCCCTAACGACATCATAGCCTTGATAGAGACCAACGTGCCATAAGTCGCTAGTCAAGTTCAACCTGTCATTATCCAAGATTGACCTAAACCCACCCGCACAAGCCCTTGATAGAGACCAACGTGACTATGCGGCTGTCCTAGATAATCGCATATCCATGCTACAAACATGTATCACGCAGCTACCGTACACTATGCCTTGATAGAGACCAACGTACTGTAGGGTTCCTAGGCACTCTCAAGAGGTCTCACAAGGCATCAACCATGCCAATTTCAAAAATACGGTGCCGAGAAACCCTAGACTACGGATCGTTGGCTAGAATTCTAGGCGAAACATGCAACTAGTAAACTACTTTACTAAAAGAATGGAAATACAACCTTTGTAGATCCGTTCCTCCACCTCCATAGCTCCGCAATGAAGTCTCCTCGCTGTCCAAATCGAAATCCGGGCTCTTGCGTCGGCTTCGTCGGAGAAATGGGCGGGCAAGGTCATCGGCTTCGTGCCGAAGATGATCTACGTCGAAGCATCACTAGATCAAGCTCCAACTTCACCAAGTCAAGAAACTTGTGAAGAAAACACACTCTACTACTTGGCAAGAGGTAGAGGATGAAGAAATAGGAAATGGGTAGACTTTAGAATTGGATTTCTCACTTGATTTCATCAATCACCATTGATGAAGTGAAGCTTTCTTCATGAAAGAAGATGAAGAAGAAGAAGAATATATGATAAGTATTATGATGAGAATAATAATAGAAAAGAAAATGAATTCTTATCATAATTGTAACCATGGTAAAGTGTAGAGAGCTAACTATAGTTCAATGAATGGTTAGGGTTAATGAGATGAAGACAAAAGGTTTCTTTGGTCAAAGCTTCATGAAGCTTCAACAAGCTTCATGAAGAAAAGCAACCTTTTGTTTTCATTATCTCTTATCTTTTTAATACAAATTAAAAGATAACAGAATTAATAAATATATCAAAACCCTAACCATTTACTTAACTAAGGTTTAACTCTTTATACAAACCCTAGCTATCATATATCATCAAACATGATACAATCAAGTGCACAAAATATATCACATATACAATGTGCACAGGCGAGTGAGAAAATCCATCTTAAGTAAACCGATACTAGTTAATGCAAAGTAATATATCAAATATATAATTATGCATTAAATCATTAAATCAACACTTGATTCAATGATCCGGTCATGTCGAACATAACCGACTAGTATTCAATGTATCGACTTATCGAATCAACGCTTGAATCGATAACTAGGTTATATAGCATACAACCATTCGATACATTCATTGCGAGAATGGAATACGGTATCACATACACGCATTATTCTCGGTCCCGCACATATCTCATATGCGCTCCTATTTCGTTTCGCTTGAGCCAGGAAACCTCTGTGTAGGACTCTAAAGACTCGTCAATACGCCGGCAACAGGTGATGATCATATCAAACACCTACAAGCCGCAAGCGGTCTGCTAAATGTAACGGCCACCCGGGTATTGAGCGATCAGAAGATCGACGAGCAAGCCCGCTCACACTCCAGTGAATCCAACCAGTAACACTACCGTACAGTCCGGTCTCGTCGTCTGATATGTCGCATATCTTGCCTAGGGGTGGTAAACGTCAAACCCCAATAGCTCGATAAGTCGTGTCGATATGAGGTCTATAACAATTCGAGAAACCACTGGTAACACTTACCAGTAAATCTCAGCAACCCTGGCCAGGGATTTCCGGTTATAGCCAATCGAACACAGCGCAACATCAACTCCCTATACCGGGAGAGACGAATCCCCTCCTATCGCTCATTGCCTCCATGTGACTCGGGACTGTACCCAAAAACCACCGTTTTGCACGCCCTCTTGGATGTGGTAAGGTGGAAATCAAAGCACAGTGGGAACCACACAAGACTCTATGACGATCTCGGGTCAACAGACTACTCTGTACCAGTGTCACCAGAGAACTGCCATCTGACGTAAGGTATAATACCATCTGGGAGTTCTCGACGAGTCCGTCCAGTGTACCCAGTCTCTACTGAGCACCCGTATATCATCTCTGATGTCAAACACCGATGGATATGGGATCATCCAACGCCCATCTGTATGGGTCGAGAAGGTATACGCTAGTTTACTCTGGTATATCGATGCCCCGTCTCGATACACCCACGACTAGGGACTTTGAAAGATGTACTTATGGACTACCATGTCCCCACTAGTATGATCTGCATCATAGTCCAGGTAGTCAAGTACACATCCTAAGAGCTTTACCAACATGTATCAGAGAGACAATCTTTGTACACGTTAAGGTAAAGAGCAACCAGATAGCATACTATCATGTCGAGCAAGAAAGTCCTCCCTATATATGTCCCAGCATCCATTACAATATACATCCAATGTACAGTAATGGCCTCTAGGGCATACATATAACTAACAATCTCCCACTTGCACTAGGGCCATCTGTAGCAGTGGTTGTAGTATCTCATACTCAACCATCCCATAAAAGTCTCTCTCTGGGAATAGGCCTTCGTGAGTGGATCCGCCGTGTTGTCCTCTGTGTCTACTCTCCTAACCTCGATCCCTTAGAGATCAACCATCTCCATGATCAAGTGATATTGCCTTAGAATATGTCTGGATCATAGATGGGACCTGCGTTCCTTGGCATAAGCCACAACTCCATTGTCACACAATGGGAGGAACATAGTTCATCTCATAAACCAATATACACCCAAACAACCTCTTTGGTAGCATCTTAAGTAGCGATGTATCCTGCCTCTATCGTCTAGTATGTCACGGTATCTAGCTTGGAACTCTTCCAACATACCGTCCCTTTACTGAGGGTAAAGACAATGCCTGCGACTGACATTCAGTCGTCTTTATCACCCTGGAACCCTTCCAGTGATTCTCCCCAGAATCGTATGATATCATCTCACTACAACTAGTGAGAATCCTAACATCCAATTAAATCTATCTCATAGATCCAAAACTCAGGATTTAGGAGGTATCATTTTGATCCTATACGGAGAATCTTTGTGATAAACGGAGATTGATCGAGCGTAGCATAAGAAACTCCTTTCTTATCAAGAGTATGTCATCCACTTACTCTACGAGGATCACCACCATACTCCCTACTACCTTTTTGTTTATACAAGGTTCATCTACCATTTTGATGATGTCAATTTCTTTGACTAACACATCAAAACAGACGTTCCAACTCCGCGATGCCTGCTTTATCCTATAAAGCATCTTGTACGCGTTTCCGCTACTCCCACTGTCTACGAAGCCCTCTGGCTGTGTACTTATAGACGCACTCTTCTAAAACATCATTCAGAACAGCAGTCATGACACCCAACCGCCAGATATCGTAGTCATGGTATGTAGCCGTGGCAAGTAGTATCTGGATGGACTTAAGCATAGCTACTTGAAAAGGTTTCATCATTATCCACACCTGCTCAAAGATGCAAACATTTAACAAGTCTAGCTTTGAAAGTCTCAACTTTTCCATCTACACCAAGTAATCTTCTCAAGATATACTTGCTCCTGATGGGGATTTAACCCTTCAGATATAGCAACCAAAGTCCATACTTTGTTGGTGTACATGGATTCCATCTCAGATTGCTAAGCATCCAGCCATTCTTACAGAGTCTCACTCCTGATGGCTAGCTCGAAGCTAGTTGGGTCATCATCTCATGATGTAATCCTCGCTTCCACTGTCATAGAGAAACCGAAGTATCTCTCAGGTGGGTGAGGAACCCTACTAGATCGGCGGAGAGGCTGAGTTCGTTGGTATCTACTGAATCCTATGGTTGTACCAAATCACCTGCTGTATTTTGTATAGCTGGAACCTTTCCAGTTCTACATGACAGACGTTGCCTCGAGCTTGTCCAGATTTTGCTTTTAGACATAGGCCGAACAACCCCAAATCTTAACTAACTTAAGATATGGGCTCTTCCCTTTCCATATCTCATATGAAGTGGTAGGCAACTGATTTGATCGTGACCCTACTCAATAGGTATGCAACTTCTCAAGCGCATAACTCCCAAAAGGAAATAGGTAACTCAGTAGTACTCATCATAGAGCACACCTTATCATATAGGGTGTGATTGCTCCTCCCCGATATACCATCGTGCTATGGTGTATTCGGAGGAGTAATGCCGAGAGAGAATCTCATTCTCCTTTAGAATAGTCCAGGAATTCCGTGCTCAAGTATCCTCCTCCTTGATCTCATCATAGGACATAATACTTATACCCGTATTTTGGTTCTCTACTTCTAACTTATATTCCGTGAATATCTCAAAAGGTTCGGACATGTGTTTCAACAGGAACATATGTCTAAATCTAAAGAGATCATCAGAGAATGTAATGAAGTACAAAGAACCGGTCTTGGCATGTGTAGACTGGGGACCTACATACATCAACATGTATCATCCCAAGAGTTCAGTAACTCTTTCTCTGTTTCCAATAAACAGAGCTATGGTCATCTTATCTTTGTGACATGACTGGCGAGTTTCACAAGATGTAAATTCAAACTGATTTAAATATGCATCTTTATGTAACTTCAGCTAGTCGGGTCGCATTGATATGACCTAGTCTACAATACCTCAAGAAGGAACCGTTCATTTCTGAACTCTTCCTCTTGTGTGTGTTCTGTATACTAGGAACTGTAGTTTGATTTAGAACATCAATGCTTTTAGATAACTTGCCTGAACCGATCAACTTTTGATATAGGAAATGTTCAAAACATTATCCATCTATACAAAATTTTATCATTTCTTTACTAATAAAGAGACTGATATGATTTTGTATATCAGGTTCGGTATCTAATAACATTCGTTCAGAATCAATGTATTACAATACAGGGTGACAGTGACCAACAGACTTGGCTGCAACACTTGCCCCGTTTTCTGCCTCATGAAACTTATCACCCGTTCTCAGTTTTTCTACCCTTTTGTAGCCCTATGTAACATCTTACATATCTGGGATCCTAATCCGGTATCAAATACCCAGGATACGGAGGATACTGAGAAATAGTTCTTTGTAATGAACACACCCGAATTTGATGCATCATATGCACTTTCTTCGTTTGGGCGGCACGGGAAATCTGGTATTCCCCAATTTCCTGCTCTGTCTTATAACAATTATAAGTTGGAGCGGGACCAACGTTCCCCAGCTTAGTATAACAAGCGGGTTCGGTCAATATTCCGTGTTATTATCTTGATTAAGGCGTGACATGGTCGCTACCAGGAGAGAGAGAGAAGAAAACACTCAGCGTGCGCTCTTGCAAGAATAGATTGGTTATTATTTTATCTAAACAGGATGGCTCCCACTGCTTTTTATCAAATCTTCCTTCAAACCCTAAAAGGAAAAACTAGCCGGGATTAATTACACACTACAAGTTCGCCAATCTTTCAGCCAGGCCAGTGTCGGTACTTTGAGGGAGGTCCCCCGTGCTTTCGCACGAACCTAATTAATGTAAACCTCGTTTTCCCAAAGGCGTAACCTCGTTAATACCTTTCTAGACACCTACTTGATCGGCTAATTGAAATATGCAAAACTCTCCCAGGAGTAACAATTACTCGCAGCGGGTATCGGGATCCAACTATCTCATAGAAGGTATGCAATCTCATTGCAAATTTCAACACTTGAAATTCCCGATAATATTTTGCCCCTAGCGTCCTATGACCTTGACGGAGGCCAAACTACCCATAGTCCACTAGTCAAGTTCAACCCGTCATTTCCTGATTGAATTAAACCCACCCGCACGACCCTTGACGGAGGCCAAACAACGCCGTACGAATACCCTAATCCAATCGCATCATATGCTAGCAGATAAGCACTAGTTAGCTACCGTACACTACGCCTTGACGGAGGCCAAACAACCGCAGCACGAATACTAACTAGTACTTATCTGAAATGACGGAGGGCTACGACAGGTTTTTCTGAAAACCTATTGCGTAATGAACTTGATATCGTTGTAGGATCGAATGAATTTTGAAATGGAGTGTCTTCGAGGCTTTTCTAGTTTTGCTAAAGAAGTCACTCCCGGTGAAGGGATCGTCGGTCCTTTCCTCGTCGAATGAGGTGCGGGATATATCATATATATCACTGTGCAAAGCAAAAACACTTAAAAGCAATCAAAAGACAAACCGAGGGGTGTAGCATCTGCCAGTTATTGCTAAAGGAGTCACTCCCGGTGAAGGGATCTCGGTCCTTTCCTCATCGAATAAGGTGCAGGATATATCATATATACCGCTGTGCAAAGCAAGAACTGTAGCTACCTATTTTATTTTGAAATTCGATTCTACAACATCTTAGGTTTCTTTTATGTCATTAATCATATTAATGAAGTCCCATCATTTAAATACCTAAACATCACAGATAAATACGACGTACACTTATGCCATCCGCATTCGCCTCGATGTCCCCTCGTGCACCGTTAGGTTAGGTAACTAACGGCAGAGCGGGGCAGGGCTAGCGCGGGTGTAAAACATAAGTAACGTCTATATAATATATCATATATACTATATACTATATCTATCACAGAACATCACATGATCACATCACAGATATCGCAGCAGAAGAAACATATGAAATATTGGATATACTAGGACGTCCGTGTTTTCAATACGAGCCAGTATAAAACACGGATTCCACGGTCGTGATGAATAGCCAAACCCACACCCCTAGACCTCTACGAGAGCGGCAAGCAACCCTACCAATTCTAGAGTTAGGAGACCCGGACTCGACTCCTCGAGTTGGTCTTCCTCTGGACTCCAGAACCCGGTTACTTGTGCCCTCCTCCTTGGGTCTATCGTAGTGCGGAAAAATAAATAATATACAAACGGTGACAACTTCCGCAACCTGGAAGTGCCCCAATAAAAAAATATTACATACAAGTTTTTACATGAATGAAAATGAAAAACACTCATCTCACATAAAACCCCCCCGGCTATTCAAACACGACGATCCAATATAACATATCCAGCAACACATAACATCACATGTCATCAACGTAAGTAAACATGCGCATCCCAATTGTCGTTGACATATAGCAACGAAACCGGCGATATCACATATTACACTTACGGTTACAGAAAAGAAAGTGTAAAACTACAACAGTTGGAATCCGCAACCTCTTTAGACATCACATGCCTAATCAAATGAATTACTTAGACATCGCATGCCTAACAATTATAAACCCCGCATTTTAGTCTCAAAATCGAAAACACTTTTCAATATCAAGTCGGGCAATTCAACAAGATTCCCAACATTTTGATCGAATGCTCGTCGCAAACTTTAGTAGACGGTCGCACCCCCGATACCGACGACGAAGTGCACCAAGGCGGAACACCGCTACCGCGAGCACCCGAACGGATGCTTTCGGCGACGGGGTTCTCCTACAGTCACTTGGTCGGGGCTATGAGGTGAGGCTGTCTATTAAGTTTATCCGGCGAGTATCCGCGTACGCTACGTGATTGCGACGAACTTTTGATCACATCAAAATTCCGTGGCAACCGATCAAGTGAGACTAAAATGCTATGTTTATAACATTCATTCAGTTATCTCATAACTTCTTGTGAATTCCAATTATTGTATCCCATTCCGGATAAATAGAAAATGTCAAACTTTCCGATCGAACAATCGAACACCCAAGTTTTCCCGATATAGATCAACACATGAAACAAGTCTAAAAACATTCAGTTCGTGCCTCGGTACCAACGGTCCAGCCGTAGAAGGGTCAAGCCAACGCCTCACATGTGGCACGCCGTACTGCCCCAAACCCGAAGGTTCAAAGGTCAGTTCAAGACGGTCACATAATCGAGTTAAGGTTTGTTGTCTTCTAGAGGGTCCATCGAGTTACTTGCACTACTTAGAACGTCTTTAAACCACGGAAAAATCCAACACTTGGAAATTTCCCGACAGGGGAAAAATTGGGTATTTATATCCGGTCGAACTTTTTAACATATTCTAAAATTTATCCGGAAAGCCGCATAGACAAAATTTGATAATCCGATCAAATCTACGAACTCCTAAAACAACCCAGAAAACTCAACTCTGGAGTCAGATTTAAAATATCCCAGGAAAACCAGCACTACAAAATATGAATTACTGTGCAAACTTCAAGTGCTGATGTGACAAGGTGACCGCGGAACCGCCGCACAAGCCATGCTTGTGCCGCGGTTCCGCCGCGTGTTGGTGGAATCATGTTCTCGAATTTCACAGTAATTCTTATAAAAGCCTGCTGATTTTTCTGCATATTTTTAATTTGGAAAAAACCCAGATTTTAAAAAATGTACAGAGAGCATTTTGGGTTTTAGGGTTTTGGTTCGATCGGACTTCAAACGTCGTGCGGACTTCGCCTAAGGCTCTAGCTAGGCTCTGATACCACTGTAGGGTTCCTAGGCACTCTCAAGAGGTCTCATAAGTCATCAACCATGCCAATTTCAAAAATACGGTGCCGAGAAACCCTAGACTACGGATCGTTGGCTAGAATTCTAGGCGAAACATGCAACTAGTAAACTACTTTACTAAAAGAACAGAAATACAACCTTTGTAGATCCGTTCCTCCACCTCCATAGCTCCGCAATGAAGTCTCCTCGCTGTCCAAATCGAAATCCGAGCTCTTGCGTCGGCTTCATCGGAGAAATGGGCGGGCAAGGTCATCGGCTTCGTGCCGAAGATGATCTACGTCGAAGCATCACTAGATCAAGCTCCAACTTCACCAAGTCAAGAAACTTGTGAAGAAAACACACTCTACTACTTGGCAAGAGGTAGAGGATGAAGAAATAGGAAGTGGGTAGACTTTAGAATTGGATTTCTCACTTGATTTCATCAATCACCATTGATGAAGTGAAGCTTTCTTCATGAAAGAAGATGAAGAAGAAGAAGAATATATGATAAGTATTATGATGAGAATAATAATAGAAAAGAAAATGAATTCTTATCATAATTGTAACCATGGTAAAGTGTAGAGAGCTAACTATAGTTCAATGAATGGTTAGGGTTAATGAGATGAAGACAAAAGGTTTCTTTGGTCAAAGCTTCATGAAGCTTCAACAAGCTTCATGAAGAAAAGCAACCTTTTGTTTTCATTATCTCTTATCTTTTTAATATAAATTAAAAGATAACAGAATTAATAAATATATCAAAACCCTAACCATTTACTTAACTAAGGTTTAACTCTTTACACAAACCCTAGCTATCATATATCATCAAACATGATACAATCAAGTGCACAAAATATATCACATATACAATGTGCACAGGCGAGTGAGAAAATCCATCTTAAGTAAACCGATACTAGTTAATGCAAAGTAATATATCAAATATATAATTATGCATTAAATCATTAAATCAACACTTGATTCAATGATCCGGTCATGTCGAACATAACCGACTAGTATTCAATGTATCGACTTATCGAATCAACGCTTGAATCGATAACTAGGTTATATAGCATACAACCATTCGATACATTCATCGCGAGAATGGAATACGGTATCACATACACGCATTATTCTCGGTCCCGTACATATCTCATATGCGCTCCTATTTCGTTTCGCTTGAGCCAGGAAACCTCTGTGTAGGACTCTAAAGACTCGTCAATACGCCGGCAGCAGGTGATGATCATATCAAACACCTACAAGCCGCAAGCGGTCTGCTAAACATAACGGCCACCCGGGTATTGAGCAATCAGAAGATCGACGAGCAAGCCCGCTCACACTCCAGTGAATCCAACCAGTAACACTACCGTACAGTCCGGTCTCGTCGTCTGATATGTCGCATATCTTGCCTAGGGGTGGTAAACGTCAGACCCCAATAGCTCGATAAGTCGTTTCGATATGAGGTCTATAACAATTCGAGAAACCACTTGTAACACTTACCAGTAAATCTTAGCAACCTTAGCCAGGGATTTCCGGTTATAGCCAATCGAACACAGCGCAACATCAACTCCCTATACCGGGAGAGACGAATCCCCTCCTATCGCTCATTGCCTCCATGTGACTCGGGACTGTACCCAAAAACCACCGTTTTGCACGCCTTCTTGGACGTGGTAAGGTGGAAATCAAAGCACAGTGGGAACCACACAAGACTCTATGACGATCTCGGGTGAACAGACTACTCTGTACCAGTGTCACCAGAGAACTGCCATCTGACGTAAGGTATAATACCATCTGGGAGTTCTCGGCGAGTCCGTCCAGTGTACCCAGTCTCTACTGAGCACCCGTATATCATCTCTGATGTCAAACACCGATGGATATGGGTCATCCATCGCCCATCTGTATGGGTCGAGAAGGTATACGCTAGTCTACTCTGGTATATCGATGCCCCGTCTTGATACACCCACGACTAGGGACTTTGAAGGATGTACTTATGGACTACCATGTCCCCACTAGTATGATCCGCATCATAGTCCAGGTAGTCAAGTACACATCCTAAGGGCTTTACCAACATGTATCAGAGAGACAATCTTTGTACACGTTAAGGTAAAGAGCAACCAGATAGCATACTATCATGTCGAGCAAGAAATGGCCTCTAGGGCATACATATTACTAACACGTACATAGCACGAATACTACGAGATACCTATCTGAAATGACGGAGGGCTACGGCTGGTTTTTGGCGAAAAACCTTTAACGTAATAAACTTGATATCGTTGAAGGAATCCAAGTGGTTATAAATATATAGAGGCGAAAACTTTTGCTAAAGAGGTCACTCCCGGTGAAGGGATCTCGGCTCTTTCCCCGTCGAATGGGGTGCAGGATATCCCAAACTGAATACCACGATGCAAAGAAAAAGTAATCTACTATAGTGAAGTTATTACGTTGACGCAAACTTTTACTCAAAGGGTCACTCCCGATGAAGGGATCTCAGCCCTTGCTTCGTCGAATGAGGTGCAGGATATTCCAAACTGAATACCATGGTGCAAAGCAAAAGAGAACGTCTGTAATGTCAGTTTTTAAAAACTTGGTTCCAACAATATCATATATATAGGTTTGTTTTATCCTTGCATTGATAAGAATCTATGCAGTCCCATCAATTAATCACACCAGAAAAGAACGAAAATAAAATGTACGTATATGCAATCCGCATTCGCCACTGGGCCCCATCATCATACTTAACTAATGACAGAGCGGGGGCTGGACTAGCGCGGGTGCAAAACATATACAACATCCAATAATATATATAACATTCGTCCCAGGCATGATATAAAGCAACATCACAGAAGCAATACAGAATGGTGGATAATCTGGAGCCCCGGTTTCACTTGAGCCGCAAGTGAGACCCGACGTTCCCTGTCGTGTGGATAGCCTGTGCAATGAAACCTATACCCCCTACGAGTGCGGCGAATAGCCCGCCAATTCTAGAGTAAGGTCCCCTCCGTCCCAACGCCATAAGATGCGGACCCGTTGCCCTCTAGAATCCGGCTATTCGTGCACCCCACCGCAGGGTAATCCCAGTACAGAAAAGAAAATAATATACAAGGGTGACATCGACCTCAGCCCGGTCGTGCCCCAAAATAATAATATACAAACTGGCAGTGATGGCAGTCTACATGTCAGACGCTCGCCCCGCAATATCAAATGTACAAATGAAATAAAACTGTACTAACATTACACCATTGCTATCCACCACGACGATCCAACCAACACCACAACACAACACAGAACATCAACGTGAATATCACGTTCGCAAACCCGTCTAAAGGAACATATAGCAGTTAGATGGGTTTACCGATAAAATGACATTCACGGTCGCAGATTATAATGGATGTACTGTCAAACGCACGCTTAAAATATCGATCGACTAAGTTCCAAATTGGCCCCAATAGCAAAACAATACTTCACTGAAACCTAAGCCAAAACAGAATATCACAAAAATCACAATTTCACATCAAGGGGATACAGTAAAAATTTGGAAGCCCGTCGCCACTAAATGGCCGCAGATCCGCCGCTAATGGGGGGGAAGTACGGCGGTTCCGCGGCGCCATGGAGGAATTAGAGGCCCAAATTTTTTCTGCACCTATAGAATCGCCTGCACGGATTTTTAAGCTACTGCAAATAATTTTTTGAACACTTTTGAAAAACGACAGCAAACAGAAAAATGAAACCGTGATTTTGGAAATTTCCGTCGATCGATCTTTCAAGCACGTTTAAACAAGCTAGTAAGGGGTTTAAAGGGTGGCTCTGATACCATGAAGGGTCCCGGCAGCGCCCCGGCCAACGAAAAGCGGCCAAAATGCGGAACAAAAATTTCTATAACCGGCGCTATCGTTACCCGATTTCCGGATCGACCTTAAACCCTATTCTAGCGAGCTAACTAAGAGTTGGAAAGGTTATACCGAGATGATCCGAGTCCTTCGGTCTTCATTCCAGGCTCCTAGCGATCCTTTAATCATGTTTGGTCGCCGGTCTTCCTCCATCTCCGATGATCCACCCGAGGGAAACGGCGCAAGCTCCAACCACGACGAACGAGAAAACCGACGCTCCAAAGTCGCTAGCTATGGAGAGTCGAGGTGTAGTAGTGTGTCACTATGTTTTTCTCTCTACCCTTGAGCTCAAGAAGAAACTCAAGAAGAAGATGAAAGAGGTGATGAAGCTTTTGCATGAGCAAAGAATTGGCTAAGGGTTTTTGTGTGAATGAGAGAGTGGGCTTAATGAAGCAAAAATGTAATCATCCCATCCCAAATGAAATGAACCCCTTCATCATATGGCCGGCCCCCCTCTCCTCCACACAAAATAAAAAACATTTTCTTTTTCAAAATAAACAAAGCAAACCATACCTTGTATCCATGCTTTGACCCATGCCTTGACTTAAGTCACCTTTTCCACCTCATTTATTAAACAAATGATTTTCCAAAAAGGAAAATCATATAAATAAGGTGGCATCTTCTTCTAGAAGCTATTCTGCACAAAATACGGAATACTTCCCGGTACATGTACCGAAATACATATACGCGTATTCGTACCAAAATACGAATAGCCGAGAGAGAAAACGAATAGTGAACAATAATACTAGAATATGTATATACAAATACATATATAAATTATTAAATCAAAACCTGATTTAATAATCTGGCTTAATCCTAAGCCGCTAGTATTATCAACCGTCCGATCAAAGTCTGCACAACAAGTGCACATATTTAATCGGACACCTGTATGTATCAACATACATCATGTACACCATATCGCTTGACCCGTGAAAACCCTCTGTGTGGGACTCTAAAGACTCGTCAATACGCTGGCAGTGGGTTTAACCACAAGCACGTCAGCGGCACTAGCTGTACGTAACGGCTACCCAGGTATTGAGCGAAAGGGAGGCCGACGAGCAAACTCATCCTGAATCCCTACTGAGCCTGACAGTGACAATATCCGTACAGTCCGGTATGTTCGTCTAAGAGTATCGCATATCGAGTCTATGGGGAGGATAAAGTCAGACCCCTAACAACGCGATATTTAGTGTCGGCATGATACTCATCACCTCCTGAGAAACTATCAATCCTGGATCGGTAATCCTCATCTACCATGGCCATGGATTTGTGGTGATGGCCACCCGTACACAACACGACATCAACCCCCAATACCGGGAGAGACGAATCCCCGACGATCCGATCACTGCCTCCACGTGGCTCGGGACTGTACCCAACTAAAACCTGTTTGCACGACTCCTTTGAGCCGTGGTAGGGTAGTAATCAAAGTACAGTGGGAACTCACACGAGACAAAAGACGATCTCAGGTCGACAGACTAACCTTTACACATGTCACCTGGGAACTGCTATCTTACAATATGTATAATACCGACTAGCAGGTTCCCGGCGAGTCCGTCCAGTGTACTCATAACCCAATGAGCACCTGTATACTATCTTAGGTGAAAAAACTAACACCAATGGCTTGTGAGACCTGGCCACCGCCCCTCGTCGGGGTCTCGATCAGTATACACTAGTCTACACTGGAGTATCGATGCCCGGTCTCGATACTACTACGACTAGGGACATTTAAGGATATACTTATAGACCCTAGATCCCATATATATGATCGCCATCATAATGCTGGCAGTCAAGAATGAATCTTATAGGCTCTATCAACATGTACATGATGATAAAGACAAACCAGATAGCATACTATCATCTTGAGTAAGACTGTTTTATCGGTATAGGTCCTACCTCAATCATCATAATCACAAGTCCGCGACTATGATAATTGCCTTGAGGGCACTATAGCCAACAAGAAGTAACTTAGTTTAGCTTCTTAGTCGCGAACCCTAGAATAAGGTTTACACCCATACGCACACACACACTTGCATACTTTTATTTACCTGTGCATATATGGGGATATGTATACACACACACACACACATACACACATGGGTATGGGACTGTGTATGTGTGTGTGTGTGTGTGTGTGTGTGTGTGTGTGTATACATATACATATACATGGATTATGAGTATAGTACATGATATTTGGAGATGAGTCGATGGGATTGGGCTTGATGCCATGAGATCGGTGATATGACGTGGTTCGTATTATGAGATACGACACGATGTTTAGCGGGTCCTTTAGGCATGGTGTTTTCATACACACGCATGCGTATAGATGGTATCAGATTGTACTAGACGTAGATCAGTACCCCCAGATTATGATATATGATAAAGAGGATACCGGATGAATAATGAGATAAATGTGATATTTGACCCGTACCTAGATTTGGGATGTCGTACAATGGATTTACCGTACGAGCTATATTGATGATAGATCCGCACTCTTGACTCGAGGATGTCATATTATATAGGGTATCGTATGGGATACTATTGAGGCGGGATCACTGACTATTATATATATATATATATATATATATATATATATATATATATATATATATATATATATCGACTCAGATTTTAGGCGGGTTCCTTACCTTTTTCTTTGCCTGTTAGCTCAGACCTGTAGTTACCTGTATGACTCGTTTACATTATTGCATATTCTTTATTGTTGTGTTTATTATTCAGCTCCCGCATATTTCTGCTACTCGCATCACATTGCATACTTATATCGTGTTTTCATATGCTAGTATTGAAATCATGTTGTCAGAACACCAGCACCATTACCGATGATGCGTATGTCCCACATACACTTACTTGCCGGCTCACACACATCATCATCGGTAATTGCCATGTCACGTACACTTAGAGAATATTTCTCATTTGATATCGCTGTTAGCTGGTAGTTTCGACATATTATTACTGTGCTAGTTTAGATATCGCATTCATTACTGCTGTACTTCATGCATATTTATTATTCATTGTCATGCATTTTTATTTAAGGGCCAGTCCGGATTGCCGGAGCCCAATACTTTTAAATTCATTGTTTATCTATTCTCGAGATTTGGGTTTTCCATGAGATTTATGGATTTGGAGAAACCGCAAGATTTTATAAAACTGATAATCATTTTAAAATGAAAGTTGCGATTTTCTCATGATATGATTTGAGATTGTTCACCATGAGTTTTCTCGGCTCTTGAGCGATATCTTACACCCAATTCGAGGAGGAGTAGGAACCGTCTGTGGGTGCATGGTGGACCCGGTGCGGTACCCCGGGGCAAGAAGATCGCAGTTGATCGGCGTTGAGCCTGTGACAGGGGAGCATTGCTGACCGGTGATTGTATTGTGACTCGTCGGATATCCGGAGGATACCGATCGGAGTTGGGCCAGGCCGGATAGCCGGAGCCCAGCGGCCAGTCCGGATAGCCGGAGCCCCAGATATTGATATTGAGGTATTGAGATATTATGATATGGGCCAGTCCGGATAGCCGGAGCCCTAGATATTGAGATATTGGGATTTATGTTTTGTGTCGATTCTAGACACTGATTTATGTTGATTTCATTGATGATACCTCATTTTATATAAATAAAAATCTTACTAAAACAAGAAAACAGTTTCTTCATTTACATGTATTCTGTTTTCATTACATTACATTCATACCTCATATACATGATATATTGCTACCTGAGGCACTGACACGAGCACATGGGATTACACTTATGCATAGATGTTTACCCTTGCCACCTTTTCATGCTTCAGACATTATCATTTTGAGGTTATATATATATATATATATATATATATATATATATTATTGATCGTATTGACCTAGGATTGAGTCATACATACGATTTCTGCTTGGTGATGTTTTCTACTCACTAGTTGGCAGCTCACCCCCGTTGTGCCACAGTTCTTGCAGGTTTTGCCGTACAGATTTCGTTACGGCTTTGCTGGCACACTGTTTCCATTCCGGATGATTGCTTTGGTAGGTGGGTTCACTTGTATCGTGACCACCATTGTATTTTATTTTATTCATTGTATCTAGTAAACTCCATCAACCAGACTTGTATATTATTTCAGACTTAGAAAACCAGTTGTGTATTATTTCGACCTTAGAGTCGCGCGTTGTATTATTATGGATTTCATGTTGATTTGAGTTTTCTTTGCAGTTTTGATCCTCGCCCTTCGGCGTTGTATATTATATTGCTTGCGTGGTTGTGACCGTCGATTGACGAAGAGCTAGCTCCCGCTTGTGGATGCATTTTATCATTGATGTATATATTATTCGTGTTGTACCCCGTTTGGGGCAAGTTTTTACAATGGAAACTCTGCCGAAATTTTCAGAAAAGACTTGGGATTTTAGAAACGCATAATTCAGCTTATGCTATTAAAAACACTTCTTTAAAATGAGTTTTCCTTCATTTATTATTTAAAATGGTTTTAGATTTCTGGGCTTTTGGCTTACTTGAATTAGATGGGGTCCTATAGACTTCATATGATTCGAGGGCCAGTCACTTGCCATTTTGGGTCATGGCATATATAGAGAGCAATCTCGTATCACAAGATATGAAACCTCGAAAGAATTTCTTCAAGCGAGGTTGGCTATCGGGTCATCTGTAGAGGACAACGTCCTTACAATGACTAGCTATATCGATGAGCTCACGGACCTGAAGACCACGTTGGAGAACGGGTCACATACTGACTTGATTCTACAGTCCTTACCCTCTACTTACACTCTGAAGGAAACCAGGGAGACACCCGCTCTGCTAATTGGGGAATCCTCCTCTTCTGCATCCGAGGCGAAAGCAAAGAGTCAGAAGAAGAAGACCTCCACAAAGCCGATATATGATGTCAGTAAGGTAGAAGGAAAGGGAAGAGCAAAAGTTTCGGGACTAACAGTAGGGAAGGAGGGACGTTCCTATTGTTATGGGAAAGGACATTGGCAGAAAGGTTGCAGGGCTTTGAAAGCCAGTAGCCAGGATTCGAAGCACGTTGTGGCTTCGGTTTCGGGTGTGTTTGTAATAGAAAATTGTATGTCAATTAACTCTACTTCCTGGATACTAGATACCGGATCAGGATCTCATATCTATAATTCATTACAGCCTTTGAGAAACCGTAGAGTTATCAGGATAGGTGATATGACTCTCAGAGTTGCGAACGGAATGAGCGGGGACACTGAATCCGTAGGGGAATATCGCCTAGGATTGACAAGTGGGCAGATATTGATTCTACGTAACTGTTTGTATGTACCTAGTCTAGCTTGTAATATCATATCTGTATCCTTACTTTCTAAGGAAGGATATGATTTTACATTTGTAAGCGATGTGGTCCACATCCACCTAAATCAAGTTTTGATTGGGTCGGGTACATTAGATAACGATATATACGTATTAAATCAAGCTAAGGTTTTCAGTGTCCAGAACACACTTAAAAGAAAGTCTCCGGAAATAAATCAGGCTTTCTTATGGCATTCTAGACTGGGTCACATCAATGAAACACGATTAATGAAGTTACATAGAGAGGGATATTTGAATTCATTCGAATATCAGTCTTATGCTACTTGTGAATCTTGTCTCATGGGAAAGATGACAAAGACTTCGTTTACTGGACACGGAGTAAGAGCGAGCGAGCTCTTGGGATTCATACACAGCGATGTGTATGGTCCAATGTCTACAAATGCGCAAGGTGTTTATTCCTATTTCATTACTTTTACGGATGATTTCTCTAGGAATGGACATGTCTTCTTGATGAAGCATAAATCCGAGACCTTTGAGAAATTCCGGGAATACAAGAATGAAGTGGAAAAACAAACAGGAAAAAGTATCAAGACACTGTGATCTGATCGAGGTGGTGAATACTTAAGTGCCGAGTTCCTGGGCTACTTAAAAGAGAATGGAATTCTCTCTCAGCTTACTCCTCCATACACACCTCAACAAAACGATGTATCGGAAAGGAGGAATCGAACCCTATTGGATATAGTTCGTTCCATGATGAGTAAGGCTGAGTTACTATGATCCTTCTGGGGTTATGCACTAGAATCAGCTGCATATCTTTTGAACAAGGTTCCAACCAAGACTGTGCCTACCACACTATATTAGATGTGGAGTGGGAAGAAACCCAGTCTTAAGTACCTTAAGATATGGGGATGTCCAGCTTTTGTAAAAAAGCAGCAAGCGGACAAACTCGAGGCACGCTCAGTACTGTGTAAGTTTGTGAGATACCCTAAGAACTCCAGGGGGTATCTTTTCTATTACGCAGAGGAACAAAAGGTTTTTGTTTCTTAACATCCCCACTTCTTGGAAACTGAATTTTTAGAAAATCAGAAAAGTGGGAGCGTAATAGAACTGGAAGAAACTTCAGAACCACAAGCTATTACTAAAAGCTTGGTAGAACCAGAAGTTTCAAAAGAAACAGACAAACCAGCGCCACTCCGCAGGAGTAATAGGCAGTCTCATCCTCCTGAGAGATACTACGATTTTCTCATAGACGGGGATCGAGAGGATTGCATCATTGACAATGATGAGCCTACTAGTGTCACGACCCGAAAGAGCACGTGACTGGCCCTCGAACCATATGAAATCTATAGGACTCCATCTGATCCAAGTAAGCCAAAGCCCAGAAATCTAAAACCATTTTAAGAGTAAGTGAAGAAAACTGGTTTAAAGAAGTGAAGGAAAATATGTTTGAAGTCGAGGTTTTTAAATAACTAAGCCGAAGGTGCATTTTTAAAAGGTAAAGTCTTTTCTAAAAATTTCGGCAGAGTTTCTTTTGTAAATACTGGCCCCGAACGGGATACAACAAGCATAACATATATACAATGATAAAAGGCATCCCCAAGCGGGAGCTAGCTCTTCGTCAATTGACGGTCACAACCACACATGCAATATAATATACAACGCCGAAAGGCGAGGATCAATCCAAAAGAAACACAGTAAGCATGAAAACCGCAATACTACTAAGCGCGACTCTAAGGCCAAATAAAACATCACTAAAGTCTGAGTCTGAAACAATAAAAAAATTTGGTTGATGGAAATTCTAGATACAAAGAATAATATAAGTACAATGGTGGTTTTGATGCAAAAGGAACCACCTACCAAATGCAATTCACCCGCAAGGAAGCAATGTGCCAGAAATGCCGCAAAGGAACCTGTACGGCAAAACCTGCAAGAACTGTGGCACAACGGGGGTGAGTTGCCAACTCGTGAATAGAGAATAACTACAAGCAGAAACCGAACGCAAGACATAATCCTAGGTCAAAACGATCAGTACAAAATCCTCAATATAAAACATGCAGCCTATAACAAGGCTAGGGTAAATATCTAACCCGAGTGTAATCTCCTGTGCCTGTGTCAGTGCCTCAGGTAGCAATATAACATAAGAATGAGGTATGAATGCATGAGAACATAATACATGTAAATGAAGAAACTGTTTTCATACTTTAGTGAGATTTCCTTTGTATTTTTAAAATGAGTTATCATAATGAAATCAGCATAAAACAGTGCCTAACATCGGCACAAAACGTAATCCAAATATCCCGATATCTCTGTATCCCAATCATAAAATCTAGGGCGCCGTCAGTCCAGACCGGCCCCTACCATCAACCTCAAGACCACGACGGTATCCTCCGGATATCCGACGCGTCAGGTAAAATCACCGGTCGGTAGTGCTCCCCTGCCAGGCTCAACGTCATCACCACATTCATCTTGCCCCGGGGTACCGCACCGGGTCCACCATGTACCCGAAACGGTTCATCCGTCTCCTCGAATCGGGTTTCCAAATCCATCAGCAAACTCATGGTGGACGACTCATACATCATGGGAAAACCGCACTTTTTATTTTAAAAGAGAGAAAATGTTTATCTATGTTTTTGCGGTTTTCCTCCAAATCCAGAAAATCTCACGGAAATCCAAATCCAAAACCTCAGTAACACGTAAAATAGTGAATATATGCATGAGAATCCATGAATGCGGCATAACAATGAATATCAGTATGCATGAAGTAGCAGGTAATAACTACAATGTCTAAACTATTAGCTAATAGGTTATGTCAAGCAATAGTATTTTCTAAGGTGTACGTGACATGGCAATTACCGATGAAGATGTGTGTGAGCCGGCAAGTAAGTGTACGTGGTACATACGCAACATCGGTAATGGTGCTGGTGTCCTAACAGCATGATATCAATAATGCAGTATGAAACATAATATAAGAATGCGATGCAAAGCGAACCACAAAAAAAGTGGGAGCTGAATCTAGACGCAACTATAACTAATCTGCATTAATCTAATATAAGTCCTACAAATGGTGCCTTTTGAAATATCACGAATCATGGGGTTTTGAAAATAGGGGCTACGGTGTTTTTATGAAAAGATACGCCTTTTGAAATGTCCGTAGATCCCTTGACCTGTCTTTTAAAATACCCACGACCCGCTAGTTTTGAAATAGGTAGGAATCTAATCTAATCTAACAATTACACTAAACTATACAGCTGAACTAACAAGCTGAGCTACAAGTAAGGAAACCGCCTAACATCTGAGTCGATATATATATATAGATATAATAGTCGGTGATTCCGCCTCAATAGTATCGCGTACGATACAGTATATCATATGACATCCTCAAGTCATGAGTGCGGATCTATCATCAATGTAAAGCTCATACGGTAAATCGTCGTACGGCATCCCAATAGCTGGGTACGGGTCAATATCACACTATCTCATCACACTTCAGGTATCACTATCAACATATCATATAATCTGGGGTACTATTCTATGTCTAGTATAAATCGATACCATCAATAAAGTATGCATGCGGGGGTAAACACACATCCCAAGCCCGCAAGAATCACATTTCGTATCCCAAATACGAATCATATCACATCACCGATCTCGAGGCACAAAGCCCAATATCATTGACTCATCTCCAAAGTCATCCAATATCATCAACACAGTGCCAGTATAAGTAATATGCAAGGGTGTGCGTGTAGGTGTAATTCTATTCTAGGGTTCGCGACTATGAACTACACTAGTCACTTCTAACCCTACACTATCCATAATACACCTAACTATCATATATAATAACAACTACGGACTGCGGGGGTGCTATACGCCATCCACCCGACTTTCCCCAGTAGATATAATCTACTCACCTAGCGTCTTCATTTGTGGACGTCGCCACGCGCTTGCTTGTCGTCCCGAAGTCTTCATGGGGTACCTACACATCAAAATATCGTATATGCGCATTAAAACCAAATCAAAGCTAAAACGGCACATGAAATCCAAAATGATACGATAAGAGGCCTATAGGTTAAAACCCATGGCACGCCTTCAAAACCATCAACACATCCTCTATATCGTCGTATAAACGCCAAATAGTCGAGGCAAAACACAATCCACAATTGCAGAATTAAAAATACGGAATACGGAAACATGAATCTAAAACAGCAACTTAGGAAATATGTCCCAGATTTTACCCTAGGTCACTTTATACAAATCTATATATACCAGGGGTCTAACATGAACATGTAGGAGCTACATAACCAATACGAGCCAAAATGGTGGGACCCAGGCCGCAATTTGCGGCCAATGGGGATAAATTGGCGGCCGGGAAGAAGAAGTGGGAGCTGGGGTCTTGGGGTTAGCTTCCTGGGTGCCTGCACGTGTCACTGTCCAATCAATTTTAATTTAGGGTGTCTCGGGTGATAGAAGATTCAATATACCCTTCACAGATTTCATAAATTCCCCGATATCGGTTTCTAAAATCCGTATTATGGTTTAAGCTTCAGGTTTTGGGTTTCCAATTCATACACTAGGGTGATGGTATAACCTCTACTGACCTCAATTCCATATTACAACCCATAAATCATCACAACCCTAACTAGGTTATCCACAAGTCCACAATATCACACAATATCGATTCGATCTTAATATGAGGGTAAAGGAAATGCATAAACTAAGTTTAAGGTCCAGAAAATACCTCATTTGGCAACTCAAGAATTTTCTTGAGTTGCCCCTAGTGGCCAAAATCCTTGCTTCTTTAGCACCAAGTGTAGATCTAGGGATTGTGCACACATTTAATGAAATGGAGATTGGGTTTTGGGGTTGTTTTAGAGGTGTTTTGGAGCTTGAAGAGGGGAGGGAAAGGAGGTGCAGGAGCAGCAGCAGGAGAAGGGAGAAGAGGGAGGGAAATGAGGGGAGAAATGGTTAAGTCCTTAGTCAATGAAGCCCATACCTCTCTCTCTCACCAACTACCCATTTCTTTATTCTTTTCCTTTTCTTTTTCCTTTTAAAACCCTTCTCACTCAAATAGTAAACCCAAATGAAAAGCATGGCAAGAAAATGCACAAGTGTGAAAAAGTGATATGTGCATGTGTTGCACAAAAAGCTAAAAACCGATTAGCGATTTTTAATCGCGATTAGCACTAAATTAGTGTCAAATTAATCACAAAAACTTTAAAATGTCATAATTCTCTAATTTACCCTATTTTAGAATTTTCCAAAATTTTCCCCCATTTATTTGTATTTAATAATTCCAAAATATTAAAATATTCAATAAAATAATATTAAATTATAAAAATTCCCAAAATTAACATTTTATCTTTTTTGAAATGTTACAATCTACCCCACTTAAAGAAATTCGGTCCCCGAATTTAAATTTAAACCCCCAATACTAAAACAATTTTTGTAATACTCCAATTTGTCGGGGCTCCGAAGACATCAATACATAGAGAATATCCTATGCGTCTGGTGCGCAAGGAATCAAAATCCATATATGTGTCATACAGGTGTACAAAACAACATCTAGGTGCAACGGATGTGCACGAAACATCTGTCATAGGCAACGTGTGTGCCTGACAGCAACCAAATCAGGTGCATGTAACATGCACGAAGAATCCCGATTTAGTGCATCTGGCGTGCACCAAAATCGTATATCAAAACACTAAAGGTGCATGAAAACTCTGCTGGAAGTGTAAATCAAATCACTGTATAAGGTGGGCGTGAATTCACAATCAAAACTTCGAATGTAATAACTATGTGCAAAATATAAATATCCAGTGGGTGCATGAAACAAATATCATGAAACTCAGTCATCAAAACTAAATCATGCAAACAGAACGCCCAAAATACCGAAATCCAAAATGACGGATACGTGATAATCGAATCACAAAATCACAAATCATAGTACCGTCGTCGGTAGTTCCTCCTTCAAGGTCGAGAAGGAGTCGGTGCATCCACTGCTAGCAGCGCAAGATATCTACTTGTCTCTTGCTCACGGTCTGGCGCCCTCTGACTCTGGGTCCTTATCTTCTCTGAGGATTACCTATCTCGCAGTCAATCGGCTCATCGTCCCTGTCAGGTGTGCTAACGGGGACGATTCCGTTCTGGCACTTCTCTGGTCACCTATCGGTCAATCCTCACGACCACTCGTGAGGCAGCCCATCACTGGCGTCGGCCTCTGGCTCTCTGAATGCACGTCACATATCTGATCCTGGGTGCAAACATCATTGCAGCAATGTCCTGGAAGGAATCCTGCTCAAGGTCTCTTCCGATCTTTCCTATGCCGAACTGTACAGAGGCTGGCTCTCCTGCATAATCTCTTCTCACTCGATAGACATCTGTGTCCTCAGCACAATATTTCTCGGAATCTGGTTGCATCCCAATGCCTCTGTAAGCATATCTGACCTCTGGTCTCGACGGGAAGCAATGACAGCTCGTCAGCGTCTCGCCCGAACCTCTGGTTCCACCTGTCTCTATCGTCGTCCACTATGACGTCACGCCATGCATATCTACGCACTGCACTGTTGTCGGCCACGGTCAATCTGAAGTCTCTCACACGGACTCGAAATCGCGTACTCTGTAGCTTCATCATTCTGTAGAAGATGTCAGGCCGAACAGGCCCTCGGGAACACGTCCCAACCATCGAAGGAATACTCAATACTCGTCCGTCCTTGATCGATTCGCAACGCATCTGGGTAAGTTCCTTTATCCGAATCTGGTCAACTACCTCGTCGACAATGCTAACTCTGGCCTGCTGGTTGTGCGCAATATGACCACTCCTGGGTCGGGTCTTCTCGTATAGTATTCCAGAAAGGTCATGTCGAAGTCTCTCTCAAATCTCATCCCTGCCGAATTGCCCAGAAGTCATCATCCCTTGCTGAAGCAAATTCTTGTTCCGGAACGGCTGCATACTTATCGCGCTTCTTTCTGGAAGATATATCCATATACAACGCCTCTGGGTGCGTATCACATCTCTAATGTCAGCGGAGTGGGACGTCATCTCGTCGAAATCTCTTGCGAACTCTTTTCTTCACTCTGCTTCAATGTCGACTGATTCGGACTCGTCTCATCGTGGCTGCATGGACTATGCTCCAACGGCTATACTCGTATCTGGAGTCTCCCAAGCAATGCATCCCATCACATGATATCCGAATGATGTCGAAACATTCGATCGACTCGTCAGAACCTTATAATCCCCCAAGAGATCAACATCTTGAGTACAGTTTAATAGTATCGAGTACATGCCTCAGCGTCGGTAGTCCAGCCGTAAAAGGGCAAACCCAAGCCTCACTAATGGCGCCGCGGAACTGCCGTAAACCCTAAGGTTCAAAGGCTTTCACACGGTCATTAAGTCGAGTTAGGGTTTCATTCTTCTAGAGGGTCCATAGAATCACCTGCATGTCTTTCCGTATACTTTAAACTTGGAAAATGGGCTCCTGACATTCGATCGTCTCAATCGACTCTCAACGAATCTGCGGGAAGTCGTCTCTAGCTGGAATCAATCTATCTGATGACCTCGAATCGGTAAACGGACGAACCAAATGTCCTAGTCATTCATCCTCAGGTGACTGGCGACTCGCTATCATCTCTCTAAGTATATGCTCACGCTGCAGCAGCTCCAACCATCTGGGCGATATCTCGTCATTTGCAGCAGCAACTGTCTCATTCACCTGTACGCCGAACAGCGCCTCAATCCTCCAGGAAAGACGACGCATTGGCGGTCATCTCTGAATCGGTCTGCCCTAGATCTGAGTAAGACTCTCCACACTGGAAATCTTCAACTCAACTGGGCCCGCTCCGGTGCATAAATCGGACAAATCACTTTCGTCTCTCAAATCGAGTAGACTAGCTATAATCTGTCTCATATCTGTCTGGAAGCTCCGACAATCTAAGCTCGTAAGCTCCGAAAGCGACATCCCGTCAATCTCAGCAACAGCTGGTCCCTCTGTCTGCACGGTAGGCGACATCATAATCTCTGAGGTATGATGTACATCAACAGTCCTCTCTCAACTGGCAGCTCTAACAATGGCCCGATCATCCGGTGCAAAACCAAGCACTCGCCTCCACTTGAGGTCACAGTCATCAATACTAACTCGAGACGTTCCCATGTCACCAGAAAACACAATGGTTAGCCCTCGTACCAGACGAGCTCGCACTGACCGTAACCCTAGCAGCAGCCCAAACTGCGCTCAAACATGGCGACAGGAACCTCAATCGAGTATCGAAGAGAGCAGATCAATGGCAAGAAAGGAAAAAACAGATCCAGAGTGGATACACGATCATAAGAAGGAATAACATCAATGAAGGTATGATCATGGACTAATAGAATCGGGGATCTCAAATGGATGTATAATCATGGATATAAAGAGAATCACTGATCTCGAAAATATGTACATCCTAAGGTTCCTTAAGCGGAGTGGTGTGTCGTAAGTATGCCGCGGAACATACCAACGGTACGTCACTCTACTTTAGTCACCTATTCCATCAACCAAGGGTCATCCTATACGACGAAAGTTCGGGTCTAATACCCCCTCGACTAAGTCTAAGTTCCGTAAGGTCAAGCCTAAGTTCCGTATATATATAAACGCCCTAGGCTCTACATAGTCAAACTTAGACTCGAACCAAGGTCAACCTAGCGCTCTGATACCAACTTTGTCACGACCCGAAAGAGCACGTGACTGGCCCTCGAACCATATGAAATCTATAGGACTCCATCTGATCCAAGTAAGCCAAAGCCCAGAAATCTAAAACCATTTTAAGAGTAAGTGAAGAAAACTGGTTTAAAGAAGTGAAGGAAAATATGTTTGAAGTCGAGGTTTTTAAATAACTAAGCCGAAGGTGCATTTTTAAAAGGTAAAGTCTTTTCTAAAAATTTCGGCAGAGTTTCTTTTGTAAATACTGGCCCCGAACGGGATACAACAAGCATAACATATATACAATGATAAAAGGCATCCCCAAGCGGGAGCTAGCTCTTCGTCAATTGACGGTCACAACCACACATGCAATATAATATACAACGCCGAAAGGCGAGGATCGATCCAAAAGAAACACAGTAAGCATGAAAACCGCAATACTACTAAGCGCGACTCTAAGGCCAAATAAAACATCACTAAAGTCTGAGTCTGAAACAATAAACAAATTTGGTTGATGGAAATTCTAGATACAAAGAATAATATAAGTACAATGGTGGTTTTGATGCAAAAGGAACCACCTACCAAATGCAATTCACCCGCAAGGAAGCAATGTGCCAGAAATGCCGCAAAGGAACCTGTACGGCAAAACCTGCAAGAACTGTGGCACAACGGGGATGAGTTGCCAACTCGTGAATAGAGAATAACTACAAGCAGAAACCGAACGCAAGACATAATCCTAGGTCAAAACGATCAGTACAAAATCCTCAATATAAAACATGCAGCCTATAACAAGGCTAGGGTAAATATCTAACCCGAGTGTAATCTCCTGTGCCTGTGTCAGTGCCTCAGGTAGCAATATAGCATAAGAATGAGGTATGAATGCATGAGAACATAATACATGTAAATGAAGAAACTGTTTTCATACTTTAGTGAGATTTCCTTTGTATTTTTAAAATGAGGTATCATAATGAAATCAGCATAAAACAGTGCCTAACATCGGCACAAAACGTAATCCAAATATCCCGATATCTCTGTATCCCAATCACAAAATCTAGGGTGCCGTCAGTCCAGACCGGCCCCTACCATCAATCTTAAGACCACGACGGTATCCTCCGGATATCCGACGCGTCAGGTAAAATCACCGGTCGGTAGTGCTCCCCTGCCAGGCTCAACGTCATCACCACATTCATCTTGCCCCGGGGTACCGCACCGGGTCCACCATGTACCCGAAACGGTTCATCCGTCTCCTCGAATCGGGTTTCCAAATCCATCAGCAAACTCATGGTGGACGACTCATACATCATGGGAAAACCGCACTTTTTATTTTAAAAGAGAGAAAATGTTTATCTATGTTTTTGCGGTTTTCCTCCAAATCCAGAAAATCTCACGGAAATCCAAATCCAAAACCTCAGTAACACGTAAAATAGTGAATATATGCATGAGAATCCATGAATGCGGCATAACAATGAATATCAGTATGCATGAAGTAGCAGGTAATAACTACAATGTCTAAACTATTAGCTAATAGGTTATGTCAAGCAATAGTATTTTCTAAGGTGTACGTGACATGGCAATTACCGATGAAGATGTGTGTGAGCCGGCAAGTAAGTGTACGTGGTACATACGCAACATCGGTAATGGTGCTGGTGTCCTAACAGCATGATATCAATAATGGAGTATGAAACATAATATAGGAATGCGATGCAAAGCGAACCATAAAAAAAGTGGGAGCTGAATCTAGACGCAACTATAACTAATCTGCATTAATCTAATATAAGTCCTACAAATGGTGCCTTTTGAAATATCACGAATCATGGGGTTTTGAAAATAGGGGCTACGGTGTTTTTATGAAAAGATACGCCTTTTGAAATGTCTGTAGATCCCTTGACCTGTCTTTTAAAATACCCACGACCCGCTAGTTTTGAAATAGGTAGGAATCTAATCTAATCTAACAATTACACTAAACTATACAGCTGAACTAACAAGCTGAGCTACAGGTAAGGAAACCGCCTAACATCTGAGTCGATATATATATAGATATAATAGTCGGTGATTCCGCCTCAATAGTATCGCGTACGATACAGTATATCATATGACATCCTCAAGTCATGAGTGCGGATCTATCATCAATGTAAAGCTCATACGGTAAATCGTCGTACGGCATCCCAATAGCTGGGTACGGGTCAATATCACACTATCTCATCACACTTCAGGTATCACTATCAACATATCATATAATCTGGGGAACTATTCTATGTCTAGTATAAATCGATACCATCAATAAAGTATGCATGCGGGGGTAAACACACATCCCAAGCCCGCAAGAATCACATTTCGTATCCCAAATACGAATCATATCACATCACCGATCTCGAGGCACAAAGCCCAATATCATTGACTCATCTCCAAAGTCATCCAATATCATCAACACAGTGCCAGTATAAGTAATATGCAAGGGTGTGCGTGTAGGTGTAATTCTATTCTAGGGTTCGCGACTATGAACTACACTAGTCACTTCTAACCCTACACTATCCATAATACACCTAACTATCATATATAATAACAACTACGGACTGCGGGGGTGCTATACGCCATCCACCCGACTTTCCCCAGTAGATATAATCTACTCACCTAGCGTCTTCATTTGTGGACGTCGCCACGCGCTTGCTTGTCGTCCCGAAGTCTTCATGGGGTACCTACACATCAAAATATCGTATATGCGCATTAAAACCAAATCAAAGCTAAAACGGCACATGAAATCCAAAATGATACGATAAGAGGCCTATAGGTTAAAACCCATGGCACGCCTTCAAAACCATCAACACATGCTCTATATCGTCGTATAAACGCCAAATAGTCGAGGCAAAACACAATCCAAAATTGCAGAATTAAAAATACGGAATACGGAAACATGAATCTAAAACAGCAACTTAGGAAATATGTCCCAGAATTTACCCTAGGTCACTTTATACAAATCTATATATACCAGGGGTCTAACATGAACATGTAGGAGCTACATAACCAATACGAGCCAAAATGGTGGAACCCAGGCCGCAATTTGCGGCCAATGGGGATAAATTGGCGGCCGGGAAGAAGAAGTGGGAGCTGGGGTCTTGGGGTTAGCTTCCTGGGTGCCTGCACGTGTCACTGTCCAATCAATTTTAATTTAGGGTGTCTCGGGTGATAGCAGATTCAATATACCCTTCACAGATTTCATAAATTCCCCGATATCGGTTTCTAAAATCCGTATTATGGTTTAAGCTTCAGGTTTTGGGTTTCCAATTCATACACTAGGGTGATGGTATAACCTCTACTGACCTCAATTCCATATTACAACCCATAAATCATCACAACCCTAACTAGGTTATCCACAAGTCCACAATATCACACAATATCGATTCGATCTTAATATGAGGGTAAAGGAAATGCATAAACTAAGTTTAAGGTCCAGAAAATACCTAATTTGGCAACTCAAGAATTTTCTTGAGTTGCCCCTAGTGGCCAAAATCCTTGCTTCTTTAGCACCAAGTGTAGATCTAGGGATTGTGCACACATTTAATGAAATGGAGATTGGGTTTTGGGGTTGTTTTAGAGGTGTTTTGGAGCTTGAAGAGGGGAGGGAAAGGAGGTGCAGGAGCAGCAGCAGGAGAAGGGAGAAGAGGGAGGGAAATGAGGGAAGAAATGGTTAAGTCCTTAGTCAATGAAGCCCATACCTCTCTCTCTCACCAACTACCCATTTCTTTATTCTTTTCCTTTTCTTTTTCCTTTTAAAACCCTTCTCACTCAAATAGTAAACCCAAATGAAAAGCATGGCAAGAAAATGCACAAGTGTGAAAAAGTGATATGTGCATGTGTTGCACAAAAAGCTAAAAACCGATTAGCGATTTTTAATCGCGATTAGCACTAAATTAGTGTCAAATTAATCACAAAAACTTTAAAATGTCATAATTCTCTAATTTACCCTATTTTAGAATTTTCCAAAATTTTTCCCCATTTATTTGTATTTAATAATTCCAAAATATTAAAATATTCAATAAAATAATATTAAATTATAAAAATTCCCAAAATTAACATTTTATCTTTTTTGAAATGTTACAACTAGCTTCTAGTAAGCCATTCAGAGCGGCGACTTGGTAAAATGGCTGGATGCAATGCGGACCGAAATGGAGTCCATGTACACCAACAAAGTATGGACTTTGGACATTGCTCCAGAAGGGGTAAAACCCATAGGCTGCAAATGGATCTTCAGAAAGAAGATTGGTGTAAATGGACAGGTTGAAACCTATAAGGCTAGACTTGTTACAAAGGGTTTTCGTCAAAGACCTGGTTTGGACTATGACGAAACATTTTCTCCAGTGGCTATGCTCAAATCCATTCGGATCTTTCTTGCCATTGCTGCCTTCCACGATTATGAGATCTGGCAGATGGACGTAAAGACGGCTTTTCTAAATGGTAATTTGGAATAGTGCGTCTATATGGATCAGTCGGAGGGTTTCATTCAAAATAGGAGCAGCGGTAAAGTGTGCAAGTTTCTTAAGTCCATTTATGGACTAAAGCAGGCATCGCGGAGTTGGAACATCTGTTTTAATGATACTGTCAAAGAATTCGACTTTATCAAAAATTCAGATGAACCATGCATTTACAGTAAGATTATAAGGAGAACTGTGCTATTCCTCGTCTTGTACGTGGATGACATTCTCTTAATAGCAAATGACATTTCTATGCTACAGTCAGTCAAAGGATTCTTGTCACAGAGGTTCTCCATGAAGGACCTGGGTGATGCCTCCTACATTCTGGGGATCCAGATCTATCGTGATAGATGTAAAAGGATATTGGGACTTTCACGGTCCAGGTACATCGACACCATACTGAAAAGATTTAGTATGGAAGATTTAAAAAGCGGTAATCTACCGGCTTATCACGGAATCACCCTCTCAAAAGAGATGTCTCCCAAGACTGATTTGGAAAGGGCTCGCATGTCATCTATACCCTACGCATCTGCGGTAGGCTCTATAATGTATGCGATATTATGTATCGGACCAGTTGTAGCATACGCATTGAGCGTTGTAAGCCGGTATCAGTCGAACCCAGGAGAGAAACATTAGATAGAAGTAAAGAACATTTTCAAGTACCTAAGAAAGACTAAGGAGATATTCTTGGTGTATGGCGGAAAAGGTCTCCAGATCGAGGCCTTTGCTGACTCCAGCTTCCAGAGTGACAAGGATGATTCCAAGTCCATGTCAGGTTATTTCTTTACCCTCAATAGAGGGGCGGTCTGTTGGAAGAGCTCCAAGTAGGACACCATTGCTGACTCGACGATGGAAGCGGAGTACATAGCTGCTTGCGATGCCGCAAAAGAAGTTGTCTGGATGAAGAAGTTCCTGATAGAACTTCAGGTGGTTCCGACCATTGTTGATCCAATACCTCTGTATTGTGACAACAACGGCGCTATAGCTTTAGAGAAGGAACCCAGGTCCCATTAGAAGTCCAGACACATTTTGAGGCGGTACCACCTGATCAGGGAGATCATAGATCGCCGAAGGATCGAGGTGAGGAGAGTAGATACAGAGAATAACACTGCAGATCCACTTAGGAAGGCCATCCCTCAGACACAGTTCGAGCGGCTGATCGAGATGATAGGTCTGCGATACGCCAGTACATGGCCCTAGTGAAAGTGGGAGATTGTTAGTGTATATTCCCTAGAGGCCATTATTGTATCATACTGGTTTGTATATTACTTAATGGAAGCTTGGGATATTCACAGTTATATTGACAGTCTTGCTCAAAATGGTAGTATGCTACTTGGTTTGTTTCTACTTCAATATGTGCATGTGTTTATTTTAGCATATCGCTTATACATATTAGGGGAGCCCTTAGGATCTTTGCTTGATTACCAGCATTGTGATGGCAGTCACACTAGTGGGGGCTGGGTAATCTACAAGCATGTCCTTATACAGGTCGCTAGTCGTAGGATTATCGAGACGGGGCATCAATACTCCGGAGTAGACTAGTGTATACACTTCTCATCCCAGCAGAGGGGATGGTCTATCCCACAGCCATTAGTACGTCGTACTGAAGATAGTATGCAGGTTCTCGTTAGGTTATGAGTACACTGGACATGACTTGTTGAGAACTGTTGGTTGGTATTATACCTATTGTCAGGTAGCAGTTCCCAGATGACATGAGTACAGCTTAGTCCGTCGACTTGACACTGCTACTCCGCCTCGAGTTTGTTCCCACTGTACTTTGATTACTACCCTACCACGGCTCAAAGGAGTCGTGCAAACAGGTAGTAGTTGGGTGCAGTCCCAAAGCACTTGGAGGCAGTGGCGGTTAGATAGGATTCGCCTCTCCCGGTATTGGGGTTTATATCGCGCTGTGTTTGGAGAGCCATTACACAAAGTCCCTGGCCAGGGCAAGTGAGATTTACTGGTAGGTGTTCCAGTAGTTTCTCAGGGTGTTCTGGGCTACACTCCGACACGACTTATACCGCTATTAGGGGTCTGACGTTTACCACCCTCCTAGGCCCGATATGTTAGTTATATGTATGCCCTAGAGACCATTACTATACATAGGATGTATATTGTAGTGGATTCTTGGACATATATGTTAGTTATATGTATGCCCTAGAGGCCATTACTGTACACTGGATGTATATTGTATTGGATGCTGGGACATATATAGGGAGGACTTTCTTGCTCGACATGATAGTATGCTATCTGGTTGATCTTTACCTTAACGTGTACACAGGCTGTCTCTCTATTACATGTTGGTAAAGCCCTTAGGATGTGTGCTTGACTACCTGGACTATGATGCAGATCATACAAGTGGGGACATGGTAGTCCATAAGTACATCCTTCAAAGTCCCTAGTCGTGGGTGTATCGAGACGGGGCATCGATATACCAGAGTAGACTAGCGTGTACCTTCTCGACCCATACAGATGGGCGATGGATGATCCCATATCCATTGGTGTTTGACATCAGAGATGATATACGGGTGCTCAGTAGAGACTGGGTACACTGGACGGACTCGCCGAGAACTCCCAGATGGTATTATACCTTACGTCAGATGGCAGTTCTCTGATGACACTGGTACAGGTTAGTCTGTAGACCCGAGATCGTCATAGAGTCTTGTGTGGTTCCCACTGTGCTTTGATTTCCACCTTACCACGTCCAAGAGGGCGTGTAAAACGGTGGCTTTTGGGTACAGTCCCGAATCACATGGAGGCAATGAGCGATAGGAGGGGATTCGTCTCTCCCGGTATAGGGAGTTGATGTTGCGTTGTGTTCGATTGGCTATAACCGAAAATCCCTGGCCAGGGTTGCTGAGATTTACTGGTCAGTGTTACCAGTAGTTTCTCGAACTGTTATAGACCTCATATCGACACGACTTATCCAGCTATTGGGGTCTGACGTTTACCACCCCTAGGCAAGATATGCGACATATCAGACGAAGAGACCGGACTGTACGGTAGTGTTACTGGTTGGATTCACTGGAGTGTGAGCGGGCTTGCTCGTCGATCTTCTGATCGCTCAATACCCGGGTGGCCGTTACGTTTAGCAGACCGCTTGCGGCTTGTGGGTGTTTGATATGATCATCATCTGCTGCCGGCGTATTGACGAGTCTTTAGAGTCCTACACAGAGGTTTCCTGGCTCAAGCGAAACGAAATAGGAGCATATGAGATATGTGCGGGACCGAGAATAATGCGTGTATATGATACCGTATTTCATTCTTGCGATCAATGTGTCGAATGGTTGTATGCGATATAACCTAGTTATCGATTCAAGCGTTGATTCGATAAGCCGATACATTGTATACTAGTCGGTTGTGTGCGACATGACCGGATCATTGAATCAAGTGTTGATTTAATGATTTAATGCATAATTATATATTTGATATATTACTTTGCATTAACTAGTATTGGTTCACTTTAAATGGATTTTCTCACTTGTTTGTGCACATTGTATATATGATATATTTTTTGTGCACAAGATTGTATCATGTTTGATGATACATGCTAGTTTGGGTTTGTGTAAAGAATTAAACCATGGTTACTTAAGTGGTTAGGGTTTCATTTCCTTTTCTCATTTATTTATCTATTTATTTCATTTAGAAAAGATAAAGAGAAAAGAATGGTTGCTAGTTTTGTTTTATTTGAAGCTTCTTGAAGCTTTAAACAAGTCCACCATTCTTGTCTCTTCTCTAACCCTAACCACTCATCTAACCTTAGTTAAATCTCTACACTAAACCATGGTTGAGATTATGATAAGTATCATATTGTTTTTATTTTTAAAAACAACTTATCATATCTTCTTCTTCTTCTTCATCTTCTTCTTCCATGAAGAAAGCTTGCTACATCAATGGCAAGTGAAGAAATCAAGTGAGAAATCCAATTCTAAAGTCTACCCACTTCCTATTTCTTCATCCTCTACCTCTTGCCAAGTAGTAGAGTGTGTTTCCTTCACAAGTTTTCATGGCTTGGTGAAGGTGGAGCTTGACCTAGTGTTGCCTCGACGTAGATCATCTTCGGCACGTCGTCGATGACCTAGCCCGTCCATTCTCCGATGAAGCCGACGCTAGAGCCCGGGGTTCGACTTGGACAGCGAGGAGACTTCATTGCGGAGCTATGGAGGTGGAGCACCGGATCTACAAAGGTTGTATTTCCGTTATCTTATAGTTTAGTTGTAAACTAGCTCGCTTTATCGCCTAAAAATCTAACCAACGATCTTGTTAGGGTTTCTCGGCACCGTAAAAATTTGAAATTGGCATGGTTGATGCCTTGTGAGACCTCATGAGAGTGCCTAAGAACCTTACAGTGGTATCAGAGCCTAGCTAGAGCCTTAGGCGAAGTCTAGACGGAGTTTGAAATCCGAACGAATCGAAACCCTAACTCTCAAAATGCTCTCTGTCCAATTTTTAAAAATCTGGATTTTTCAATATTAAAAATATGCAGAAAAATAAGCAGGGTCTTATTTGAATTACTGTGAAAGACGAGGATCTAATTCGAAAATTCCACCGCGGAACCGCGGCATAAGCCTGCACATGCGGCTGTTCCGCGGCCGTACTGTCCCTCTGACCAATGTTTTTTGCACAGTAATTCATATAATTGAATCCTATATTTTCTGGTTATTTTTAATGGGACTCTACAGTTGAGTGTTTTGGGGTTGTTTTGGGGATTCGATGATTCGATCGGATTATCAGATTTTGTCTATGTGGATTCCGGATATTTTTAGAATATGTTAAAAAGTTCGACCGGATATAAATACCCAATTTTTCCCCTGTCGGGAAATTTCCAAGTGTTGGATTTTTCCGTAGTTTAAAGACGTTCTAAGTAGTGCATGTAACTCGATGGACCCTTTAGAAGACAACAAACCTTAACTCGATTATGTGACCGTCTTGAACTGCCCTTTGAACCTTCGGGTTTGGGGCAGTACGGCGTGCCACATGTGAGGCGTTGGCTTGACCCTTCTACGGCTGGACCGTTAGTACTGAGGCACGAACTGAATGATTTTAGACTTGTTTCATGTGTTGATCTGTATCGGGAAAACTTGGGTGTTCGAATGTTCGATCGGAAAGTTTAACATTTTCTGTTTATCCGGAATGTGATACAATAATTGGAATTCACAAGTAGTTATGAGATAACTGAATGAATGTTATAAACATAGCAGTTTAGTCTCACTTGATCGGTTGCCACGGAATTTTGATGTGATCAAAAGTCCGTCGCAATCACGTAGCGTACGCGGATACTCGCCGGGTAAACTTAATAGACAGCTACACCCCATAGCCCCGACCAAGTGACTGTAGGAGAACCCCGTCGCCGAAAGCATCCGTTCGGGTGCTCGCGGTGGCGGTGTTCCGCCTTGGTGCACTTCGTCGACGGTATCGGGGGTGCGACCGTCTACAAAAGTTTGCGAAGAGCATTCGATCAGTATTTCGTGAATCTTGTTGAATTGCCCGACTTGATATTGAAAAGAGTTTTCGATATAGAGACTAAAATGCGGGGTTTATAATTGTTAGGCATGTGATGTCTAAGTAATTCATTTGGTCAGGCATGCGATGTCTGAGGTGGTTGCGGATTCCAACTGTTGTAGTTTTACACTTTCTTTTCTGTGACCGTAAGTGTAATATGTGATATCGCCGGTTTCGTTGCTATATGTCAACGACAATTGGGATGGGCATATTTACTTACGTTGATGACATGTGATGTTATGTGTTGCTGGATATGTTATATTGGATCGTCGTGTTTGAATAGACGGGGGTTTTTATGTGAGATGAGTGTTTTTCATTTTCATTCATGTAAAAACTTGTATGTAATATTCTTTTATTGGGGCAGTTCCAGGTAGCGGAAGTTGTCACCTTTTGTATATTATTTACTTTTCCGCACTAGGATAGACCCAAGGAGGAGGGCACAAGTAACCGGGTTCTGGGGTCTAGTGGGAGACCAACTCGAGGAGTCGAGTCCGGGTCTCCTAACTCTAGAATTGGTAGGGTTGCTTGCCGCTCTCGTAGGGGTCTAGGGGTGTGGGTTTGGCTATTCATCACGACCGTGGAATCCGTGTTTTATACTGGCTCGTATTGAAAACACGGACGTCCTAGTATATCCAATATTTCATATGATTCTTCTGCTGCGATATCTGTGATGTGATCATGTGATGTTCTGTGATAGATACAGCATATTGTATATATGATATATTATATAGACGTTACTTATGTTTTACACCCGCGCTAGCCCTGCCCCGCTCTGTCGTTAGTTATCTAACCTAACGGTGCACGAGGGAACATCGAGGCGAATGCGGATGGCATAAGTGTACGTCGTATTTATCTGTGATGTTTAGGTACTTAAATGATGGGACTTCATTAATGAGATTAATGAAATAAAAGAAACCTAAGATGTTGTAGAATCGAATTTCAAAATTAAAATAGGTAGCTATAGTTCTTGCTTTGCACAGCGGTATATATGATATATCCTGCACCTTATTCGATAAGGAAAGGACCGAGATCCCTTCACCGGGAGTGACTCCTTTAGCAATAACTGGCAGATGCTACACACTCGGTTTGTCTTTTGATTGCTTTTAAGTGTTTTTTCTTTGCACAGTGATGATATATGTGATATATCCAGCACCTCATTCAACGAAGAAAGGACCGACGATCCCTTCACCGAGAATGACTCCTTTAGCAAAACTAGAAAAGCCTCAAAAGCACTCCATTTCAAAATCATTCGATCCTACAACGATATCAAGTTCATTACGCAATAGGTTTTCAGAAAAACCTGTCATAGCCCTCCGTCATTTCAGATAAGTAGTAGTTAGTATTCGTGCTGCGTTTGTTGGCCTTTGTCAAGGCGCAGTGTGTGGTAGCTAACTAGTGCTTATCTGCTTATGCATATGATGCAGATTGAGTTAGGGTAGTCGTGCGACCTTGTTGGCCTTTGTCAAGGGCCGTGTGGGTGGGTTTAATTCAATCAGGAAATGACGGGTTGAACTTGACTAGCATCCTATGGTTTGTTGTCCTTTGTCAAGGTCATAGGAGGTTAGGGGCAAAATATTATCGGGAATTTCAAGTGTTGAAATTTGCAATGAGATTGCATACCTTCTATGAGATAGTTGGATCCCGATACCCGCTGCGAGTAATTGTTACTCCTTGGAGAGTTTTACACATTACAATTAGCCGATCAAGTAGGTGTCTAGAAAGGTGTTAACGAGGTTACGCCTCTGGGAAAACGAGGTTTACATTAATTAGGTTCGTGCGAAAGCACGGGGGACCTCCCTCAAAGTACCGACACTGGCCTGGCTGAAAAATTGGCGAACTTGTAGTGTGTAATTAATCCCGGCTAGTCTTTCCTTTTAGGGTTTGAAGGAAGATTTGATAAAAAGCAGTGGGAGCCATCCTGATTAGATAAAATAATAACCAATCTATTCTTGCAAGAGCGCACGCTGAGTGTTTTCTTCTCTCTCTCCTGGTAGCGACCATGTCACGCCTTAATCAAGATAATAATACGGAATATTGACCGAACCCGCTTGTTATACTGTGCTGGGGAACGTTGGTCCCGCTCCAACTTATAATTGTTATAAGACAGAGCAGGAAATAGGGGAATACCAAGATTCCCATGCCGCCCAAACGAAGAGAGTGCATGCTGATGCATTATCTTCGGGTGTGTTCATTACAAAGAACTGTTTCTCAGTATCCTCCGCATCCTGGGTATATGATACCGGATCAGGATCCCAGATATGTAATCTGTTACATAGGGCTATAAAAGGGTAGTAAAACTGAGAACGGGTGATAAGTTTCATGAGGCAGAAAACGGGGCAAGTGTTGCAGCCAAGTCTGTCGGTCACTGTCACCCTGTATTGTAATACATTGATTCTGAACAAATGTTATTAGATACCGAACCTGACATACAAAATCATATCTGTCTCTTTATTAGTAAAGAAACGATAAAATTTCGTATAGTTGGATAATGTTTTGAACATTTCCTATATCAAAAGTTGATCGGTTCAGGCACGTTATCTAAAAGCATTGATGTTCTAAATCAAACTACAGTTCTTAGTATTTGGAACACACACAAGAGGAAGAGTTCAGAAATGAACGGATCCTTCTTAAGGTATTGTAGACTAGGTCATATCAATGCGACCTGACTAGCTGGAGTTACATATAGATGCATATTTAAATTAGTTTGAATTTACATCTTGTGAAACTCGCCAGTCATGTCACAAAGATAAGATGACCACAACCCTGTTTATTGGAAACAGAGAAAGAGTTAGTGAACTCTTGGGACTGATACATGATGATGTACGTAAGGTCTCCTGTCTACACATGCCAGGACTGATTCTTTATACTTCATTATATTCTCTGATAATCTCTCAAGATTCAGTCATATGTTCCTGTTGAAACATGAGTCCGAACCTTTTGAGATATTCACAGAATATAAGTTAGAAGTAGAGAACCAAAATATGGGTATAAGTATTATGTCCTATGATGAGATCAGGGAGGAGATTACTTGAGCACGAAAATTCCTGGACTATTCTAAAGGAGAATGAGATTCTCTCTCAGCATTACTCCTCCGTATACACCATATCACGATGGTATATCGGGGCGGAGCAATTACACCCTATATGATAAGGTATGCTCTATGATGAGTACTACTGAGTTACCTATTTCCTTTTGGGAGTTATGCACTTGAGAAGTTGCATACCTATTGAATAGGGTCACGATCAAATCAGTTGCCTACCACTTCATATGAGATATGGAAAGGGAAGAGCCCATATCTTAAGTTAGTTAAGATTTGGGGTTGTCCGGCCTATGTCTAAAAGCAAAATCCGGACAAGCTCGAGGCAAGGTCTGTTATGTAGAACTGGAAATGTTCCAGCTATACAAATTGCAGCTGATGATTTGATAGAACCAAAGGATTCAGTAGATTCCAACGAACCTCAGCCTCTCCGCCGATCTAGTAGGGTTCCTCACCCACCTGAGAGATACTTCTGTTTCTCTATAACAGTGGGAGCGAGGATTGCATCATGAGATGATGACCCAACTAGCTTCGAGCTGGCCATCAGGAGTAAGACTCTATAAGAATGGCTGGATGTTTATCGATCTGAGATGGAATCCTTATACACCAACAAAGTATGGACTTTGGTTGCTATATCTGAAGGGTTAAATCCCCATCAGGAGCAAGTATATCTTGAGAAGATTACTTGGTGTATATGGAAAAGTTGAGACTTTCAAAGCTAGACTTGTTAAAGGTTTTCGTCATCGACCAGGCGTGGATAATGATGAAACCTTTTCCAGTGCCTATGCTTAAGTCCATCAGGATCCTACTTGTCACGGCTACATACCATGACTACGATATCTGGTGGTTGGGTGTCATGACTGCTTTTCTAAATGATGTTTTAGAAGAGTGCGTCTATAAGTACATAGCCAGAGGGCTTCGTAGACAGTGGGAGCAGTGGAAACGTGTGCAAGATGCTTTATAGGATAAAGCAGGCATCGCGGAGTTGGAACATCTGTTTTGATGGATTAGTCAAAGAAGTTGACATCATCAAAATGGTAGATGAACCTTGTATAAACAAAAAGGTAGTAGGGAGTATGGTGACGATCCTCGTAGAGTACGTGGATGACATACTCTTGATAAGAAAGGAGTTCCTTATGCTACGCTCGATCAATCTCCGATTATCACAAAGATTCTCCATATAGGATCAAAGTGATACCTACTAAATCCTGGATTTTAGATCTATGAGATAGATCTAATTGGATATTAGGAATCTCACTAGTAGTAGTGAGATGATATCAGTTGATCCTGGGGAGAATCACTGGAAGGGTTCCAGGGTGATAAAGCTGACTGAGTGTCAGTCACAGGCATTGTCTTTACCCTCAGTAAAGGGACGGTATGTTGGAAGAGTTCCAAGCTAGATACCGTGACATACTAGACGATAAAGGCAGGATACATTGCTACTTAAGATGCTACCAAAGAGGCTGTTTGGGTGTATATTGGTTCATGAGATGAACTATGTTCCTCCCATTGTGTGACAATGGAGTTGTGGCTTATGCCAAGGAACGCAGGTCCCATCAGTGATCCAGACATATTCTAAGGCAGTATCACCTGATCATGGAGATGGTTGATCTCCATGGTGATCGAGGTTAGGAGAGCAGAAACAGAGGACAACACGGCGGATCCACTCACGAAGGCCTATTCCCAGAGAGAGACTTTTATGGGATGGTTTAGTATGAGATACTACAACCACTGCTACAGATGGCCCTAGTGCAAGTGGGAGATTGTTAGTTATATGTATGCCTTAGAGGCCATTATTGTACACTGGATGTATATTGTAGTGGATGCTGGGAAATATATAGGGAGGACTTTCTTGCTCGACATGATAGTATGCTATCTGGTTGATCTTTACCTTAACGTGTACACAGGCTGTCTCTCTATTACATGTTGGTATTAGGATATGTGCTTGACTACCTGGACTATGATGCGGATCATACAAGTGGGGACATGGTAGTCCATAAGTACATCCTTCAAAGTCCCTAGTCGTGGGTGTATCGAGACGGGGCATCGATATACCAGAGTAGACTAGCGTGTACCTTCTCGACCCATACAGATGGGCGATGGATGATCCCATATCCATCGGTGTTTGACATCAGAGATGATATACGGGTGCTCAGTAGAGACTGGGTACACTGGACGGACTCGCCGAGAACTCCCAGATGGTATTATACCTTACGTCAGATGGCAGTTCTCTGGTGACACTGGTACAGGTAAGTCTGTAGACCCGAGATCGTCATAGAGTCTTGTGTGGTTCCCACTGTGCTTTGATTTCCACCTTACCACGTCCAAGAGGGCGTGTAAAACGGTGGCTTTTGGGTACAGTCCCGAATCACATGGAGGCAATGAGCGATAGGAGGGGATTCGTCTCTATCGGTATAGGGAGTTGATGTTGCGCTGTGTTCGATTGGCTATAACCGGAAATCCCTTGCCAGGGTTGCTGAGATTTACTGGTAAGTGTTACCAGTAGTTTCTCGAACTGTTATAGACCTCATATCGACACGACTTATCGATCTATTGGGGTCTGACGTTTACCACCCCTAGGCAAGATATGCGACATATCAGACGACGAGACCGGACTGTACGGTAGTGTTACTGGTTGGATTCACTGGAGTGTGAGCGGGCTTGCTCGTCGATCTTCTGATAGCTCAATACCCGGGTGGCCGTTACGTTTAGCAGACCGCTTGCGGCATGTGGGTGTTTGATATGATCATCATCTGCTGCCGGCGTATTGACGGGTCTTTAGAGTCCTACACAGAGGTTTCCTGGCTCAAGCGAAACGAAATAAAAGCGCATATGAGATATGTGCGGGACCGAGAATAATGCGTGTATGTGATACCGTATTTCATTCTCGCGATCAACGTGTCGAATGGTTGTATGCGATATAACCTAGTTATCGATTCAAGCGTTGATTCGATAAGCCGATACATTGTATACTAGTCGGTTGTGTGCGACATGACCGGATCATTGAATCAAGTGTTGATTTAATGATTTAATGCATAATTATATATTTGATATATTACTTTGCATTAACTAGTATTGGTTCACTTTAAATGGATTTTCTCACTTGTTTGTGCACATTGTATATATGATATATTTTTTGTGCACAAGATTGTATCATGTTTGATGATACATGCTAGTTTGGGTTTGTGTAAAGAATTAAACCATGGTTACTTAAGTGGTTAGGGTTTCATTTCCTTTTCTCATTTATTTATCTATTTATTTCATTTAGAAAAGATAAAGAGAAAAGAATGGTTGCTAGTTTTGTTTTATTTGAAGCTTCTTGAAGCTTTGAACAAGTCCACCATTCTTGTCTCTTCTCTAACCCTAACCACTCATCTAACCTTAGATAAATCTCTACACTAAACCATGGTTGAGATTATGATAAGTATCATATTGTTTTTATTTTTAAAAACAACTTATCATATCTTCTTCTTCTTCTTCATCTTCTTCTTCCATGAAGAAAGCTTGCTACATCAATGGCAAGTGAAGAAATCAAGTGAGAAATCCAATTCTAAAGTCTACCCACTTCCTATTTCTTCATCCTCTACCTCTTGCCAAGTAGTAGAGTGTGTTTCCTTCACAAGTTTTCATGGCTTGGTGAAGGTGGAGCTTGACCTAGTGATGCCTCGACGTAGATCATCTTCGGCACGTCGTCGATGACCTAGCCCATCCATTCTCCGATGAAGCCGACGCTAGAGCCCGGGGTTCGACTTGGACAGCGAGGAGACTTCATTGCGGAGCTATGGAGGTGGAGCACCGGATCTACAAAGGTTGTATTTCCGTTATCTTATAGTTTAGTTGTAAACTAGCTCGCTTTATCGCCTAAAAATCTAGCCAACGATCTTGTTAGGGTTTCTCGGCACCGTAAAAATTTGAAATTGGCATGGTTGATGCCTTGTGAGACCTCATGAGAGTGCCTAGGAACCCTACAATATATAGGGATGACTTTCTTGTTCGATATGATAGTATGCTATCTGGTTACTTTTTACCTTAACGTGTATACTGATTGTCTCTCTATTACATGTTGGAAAAGACCTTAGGATGTGTACTTGACTACCTGGACTATGATGCGGATCATACTAGTGGGGACATGGTAGTCTATAAGTACATCCTTCAAGGTCCCTAGTCGTGGGTGTATCGAGACGGGGCATCGATATACCAGAGTAGACTAGCGTATATCTTCTCGACCCATACAGATGGGCGATGGATGATCCCATATCCATTAGTGTTTGACAACAGAGATCATATACGGGTGCTCAGTGGAGACTGGGTACACTGGACGGACTCGCCGAGAACTCCCAGATGGTATTATACCTTACGTCAGATGGCAGTTCTCTGGTGATACCGGTACAGGTTAGTCTGTAGACCTGAGATCGTCACAGAGTCTTGTGTGATTCCCAGTGTTCTTTGATTTCCACCTTACCACATCCAAGAGGGCATGCAAAACGGTGGTTTTTGGGTACAGTCCCGAATCACATGGAGTCAATGAGCGATAGGAGGGGATTCGTCTCTCCCGGTATAGGGAGTTGATGTTGCGCTGTGTTCGATTGGCTATAACCGGAAATCCCTGGCCAGGGTTGCTGAGATTTACTGGTAAGTGTTACCAGTAGTTTCTCGAACTGTTATAGACCTCATATCGACACGACTTATCGAGCTACTGGGGTCTGACGTTTACCACCCCTAGGCGAGATATGCGACATATCAGACCGGACTGTACGGTAAGTGTTACTGGTTGGATTCACAGGAGTATGAGCGGGCTTGCTCGTCGATCTTCTGATCGCTCAATACCCGGGTGGCCGTTACGTTTAGCAGACCGCTTGCGGCTTATGGGTGCTTGATATGATCATCATCTACTACCGGCGTATTGACGAGTCTTTAGAGTCCTACACAGAGGTTTCCTGGCTCAAGCGAAACGAAATAGGAGCGCATATGAGATATGTGCGGGACCGAGAATAATACCATTATGTGATACTGTATTCTATTCTCGCGATTTGTATTATGGAACGGTTATATGTGATATAGCCGGGTTACCGAATCAAGTGTTGATTCGATACATTGATACACATGATATTAGTCGGTTATATGCGATATGACCGGATCATTGAATCAAGTGTTGATTTAATGATTTAATGTATAATTATATATTTGATATATTACTTTACATTAACTAGTATTGTTCACTTAAGATTATTTTCTCACTTGAATGTGCACATTGTATATATATATGATATAGTTTTGTGCACTAGTTTGTATCATGTTTGATGATACATGAAAACTTGGGTGTGTATGCATTAAACCATGGTTTAGGTTAATGGTTAAGGTATTATTTTCTTTTCTTTATTCATATTTGGAAAAACAAAATGGTGGCTTTTCTTATTTTTGGCAAGAAGCTTCATGACTTTTCTAGCATCTTTGAATAAGTCTTACCATTTTGTTTTCTTCCTAAACCCTAACCATTTAGCTTAACCCTAGTTCATTCTCTACATGAGTTAGCCTCACCCATGGTTGCATTATGATAACTCTTCACTTGATTTTTCATTTTAAGATTTAATTGATATTCTTTTCTTCTTCTTCTTCTTCATGAGAAAGAAAAGAAAAGCTTGCTTCAAAAATGTCAAGTGATGATTCCAAGTGAGAAATCCAAATCCAAAGTGAACCCACTTCCTATTTCTTCATCCTCCACCACTTTCCATGTAGTATAGGGTGTTTTCTTCACAAGTTTCATGACTTGGTGAAGTTGGATCTTGATCTTGAGTTGCCTCGACGTAGATCATCTTCGGCATCGAAGTCGACGACCTAGCCCGCCCATTTCTTCGATGAAGCCGACGCTAGAGTCCGGGATCCGATGATCGCAGCGAGGGGACATCGTCATGGATCCAAGGAAGTGGTGGACCGGATCTACAAAGGTTGCATTTCCTTTCACCTTTTAGTTAAGTTGTTAACTAGTTTGTCGTTTCGCCTTAATCTCTAGTTAACGATCGTATTAGGGTTACTTGGCACATAGAAATTTTTGAATTTGGCATGGTTGATGCCTTGTGAGACCTCATTAGTGTGCTAAGGAACCCTACAGTAGTATCAGAACCTAGCTAGAGCCTTAGGTGATGCGTAGACGATGTTAGAAATCCGATCGAACCCGAAACCCTAATCGCAAATCACTCTCTGTACAATTTTCAAAACTGTGGATTTTTGTCAATTAAAAATGCTCAGAAAATAGAGCAGAAAATTCTAAGAGTTACTGTAGAAAATGAAACCCTAATTCCACTGTAGCGCCGCGGAACCGCGGCAGTAGCCTCCTTGTGCGGCGGTTCCGCGGCCGTATGTACTGATTAGGGATTCATTTTTATACAGTAATGCCCATATCTGTTTCCTCTGTTCTCTGGGAAGTTTTAATCTGCACTCAAGAGTTGAGTTTTCTGGGTTGTATTGGGGACTCGGTGTTTCGATCAGGATGTCTAATTTTGTCTATGTGTTTTCCGGATAATTTTTGAATATGTTAAAATGTTCGACCGGATGTAAGTACCCAATTTTTCCCCTGCCGGGAAATTTCCAATTGTTGGATTTTTTCCGTAGTTTAATGAAGTTCTAAGTAGTGCAAGTAACGCGATGGTCCCTCTAGAAGACAACAAACCTTAACTCGATTATGTGACCGTCTTGAACTGCCCTTTGAACCTTAGGGTTTGGGGCAGTACGGCGTGCCACATGTGAGGCGTTGGCTTGACCCTTCTACGGCTGGACCGTTGGTACTGAGGCATGAACTGGATGTTTTTAAACCTATTTCATGTGTTGAGCTGTATCGGGAAAACTTGAGTGTTTGAATGTTCGATCGGAAAGTTTAACATTTTCTATTTATCTGGAATGAGATACAATATTTGGAATCCATAAGAAGTTATGAGATAACTGATTTGGATGTTATAAACATAGCAGTTTAGTCTCAATTGATCGGTTGCCACGGGATTTTGATGTGATCAAAAGTCCGTCGCAATCACGTAGCGTACGCGGATACTCGCCGGATAAACTTAATAGACAGCTACACCCCATAGCCCCGACCAAGTGACTGTAGGAGAACCCCGTCACCGAAAGCATCCGTTCGGGTGCTCGCGGTAGCGGTGTTCCGCCTTGGTGCACTTCGTCGACGGCGTCGGGGGTGCGGCCGCCTACTAAAGTTTGCGACGAACATTCGATCAGGATGTCAGGAATCTTGTTGAATTGCCCGACTTGATATTGAAAAGTGTTTTCGATAATGAGACTAAAATGCGGGGTTTATAATTGTTAGGCATGCGATGTCTAAGGAATTCAGATGGTTAGGCATGCGATGTCTAAGGAGGTTGCGGATTCCAACTGTTGTAGTTTTACACTTTCTTTTCTGCGACCGTAGGGGTAATATGTGATATCGCCGGTTTCGTTGCTATATGTCAACGACAATTGGGATACGCATGTTTACTTACGTTGATGACATGTGATGTTATGTGTTGCTGGATATGTTATATTGGATCGTCGTGTTTGAATAGACGGGTTTTTTTTATGTGAGATGAGTGTTTTTCATTTTCATTAATGTAAAAACTTGTATGTAATATTCTTTTATTGGGGCACTTCCAGGTTGCGGAAGATGTCACCATTTGTATATTATTTACTTTTCCGCACTAGGATAGACCCAAGGAGGAGGGCACAAGTAACCGGGTTCTGAAGTCCAGTGGGAGACCAACTCGAGGAGTCGAGTCAGGGTCTGCTAACTCTAGAATTGGTAGGGTTGCTTGCCGCTCTCGTATGGGTCTAGGGGTGTGGGTTTGGCTATTCATCGCGACCGTGGAATCCGTGTTTTTTACTGGCTCGTATTGAAAACACGGACGTCCAAGTATATCCAATGTTTCATATGATATTTTCTGCTGCGATATCTGTGATGTGATCATTTGATGTTCTGTGATAATACTGTATATAGTATATATGATATATTATATAGACGTTACTTATGTTTTGCACTCGCGCTAGCCCTGCCCCGCTCTGCCGTTAGTTACCTAACCTAACGGTGCACGAGGGGACATCGAGGCGAATGCGGATGGCATAAGTGTACGTCATATTTATCTGTGATGTTTAGGTGATTTAAATGACAGGACTTCATTAATGTGATTAATGAAAGAAAATAAACCTAAGATGTTGTGGAATCGAATTTTCAAAAACAGGTAGCTACAGTTCTTGCTTTGCATCGCGGTGTTCCTTGTAGAACATCCTGCACCTTATTCGATAAGGAAAAGACCGAGATCCCTTCACCGGGAGTGACTCCTTTAGCAATAACTGGCAGATGCTACAACCCTCGGTTTGTATTTTGATTGCTCCAATAGTTCTTGCTTTGCACAGCGGTATATATGATATATCCTGCACCTTATTCGATGAGGAAAGGGCCGACGATCCCTTCACCGGGAGTGACCCCTTTAGCAAAACTAGAAAAGCCTCAAAAACTCTCCATTTTAAATTCATTCGATCCTACAACGATATCAAGTTCATTACGCAATAGGTTTTCTTAAAAACCTGTCGTAGCCCTCCGTCATTTCAGATAAGTAGTTGTTAGTATTCGTGCTACGTTTGTTGGCCTGCGTCAAGGAGTAGTGTGTAGTAGCTAACTAGTATTTATCTGCTTATGCATATGATGCAGATTGGATTAGGATAGTCGTACGACTTTGTTGGCCTGCGTCAAGGGTCGTGCGGGTGGATTTAATTCAATCAGGAAATGACGGGTTGAACTTGACTAGCGCACTATGGTTTGTTGGCCTGCGTCAAGGTCATAGGACGCTAGGGGCAAAATTATCGGGAATTTCAAGTGTTGAAATTTGCAATGAGATTGCATACCTTCTATGAGATAGTTGGATCCCGATACCCGCTGCGAGTAATTTTTACTCCTGGGAGAGTTTTACACATTACAATTAGCCGATCAAGTAGGTGTTTAGAAAGGTGTCAACGGGGTTACGCCTCTGGGAAAACAAGGTTTACTATAATTAGGTTCGTACGAAAGCACGGGAGACCTCCCTCAAAGTACCGACACTGGCCTGGCTGAAAGATTAGCGAACTTGTAGCGTGTAATTAATCCCGGCTAGTCTTTCCTTTTAGGGTTTGAAGGAAGATTTGATAAAAACAGTGGGAGCCATCCTGATTAGATAAAATAATAACCAATCTGATCTTGCAAGAGCGCACGCAGAGTGTTTTCTTCTCTCTCTCTCCAGGTAGCGACCATATCACGCCTTAATCAAGATAATAATACGGATTATTGACCGAACCCGCTTGTTATACTGAGCTGGGGAACGTTGGTCCCGCTCCAACTTATAATTGTTATAAGACAGAGCAGGAAATAGGGGAATGCCAGAATTCCCATGCCGCCCAAACGAAGAAAGTGCATATGATGTATCTCCTTCAGTGTTCATTACAAAGAACTGTTTCTCAGTATCCTTTACGTCCTGGGTATGTGATACCGGATCAGGATCCCGCATATGTAATTTATTACATGGGCTACAGATAGGTAAAGAACTGAGAACGGGTGATAAGTTTCATGAGACAGAAAACGGGGCAAGTGCTGCAACCAAGTCTGTTGGTCACTGTCACCCTGTATCACCAATATATTGATTCTGAACAAATGCTATTAGATACCGAACCTGATATACAAAATCATATCAGTCTCTTTATTAGTAAAGAAATGATATAATTTTGTATTGATAGATAATGTTTTGAACATTTCCTATATCAAAAGTTGATCAGTTCAGGCACGTTATCTAAAAGCATTAACGTTCTAAATCAAACTACAGTTCTTAGTATACGGAACACACACAAGAGGAAGAGTTTAGAAATGAACGAATCCTTCTTGAGGCATTGTAGACTAGGTCATATCAATGCGACCCGACTAGCTGAAGTTACATATAGATGCATATTTAAATCAGTTTGAATTTGCATCTTGTGAAACTTGCCAGTCATGTCACAAGGATAAGATGGCCATAGCTCCGTTTACTGGAAACAGAGGAAGGGTTAGTGAACTCTTGGGATTGATACATGTTGATGTATGTAAGGTCCCCTATCTACACATGCCAAGACCGGCTCTTTATACTTCATTACATCCTCTGATGATCTCTCAAGATTCAGTCATATGTTCCTGTTGAAACATAAGTCCAAACCTTTTGAGATATTCACAGAATATAAGTTAGAAGTAGAGAACCAATACGGGTATAAGTATTATGTCCTATGATGAGATCAAGGAGGAGAATCCTTGAGCAAGGAAATCCTGGATTATTCTAAAGGAGAATGAGATTCTCTCTCAGCATTACTCCTCCGAATACACCACAGCACGTCGGTGTATCGGGGCGGAGCAGATACACCCTATTTGATATGGTGTGCTCTATGATGAGTACTACTGAGTTACCTATTTCCTTTTGGGAGTTATGCACTTATGAAGTTGCATACCTATTGAATAGGGTTCTAATCAAATCAGTTGCCTACCGCTTCATATGTGATATGGAAAGGGAAGAGCCCATATCTTAAGTTAGTTAAGATTTGGGGTTGTCCGGCCTATGTTTAAAAGCAAAATCCGGACAAGATCGAGGCAAGGTCAGTTCTGTAGAACTGGAAATGTTCCAGCTATACAAACTACAGCAGATGATTTGATAGAACCAAAGGATTCAGTAGTTTCCAACGAACCTCAGCCTCTCCGCCGATCTAGTAGGGTTCCTCACACACCTGAGAGATACTTCGGTTTCTCTATGACAGTGGGAGCGAGGATTGCATCATGAGATGATGACCCAACTAGTTCGGGCTGGCCATCAGGAATAGGACTCTGTAAGAATGGCTCGATGCTTAGCGATCTGAGATGGAATCCTTATACACCAACAAAGTATGGACTTTGGTTGCTTTATCTGAAGGGTTAAATCCCCATCAGGAGAAAGTATATCTTGAGAAGATTACTTGGTGTACATGGAAAAGTTGAGACTTTCAAAGCTAGACCTGTTAAAGATTTTCGTCATCGACCAGGTGTGGATTATGATGAAACCTTTTTCGGTGGCTATGCTTAAGTACATCCAGATCCTACTTGCCACGGCTACATACCATGACTACGATATCTGGCGATTGGGTGTCATGACTGCTTTTCTAAATATTGATTTAGAAGAGAACGTCTATAAGTACACAGCCAGAGGGCTTCGTAAACAGTGGGAGCAGCGGAAACGTGTGCAAGATGCTTTACAGATTAAAGCAGGCATCGCGGAGTTGGAACGTCTGTTTTGATGTGTTAGTCAAAGAGTTTGACATCATCAAAATGGTAGATGAACCTTGTATAAACGAAAAGGTAGCAGGGAGTATGGTGGTGATCCTCGTAGAGTACGTGGATGACATACTCTTGATAGGGAAGGAGTTTCCTATGCTACGCTCGGTCAATCTCCGCTTATCACAAGGATTCTCCATATAGGATCAAAGTGATACCTGCTAAATCCTGGGTTTTGGATCTATGAGATAGATCTAATTGGATATTAGAATACTCACTAGTTGTAGTGAGATGATATCAATTGATCCTGGGGAGAATCACTGGAAAGGTTCCAGGGTGATAAAGACGACTGAATGTCAGTCACAGGCATTGTCTTTACCCTCAGTGGAGGGACGGTATGTTGGAAGAGTTCCAAGCTAGATACCGTGGCATCCTAGATGATAAAGGCTGGATACATCGCTACTTAAGATGCTACCAAAGAGGCAGTCTGGGTGTTTATTAGTTCATGAGATGAACTTCGTTCCTCCCATTGTGTGACAATGGAGTTGTGGCTTATGCAAAGGAACGTCCGTCCCATCAGTGATCCAGACATATTCTTATGCAGTATCACCTGATCATGGAGATAGTTGATCTCCAGGGTGATCGAGGTTAGGAGAGCAGACTCAGAGGATAACACGGCGGATCCACTTACGAAGGCCTATTCCCAGAGAGAGACTTTTATGGGATGGTTGAGTATGAGATACTACAACCACTGCTACAGATGGCCCTAGTGCAAGTGGGAGATTGTTAGTTATATGTATGCCCTAGAGGCCATTACTATACATAGGATGTATATTGTAGTGGATGCTTGGACATATATAGGGATGACTTTCTTGCTCGATATGATAGTATGCTATCTGGTTACTCTTTACCTTAACGTGTATACTGATTATCTCTCTATTACATGTTGGTAAAGCCCTTAGGATGTGTACTTGACTACCTGGACTATGATGCGGATCATACTAGTGGGGACATGGTAGTCTATAAGTACATCCTTCAAGGTCCCTAGTCGTGGGTGTATCGAGATGGGGCATCGATATACCAGAGTAGACTAGCGTATACCTTCTCGACCCATACAGATGGGCGATGGATGATCCCATATCCATTGGTGTTTGACAACAGCGATCATATACGGGAGCTCAGTGGAGACTGGGTACACTGGACGGACTCGCCGAGAACTCCCAGATGGTATTATACCTTACGTCAGATGGCAGTTCTCTGGTGACACCGGTACAGGTTAGTCTTGTAGGGTTCCTAGGCACTCTTGTGAAGGTTCATGAGGCATCAAACATGCCCGGATTAAATTTTAGACGTGCCGAACAACCCAAAGCCGGGATCATTGCTAGATAATTAGGGTTTAATATGCAATAAGATAACTTTTATCTAAGTGTGAGGGATTACAACCTTTGTAGTCCGCTCCTTCACTTCACAAGCTCCGAGTAGAAGTCCCTTTGCCGCGATCCACAATCTCCCGGACTCATGAGAGGCTCCACGACTCGAACGATCCATTCTAGCTTGTCGTATTCCAAATCTCCGATGATCTACGTCGAGGTTTCGAAGAACTCAAGCTATCTCACTCAAAAGAGAAGAACACACTAATCCCATGGGCTAGATGAGATTAGTATGAGAGAGTAGTAATTTAGCTATCCTTTTATATCATTTTCTCATAATCTTTCATCACTTAAGGATTTTCAAGAGAGCTTTTCTTGAAGAAGGAAGAAGATGATAATGGAAAATATAATCATTAGCTTAAAACCTTTTGTGATGAATAGAAAGAATTATATGATTGATTTGTAAACCATGGTCAAGGATGATAGGATAAGAATGAGTAGAGAATCAACTAGGGTTAGGGTTTGGTTAGGTTAAAAAGAATGTGTCATCTTAAATATCTTAAGGATGACAAAATAAAATGCTTCTAGAAGCAACTTGAAGCAACTAAACCAAATCAAACCCTAACCTCAATTAATCATCCTTAAACATGTTTAACAATTAATCATATCATGTCACAATAATATATATCATATATATATTATATATTTGCAACAAAAGAAAATAATACAATTAACATATATCGCATATATATCAATGTATCATCCACTGAGAAAATGAAATAATAAAGTAAGCCAATATTAGTTAATATAATAATATATCATATATATTATTATATATTAAATCATCGAATCAACACTTGATCCGACGATCCGGCTATATCGAATATAACCGGCTAATATATCATGTACCGATTCATCGAATCAACACTTGATCCGATGACCCGATTCATATCCATAAATCGCGAGAATCTAATACGGTATCCCATATCGCATTATTCTCGCTCCTGCGCATATCACATATGTGCCACTACTCTATTTCGCCTGAGCCAAGAAACCTCTGTGTAGGACTCTAAAGAATCGTCAATACGCCGGGTAGCAGGTGATGATCATATCAAACACCCACAAGCTGCAAGCGGTCAGCTAAACGTAACAGCCACCCAGGTATTGAGCGATCAGAAGATCAACAAGCTAGCCTGTGCGTTCTCCTGTGAATCCGATCAGTAGCACTCCCGTACAGTCCGGTCTGTTCGTCTGATATGTCGCATATCAAGTCTAGGGGTGGTATACGTCAGACCCCAGTAACCGATAAGTCGTGTCGATGTATGGCTCATAACGGGTCGAGAAACTACTAGTAACACTTACCAGTAAATCTCTATATCAGCCCTGGCCAGGGACTTCCAGTTATAGCCAATCGAACACAGCACAACATCAACTCCCTATACCGGGAGAGACGAATCCCCTCCTATCGCTCATTGCCTCCATGTGATTCGGGACTGTACCCAAAAGCCACCGTTTTGCACGCCCTCTTGGACGTGGTAAGGTGGAAATCAAAGCACAGTGGGAATCACACAAGACTCTATGACGATCTCGGGTCTTCAGACTACCCTGTACCTGTGTCACCGGAGAACTTCCATCTGACGTGTGGTATATCACCATCCGGGAGTTCTCGGCGAGTCCGTCCAGTGTACCCAGTCTCTACTGAGCACCCGTACACCATCTCTGATGTCTAACATCGATGGATATGGGATCATCCATCGCCCATCATATGGGTCAAGATGCGTATACGCTAGTCTACTCTGGTGTATCGATGCCCTGTCTCGATATACCCTCGACTAGGAACAGTTATAGGATGTACTCATCGACTACCGCGGCCCCACTAGTATGATCTCATCATAGTCCCAGTAGTCGAGTACAAGTCCTAAGGGCTTTATCAACATGTGAGAGTAAAACAGTAAACCAATACAAGTCAACATGTTAAGATAAAGTGAAACCAAATAGCATACTATCATGACGAGCAAGAAAGTCTTCTCTATATATAACCAAGCATCCATTATAATATACATCATATGTACAACAATGGCCTCTAGGGCATATACATAACTAACAATCTCCCACTTGCACTAAGGCCAGCTGCTGTAGTATCTCATACCTAGCATCCCGAATAATCTCTCAAACTGTATCTGGGGAATAGCCTTCGTGAATGGATCCGCAGTGTTTTCCTTCGTATCTACTCTCCTGACCTCGATCTCCCGGCGATCAACTATCTCCCTGATCAGGTGATACCGCCTCAGAATATGTCTGGACTTCTGATGGGACCTGGGTTCCTTGGCCAAAGCCACAGCTCCATTGTTATCGCAATACAGAGGTATTGGATGCTCAATGGATGGAACCACACCAAGTTCACTAATGAACTTCTTGATCCAGACAGCCTCTTTGGCAGCATCGTTGGCAGCGATGTATTCAGCCTCCATCGTTGAGTCTGCAACGGTATCCTGTTTGAAACTCTTCCAACATACCGCCCCTCCATTGAGGGTAAAGACAAAACCCGAATGCGACTTAGAGTCGTCCTTATCACTTTGGAAGCTGGAATCGGTAAAGGACTCCACCTGGAGTTCTCCATTACCATACACCAAGAACATCTCCTTAGTCCTTCGTAAGTACTTGAGAATGTTCTTCACTGCTGTCCAATGACTCTCTCCAGGATCTGCTTGATACCGACTCACTACACTTAGTGAGTATGCTACATCGGGTCTGGTACATAGCATCGCATACATGATAGAGCCTACTGCCGAAGCATAGGGTATCCCTTGCATGCGAGCTCTCTCCAAATCAGTCTTGGGAGACATCTCTTTGGAGAGAGTGAGTCCAGATATCGTGGGCTGATTCCCACGTTTGGATTCTTCCATACTAAACCTCTTTAGTATGGTGTCAATGTACCTGGATTGGGACAATCCCAGTATCCGTTTAGATCTATCTCTATAGATCATGATTCCCAATATGCAGGAGGCATCACCTAGATCTTTCATTGAGAATCTTTGTGATAAGAAGAGCTTGACTGATTGCAGCATAGGAATATCATTTCCTATCAAGAGTATGTCATCCACGTACAATACGAGGAAGACTACCTTACCCTCTGCCACCTTCTTATAGATACAAGGTTCATCTATATTTTTGATGAAGTCAAACTCTTTGACTACAACATCAAAACAGATGTTCCAACTCCGCGATGCTTGCTTTAATCCATAAATGGATTTAAGCAGCTTGCACACCTTTCCGCTGCTCCCACTATCTACGAAGCCCTCTGGCTGAGTCATGTACACGCACTCTTCTAAATCACCATTTAGAAAGGCGGTCTTAACATCCATTTGCCAGATTTCGTAGTCATGGTATGCAGCAATGGCAAGTAAGATCCGGATGGACTTAAGCATAGCCACTGGAGAAAAGGTTTCGTCATAATCCACACCTGGACGTTGACGAAAACCCTTTGCTACAAGTCTAGCTTTGAAAGTCTCAACTTTTCCATCTACACCAAATTTCTTTTTAAAAATCCACTTGCTCCCAATGGGTTTTACCTCTTCAGGAGCATTTTCTAAAATCCATACTTTATTGGTGTACATGGATTCCATCTCAGATCGCATTGCATCCAGCCATTTCACAGAGTCAACACTCGTGATGGCCTGCTCGAAACTAGTCGGTTCATCATCATCCATGATGCAATCCTCGCTTCCACCATCAATGAGAAAACCGTAGTATCTCTCAGGTGGATGAGAAACCCTACTAGATCTGCGGAGAGGCTGGGGTTCGTCGGGTACTACTGAATCCTCTGGTTCAACCAAGTCTTCTGTTATAGTTTGTGTTGCTGGAACCTCTTCCAGTTCTACCTCAATACTACTATTCTGTTTCATAAGAAAACCTTTTTCTAAGAAAGTAGCATGTCGAGAAACAAACACCTTTTGTTCCTCGGGATGGTAGAAGATATACCCTTGTGAATTTCTGGGATATCTTACAAACTTACATAAGACTGATCTTGCCTCGAGTTTGTCCGGATTTTGTCTTTTGACATAGGCCGGACAACCCCATATCTTAATATAATTAAGATGTGGTCTCTTCCCTTTCCATATCTCATATGGAGTGGTAGGCACTGATTTGGTAGGAACTATATTCAATAGATGTATCGCTGTCTCAAGCGCATACCCCCAGAAGGAAATAGGTAACTCAGCCTCGCTCATCATAGATCGTACCATATCTAATAGGGTCCGATTCCTTCGTTCCGATACACCGTTGTGCTGTGGTGTATAAGGAGGAGTAAGCTGAGAGAGAATCCCATTCTCTTTTAGATAATCTAGGAACTCACCGCTTAAGTATTCACCTCCTCGATCAGATCGAAGAATCTTGATACTTTTGCCCGTTTGGTTCTCTACTTCGTGCTTATATTCTCTGAATTTCTCAAAAGCTTCAGACTTGTGTTTCATCAGAAACACATGTCCATATCTAGAGAGATCGTCAGTGAATGTAATGAAGTAGGAAGAACCGTTCCTGGCATGCGTAGACATGGGACCGCATACATCACTATGTATCAGTCCTAAGAGTTCGGTAACTCTTTCTCCGTGTCCACTAAACGGAGCTTTGGTCATTTTTCCTTTGAGACATGAATGGCAAGTATCATAAGATGATAATTCGAACGGATTCAAATAACCATCCCTATGTAACTTAGCCAGTCGTGTCGCATTGATATGACCAAGTCTACAATGCCACAAGTAGGATTCGTTCATATCTGAACTTTTCCTCTTGTGTGTGTTTTGTACATTTAGGACTGTATTCTGATTTAGAATGAATATGCCATTATGTAACGAGCCTGATGCAATCAACTTTTGATCTAGGAATATGTTCATAACATTTTCCTTTACTACAAAATTATATCCCTCTTTACTCAATAAAGAAACTGATATAATGTTGCACATCATGTTCGGTATATAATAGCACTCATTTAGAATCAGTGTATTACGACTTGGTAATACAAGGTGATATTCGCCAACTGCTTTGGCTACAATACTTGCACCGTTCCCTACTTGAACGGAATGATCACCTTTTCCCAGTTCTCTACCTTTACGTAGCCCATATAACTGTTTACATATGTGGGATCCTGATCCGGTATCTAATACCCAGGACGTAGGGTGAATTGAGAAACAGTTCTCAATAACTAACACACCTGAAGAAGATGCATCAACATGCATGTTCTTTTGGGCTGCGTGAGAATCTAGATATTCTCCTGTTTCCTGTTCAGTCTTATAACTCTTATAAGAAAGAACGGGTTCAACGTTCCCTTGCTCTGTACAATAATCAGGTTTAGTCAATACATCCATATTATTATCTTGATTATGGCCTGAAATGGTCGCTACCTGGAGAGAGAGAGAAGAAAACACTTTAGCGTATGCTCTTGCAAGATTAGATTGGTTATTATCTTATCTAATCAGGATGTCTCCCACTGTTTTTATCAAATCTACCTTAAAACCCAAAAAGGTAAGATTAGCCGGGATTAATTACACCCTACAATTTCGTCAATCTTTCAGCCAGATCAGTGTCGGTACTTTGAGGGAGGTTCCCCGTGCTTTCGCACGGACCTAATTAGTAAACCTCGTTTTCCCAGAGGCGTAACCTCGTTAACACTTTTCTAGACACCTACTTGAATGACTAATTGTCCTGTGTAAAACTCTCCCAGGAGTAACTCTTACTCGCAGTGGGTATCGGGATCCAACTATCTCATAGGAGGTATGCAATCTCATTGCAAATTTCAACACTTGAAATTCCCGATAATGCTTTTACCCCTAGTGTTCTATGACCTTGACGAATGCCAAACAACCCATAGTCCACTAGTCAAGTTCAACCCGTACATTTCTTGATTGAATTAAACCCACCCGTACGACCCTTGACGAATGCCAAACTACGCCGTACGAATACCCTAATCCAATCTGCATCATATGCATAAGCAGATAAATACTAGTTAGCTACCGTACACTACGCCTTGACGAATGCCAAACTACCGTAGTACGAATACTAAGTAGTACTTATCTGAAATGACGGAGGGCTACGCAGGTTTTTCAGAAAACCCTGAGCGTAAAGAACTTGATATCGTCGTAGAATCATGTGTTTTTGAAAAGGAGTGTTTTTGAGGCTTTTCTTAGTTTCGCTAAAGGGGTCACTCCCGGTGAAGGGATCGTCGGCCCTTTCCTCATCGAATAAAGTGCAGGATATATCGTATATATCACTGTGCAAAGCAAAACTGTAGCTACCCTTTTTATTAAGTTTTGATTCTACAACATCTTTAGGTTTCTTTTCTTTTATTAATCTCAATAATAAAACTCCCATCAGCTTATGCTTCCTAAGCATCACAGAAGAAACGAAAGCAGTAATATTTATATATCAGCATATATATATAGTATAAGCATTCGTCTCAGGCAGTAATATGATCTCATCACAGAACATTGCAGCAGAAGAACATATATGAAATATTGGATATACTAGGACGTCCGTGTTTTTAATACGAGCCTGTATAAAACACGGATTCCACGGTCGCGACGAATAGCCAAACCCACATCCCAAGACCCCTACGAGAGCGGCAAGTAACACTGCCAATTCTAGGGTTAGGAGACCCGGTCCCGACTCCTCGAGATGGCCTCCCACTGGACCCTAGAACCCGGTTACTTGTGCTCCCCTCCTTGGGTCTACCTAATGCGGAAAAGTAAATAATATACACTGGTGACAGCAACCGCATCCTGGAAGTGCCCCAAATAAAAGAATATTACATTACAAATGAATTTTACATGAATGAAAATAAAAACCCTCATCTCACATAAAACCCCCGGCTATTCTGAACGCGACGATCCAATATAACATATCACAGCAACACATAATATCTCATATCATCAACGTAAGCAAGTATGCGTATCCCGATTGTCGTTGATGTATAGCAACGAAGCCGGCGATACACCACATACTACGCTTACGGTCACAGAAAAGAAAGTGTAAAACTACAATATTTGGAATCCACAATCACTTTAGACATCGTAAATCCGAAATATCTCATATTCCGCATTTCATGCCTAACTCTATGAATTCCACATATTGTATCACATTCCAGATAAATATACGGTATTAAACTATTTGAACAGATAATCAAACACCCAAAATTTCCCGAAGTGCTCAACTCTTGAGCGGAGTTCAAATAATCCCAGAATATGTCACAGTACCAGTGATCCAGCCGTAGAAGGGCCAAGCCAACGCCTCACATGTGGCACGCCGTACTGCCCCAAACCCGAAGGTTCAAAAGGCAGTTCAAGACGGTCACATAATCGAGTTAAGGTTTGTTGTCTTCTAGAGGGTCCACCGCTTAACTTGTACAATTTTTCTGAAAGATTTAAACCCAATAAAAATTCAACGCTTGAAAGTTTGCCGTGCCGGAATAAAGTGGGTTAATGATATCCGTTCAACCAGTTTAACAGTTTCTAAATATCCGGAAAGAAATACGAACTTAAAATTTCCGATCGAGTCTACTATTACAAAACAAACCCCAGAATTTTAAACACCTGGAACAGAATAAAAATATCCAGAATACTCAGCAAGCAACTACGGGAATTACCATGAAGCCACGTGTCCTGATTTCACTGTTCCGCCGCGGAAGCGCCGCGCAAGCCATGCTTGCGCCGCGCTTCCGCCGCCGTTTGGTCGAATTAGGGGCTCGGGTTTTATGGTAATTCTTAGATTTCCCTGCTGATTTTTTTACATATTTTTAATTCAGAAAAATCCCAATTTTTAAAAAATTTCCAGAGAGTGGGTTTTTTTCGTCGTTTCGCGTTCGATCGGAGTTTTAACTTCGTAAACACATCGCCTAATGCTCTAGCTAGGCTCTGATACCACTGTAGGGTTCCTAGGCACTCTTATGAAGGTTCATGAGGCATCAAACATGCCCGGATTAAATTTTAGACGTGCCGAACAACCCAAAGCCGGGATCATTGCTAGATAATTAGGGTTTAATATGCAATAAGATAACTTTTATCTAAGTGTGAGGGATTACAACCTTTGTAGTCCGCTCCTTCACTTCACAAGCTCCGAGTAGAAGTCCCTTTGCCGCGATCCACGATCTCCCGGACTCATGAGAGGCTCCACGACTCGAACGATCCATTCTAGCTTGTCGTATTCCAAATCTCCGATGATCTACGTCGAGGTTTCGAAGAACTCAAGCTATCTCACTCAAAAGAGAAGAACACACTAATCCCATGGGCTAGATGAGATTAGTATGAGAGAGTAGTAATTTAGCTATCCTTTTATATCATTTTCTCATAATCTTTCATCACTTAAGGATTTTCAAGAGAGCTTTTCTTGAAGAAGGAAGAAGATGATAATGGAAAATATAATCATTAGCTTAAAACCTTTTGTGATGAATAGAAAGAATTATATGATTGATTTGTAAACCATGGTCAAGGATGATAGGATAAGAATGAGTAGAGAATCAACTAGGGTTAGGGTTTGGTTAGGTTAAAAAGAATGTGTCATCTTAAATATCTTAAGGATGACAAAATAAAATGCTTCTAGAAGCAACTTGAAGCAACTAAACCAAATCAAACCATAACCTCAATTAATCATCCTTAAACATGTTTAACAATTAATCATATCATGTCACAATAATATATATCATATATATATTATATATTTGCAACAAAAGAAAATAATACAATTAACATATATCGCATATATATCAATGTATCATCCACTGAGAAAATGAAATAATAAAGTAAGCCAATATTAGTTAATATAATAATATATCATATATATTATTATATATTAAATCATCGAATCAACACTTGATCCGACGATCCGGCTATATCGAATATAACCGGCTAATATATCATGTACCGATTCATCGAATCAACACTTGATCCGATGACCCGATTCATATCCATAAATCGCGAGAATCTAATACGGTATCCCATATCGCATTATTCTCGCTCCTGCGCATATCACATATGTGCCACTACTCTGTTTCGCCTGAGCCAAGAAACCTCTGTGTAGGACTCTAAAGAATCGTCAATACGCCGGTAGCAGGTGATGATCATATCAAACACCCACAAGCTGCAAGCGGTCAGCTAAACGTAACAGCCACCCAGGTATTGAGCGATCAGAAGATCAACAAGCTAGCCTGTGCGTTCTCCTGTGAATCCGATCAGTAACACTCCCGTACAGTCCGGTCTGTTCGTCTGATATGTCGCATATCAAGTCTAGGGGTGGTATACGTCAGACCCCAGTAACCGATAAGTCGTGTCGATGTATGGCTCATAACGGGTCGAGAAACTACTAGTAACACTTACCAGTAAATCTCTATATCAGCCCTGGCCAGGGACTTCCAGTTATAGCCAATCGAACACAGCACAACATCAACTCCCTATACCGGGAGAGACGAATCCCCTCCTATCGCTCATTGCCTCCATGTGATTCGGGACTGTACCCAAAAGCCACCGTTTTGCACGCCCTCTTGGACGTGGTAAGGTGGAAATCAAAGCACAGTGGGAATCACACAAGACTCTATGACGATCTCGGGTCTTCAGACTACCCTGTACCTGTGTCACCGGAGAACTTCCATCTGACGTGTGGTATATCACCATCTGGGAGTTCTCAGCGAGTCCGTCCAGTGTACCCAGTCTCTACTGAGCACCCGTACACCATCTCTGATGTCTAACATCGATGGATATGGGATCATCCATCGCCCATCATATGGGTCAAGATGCGTATACGCTAGTCTACTCTGGTGTATCGATGCCCTGTCTCGATATACCCTCGACTAGGAACAGTTATAGGATGTACTCATCGACTACCGCGGCCCCACTAGTATGATCTCATCATAGTCCCAGTAGTCGAGTACAAGTCCTAAGGGCTTTATCAACATGTGAGAGTAAAACAGTAAACCAATACAAGTCAACATGTTAAGATAAAGTGAAACCAAATAGCATACTATCATGACGAGCAAGAAAGTCTTCTCTATATATAACCAAGCATCCATTATAATATACATCATATGTACAACAATGGCCTCTAGGGCATATACATAACTAACAAGTCTGTAGACCCGAGATCGTCACAGAGTCTTGTGTGATTCCCACTGTTCTTTGATTTCCACCTTACCACGTCCAAGAGGGCGTGCAAAACGGTGGTTTTTGGGTACAGTCCCGAATCACATGGAGGCAATGAGCGATAGGAGGGGATTCGTCTCTCCCAGTATAGGGAGTTGATGTTGCGCTGTGTTCGATTGGCTATAACCGGAAATCCCTGGCCAGGGTTGCTGAGATTTACTGGTAAGTGTTACCAGTAGTTTCTCGAACTGTTATAGACTTCATATCGACACGACTTATCGAGCTACCGGGGTCTGACGTTTACCATCCCTAGGCGAGATATGCGACATATCAGACGAACAGACCGGACTGTACGGTAAGTGTTACTGGTTGGATTCACAGGAGTGTGAGCGGGCTTGCTCGTCGATCTTCTGATCGCTCAATACCCGGGTGGCCGTTACGTTTAGCAGACCGCTTGCGGCTTGTGGGTGCTTGATATGATCATCATCTGCTGCCGGCGTATTGACGAGTCTTTAGAGTCCTACACAGAGGTTTCCTGGCTCAAGCGAAACGAAATAGGAGCGCATATGAGATATGTGCTGGACCGAGAATAATACCAGTATGTGATACTGTATTCTATTCTCGCTATTTGTATCATGGGACGGTTATATGTGATATAGCCGGGTTACCGAATCAAGTGTTGATTCGATACATTGATACACATGATATTAGTCGGTTATATGCGATATGACCGGATCATTGAATCAAGTGTTGATTTAATGATTTAATGTATAATTATATATTTGATATATTACTTTACATTAACTAGTATTTGTTCACTTAAGATTATTTTCTCACTTGAATGTGCACATTGTATATATATATGATATAGTTTTGTGCACTAGTTTGTATCATGTTTGATGATACATGCAAACTTGGGTGTGTATGCATTAAACCATGGTTTAGGTTAATGGTTAAGGTATTATTTTCTTTTCTTTATTCATATTTGGAAAAACAAAATGGTGGCTTTTCTTATTTTTGGAAAGAAGCTTCATGACTTTTCTAGCATCTTTGAATAAGTCTTACCATTTTGTTTTCTTCCTAAACCCTAACCATTTAGCTTAACCCTAGTTCATTCTCTACATGAGTTAGCCTCACCCATGGTTGCATTTTGATAACTCTTCACTTGATTTTTCATTTTAAGATTTAATTGATATTCTTTTCTTCTTCTTCTTCTTCATGAGAAAGAAAAGAAAAGCTTGCTTCAAAAATGTCAAGTGATGATTCCAAGTGAGAAATCCAAATCCAAAGTAAACCCACTTCCTATTTCTTCATCCTCCACCACTTTCCATGTAGTATAGGATGTTTTCTTCACAAGTTTCATGACTTGGTGAAGTTGGAGCTTGATCTTGAGTTGCCTCAACGTAGATCATCTTCGGCATCGAAGTCGACGACCTAGCCCGCCCATTTCTTCGATGAAGCCGACGCTAGAGTCCGGGATCCGATGATCGCAGCGAGGGGACATCGTCATGGAGCCAAGGAAGTGGTGGACCGGATCTACAAAGGTTGCATTTCCTTTCACCTTTTAGTTAAGTTGTTAACTAGTTTGTCGTTTCGCCTTAATCTCTAGTTAACGATCGCATTAGGGTTACTTGGCACATAAAATTTTTTGAATTTGGCATGGTTGATGCCTTATGAGACCTCATTAGTGTGCTAAGGAACCCTACACGATATGCGATACTCTTAGACGAACAGACCGGATTGTACGGAGATTGTCACATTCAGGCTCAGTAGGAGTTCGGATGGGTTTTCCTCATCGGCCTTCTTATCGACATCTATCTGGGGACCGTTACGTACAGCTAATACCGCTTGTGGTCTATGGTTAAACCCACTGCCAGCGTAGTGTCGAGTCTTTAGAGTCCCACACAGATGGTTTTCCAGCTTCGGGCGAAATTATGTAGAGGTCGTATGGTTTTACGACAGGGTTCGTTCACATACGCGTACGTGTGCACATATGGTGTTCGGGCGGTTGATACTAGTGGGCTTTGGTTTAAGCCGGATCCTAATATTAGATTGTTGGGTTGGTTTAGTCTCATTGTATTCATGTTTCTCGAAACACAGATTCGGGTATGTATATACGGATGTGAGGGGCATAGAAGGAGATACCTCATTGGGGTTTTGACCATTGACTTGATTAAAACCATTATGAGGTGGAGGAAATTGTTTACTAATTTTTATTAATGATAATTGTGCCATGGCTAATTAGTTTGACTATTTGACTTGGTTGACTTTGGTTGACTTAGATATTTTTGTTGGGCACTTGATATTTTTGCTTAGCATTAATTGTGACATGCTTATGGTCAAATAAAAGTAGCCATCTTAATTATCATAATAAAAACTTAGTTTTCTCTTTCCTCAAGCTCATTCTCTTCATTATTCTGTATGTGCACGGCGGCGCCCCGGCCTCCATCCCGAGGCCAAATGCGGAAGCGATGGCTAACTTTAAATTTTCTTGAACCAGCACCACCGCGCACTAGAACCCGGATCGAACCATTAACTAGTCCTAGCTAACAACAATATGGGGAAGAGAGATATACCGAGCGATCTGTGTCCTCCGGTCTTCTGCGGAATCTCCAGTCTCCACCTCCTCGTCGGAAGGGCACCACTTCGCCTGCTTCTTTTACGGGCTCCCGCCTCTATACCGAGGCAACTCGGGCACGAAGTTGGCGAGCCGACGTGCCCAAGATTTGCTGTAGAATGGTGTGTAGAACTTGTGTCTCATTTTGGGGTTTGTGGAATTGCCATATGGTGGAGGTGAAAAGGATATGAGCTTTTGGAGATGAACCATATCATTTTTGCAAGACAAATGAGAGTATTTCTCCCCACACCAAATTGGGACAGCCCACTCCTCATAGTGGCCGGCCACTTGTGGTGATGGGAGAGAGAGAAAAACAAAAAGGGGTGAGGATCAATCATACAAGGGAGAGTGTGAAGTGATCATGAGAAGGAATGATCACAAAACAAATCTAACACTCCAAAACCTAATCAACTCCCATCATAACTCCACAAGTCAAACCATGATGACAAAAGAAAGTCAAACAATGATGGTGCAAGTATCATGATACAATAATATGCAAAGACCCCCTTCCAAATTGCCTATTTGCACAAATGCAAATAAGCTCCCTTCCACCAATTTTCGGCCATTGAAAGATACAAATGAAAATGGCCGAAACGGAAATCAAACTGGCAACTCCAGAAAACTGGTCCCGTAATAAATTACAGGAAAACCCCAATACTGTGTATACACACCCGCATTTGTATTCCAACCGAAATACAAATGCAATGAGACAAAATCTACACTGTACTATACTAGGATCCGGCTTAAACCAAAGCCGGCTAGTAATATCCGTTCGATCCTGATCCGTGCAATACCGCACGTATCTGATCGAACTCTGCCATATATCCATACGGCCTCTAGTACTAACCGTCCGATCCTGATCCGTGCAATACTGCACGTATCTGCTCGAACCCTGCCATATCTCCATACGGCCTCTAGTACTAACTGTCCGATCCTGATCCGTGCAATACCGCACGTATCTGATCGAACCCTGCCATATCTCCATACGGCCTCTAGTACTAACTGTCCGATCCTGATCCGTGCAATACCGCACGTATCTGATCGAACCCTGCCATATCTCCATACGGCCTCTACAGCGTTTCGCCCGAAAGCTTGAGTAACTGAATGTGTGGTGGACTCTAAAGACTCGTCAACACCTTGGTTGTGGATTTAACCACTAGCACGTCAGAGGTATAAGCCAATACTTAGCGGGCCACCAGCTATTGACAAAAAGAGACGTTGATGAGCGAACTCATCCTGACACCCTACTGAGCCTGTCAGTGACAATATCCGTACAGTCCGGTTCGTTCGTCTATGAGCATCGGATGGCGGGCCTAGGGGGTTGGTAAAAGTCAGACCCCCAAAAGCGGTACAAGTCGTGTCGGAGTGTAGCCCAGAACACCCTGAGATACTACTGGAATACCTACCAGTAAATCTCCTGCCTCGGCCGAGGGCTTCGTGTAATGGCTCTCCTAGACACAGCGCGACCTCACCCCCAATACCGGGAGAGACGAACCCCTGAAGATCCGCTCACTGCCTCTATGTGGCTCGGGACTGTACCCAACTAAAACCTGTTTGCACGTCTCCTTTGAGCATGGTAGGGTAGTAATCAAAGTACAGTGGGAACTCACATGAGACAAATGACGATCCCCAGATCGATGAACTAACCTGTACACATGTCACCAGGGAACTGCTATCTGACGTCAGGTATAAGACCAACTAGCATGTTCCCGGCGAGTCCTGTCCGGTGTACTCATAACCCAATGAGCACCTGTATACATCTTAGGCGAACCAACTGACACCAGTGGCTTGTGAGACCGGCCACCGCCCCTCATCGGGGTCTCGACTGTATACACTAGTCTATTCTGGAGTATCGATGCCCTGTCTCGAAACTCCCATGACTAGGGACCTTTTAAGGATGTGCTTATAGACTACCATCTCCCACGTATATGATCGCCCTCATACAGCTGGCAGTCAAGCAAGAATCCTAGGGGCTCTACCAACGTGTAATAGCGACCTGTCAGGTCACCTAAAGCAGTACACGATGATAAAGATAAACCAGATAGCATACTATCATCTCGAGTAAGACTGTCCTACTAGGACAGGTCCTCCCTCAATCATTGCAATCACGTGCCTGTGATCCAATAATTGACTCTTAGGGCACTATCTCTAACATATTCTCTATACTCATTTTCTCTCCATCTTCCCTCTCATAACCCTAGTGTCTCATGAGTTGAGAATCAAGGGCTGGTGAGACTTTGCCACCAAAATCACTCTCTACTCACTCTAGGATACTTAGTTCAGTATACCAAGTACCCTAGTTACTTCATTTTAGAGGTTGGAGCTCAAGGTATAGACCTTCGGGTGGATCATCTTTGACGTGGAGAAGCCGGTGAGGAGGTGCCACCATCACCACTCCAAGGAGCTCACAACAAGGTGAAGCACAATAAGGAGAAGAAGGACTTGAATCTTGAGATATAATCTTCTAACATAGTAGTTACAACTCCTAGTTAGTTTGTTAGTTAGGGTTTAGCAAAGATCCTTATGCATAGTCAATGTTACCTTATAAGAAAAATTAGATTTTTACCTATTCCGCCTCCCCGTTAACTAGCGGGGTGAGTAACATTTACTTACACCACGTAATACTAGAAGCCGAAGTGTGACTACGGCAGGATATTTCCTCGACCGTAGGAGCATGGCTGGCCTTGTCACCCCCTGTATTCCGTATTTTGGGAAGCGGGGCGTGACATGATTTTGTTGGTATCAGAGTTAGGTTTATATTGGGATTACAGTTTCCGAGTAAGGCTTGACAGTTTAAGTCGCCCATTCGGTCTAGATTGTAAACTTGTTATCTTTAACCTTGATTCATATAGTGTGTTCTGCTACATATTTTGATCTTATCCGGTAGTGTTTTGGATAACTTGGTAGAGTTATGTGGTTGTAACAATGAACTGCAGCATAGTTACAATACTGTACTCTGTTTGAGTGACTTGGGGTTCTACCTTTGATTCCCTTCTCGATTGAATATTACCTTACCGCATAATCTTGTTTTGATCGTCAAATCTCTGCCTCCGTTTATATCATATATCGTTCCCGAGTCTTCAAATCTATTTTACATTTTCATCCTTGGACTTTTCCTATTGATGCTACCCCTGCTTACATTTCTTATCGAACTCGTTGCATTCTCACGTCTTCATTTCTTCAAAGTTATCATATCGCGTTGCATACCTTTAAGTTCCTATTAGCGTCGTACAACAGAAGCTAAAACCTGGCTTCCAACGACTCTTCTTCCATCTCCACTTCCCGGAGTCAGACTACCGAGATTTTGGACGTACTGCAAGGATTTAGAGAAGTCCAGGAGTGGACGAACGATCTTTTAGCTGAGGGGTTAAGGAGGCAGCTAGTTCAGGCACCAGGAGGATCCCCGATAGTGAGGGAATCCCTGTTAGTAAAAGAGGAGGTGTACAGTGAAGCAGCGGAGAACCCGAGTACGCGGTTATTGCAAGAGACTAGGGCACCTACAGAGAGACCGTCACCAGGCCAAAGAACAATGTTTGATTTGTGGATCTGGCAAACATCGTGTCAACGGTTGCCCTCAGAGATAAGAGCTAAAAGGAGGAGATCCGTTAACACCCTCCATGTCTTTTGAGTAGTTGTTTGCTTCATTGTTATGTGGTTTCGTTGTTTTCGTTCTTTTAATTTCAAGGACAAAATTTTCTATAAGGGGGTGATGTGATAACCAGTATTTGCCGTACGATCTATTCCATGTTTTGATAAAATTTATTTTGATAAATTTCCTAGATATTTTCCTTATTATCTATTTTCTCCAATATTTCCTATGAATATTTCTCCTATATTTCTCTAATTATTATTATTCGTAATTCTATAACCCTAACTCAAATTTTCCTATATTTCTCACTTGTAGCCTATAGCTCATATCGTTCCTGGGTTTTCAGTTATGTTCTCCATCTTTTCATTCTTGCACCATTCTTGACGATCTAATTCATGCTTACGTTTCTTTCCGAACCTGATGCGCTTTCATATCTTCGTCTCTTCAAACTTATCAAATCAAGTTCTATACCTCGAAGTTCTTACCAGAGCCGCGCATCGGAAGCGCGGTGGATCCTTAACCACAGTTGAGTTTACCGTGGTGTTCGTCGATAATCTACTGGGTTTCTCCAAGAAAGTCTACCTGAGAATGCGAGGATATCTATCGGTGCTTTCCACATACGTCTGTGTAGCTTGTTTTCGTTCTTTGAATTTCGACGACGGAATTTTCTTTTTAGGTGGGTATGATGTAATACCCAGTTCCGAGTATACCGTAACCGTATTTTTATAAATAATTTCCGCAAAATTTTCTACTTAATTTTCTATAACCTAATTTATAAACCTTTACCCTAATTAAACCCTAACCTTTTAATTATTTATTTTCCTAATTCTTTCTACCCTAGCCCAGCCACAAACCCAAAACCCAGCCTTTTCCTTTCCTTTTCTTTGAACCCGACCCGACCCGCATGCTTGAAACCCGTCTTGGTTATTGATTACGGTTTATTCCTGCTAGTTCTGAGAATCCGTGCACTTTCATGTTCTATATGCCTGCATCATATATCTGGCATCTGCATATATTTTTAATAATACAATATAATCAAGTAATATATTTTAAAAATACCTAGCGTGGCCTGCATCATACCCCTGAACCTATGGTTGCATCCGTACATTGTGTTCTCGTCCCGTTCAGTGAAACAGACTCGTTTAGATCGTTACATGCATACTACGTGTATCCGTTCTTGGGGTATCCATTTTCTTTAACCAGACATCGCATTTTGATTTTGGTTGACACGTATATTATCCGTATTTTCAAACCGTAATTTTAGACCCAATCCGGACATATTTTGGACTATTTTTATATTAGCCAGAAATCTCAAATAAATATATAATATTCTTCATATATTTTATATATTTTTTCTAAATGTTTTTTATCCTAATCATAACAAAAAACACTCACTTTGTCTCTCTCTACCCATTATTTATATACACTTTTTCTTTTCTAAACCCCTGACCCACGTTCTTCTTCCTCACCTCATCTTTTCCTGCCTTCGCCCCCTCGCCTACAACCCCGCACGACCCGTGCTCCTCCACGACCCCGTACTCCTTGCAACTGCCCTTCCTCCTCGCAACTTCCCCACTTCCTACTCCGCTCGACCCGCCCCGACAACGAGCCCTTGACCCCCACAACTCCACCACCTCTTTCTGCCTCACCTCCCTCTCTTCTAACAACCGACATACTCTCTCTCTCTCTATCTCACTCTCTCCCTCTCAACTCACCCTCAACCCACTGCAAACCCACCGCCGAATAGCCTCCCCCCTCGCAAGCCCGCACCCACCACCGTGCCCATCATCTTGACCCACGGTTGTCGCCCCTCCTCCGTCGACTCCATAACCGAACCCCAACGTCCCTGCCTCCATGAAGACGGCGCCACCAAAACTTCCTACAGAGCTTCACCAAACCCACACCCATCACCTTACTACCACCGTCGCCACCTGAACTCCCTACCTCGCCGGAGTCATGCCCCTGCCATCGCCGTACCTGAGAGGTGCTACGCATCACGCCCCACCAGTGCTGCCCTCGCACCCGCATCCTCACACAACCGATCTTTCCAACTCCTTCATCATTTTCTCCTCGAGCCAATCTTCCCATGCAATTTCCGCCACCGTTGCATTCGTGCAAGTTGCCGCCGCTGTTGCCTGTTCAGTTGATAAAACTGCACATTTAATATGACATTTTTCCAACTATTTCTATATAATAAAAGGTGTTTATTATAAATATGACACATATGAAGGTTTATCTGCAAAAATACTATTTTCATGTGTTTATATATTATAATTAACATTATGTAGGAAAAAGTAAGCATATAATATCCATGTAACATTTGGCCCATTTATATATGCTTACCTTATTAAATACCTTTGACCAATTCTCTTAAAATATCATGACAAATGGTTAAAGATAATATCTCAATAAAAACAAATTCTACTAACATCATTTATTAAGATAATTGTGCAGGAATTATATCATGACTAAAATCAAGGAAATCCGAGTTGGTAAGATCAAATATGTTGAAGATATTCAAGTAAATTGAAGAAACTAATTCTGGCAGAAACGTAGAGATGATTTTCAAAGTCTAGATACTCAAAAGATCACCAAGTGTTACAAATATGAAGCTACAAAAATTAGAGGCCATGATCTCACCAAAAGGCAACGGATCCGCAGCCAAACCTATCCAATGGCCGCGGTTCCGCCGCACTTCTAAGGATTTAGGGCTCGGGATTTTGGTGGTTGGGATCCTAACAACTAGTTTCTATATTAGGAAACTAGGGTTCTGGCTTTGTGACTATAAATAAGGACCGAGAGCCTCTTAGAAAAATAATAAAGCCGACGAGATTACGAAGTCCAAGACGGCTCACGCATCCAGGCTGATCATCAACTGTTCATCTACCTCCTTCAGAAGAGATCGAGAAGTAAACTAGGTTTTTGTAATCATTTTCTAAAGGAAACAGAGTGTATTTGATCAAGTTGATTAATAAAGGTAATTGTTTTCTTATATCATTTTATTTTCTGTAGTTTTAAATATGATTTCCCTTTCTATCTTTTCTTTTCCCAACATGCGCGAATAATTCTCCGCTTGTTAGGGTTCGTAGAATTAGGGTAGATTAATGGATGATGAAGATCCTTAAACTCTTTTTACGTCCTATAAAGTTTATAAACTTTACCAAAAGAATTATTAACATCCTAATCGGGCACGCTACCAATTTATTGCTAGCTTCGACCGCGATTAGAGATTAGATTAACGATTGTTTTGGTAAAGGCTAGACATGAACGGAGATCCATGTCAAGATAGGGGATAAGAGTGGGAACTCTTTTTCCCTCCAGAAACCCTAATCTTCATGCATCACTGTCGATCTAGTTTTAAATCTATTACAAGATAAAAGGAGTAATCTTTAATTACTCATCCATGACTACTAAATCTTAACGAACCCTACAAGCCCCCTTCTAATATTAAACCTACATCCATATTTAATCTAGATCTATATTCTGCATCCGTGTTTGACGTAGATTTAGAACCTACAACCATTCTTCACCATTCTTTATTCTCCCTCCTTTCTTTCTCAACACGCCTAAAGTAAGATTAAAAGATTCAACGTTTCCCAGAAGACGACCTGTACTCATCTCGGTCTAGCTGCACGCGATACCGTTATTGATTGCAGTTAACTACTACACATAAAAACACAGATCAATCAAATGGCGCCGTTGCCGGGGATACGTGCGTAATTTTTTTTCTTACTATTTGTGTTGAATTCTTATTCGATCTATATCATAAATTAAACAAAACTGCAAATTGTATATTTAACGATTGTTGTGTGAATTTTGCAAGGGGATCTGGAGTCACAGACTTGAGAAACAGAGAGCCAGAGACATTCATCAAGATCCAGAGGAGTATAGGAGGCCACGTAGCAAAACTCATCACCTGATCCTTCTTTCTCGAGGCGGAAGCGCGGCGCAGGAGAGGAATTAGGGTTCCAAACTTCTCTGGTATCTTTCTCAACTCATTCTCTCTCCTCTGAAATCCAATAAAATATCTTTTCTGCAGGATTCTTTGTAAAATATTGCCGCTTAAAAATCTTTTTGCAAAGTTTTGTAATTGGTTTGATTATTCATATTTTAATACGGACTTTTAAGGGCAAAAAACCAAATTCAGATTAGGTATGGATTTTATCACCCTTCCTAAGCCCCACAAATCACAAAACGAGCATCCGCATCAACCCTACATTTATTAAAAAAAATATATAGACAAGACTCTAAGAACTGTCGCGCTCAATAAGGACAGAGGAAGGTCATGGGTAATTTATCGCTTATCCGCATTACTTTTGTGGTGCCTAGGCAAGTGTGTCTAAGGCAAGTGATTACTTAATTAGGCCCGCTATTTTCGGTGATTCGTATAGCGGATACCTTACACTTACCTGGCCACAAGAGTAGTAAAGAGGTGGTAGATGATTGATCCTACGGCTTGTCCTTTGGAAGTCTAGGAGCGGTCTAGAGACTTGACCTAGGTAAACTTAGTTCTATGGTTGTTTGTGCATTTTTGTGTGATTTGTCTTAAGTCCCACTTTTTCAAAACAAACCAATTTTAAATCATACACACGTTGCCACTTGCGCTAAACCCGCTTAGTGCATGCTCGGCTGGACACGGGATTCTAGTGCCCGTCTTGTCCGCGTTCCTGCTATCGACTTCGAAATCGGTACTTCTTCATCTTCTTTTTCCCCACCATCCACCACATCGACCGAGATGGACGGTACTCCATCAAATTATAACACCACGCTGCCACCGCCCATAGGTGAGCAGAATTCACCGCGCATCTCTCTCCAAGAAAGATGCTATCCTATCCGCGGTCCACTTCCTACTTGTCTATCCATTCCACCAGCCAACGGGGATAATTTTGAAATTAAACCCCACTACATCAACCTGTTGCCCAAATTTCACGGGCTTGAGTCTGAAGATGCGTACATTTTCATCACTAAATTCGAAAAAGTATGCGTAATGATGGGTATTTCACAACTGTCCGTGGATGCTAGGCGCTTGCGTCTTCTCCCATTCACTTTGTGCGACTTGGCAGAAAAATGGCTTTATAATACTGCCGCACACTCTATTACCAGTTGGGATGAATTCGTGATAGCATTCCTTAAGAAATTTTACCCAAATTATAAGACCGTCCGTGTTAGGAGCGAAATCAACCAGTTCACCCAGCTTCCAAATGAACCATTTTGGAAGTGCTTTGAATGTTTTAAGGATCTGCTTGTCCAATGTCCTCATCATGGAATACATAGATGGGATTTGTGCTGAATTATATATGAAGGTATTAATCCAGCGACAAAGCAGATGCTTGAAACAATGTGTCAATGCAATTTCATGTCCAAAGACGATGGTGAAGCCTGGAAATATCTGGAAGATCTCGCTGAAAACACTTTGCAGTGGGAAAGCGTTAGACCACCTTCATTTAGGGGAGGTATCCATCAGCTCGATGTTTCCATAGCCGTAAAAGCCGAAATGGCAGCAATACAAAAGAAACTCGAGGCTATGGAGAACAAATTCTCATCAATCTCCCTAAACCAGGTTACACTTCCTAAGATTGCATGTGGTTGCTGTTCCGATCCATCACATCTGACGAAAGAATGTCCTTTAAATGTACCATTTCAAGGTCAAGAACACACTAATGCTACTTTTCAGCAGCGACCTAGAAACGATCCTTATTCTTCCACATACAATCAGGGGTGGAGAAATCATCTTAACTTTGCTTGGAACCAAAACCAAAACCAAAATCAAAACCAGTTCCAAAGCAATTATCAAAGACCTCCTCCACAGCAACAGCAACCACCACCACAGAGTCAGCACCCTTTTCAATCGCAACCTTTTCAAAACCCGGCCAATAATTCTTTCCAAACGGCCGGGAATGAAAACTCATCTGCACTCGAACGAAGCGTGGATATGTTTATTAAACATTCCATGCAATCGACGGACGAAATAAAGTCTTCTATTCGATCTTTAACACAGACCACCAACTCTCACGGTGAGAGTATAAAATCGATAGAAGCATAACTTGCACAAATAAATACCGTGATGAGTGCGAGAGAAAAAAGGGAAACTTCTATCTCAACCCCTACCGAATCCCAACCACTCACAAAGTCATAATGTGAGTGCCGTTACAACATTGAGATCAGCAAGAGTGTTGAACAATCAAATGGGTGAACCGATTGATGATGAGGAATCAATTGAAACCCCGGCTTCTACTTCTTTCCCTAATTCGTCTAGTCTCCCACCTACTTCCGAGCCTATTCTACGCTTCCCACAAGGCTCGAACCCTCATCCTACTTCCTCAAATCTATCTAAAGCGACCCCCACTCCAATTTTGGGATCCATTCCATCCCCATAATCTTCTTCAATGTTGGACCCAACCCTTATTGATAAAACTCCGTTTCCAAACAGATTAAGGACCAACAAACCTAACCCACAAATGGAGAAGATTTTGAAAATGTTTAAGCAAGTTAACGTCAATATTCCTCTCCTAGATGCTATTCAACAAGTCTCATCTTATGCAAGAATTCTTAAAGATTTGTGCACTAGGAAGAGAAAAACTCAAGTGCCGAAAAAAGTTTTCATGACGAGTAATGTTAGCACAGCTTTTACCCAGCAAATACCAAAGAAACGTAAGGACCCTGGCTCTCCTACCATCTCTATTTCTATTGGGGGTAATAATATTAATCGTGCTTTACTCGACCTTGGTGCTAGAGTTAACTTGCTGCCATATTCCGTATATGAGCAGTTAGGGATTGGAGAGTTGAAACCCGCCCATTGTACTCTCCAGATGGCAGACCAATCAATCACCAAACCTAGGGGTGAACTAGAGGATGTGTTAATTAAAGTCGGGGAATTCATATTCCCTATAGACTTTATTGTTTTGGATACACAACCTGTGGCTAACCCACGCAACCAAATCCCGGTGATACTCGGTCGACCTTTCCTTGCAACTTCCAACGCTGTAATTAATTGTCGTAACGGTTCTATGAACTTATCCTTCGGGAAGATGACAATTAAGCTTAATATTTACAAGTTAGGAAGTCAACCATATGAACCTTCTGATCATTTGCTTGATGTCTATTCCATCCACGAGATAGCTCCCGAAAGCTGCATGGATGAGGAACTTTCTTTGATGATCTTGACGACACTTGTGCGACATTGTTTGATCTTGAACAGTATCATAGTGACGATATCTTCGATGAGTCCATCCCTGAGTTTGAATGTATTGACTCATCGCAAAAGTCATTAGCACTTTTCGAGTCAATATCCTATGCAAGTTTTGAACCTCTTAAGGAGTCCGAGCATCATTCCCTTACCCCACCTTCTATTGTCTCTCCGCCAATACTAGATCTTAAACCGCTACCTTCTCATCTTAAATATACATATTTAGGTGAGAATGAGTTTTTTCCCGTAATCATATCCGCTTCTCTAGCTTTAGAGTAAGAGAACAAACTTTTGGCGGTGTTGAGATCAAATCGACAAGCATTTGGTTGGACAATGGCTAACATCAAAAGGATTAGTCCCTTAATTGTTGAACATTATATACATCTGATGGATGAAGCCAAGCCAACCCAAGACCCACAAAAACGGTTAAATCCCGTTATGAAGGAGGCGGTAAAGAAAGAAATCGTCAAGTGCCTTGATAATGGTATAATTTACCCGATATCTGATAGCCAATGGGTAAGTCCTATTCATGTAGTCCCTAAAAAGTCTGGCACCACGGTCATAACTAATGAGGCTAATGAGTTGATCCAAACACGCACTCAAACTGGGTGGCGCGTATGTATTGATTATAGGAAACTCAATGCCGCAACGAGGAAAGATCACATCCCTCTACCTTTCATTGACCAGATGTTAGAACGATTAGCTGGACATGAATACTATTGTTTCTTGGACGGATACTCTGGCTATAACCAGGTCCCCATCGCCGAAAAGGATCAAGATAAAACCACATTTACTTGTCCTTTCGGTACGTTTGCTTATAGACGCATGCCCTTTGGGTTATACAACGCTCCTGCTACATTTCAGCGGTGTATGATGGGGATATTCTCAGACATGGTTAAGAATTTTCTGGAGATTTTTATGGACGATTCTCCATATTTGGGGACTCCTTTGAGGACTGTCTTCGTAATCTTGACGCGGTTCTTACCCGCTGTAAGGATAAGAACTTAACTTTGAATTGGAAAAAATGTCATTTTATGGTCCAAGAAGGTATTGTACTTGGACATATAATTTCACGAAAAGGCATTGAGGTAGACAGAGCTAAAATCGATGTCATCCATAACCTCCATCGTCCCAAATGCGTCAAAGATATACGATCCTTCCCTGGTCATGCAGGATTTTTATAGGAGATTCATTAAGGACTTTAGCAAAATTGCTAGACCCTTAACTTTTCTTTAGGCCAAGGATACTACATTTCATTTCGATTCGGATTGTGAGGCTGCTTTTGAATCTCTTAAAGGGTCTCTCACTACAGCCCTCGTTCTATAATCTCCGAATTGGAACCACCCGTTCGAGCTTATATATGATGCATCAGATTTTGCTATTGGTGCGGTCTTAGGACATCACATTGATAATATACCACATGTAATTTACTATGCAAGTAGGATCCTGAACGATGCACAAATTAATTACACAACTACCAAAAAAGAACTCTAGGCAGTTGTATTTGCATTATAAAAATTCAGGCCCTACTTGATTGGCTCGCCAATTGTGGTTTAGACTGATCACTCCGCCCTACAACACCTTTTATCGAAGAAGGATGCTAAGGCCAAGCTAATACGTTGGATCCTGTTGTTATAAGAATTTGATCTTATCATCCGAGATAAGAGTGGATGTGAAAACGTAGTAGCTGACCATCTTTCACGCGTCTCTTCTTCACCAACGTTGACTGTGCCGATAAATGACTCATTTCCTGACGAACATCTCTTGACCATATCCTACGAACCTTGGTTCGTGGATATTGTGAATTATCTAGCGACGGGACTTATTCCTAGCAATTGGTCGAAACAAGACAAACTTCGATTTCTATCCCAAGTAAAATACTTTTACTGGGATGAACCTTATTTGTTTAAGTATTGTTCCGATCAAATCATTCGCAGGTGTGTCCCTAACGATGAATTCAAGAGTGTATTATCATTTTGTCATGATCAGGCATGCGGCGGACACTTTGGACCTCGAAAAACGGCGGAGAAAGTTTTGCAATGTGGCTTTTATTGGCCAACACTATTTAAAGATGCTTATGATCATTGCAAAACTTGCCCGCAGTGTCAGCACTTGGGTCGGATTTCACGTAGAAATGAGATGCCGCTCCAACCTATCTTGGTTGTGGAGATATTTGACGTTTTGGGGTATTGATTTTATGGACCATTTTCCCAACTCTTTTGGGAATTTATATATCTTGTTAGCGGTTGATTACGTCTCGAAATGAGTGGAAACAATACCGTGTCACACTAATGACAACAAAGTTGTCATTAAGTTCCTTAAAGAAAATACCTTTTCGCGATTCGGACACCCTCGCGCTATAATTAGCGACAACGGGACGCATTTCTGTAATCGGTCTTTTGAGGTTTTGATACGGAAATATGCTATCAACCACAAACTTTCTACGCCCTATCATCCCCAAACAAGTGGGCAAGCTGAGATCTCGAATAGGCAAATCAAACAAATTTTGGAGAAGACGGTTTCTAAAAACCGTAAAGATTGGTCAACCAAATTGACGGATGCTCTTTGGGCATTTCGCACCGCTTATAAGACCGATCTTGGTATGTCTCCATACCGCCTTGTGTTTAGAAAGGCATGCCACCTTCCTGTCGAGATCGAACATAAGGCAATGTGGGCTATTAAAGAGCTAAACTTCAATTTTGATCAAGCTAGTAGTTATCTGAAGCTGCAATTGAATGAGATAAGCGAACTCCGCGATGAAGCTTACGATAATGCAGTGATAGTAAAGAACTGGACTAAAGTGTTCCACGATAAAAACCTTTTTAGAAAAACTTTCACACCGGGACAACAAGTCCTTCTTTACGACTCACGGCTCCATCTTCATCCGGGTAAACTTAAATCTCGTTGGAAAGGACCTTTTGTGGTGCGGTATGTACACTCGCACGGGGCAATAGAAGTTGAAAATATAAAAAACGGTTCAATTTTTAAAGTAAACAGGCATAGATTAAAATCGTATTTCTCTGCTAACCCAGCGGAGAAGCTCCTGTTTTTACAGGAGCCGCTTTATCATAACTAAATTCCGCCGCCTCACCTCCATGTTTTCGATAACATTGTATCATCTTAAAGAATGGAGGTGAGTGAAAAACAGGACTTAACTGAATATCTGTGCGTGCCAAAGAACAAGTTTGGGGGTAGTCTTCATTTATCTACCCCTACTATTGTCTCTCCTCAAGTCTACAGGTCTATGCTCTCAAAAGACAACATCAGTGAGGACACTGCTGAAAACAGGTTTGGGGGGGAGGTTTGTATTCACTGAATTATCTTTGGCACTGGGCATTAACAAATTTTATAATAAAAGAGTAGACAGTGAAAAATTATATATGAAAGATATGAATAGTTTAAGAAAAACAAGAAAGTTAGATGCTTTCTTGAAACAACTAGTAATAAGTAGTTATGAGCTGTTGTCCCAAGGGTTAGTAAGATAAAGGAAATTGCTAATCTGAGAATAAAAATAAGTCTGAAAAATAGTCCATATTCTTAAGACCAAACATTTGAACGTTGATACCCTACTTTACGCACTTACACACATCTTGAAACTTGGGATAATAGAGCATACCTTGAAATCGTCTTGTCTAAAAAGCCTTAGTATGAAGGAAAATAAAATAAAATATAAGTGGTGAAGAAAAAAAAATGAACACTGGTTTTGTAATTATCAAGGCAGCATAAAAAAAATGTAGCGAGGGTGCTTTATCACCTAGTGCCTTAGACCAACTGGTTTGGGAGCCACTGCTAAGCCTTAGGTATTGCAAGACGAGGAATTACACCTTAATACGCAAGCACATTTTGTAATCGGTCGGTTAGTACCTCAAGAAGTATTAACGGTCGCATGAAGGATGTGTGAGCAATTCACCAACTAAAAAGTACTTTGAAAAATGGACAAGAGTATGATAGCTTGAATTGAATTCTCTAAGTGTAGGGATATCTTTTACACACACATAGGGGTATATGATCAATGTTTGGAGGAAAGATAGGGAGAAAGACTAAAGGCTGTGTTTTATTGAGGGATGATGCGATTTCTAACATTTTTCATGACCATTAAGATAGGGCTCATAGCAACTGAAAAACTGGTATAGTTGAAAACTCTTATTTTCAAGTTCCTTCTTTTATAGTTCTTACCTTTGTATATAACTTTCACCATCTTGCTTTTATTATAGGATTTTGTGGGTGTAATTCGCTGAAAACCCTCAGGAGACAACACTCCTCCTATTAGAGACACCTAGAGGTTTAACGGCTTATTGTACGTGCTCAGTGCAATCGTGTTGCCTATGAAAGTGTGCTTAGCTTCTTCTTTTTCTCCTTCTCTTGAATAACTAGTTTGCTCGGGACGATCAAAGATAAATTTGGAGGTATTTGTTCAGTTGATAAAACTGCACATTTAATATGACATTTTTCCTACTATTTCTCTATAATAAAATGTGTTTATTATAAATATGGCACATATGAAGGTTTATCTGCAAAAATACTATTTTCATGTGTTTATATATTATAATTAACATTATGTAGGAAAAAGTAAGCATATAATATCCATGTAACATTTGGCCCATTTAAATATGCTTACCTTATTAAATACCTTTGAACAATTCTCTTAAAATATCATGACAAATGGTTAAAGATAATATCTCAATAAAAACAAATTCTACTGACATCATTTATTAAGATAATTGTGCAGGAATTATATGTTAGTGTTTATGCCCTAGAAGGCCATTACTGTATCATACTAGCTTGTATATTACTTAATGGAAGCTTGGGATATTCACATGTATATAACAGTCTTGCTAAACATGGTAGTATGCTACTTGGTTTTTCTATCTTAATATGTGAGTATACGTATTGATAGAGCTCTTAGGATCTTGCTTGTCTACCAGCGTTGTGATGGCAGTCACACTAGTGGGGGCTGGGTAGTCTACAAGCACATCCTTATTCAGGTCCCTGGTCGTTGGATTATCGAGACAGAGCATCGATACTCCGGAGTAGACTAGTGTGTACGCTTCTCATCCCAGTTGGGGAGATGGTCTGTCCCACAGCCGTCAGTACGTCGTACTGGAGATAGTATACAGGTGCTCGTTAGGTTACGGGTACACCGGACAGGACTCACAGGGAACTGTTGGTTGGTTTGATACTAGTCGTCAGTGAACAGTTCCCAGGTGACATGAGTACAGCGTAGTCCGCAGACTTGACACTGCTGCTTCGCCTCGAGTGTGTCCCACTGTTCTTAAATTGCTACCCTACCACGGCTCAAAGGAGTCGTGCAAACAGGTAGCAGTTGGGTGCAGTCCCGAGCACTTGGAGGCAGTGGCGGTTAGACAGGATTCGTCCCTCCCGGTATTGGGAGTAGATATCGTGCTGTGTCAGAGAGCCATTACGCAAAGTCCCTGGCCAGGGCAAGCGAGATTTGCTGGTAGGTTCCAGCAGTTTCTCAGGGTGTAATGGGCTTCACTCCGACACGACTTATACCGCTATTAGGGGACTGACGCTTGCCGCCCCTAGGCCCGATATGCGATAGTCTTGGACGAACGGACCGGACTGTATGGAGATTGTCACATCAGACTCAGTAGGAGTTCGGATGGGTTTACTCATCGGCCTTCTTATCGACAACTACCTGGGGACCGTTACGTACAGCTAGTGCCGCTTGCGGTCTGTGGTTAAACCCACTGCCAGCGTAGTAGTCGAGTCTCTAGAGTCCCACACAGAGAGTTTCCTACTCCAGGCGAAACGATATAGAGGTTGCATGGTTTTGCGACAAAGGGTTCGGACGCATACGTGCGTTTACGCGCGTACGACTTTCGGACAGTTTTTACCAGTCGGCTTTGGTTTAAGCCAGTTACTGGTATCCGGTTATTGGATTTTTACAGTCTAAAGTTTTTCCGTATTTTTACGGATCGGAGGGGCGTTCTCGTAATTACTCGAGAAGCTTCTAGAAGATGTGACTAAGGAGGTTTCTTTTGGATAAGAGAGTGAGTCATGGTGGTGATTCATTCACTTCATTAATGCACATTTATTGCTTAATGACTCATGCTAATGAATCATCACAAGATATTTTATGAAGCATGCTTATTCATTTCCTTTATTGATTATTTGAAAATAAGAATGCTTCATAATATTATGATACACTCTCTCTCTTCTCTCATTATCTTACCACACATTCTCTCTCCTCAAGCTCTCATCTTCAAACCCTAATCCTTAATCCTCATGTGTTGAGATCAAAGGATTAGTTAGACTAAACAATCCATAACCTTCACTCTTTATCATCCTTTCATCTTTGATTAGCAATCAAAGTTGATTAGTTACCTCAAGTTAGAGGTTTAGCTTGGTGTTTCGCTCTCGGGTGGATCGTCTACTACCTAGAGAAGGTCGAGGAGAACAAAGGAGGACGTAAAGAAGAAGGACCGGTTTCATTAGGTATAATCCCTAATCACTTATGAAAAGAAACTCATAAGATACGGTTATTTATAGTTTGGCTTCGATTCAAGCGGTTAGTCGATGTGTTCGTTGTTTAAACTTGATCGTTTTTGTAAAATCCGCCTCCCCATAAGTACTGGGGTGTACTACATCGACTTACAGTGGTATCAGAGCCTCGCTAAACACTAAATAACTTAATCGCAAATTTGTACGAATTTCGAACGAAAAAACGAAGCCGGAAAACCCTAATTCTGTTTAGTTTCTGTCGAACTTAAAATCAAGTCCTAAAATTTTTCTGGTGTGTTCAGAGAGCTAGAAAGGAGTCCAGGAGAACACCCAAGAAATTCGAGCCCATGAATCGGCAACTCGGCCGCGGAAGCGCGGCGGATCGGTGGGATCCGCCGCGCTTCCGCGGCGCTTTGGCCGAGTCATGGACTCGTCTTTCTTGTGTGGGTCCCCTGTGACATTTGGGGTTTTCTGGAATATTTAATTATTGCTCAGGTTACTGTTTAACAGAGCAGATTTTAGAGCAATATTGATGTTGTTTATTCGATCGAAAAGTACAGTATTTGCGTATTGGATTATATCTGTGATTGTTTAATGTGTTCGTAAACCTCCCCTAACTGCTAGTATGTCGGTTGGCAGGGGGTTGCACATTTCTGAAATGGTTATATCTGTTTGTGCATATAAACTGTATTGGACTGTTGTGGTGTATAGCCGGGGTTTGCAATGGGTTATTGTTTAATTCATTTGTTGTAAATGTAATTTGTTGTAATATTATTTTCGCGGGGCACTTCCAGGTTGCGGTCGTAGCCACCGTTGTATTATTTCATTTTACTGTTTTTGCTCCTAGGACTGACCCAAGGTGGGGTACACAGACTGCCGGGTGGGTAGTTTGCCGTACCCGTAAGGGTCGAGGGTGGGGTAAACGGCTATTCATCACAACTGTGTAATCTGTCTTTTCTTGCAGGCTCAAAAGAAATACAGATTGCTTGCAAATCCAATATTGTTTATCTGTGTTCTGGAATGAATATCATTGCGTCAGACGAATGTAAAATATCTATATTTATTATAGCTATTTAGACGTCACTTATGTTTTACACCCGCGCTAGCCCAGCCCCCGCTCTGTCGTTAGTTAAGTAACCTAACGAGTGATGACGGGACCCCGTGGCGAATGCGGATGGCATAAGAGGACGTTATATTTTCGTTGTTTTCTGCAATGATAGGTTAATGATGGGACGCATTATCTATAATGCAAAGTAAAACAAACCAAAGTTTAAATCGTTGGAACAATTTAAAAGAAACCACTCGGTTATTTTTTAAAAAGATATTTTTAAATGCGGAGATTTAACCACTCCTTTTAAAAGCTATCAGGTTCCTTCGGTTATATCAAGTTCACTACGTTCACGGTTTCGCCAAAACCAGTCGTAGCCCTCCGTCATTTCTTATGAATGGTCAGTAGTATTCAAGCTATGTTTGTTTGGCCCTTAGTCAAGACATAGTGTTTGGTAGCTGCTGGGGTATTCATTTGTTGCATAGATAGATGAGTTGGTTTGGGACAGTCGTATTACTTTGTTTGGCCCTTAGTCAAGAGTATACGGATGGGTTCAAATCAACAGGATAATGATGGGCAGAACTTGACATGTGACTTATGATTTGTTGGCCCTTAGTCAAGATCATAAGAGCATGGGGCAAAAATATATATCGGGAATTTCTAAAGAAACTGAAATTTGCAAAGAGATGCATACCATTTGGAGTTTGATGAATGTTGGTAGGATTCCTTCAACATTATCATACGATGATATTTGGATCCCGATCCTACTGTGAGTATATGCTACTTATCAGGATATTCGTCGCTTAACGATCAATGCTATAAACCTAGTAGGTGTCCAGAAAAGTGTCAGCGGGGTTACGCCCCCAGAGAAAAGAGGTTATTTAATTAAGGAACTTCGCGAAAGCGTTGGAAAACCTCCCTCGAAGTATCGACACCGGCCTGGCTGAACGGTTAAGCAAGAATTGTACGGTGAGAATAGTCTTGGCTAATTCTTCTTTTATGGTTTGAGGAAGGATTCGAGAAACAGTGGGAGCCATCCAGTTTAGATAAACTAAAAACCATTCTAAACTTGCAAGAGCATCATGCTAAAGAGTTTTCTTCTCTCTCTCCTAATTGCAGCGACCCTGAAAATGACTGGACTTAAGTTACTTTTAGAGAAAAATATACTGACGGGGCCAAACTATAAAGATTGGCTGCGGAATGTCAAGATGGCTTTGACCTATGACAAACTGGGGTACGTCCTCACCGCTACAGCACCTGCTGTCCTTGGTCCCAAATCCAGCAATGCGGATAAGGAAATCCGCAAAACCTGGGATTTAGATTGCGCGAGAGCCAAGTGCATCGTGCTTGCCTCGATGAACAATGAACATCAGAGGAGGCACGAGGATATGTCTCTAGATGGCATATTTCTCCATACAAAGGAACTTTATGGAGAGCAATCTCGTATAGCAAGATACGAGACCTCTAAGAAATTGTTTCGAGCGAGGTTGGCTGTCGGGTCATCAGTAGGTGAACATGTCCTACAGATGATCGGCTATATTGAAGAGCTCGCGGACCTTGGGACGACTTTGGATAATGAGCTCTATACAGACCTTGTTCTCCAGTCCCTTCCTCCCACCTACGCCCAGTTTATCCTCAACTTCAATCTTCAAGGAAAAGAAGTTGAACTTGCGGAACTCCTGAACATGTTAAGGAGTGCAGAGGGCACCTTGCAGAAGGCAAGGGAAACACCCGCTATGTTTGTTGGCGGTGCATCTTCTTCCGGGTCCAAGGCTAGGGCCAAAGGAAGGAAGAAGAAGGCCGCACCCAGACCTAGAGGAGGTGTTAGTAAGGTGGGAAAGAAGGGAAAGAAAAAGTTTACAGCACCGGTAGTTGGCCTGGATGAGTGCTTCCATTGTCACAGGAAAGGGCACTGGAAGAAGGATTGCAAGGCGTGGAACGCCAAGAACCAGGAACCGAAGCAAGCTGTGGCTTCGACTTCAGGTGTGTTTGTAATTGAGAATTGTCTGTCGATCAACTCTACTTCCTGGGTATTGGATACCGGGTCAGGATCTCATATTTGCAATTCATTGCAGGCACTGAGAAACCGTAGAGTGCTGAAGGAAGGTGATATGATCCTCAGGGTTGCTAACGGAGCTAGCGTGGGAGCTGCGTCCGTCGGGGATTATCACCTAGGATTGACGAGTGGACACATTTTGGTTTTACATAACTGTTATTTTGTACCCAGCTTAACGTGTAATATCATATCAGTTTCCTTGTTATCAAATAAAGGTTATGATTTCACGTTTGTAAGAGATGTTGTCAACATCCACCTTAATCATGGTTTGATTGGGTCCGGTACTCTAAATAACGGCATATATGTGTTAAACCAACTCCAAATTTTCAATGTCCAGAACACACTAAAAAGAAAGTCTCCAGATTTAAATAAAGCTTTCTTATGGCATTGTAGACTGGGTCACATCAATGAGAGAAGGTTGACTAAGTTGCATAGAGAAGGATATTTGGACACGTTCGAATATCAAACCTATGACACTTGTCAATCTTGTCTCAAAGGAAAGATGACAAAGACTCCATTTACTGGACAAGGAGTAAGAGCGAGCGAGCTCTTAGGACTCATACACAGCGATGTATGCGGTCCAATGTCTACACATGCAAGAGGTGGTTATTCCTACTTCATTACTTTTACAGATGATTTCTCTAGGTATGGATATGTTTTCTTAATGAAGCATAAATCAGAGGCCTTTGAGAAATTCCTGGAATTCAAGAGTGAAGCGGAAAACCAAACAGGCAAAAGTATTAAGACACTAAGATCTGATCGAGGTGGAGAATACTTAAGTGCCGAGTTCCTAGGTTACCTAAAAGAGAAAGGAATTCTCTCTCAGCTTACTCCTCCATACACTCCACAGCACAACGGTGTATCGGAGAGACGGAATCGAACCCTATTGGATATGGTACGATCCATGATGAGTAATACTGAGTTACCGCGATCTTTCTGGGGTTATGCGCTAGAATCAGCGGCATATCTTTTGAACCAAGTTCCAACCAAGACTGTGCCTACCACACCATATCAGATGTGGAGTGGGAAGAAACCCTGTCTAAAACATTTTAGAACATGGGGGTGTCCAGCTTTTGTAAAAAAGCAGCATGTGGACAAGCTCGAGGCACGCTCAGTACTGTGTAAGCTTGTGGGATATCCAAAGAACTCCAAGGGATATTGCTTCTATTACGCAGAGGAACAAAAGGTTTTTGTTTCTCGTAATGCCCATTTTCTAGAACAACAAGTTTTAGAAAAGGATACAAATGGGAGCGAAATAGAACTGGAAGAAATTCCAGAACCACAAACTGCTACTGAAATTTTGGTAGAACCAGAGGTTCAAGAAGAACAGAACATTCCCGCACCCCTCCGCAGGAGTAGTAGGCCGTCTCATCCGCCTGAGAGATACTACGGTTTTCTCATTGACGGGGATAGAGAGGATTGCATCATAGATGATGATGAACCTACTGACTTCCAGCAGGCCATCCAGAGCGGCGACTCGGTACGATGGCTAGATGCAATGCGGACCGAAATGGAGTCCATGTACACCAACAAAGTATGGACTTTGGACTTTGCTCCAGATGGGGTAAAACCCATAGGATGCAAATGGATCTTCAAGAAAAAGATTGGTGTAGATGGACAGGTGGAAACCTATAAGGCTAGACTTGTTGCAAAGGGTTTTCGTCAAAGACCTGGTTTGGACTATGACGAAACTTTTTCTCCAGTGGCTATGCTCAAATCCATTCGGGTCCTTCTTGCTATTGCTGCCTTCCATGATTATGAAATCTGGCAGATGGACGTAAAGACGGCTTTTCTGAATGGTAATTTAGAAGAGAGCGTCTATATGGATCAGCCAGAGGGTTTCAATCAGAGTGGGAGCAGCGGGAAAGTATGCAAGCTGCTTAAGTCTATTTACGGACTAAAGCAGGCATCGCGGAGTTGGAACATCTGTTTTGATGAGACAGTCAAAGAATATGACTTTATCAAAAATCCAGATGAACCGTGCATATATAGTAAAGTTGTGGCCAGAAGTGTCGTATTCCTCGTCTTGTACGTGGATGACATTCTATTGATAGGAAATGACATTCCTATGCTACAATCTGTCAAAGGATTCTTGTCACACAGGTTCTCCATGAAAGACCTGGGTGATGCCTCTTACATTCTGGGGATCCGGATCTATCGTGATAGATCCAAGAGGATGTTGGGACTTTCGCAGTCCAGGTATATCGACACTGTACTGAAAAGATTCAGTATGGAAGATTCTAAGCGCGGTAATCTACCGGCTTGTCACGGAATCACCCTCTCCAAAGAGATGTCTCCCAAGACTGATTTGGAAAGGGAACGCATGTCTATTATACCCTACGCTTCTGCGGTAGGCTCTATAATGTATGCGATGTTGTGTACCAGACCAGATGTAGCTTACGCACTAAGCGTGGTAAGCCGGTATCAGTCAGACCCAGGGGAGAAACACTGGATAGCAGTAAAGAACATTCTCAAGTACCTGAGGAGGACTAAGGAGATGTTCTTGGTTTACGGCGGAAAAGACCTCAGGTTGGAGGCCTTTGCTGATTCCGGCTTCCAGAGTGATAAGGACGATTCTAAGTCCATGTCGGGATATGTCTTTACCCTCAATGGAGGGGCGGTGTGCTGGAAGAGCTCCAAGCAGGACACCGTTGCTGACTCGACGATGGAAGCGGAGTATATAGCTGCTTGCGATGCCGCAAAAGAAGCAGTCTGGATGAAGAAGTTCCTAACAGAACTTCAGGTGGTTCCTACCATAGTTGATCCAATACCTCTGTATTGCGACAACAACGGAGCTATAGCTTTAGCGAAGGAACCAAGGTCCCATCAGAAGTCCAGACACATCTTGAGGCGGTATCACCTGATCAGGGAGATCATTGATCGTCAGGAGATCGAGGTTCGGAGAGTTGCTTCAGAAGAGAACATTGCTGATCCATTCACGAAGGCCCTTCCTCAGATTCAGTTCGAGAGGCTACTCGAGATCATTGGTCTACGATATGCCAGTACATGGCCCTAGTGCAAGTGGGAGATTGTTAGTGTTTATGCCCTAGAAGGCCATTACTGTATCATACTAGCTTGTATATTACTTAATGGAAGCTTGGGATATTCACATGTATATAACAGTCTTGCTAAACATGGTAGTATGCTACTTGGTTTTTCTATCTTAATATGTGAGTATACGTATTGATAGAGCTCTTAGGATCTTGCTTGTCTACCAGCGTTGTGATGGCAGTCACACTAGTGGAGGCTGGGTAGTCTACAAGCACATCCTTATTCAGGTCCCTGGTCGTTGGATTATCGAGACAGAGCATCGATACTCTGGAGTAGACTAGTGTGTACGCTTCTCATCCCAGTTGGGGAGATGGTCTGTCCCACAGCCGTCAGTACGTCGTACTGGAGATAGTATACAGGTGCTCGTTAGGTTACGGGTACACCGGACAGGACTCACAGGGAACTGTTGGTTGGTTTGATACCAGTCGTCAGTGAACAGTTCCCAGGTGACATGAGTACAGCGTAGTCCGCAGACTTGACACTGCTGCTTCGCCTCGAGTGTGTCCCACTGTTCTTAGATTGCTACCCTACCACGGCTCAAAGGAGTCGTGCAAACAGGTAGCAGTTGGGTGCAGTCCCGAGCACTTGGAGGCAGTGGTGGTTAGACAGGATTCGTCCCTCCCGGTATTGGGAGTAGATATCGTGCTGTGTCAGAGAGCCATTACGCAAAGTCCCTGGCCAGGGCAAGCGAGATTTGCTGGTAGGTTCCAGCAGTTTCTCAGGGTGTAATGGGCTTCACTCCGACACGACTTATACCGCTATTAGGGGACTGACGCTTGCCGCCCCCCTAGGCCCGATATGCGATAGTCTTGGACGAACGGACCGGACTGTATGGGGATTGTCACATCAGACTCAGTAGGAGTTCGGATGGGTTTACTCATCGGCCTTCTTATCGACAACTACCTGGGGACCGTTACGTACAGCTAGTGCCGCTTGCGGTCTGTGGTTAAACCCACTGCCAGCGTAGTAGTCGAGTCTCTAGAGTCCCACACAGAGAGTTTCCTACTCCAGGCGAAACGATATAGAGGTTGCATGGTTTTGCGACAAAGGGTTCGGACGCATACGTGCGTTTACGCGCGTACGACTTTCGGACAGTTTTTACCAGTCGGCTTTGGTTTAAGCCAGTTACTGGTATCCGGTTATTGGATTTTTACAGTCTAAAGTTTTTCCGTATTTTTACGGATCGGAGGGGCGTTCTCGTAATTACTCGAGAAGCTTCTAGAAGATGTGACTAAGGAGGTTTCTTTTGGATAAGAGAGTGAGTCATGGTGGTGATTCATTCACTTCATTAATGCACATTTATTGCTTAATGACTCATGCTAATGAATCATCACAAGATATTTTATGAAGCATGCTTATTCATTTCCTTTATTGATTATTTGAAAATAAGAATGCTTCATAATATTATGATACACTCTCTCTCTTCTCTCATTATCTTACCACACATTCTCTCTCCTCAAGCTCTCATCTTCAAACACTAATCCTTAATCCTCATGTGTTGAGATCAAAGGATTAGTTAGACTAAACAATCCATAACCTTCACTCTTTATCATCCTTTCATCTTTGATTAGCAATCAAAGTTGATTAGTTACCTCAAGTTAGAGGTTTAGCTTGGTGTTTCGCTCTCGGGTGGATCGTCTACTACCTAGAGAAGGTCGAGGAGAACAAAGGAGGACGTAAAGAAGAAGGACCGGTTTCATTAGGTATAATCCCTAATCACTTATGAAAAGAAACTCATAAGATACGGTTATTTATAGTTTAGCTTCGATTCAAGCGGTTAGTCGATGTGTTCGTTGTTTAAACTTGATCGTTTTTGTAAAATCCGCCTCCCCACAAGTACTGGGGTGTACTACATCGACTTACATTATATCATGACTAAAATCAAGGAAATCCGAGTTGGCAAGATCAAATATGCCGAAGATATTCAAGTAAATTGAAGAAACTAATTCTGGTAGAAACGTAGAGAAGATTTTCAAAGTCTAGAAACTCAAAAGATCACCAAGTGTTACAAATATGAAGCTACAAAAATTAAAGGCCATGATCTCACCAAAAGGCAGCGGATTCGCGGCCAAACCTATCCAATGGTCGCGGTTCCGCCGCACGTTTAAGGATTTAGGGCTCGTGATTTTGGTGGTTGGGATCCTAACAACTAGTTTCTATATTAGGAAACTAGGGTTCTGGCTTTATGACTATAAATAAGGACCGGGAGACTCTTGAAAAAATCATCAAGCCGACGAGATCACGAAATCCAAGACGGCTCACGCATCCAGGATAATCATCAACTGTTCATCTAGCTCCTTCAGAAGAGATCGAGAAGTAAACTAGGTTTTTGTAATCATTTTCTAAAGGAAACAGAGTGTATTTGATCAAGTTGATTAATAAAAGTAGTTGTTTTCTTATATCATTTTAATTTCTGTAGTTTTAAATATGATTTCCCTTTCTATCTTTTCTTTTCCCAACACGCGCGAATAATTCTCCGCTTGTTAGGGTTCGTAGGATTAGGATAGATTAATGGATGATGAAGATCCTTAAACTCTTTTTACGTCATATAAAGTTTATAAATTTTACCAAAAGAATCATTAACATCCTAATCGGGCGCGCTACTAATTTATTGCTAGCCTCGACCGTGATTAGAGATTAGATTAACGATTTTTTTGGTAAAGGATAGACATGAACGGAGATCCATGTCAAGATAGGGGTTAAGAGTGGGAACCCATTTTCCCTCCAGAAACCCTAATCTGCATGCATCACTGTCGATCTAGTTTTAAATCTATTAAAGGATAAAAAGAGTAATCTTTAATTAATCATCCATGACTACTAAATCATAACGAACCCTACAAGCCCCCTTCTAATATTAAACCTACATTCGTATTTAATCTAGATCTATATTCTGTATCCGTGTTTGACGTAGATCTAGAACCTACAAACATTCTTCTCCATTCTTTATTCTCCCTCCTTTCTTTCTCAACACGCCTAAAATAAGATAAAATGATTCAGCGTTTCCCATAGGACGACCCGTACTCATCTCGTTCTAGCTACACGCGATACCGTTATTGATTGCGGTTAACTACTATACATAAAACACAGATCAATCATTGCCGTTGTGGCCATCGTCGCAGTAGTCGTCGTTATTGCCATAACAATCGCCATTGTCAACTCCGTTGCAACACCAGAGCTCCACTTCAAGCTCGATCCCAAGCCGAATCCCTATAGGCATTTTGTCGAGCACCTGTTGCAGTCGCCGTAGCCGTTGATCCATTCACCTTTGTCGCCATCCAAGCTGTGGCCTCGATCTCTATAGCTGTCACGGTCGCCAACACAGTCACCATCGCAACGCCGTACACATCCGTCGTAGCCATTTCGCGCTCGAGCTTCATATCGTGTCACGTGCCCGCCTCCGTGCCACCGCATACCCAGATGTGTCACGCCTTGTGCCCACTCCTCGTGCCACATTGTACCCGCTACCGTGCCATGCCCGCATCGCCGCCGCACTCAGTACCGAGTCACCGCGCATCGTGCACGCACCACGCACCGTGTCCCGCATCGTGCCGTCTCGTGTCAAGACGAACTCTGCACGTCGCGTCGCTTCTATATCAGCGACCCAAGGCAAGTGGAAACCCTTTTTACTTGCAAATCATGCTACTATAATTTATATAAATTATATCATATTGCTACATAATTAGAAGTATATACGTGCGTGTGCTATCGTGTGTAAATATATCAATTCCGTTATAGTGATAAGTTTAATTGAATACATATACCTCAAGTCATCGTGTTTGGTCATATTGGATCGGACCCACCTTGGGTTTATTGATCGTATGAATATAACTTAGATTTCTCATGAATGAATCGGGTTAGATTGTCACTTGTATACACCGGTCAATAGTTCAATGTGAAAACCAAATCTAATATGGCGGAACTTAGATGTAACGGATTACCTTAGTGATAATGAATACTATGTAAAGAGTTGGATCGAAAATACGGACCCTAACACCGTGAAATGTCATCCCCATTTAGATCTGCCAAATCTGAAATTTCCCGTACACTTAACTTGTAAAAATCATAATAATTTGGATACACATCTAAATACTGTGTTCGAGGGCTCGAATCGAAGAAGACTCGACAAACTAGAACCCCATATAATTTATAATCTGTTTCTATTTCGTAATGGGGACGGAAAATGTTCGGCAGTGCGGCTCTAGACTGCAGTCCAGAGCAGCACTGCTTACCAACACTTGATTAGAAATTCTTTTATATATCTGTGTGAAAATGATATTATGCGGAAAACTATACCGTGGTGAAGATAAATCTGTTAGATAACTATTGAAAGTGTTTTCATTTGTTTTTATCATCGTTTTCTATTTTAATCACATTTTTAAACTATCAGTACATGCTGCAGTCCCAAGCTGGGACAGAACATATATCCCGATATTATATAATGCATAACTCCTAGCACACTATGGATATTATCGATCCGTCTAATGCGTTGGAAACTTAACAGATAGAACTATATTTCATTCAACTGGGGAAACATTTTAATTTGAACACAATCACTGATAAAACGCGCGTGAAGTTGGGTTTCCAATTCTGAAACTGGAATTCCAGTAATCGGTCGCTATCTTAAAATGTTGATAATTCCCTAACCTGAATTCCGATTGATATGAAATAAATTTTACCATTTATGTAATCAAGTGTGCTTCATTCATCCTTTATATTATTTTGGTCTATTCTATACGTGTGATTTATCATAAATTTTGCAAGTTGTATGGCATTGGTCGTCATAAAATAGTGAATACCTGTTCAGTGCATTTCTGCATATTTTCGTGCTTGATTTATACCTGCTGCATAGTGATCGTTCACATTAAGACCTAGCGACTTTTTTGCATTGTCGATATATATCAGTGTTAGTGATTGTGTTGTGACAAATACGAAAGTGATATTGATAAGTGGAAAAGTGATTGAAAGTGATTGAAAGTGACAGCGATACGTATTTGTTCACAACCTATCTAATACCTGAGTGTATACTGTAACCTGGGGAATGGGGAAATAAAGGTGGAATTGAACTCGTATTTAGCGAGATACAGTGATTTATAGGATGATCATTCGCTATTAGTGATATACATATATATACATTAGGTCGTGGGCCTAGTGGCACAGCTGACAGGGTTATGTACCGGGCACAGCGGACCGTTGTCTCGGGCATGCATAATACCCTTGTTAAACACGAGTATCCTCTCCACCAATTGATTTCATTGACTTAGTGACCGATAAGTAGTGACATACGCATTGCCAGTTTACTGACATGATACCCATATTGCACTATTTATGTTTAGTTGATGTTTATTATACTCATGTTCTGCATTCTGTTGTACTTCTCATGTTTAATAACATTCCACGCCTTTATATAATTATTGCTATATGTGTCGCTCTGACGACCTGAGTATGTATGCTCAGAGTGAGAGGTGGACTCAGCTCAGATCAGCATCTGTCGCACCTCGAGGATATTGCGCACATCTAGATCAGTGACGCCAGCGCTATCTTTCCCTTGGTCTCTATATGGTATATCTTTTATCTATTCTGATAGAATTAGTGACTGCATTTCTCATTACCTGTGCATTAATTACTGATTACCACGTAATGCTAGAAGCCGAAGTATGACTACGGTGGGATATTTCCTCGACCGTAGGAGCATGGCTGGCCTTGTCACCCCTTGTATTCTGTATTTTTGGAAGCGGGGCATGACAAGGACTCCACTTGGAGTTCGCCGTTACCATACACCAAGAACATCTCTTTAGTCCTTCTCAAGTACTTGAGAATGTTCTTCACAGCTATCCAGTGATTCTCTCCTGGATCTGCTTGACCTACTCACTACACTCAGAGAGTATACTACATCAGGTCTGGTACATAACATCGCGTACATGATAGTGCCTACTGCCGAGGCATAGGGTATCCCTTACATGCGAGATCTTTCCAAATCAGTCTTTGGAGACATCTCTTTGGAGAGAATGAGTCCTGAGATCGTGGGTAAATTTCCACGCTTGGAATCTTCCATACTAAACCTTTTTAGTATGGTGTCAATATACCTGGATTAGGACAATCCCTACATCCGTCTAGATCTATCTCTTTAGATTTTAATCCCCAAGATGTAGGAGGCATCACCTAGAGCTTTCATTGAGAATGTTTGTGATAAGAAGAGTTTGACCGAGTGCAGCATAAGAACATCATTTTCTATCAAGAGTATGTCATCCACGTACAATACGAGGAAGACGACCTTACTCTCTGCCACCTTCTTGTATACACAAGGTTCATCTACGTCTTTGATGAAGTCAAACTCTTTGACTATCACTGTAACACCTGAGTCTGTGTTTAGGAGTGATTGTGTGTTACTGTGTGGTTTTTGGTAAATTAAAAGTTTACCAAATCTGGTTTCTAATAATGTATCTGGTTTTATGGATATTTTATTAGATTTTTATCTTGACCGCACACACTTGTGCATGTTAATGTGGGTTAAGTCTAGGGTTACCAAGTTAGGTGTGCATGGTGGGTTAACCATGTTTAGCCAACCATGATGGTTTAGCCCACTTGGGGTGTTTAGGGTTAAGGTTGACTTGTTGTGTGAGAGAGAGGATTTGATGGTTGTCATGCCAGCATTTATTTGAGAGAGAGAGAATGGGGTCTTTAAGGTAGTGTCACCTCCTTTTCATTTCAAAACTTTTTGCATATCTATCACACCCTCAAACACTCACTTCACTCACATCTCTCCCTCTCACACCCACACACTCATGACCAAGCATCAACTGCTGCAACAACAGCTGATATAACACCATCAGCCCCAATTTTATCAACATCAGCAGCCACACCAACCCCTAGCATCATTGCAACAATACCATCAGCCCACACCACACCAACTGCATAACACCAGCACAACAGCAGCTGCATCAGACACACCAGCCCCAATATATCACCAACAACAGCTTCATAACCCCTAACTTCAGAAAATACTCTCACACTCACACACACATACCTGATGCATGCAGCAGCAACATCACTATATACAACAGCAACTGCTGCAACAACAGCAACACAAACACAATATCAATAACAACTGCAACAAGCATCAGCAGTGGCAGCAACATCATCAGCCAACACACACCAGCAACATAACAACATCAGCCAATTTCAGCCCAATTTCAGCTCAATTCAGCACACATATCAGCCAATTTCAGCTCAATTCAGCCACCAATTTCAGCCCCAATTTTAACAACATCAGCTGCTGCAACAACACCTGATACTACACCATCAGCCCAAACATCAGCACATCATCAGCCACCCAAAACATCAGCAGCACAGCTGCAATGAAACAACAACAGTAGCCCCCAACTTCATAAACAACACCCACACACCATCACCACAACACCACACAACACAACATATACCAACTCCTTCACCACCTGCTGCTACAACAGCTTCTAACACAAAAAAGGGAAACAGCAACAGCCTGAACTGCATCAGCAGCAGTGAAGCACAACGGCAGCAACAGCACATTCCAGCCAAGAATTTCAGCACCAGGAGCTGTAGCAGCAGCACAACACCCTCCTCCTTCTTCTCTTCTCCTTCATCTAGGATCTCTAGAGGTATAACCCTTAACTCAACTCCTTTTTGCTAAGTTATGGTCGATAGTGTAGTTAGTGTTCATAATATGTAGTTTAGTGCTAGTTTTAGCAATTTTGAGTGAGATATAGCCAAGTGATGGTTGTGATGGTTAGAGTAGCCTTATTAGATGCTGTTGAGACTAGATCATCCAAGATTTATCCCAGATTTCACCGGAATACCAGATTTATTCGACCAGCTTCAGGGGGCAGGATATTTTTCGAGGATCGACTTGCGATCAGGATACCATCAGCTGCGAGTTCGACAGGAAGATATACCGAAGACAGCTTTCCGCACGCGCTATGGCCACTATGATTTTTGGTGATGTCGTTCGGACTCACCAACGCCCTGTCAGCATTTATGGATTTGATGAACCGTACATTCAGACCGTATCTTGACTTGTTCATCATAGTGTTCATTGATGATATTTTGGTGTATTCCCGGAGCCGAGAGGAGCACGAGCAGCACTTGCGGATTACTTTGCAGACCTTGAGGGAGCACCAGCTTTTCGCAAAATTTTTCAAGTGTGCATTCTGGCTGGACAGCGTGGCTTTCTTGGGTCACGTGATTATGAGAGATGGCATATGTGTGGACCCGAAGAAGATAGAGGCTGTTCAGCAGTGGCCCAGACTGACATCGGTTATGGAGATTCGCAGTTTTCTAGGCCTGGCGGGCTACTACAGGCGATTCGTTCATGATTTCTCCCGTATTGCTGCACCTTTGACCGGTCTGACCCGAAAGGGAGTTCCTTTCGTTTGGACGGGGGAGTGCAAGCACAGTTTCCAGCAGCTACGGACTTGTTTAACTATGGCGCCATTGTTGTCATTGCCGTCAGGATCAGGCGGATTTGTGGTCTATTGTGACGCTTCACGGGTTGGGATAGGGTGCGTATTGATGCAACATGACAGGGTGATCGCGTATTCTTCTCGGCAGTTGAAGAAGCATGAACAGAACTACCCCACTCATGATTTGGAGATGGCTGCAGTGGTCTTTGCACTTAAGATCTGGCGACATTACCTATACGGCGAGTCGTGCCAGATATTCACTGATCACAAGAGCTTGAAGTATATATTTCAGCAGCGAGACCTGAACCTCAGACAGCGTCGTTGGATGGAGCTGGTGAAAGACTATGACTGTGAGATCTTGTATCACCCGGGCAAGGCAAATGTAGTGGCGGATGCTTTGAGCAGGAGGCCCGGGGGAAGTTTATCTTGTTTGCGCGCAGTGCAGAGGCAGTCGGCAGCAGATTGGCAAATTTTGTACGACAGCCGAGTTGAGTTCGAGTTCACTCCGACAGGGGGACAGCTTGTGCATGTTCGTGCACGTCCGTAGTTACTTGACCATATTCGAGAGGCACAGCCCAGCGATGACCGTCTTTCAGAGATCATGGAGCAGATTAGACAGGGCAGAGATTCCGAGTTCGTGATCGACGATCAGGGAGTACTGTTCATAACAGATTTTTACATTTTTATACCGCCCACTTTTTATCACATTGCTTATCGGTAGGTACTCTTGAGCCGTGTTTGCTAGTTAATTGCAGGATACAGGTTCTCAGCTCTAAACAGTGAAATTCATGGAAAAGCATGACAAATACTGGATTACTGCCAACCACAGATAAAACACGGGTCTCCGCTCTCTATCCGTATGTTGCCGCACACCAGTTTAAGGGACAAAATGGCAAATCGATTGTCATTTTCATGCACAAAGCACAATGTCGACACAAGATCCAACATGTCTACGCGGAGCTCAAGAAAAATCATGACAAAAGATCCACATCAAATCACCTTTTGATCTGCTAAAATTCTGGAAGAAATGTGAAAAGATTCTGAGAAACCACATACACCAAACTGAAGATAACAGCAAACCAGGGAAACCGACAAAAAATGAAGGCCCAACTCCCCATTATGGCTGCGGAACCGCGGCATAATCAGTCTCTGGCCGCGGATCCGCGGCCTTATTGACATGGCAATTGGTGATTTTTCAGGGGCAGTTTGGTACTTTTATTTGGTGGCAGATTGTTGCCCTAGTTTTCCAGTTTCCTGCCTATAAATAGCCCAGAACTTGCCAAGCCAAGGGTATTAATTCTTGTATTAGGTTTTAGATATACCTTGTTGTTCTTCTTCCTCTTTTCATTTTTTCTCCATTAAAATCTTGTAGTGAGGTTTCATGAGTGAAGTGATGAATAAAAGAGTTCTTTTTGTTATCATGCTTGTCTTGTTATGTTGTTAATTATAATTGCTTGTATTTTTCATTTGCTAATCTAGTTGTTGTTATTTGTTATTTGTTTCTTTCTTGTTCTCTTTTTCTTTATCCTTAACAACAATGATGCTTAAGCTTGATCCTTGCCAAGGTGAGGTCTCAAATAGCTAGTTGTAATCTCCTAACCTCTTTCTTTCTATCTTCCTCCTTTTGTTGTATTTTTCTTTTTTGTGTAATGGGTGAGTAGTTTTCTTACTTATTAGGGTAGGATAAGGAAAGTTTGAGAGAAGAAAATCTCTCTCACTCTTTTCTTGCCCAACATCTTAATTCGGACTCCCGTTAATTGAACCATAATCCGCTCCCTACGGCACCCTATCCTACATGATAGCGGTGATTCCTTAGTGAGACCGGTTGTGGTTGAATTAACCGGAGGTTAAGATTAAGAGCCAAGAACGGACGGACAAGCACCAAAAGGAAGAACTTAAGTGTTGGAAAGCCTAGCTTATACTTGCAAGTTCCTTCCTAGTCGTGCTAATCCCCGTTGTTGCCGATTACCGTAACACCGATATTAAGAGTGGCAAAAAAAGAAGTGAGCGACTCCTAACTCAAACCAACCTAATCCTAACCCTAACAAGCTCTCTTTATCTAACATTTTAGCACATAGTTAATCTCAAACAAACCTGGACATTTGTACTTAACTCGTTAAAGCACATAGAAAAAGATTCCCATCTCCCTGCGGACGACCCGTACTCAACCGGCTAGCTACAAGCGAAATCGTCTTGATTGCGGTAATTAACTAAGCACGCAAAAATTCTATCAATCAAATGGCACCGTTGCCGGGGAGACGGTAGTCTATTTCTTTATGTAATTTCGGGTTAATTTGTGAATATAAACATAACCGCAAAAAAAAAATACATTATAAAAAACCATCTTGTTATTTTTTATTAGCTTTTGTGCAAGTGTGCAGGATAAAAAGAAGGTCGAGTTCAGTGCCAAAGACTTGGGAAGTTAGACCCATATCTCGCGGCTACACCGCGTTTGATCAAAACGGAAACAACGGTCTACTGTAAAATTCTGGAGCAAACCCAGTAAGCAAATCAAGATTCAGGAGTTCCAGACAAGAAGAGGACACCCAACCCAGCATAGCACAGGAATTTCAAGGACAACTCCACCTTATTGCCGCGGAACCGCGGCATAAGCAGGCTATAGCCATGGAACCGCGGCCACTTGCTGCCGTCAGCATCTCAAAATTTCTATGAGTATTTCTTCCTCCTTCCCCACTCCTCTGAACTCCACTTCACTGTATTTTCTGCAGCATTCTTTGCGCAAACTCTCCCTCCTTCCAATAAATTGTTTTTGTGCAGGATTCTTTGCGCCGCGCTAAAAAATAAAAAAAAATGATTGTTATTGATTGTTACTGCTTTGCATATTTTAATCGGACTTTAAGGGGCTTGAAACCAATCCAGATTGGGTGGGGATTTCATCACCCTTCCCAGGACCCCAGAAATCACAAAAAGCATATGCATTGACCATTGTTTAATTAAAAAATACTAGACTCAGCCCTAAGGACGTCGCGCTCAATAGGACAGAGGACTGGTTGTAGGCATCGGCCGTTTATCCTATCCTGACTTTGCAGTGTCTAGGCAAGTGTGTCGAAGACAAGTGGTTACTTAATTAGGACCACTACTTACATAGTGGGGAGCCTCCCACTTACATGGCACTTACCTGGCCGCAATTGGCGAAGAAGAGGCGGTTTGAGGTCCTATTTCTACCCCTTTGGAACAGTTAGGAGCTGTCTAGCTGACCTAGGTGACCCTAGATCTAGGTGTGATTGCGCATATTTTGTCTGTGATTGTTTGAAGCCGTAAGTCCGTACATATTTCTGTAAAGCTCTTTCTAAAAAAAAAAAGAAAAAAAAACACAAAACAAAAACTTTTATAAAAACTTGCCCTTTGTCGCCCAAAATCCTATTTTTTCACCCACCACCCATCGTATTTCTCCATTGACGTTTTCTTACCCTTACCTTCTCCGCTTTGACTACAGTGAACTAGTTTAGTGTATGTCCGCTTGGACTCGGGACATTAGCGCCCGCCTAGTCCGCGTTACGTTAGTCGCTACCGACTACGCGATCGACTCAGACGTCGAAACTCCTTCCACGCCTCTTTCACCCTTACCTTTGTCGGCCAACTTCGACGTTGACCGGAATTCTGTTCATACATCCTCACCTTCACCATCACAAACCTCTTCTTCCGTGATGTCAGGATTTAATCCAAACATCCCTTTGACTCCCCCGGGATTGATTCCACCTCCTATGGATGCGAATAACCCACCACCACCGCCTGTAATAGCGCCACAGCGAATTGCGCTCCAGGATCATTTCTATCACACCCGCTCTGCACTTCCCACCTTTCTTTCCCTTCCACCGGCCAATGGGGATAATTTCGAAATTAAGCCCCACTTCATTAACATGCTTCCGAAATTTCATGGGCTTGAATCTGAAGATGCCTATATCTTCATCAACAAGTTCCAAAATGTTTGTGCCATGATGAAAACTACCCAGCTGTCGGACGATGCTATACGGCTATGGGTCATTCCGTTCACTTTGTGCGATCTTGCTGAAAAGTGGCTGTATAGCACTGCTTCCCACTCCATTACCAGTTAGGACGAGTTTGTGAAAGCGTTTCCCAAGAAATTCTATCCGAATCATAAAACCGCAAGGATCCGTAACGAAATCAATCAATTCTCTCAGCTTCCTACTGAACCCTTTTGGATGTGCTTTGACCGGTATAAAGACCTTCTTGTTCAGTGCCCTCACCACGGTATTGAGAAATGGCAACTTTGCCAAACCTTATACGAGGGTCTGAACCCAGCAACCAAGCAGTTGTTGGAAACCATTTGTCATGTCTACTTCCTATCAAAATCTGACGAGGAAGCATGGCAATTCTTCGACGACCTTGCGGAACAAACGCTTCAATGGGAGAGCACCAGACCAACTTCTTCTTCTTCTTCCTCCACTTCTACTAGTCAGTCTAGGGTAGGAATTCACCAACTCGATGTCTCTATTGCGATGAAAGCTGAAATAGCTGCAATAACGAGAAAACTTGAAGCGATAGAGAGCAAATTTTCATCTCCTTCTTCTGCCCCTTTTCTTCCCCTTCGTACCATTTGTACTTGTTGTTCCGATCCATCTCACTTAACTGAAGAGTGTCCGTACAATCCACCATCTCAAGGACAGGATCAGGTTAATGCTGCATTTCAGCAAAGACCAAGAAACGATCCATACTCTTCCACCTACAATCCCGGTTGGAGGAACCACCCCAACTTCGCCTGGAATCAGAACCAGCATCAATTCCAAGGCAATAATTTCCAGAGGCCCCCTTCTCCGCAACAACAAGCACAACAACAAACTCAACATCAATTTTAGCAGCCCTTCCAACCCCAACCTTTTCAAAATCAGACGAACAACTTTGCATCCAACAATTCTTTTTCCCAAAACAACTTTGTTCCGTCAAACAACGATAAGGTTTCCTCGCTCGAACGAAGTCTGGAGGCGTTTGTAAAGCAATCAACTCAATCCACCGCCAACATCCAGTCTTCCATTCAGTCGTTGGTGCAACACACTGCTGCACACGGGCAAAGCATCAAAACCATCGAAGCCCAGATAGCACAACTAAATGCGGCCTTAAGCGAGCGAGAGAAGGGAAACTTCCATCTCAACCACTCCCAAATCCCGGTCACCCACATAATGTACATGTTGCTCTTGAACAACAGAACCATAATGTGAGTGCCGTGACTACATTGAGATCTGGAAGGATACTGCAAAACAACATTGGCGCACGGAACGACGATGACACCCCGGCCGTTTCTTCTTCTTCGTCTTCTGAGCCTATTCTTCATTCTTCAAAAGGCTCTTCTTCTGCTGCTGCTCTGAACGGACCCACTTCTCACTCCACGAAAACTCCAGCTCTGGGATCCGTTCCAACTCCACAATCTCCTCCACAAGCATTGGACTCAACCAATTTTAAAAACGTTCCATTTCCAAACCGGTTGAGGTCCAATAAACAAAATCCACAAATGGAGAAGATTCTGGAGTTATTTAAGCAGGTTAACATTAACATTCCCCTTTTATATGTTGTCCAACAAGTCCCTTCCTACGCAAAAATCTTAAAGGACTTATGCACGAAAAAGAGGAAATCTCAGGTACCCAAGAAAGTTTTCTTAGCTAGTGCTGTGAGTGATGCTCTTACCCAATCTTTACCTCAAAAACGGAAGGACCCTGGCTGTCCTACGATTTCTATTACCATTGGGGATAAGAACATCAACCGCGTACTTTTAGATGTTGGTGCCAGTGTTAACCTGCTTCCATACTCAGTATATGAGCAGCTAGGTGTAGGAGAGCTGAAACCCACACACTGTACTCTCCAAATGGCCGACCGATCGATCACCTATCCTAGGGGTGAGCTAGAGGATGTGTTAATCAAGGTCGGGGACTTCATATTCCCCGTTGACTTCATTGTTTTGGACACACAGTCTGTAGCTAACCCCCGGAATCAAATTCCGGTGATACTCGGTCGCCCATTCCTTGCAACCTCAAATGCTGTGATCAATTTTCGAAATGGTTCGATGAACCTATCTTTTGGAAACTTGATAATTGAACTCAACATTTTCAGGTTGGGGAATCAGCCCTCCGAACCTAATGCTCATATACTAGACGTTTGCTCAATCCAAGAGATCACCCTAGAGGAGTGTGAATTCGAGGAGTTTTTGTTCGATCACGACAACCTTAACGCCACTAGTGTGTTCCTCTTCGAACCTGCTGCTGCTTCTGCGCCCGACAATGACTACGAGTATTTCAATTTCTCGACCGATCTTAGCCAGTCACCACCCGAGTTGGAATCCTTTGAATTTCCGGATGAGTTAGCTGAACCATCCGACTCGGTCGCTTACACTCGATTTGAACCTCTGCTGGAATCCTTTGAGTTCGAGACCTTTTCACCAATCTTGCCTTCAATCGTTTCACCTCCAACGCTCGAACTCAAGCCTTTACCGTCTCACCTTAAGTACGCTTACTTGGGTGAAAACGAGACCCTCCCTGTTATCATCTCGGCTTCTCTAGCTCCCGAGCAAGAGAGAGCCCTTCTTGCGGTCTTGCACAGCAATAGGCAAGCTTTTGGCTGGTCCATGGCGGACATCAAGGGGATTAGTCCCCTGATCGTTGAATATCACATTCATCTGATGGATGATGCCAAACCAGCCAGGGATCCACAAAGGCGACTCAACCCAGTCATGAAGGAGCCTGTAAAAAAGGAGATCGTAAAGTGTCTGGATAGTGGTATCATTTACCCTATCTCTGATAGCCAGTGGGTTAGCCCCATTCACGTTGTCCCCAAGAAATCAGGCATAATGGTCATAACCAACGAGGCGAATGAGTTAATCCCTACTCGCACCCAGACTGGGTGGCGAGTATGCATCGATTACAGAAAACTCAACGCCGCAACGCGGAAGGACCACTTTCCGCTACCTTTCATTGACCAGATGCTTGAACGATTGGCTGGACACGAGTACTACTGCTTTCTTGATGGCTACTATGGCTATAATCAGATTTCCATCGCCGAAAAAGACCAAGACAAGACCACATTCACTTGTCCTTTCGGCACGTTTGCATATCGTCGCATGCCCTTTGGGTTATGCAATGCGCCCGCTACCTTCCAGTGGTGTATGATGGGAATTTTCTCAGACATGGTGGAAAAATTCTTGGAGATCTTCATGGACGATTTCTCCATTTTCGGCGATTCCTTTGATGAGTGTTTGCTGCATCTCGACGCTGTCCTTACCCGATGTAAGGACAAGAACCTCACTTTGAATTGGGAGAAGTGCCACTTCATGGTGTGCGAAGGTATTGTCTTAGGACATATCATCTCGCAAAATGGCATTGAGGTAGATAAAGCAAAGATTGAAGTCATTTCCAATCTCCCTCCTCCCAGATGCGTCAGAGACATCCGAGCCTTCTTTGGCCATGCCGGTTTCTATAGACGGTTCATCAAGGACTTTAGCAAGATTGCTAGGCCCTGACTCTTTTACTGGCCAAGGACATGACATTCGACTTCAACTCGAGCTGTATGACTGCGTTCGAGTCATTAAAAAGCTCACTCACTTCTGCTCCCGTTCTTTCTTCTCCTGACTGGATGCACCCATTTGAGATTATGTGCGATGCATCCGACTTTTCCATCGGTGTTGTCCTTGGACAACACATCAACAAGATGCCGCGCGTAATCTATTATGCTAGCCGAACCCTGAACGACACCCAACTGAATTATACAACAACTGAGAAGGAATTCTTGGCTGTTGTATTTGCTTTAGAAAAGTTCAGGCCCTACCTCATCGGCTCTCCAGTCATCGTCTACACGGACCATTCTGCTTTGCGCCATCTTTTTGCGAAGAAAGATGCAAAATCTCGGCTGATACGTTAGATCCTCTTGCTTCAAGAGTTTGACCTTGTCATCAAGGATAAAGAGGATGTGAAAACGTAGTCGCCGACCATCTCTCACGACTTCCTTCTTCGCCGTCGCTTCAAATTCCGATCAACGACGTTTTTCCGGATGAACAGCTCTTGACAGTATCTTGCGAACCCTGGTTCGCAGATATTGTGAACTTTTTGGCCACAGGATTAATACCGACTGAATGGTCAAGTCAGGATAGACTTCGATTCTTATCCCAAGTAAAACACTTTTACTGGGATGAACCCTATCAGTTCAAGTACTGTCCCGACCAGATTATTCGTCGGTGTGTCCCTAACAATGAATTCAAGAGTGTGCTGTCGTTTTGCCATGATCAAGCATGTGGCGGGCATTTTGGCCCCAGAAAGACAGCCGAGAAGATCTTGCAGTGTGGTTTCTACTGGCCACAACTCTTCAAAGACGCTCATGACTACTGCAAGACTTGCTCCCGGTGCCAACACTTGGGCCGGATATCCAGGAGAAACGAGATGCCGCTCCAACCAATCTTGGTTGTGGAGATTTTCGATGTTTGGGGGATTGATTTCATGGGGCCGTTTCCCAACTCTTTTGGGAACTTGTACATCCTTCTTGCTGTTGATTATGTCTCTAAGTGGGTCGAGGATGTGCCCAGCCGGACTAACGACAACAAGGTTGTCGTTAGATTTCTTAAGGAAAACATTTTCTCCCGGTTTGGGCACCCCCGAGCGATCATTAGCGACAATGGAACTCATTTCTGCAATAAGACTTTCGAGGCCTTGATGCGGAAATATTCCATTAATCATAAGCTATCTACGTCCTACCACCCCCAAACCTGTGGGCAAGCCGAAGTTTCAAATCGGCAAATCAAGCAGATACTGGAGAATACGGTTTCCAAGAACCGTAAAGATTGGTCGTTAAAACTCACTGATGCCCTTTGGGCATTTCGAACGGCTTATAAGAACGATCTTGGCATGTCTCCCTATCGGCTTGTTTACAGAAAAGCTTGCCACATTCCTGTGGAAATAGAGCATCACGCATTTGGGCGATAAAAGAGCTGAATCTGTCTCTCGAAGATGCGGGCAACCATCGGAAGCTGCAGTTGAACGAATTGAGCGAGCTTCGAGATGAGGCTTACGAAAACGCGGTTGTCGTTAAGAACCGAACGAAGGTGTTTCACGATAAACACCTTTTGCTCAAAACATTCGTACCTGGTCAACATGTACTGCTTTACGACACCCGGTTACATTTCCATCCAGGTAAGCTCAGATCTCGCTGGAAAGGGCCATATTTTGTGCGGAATGTGTATCTGCATGGCGTTGTGGATTTGGAGAATCCAAAGGACGGTTCAATTTTCAAAGTAAACGAACACAGACTAAAACCGTACCTTAGCACCGAACCAACAGAGGAGCTCCTGGTCTTACAGGAGCCGGTTTACCTTGTATAATCTTCCTCTGCCTACCACCAAACTTCAGTTATCCAGCCAGAACAGTGGACACTGTTCCAAATAAGTTAGGGGGTATGTATATACCATTTTGTATATATTTGTGGATATTCTTGTCCATTTTTATTATTCTTCTTTTCTTTAAAAACAAAAACAAAAAAATTGTGTATATCTAACCGACAATTTTGACCCTTCAATGATTTGTTCATGCAATAACAGTGAGGACAATGTCAAGTTTAAGTTTGGGGGTGTGCTCAGTAAGCTTTCTTCCTTCGCATTCATATGTATATTTTGCATCTGCATACTAAAATCCATAAAATCCATAAAAATCAGAAAATTTTCTAAAAACATAAAAACTTTTTCGTCAAGTTAGCTAGTGGGAGAACTCAGATTCAACATTTCAACAGGTTTTGTTTGATAAGATAAGAATAACTAAATCTTATTTTTAGATTTTGAGAACCTGAAAGATAACTCTCCTTTGAAGTTAACTATAGCTGATATACGTCTTTACATCACATTACACGTGTCGTAAGTTTTTGAAAATTAGATGATGTGTCTAAAAACTTTTAAATGGATAAATTATTTTCTGAGGATCAAATAGGTTTGTTCTGAAATAAGTAATATCAAGAATAGTTTATGAAGTGAAGCGAATATGAAGGAATGTTATTGATGACTTAATTGGAACTAATTCTGAAAAATAACCCATCTGGAACTTGATTGGAATGATTACACACCGAACCCACTAAACACGTCTTTTATCCAAAAAATAATTGAACTGCCGGTTATATCTCCGTTCGCATTAAATCATCATGATTTTCACGCTAAATTGTCTTTTGTTTTTGGGCCTAGGTAACTTGAGTAATTAAATCCGCTGGGGTGTCTCTACACCTAATGCCCTAAAGCCAACTGGTTTGGGAGTATTGGCCCAAAGCTCGTTAAGAAGCCTAGAAAGTCCAGATTAAAACAAAGTCAAGCAAGTGTTCTCTCCGAGTTAAAATTCCTACCGGTTCTTTGTGTGAGAATAATCTTGACAAAAGACAGGTTTTTATAAAAAAAAAATATTTCTGGCGGAGATATGAAGGTTTTATTCTATGATAAAGACTATTGCACGTTCACAGAGGTGTGTAAGAAATGAAAACAAGAAAAAGGTGGAGTGAAAAATTGTAGGGTTCCTAGGCACACTAGTGAAGGTTCATAGAGCATCAAACATGCCCGAATAAAATTCTACATGTGCCGAACAACCCAAAGACGGGATCTTTGCTAGATTATTAGGGTTTAGCATGCAAGATAACATCTTTTTATCTAAGTGTGAGGGATTACAACCTTTGTAGTCCGCTCCTTCGCTTCACAAGCTCCGAGTAGAAGTCCCTTCGCCGCGATCCATGATCTCCCGGACTCAAGAGAGGCTCCACGACTCGAACGATCCATACTAGCTTGAAGTGTTCCGAATCTCCGATGATCTACGTCGAAGTTGCAAAAACCCAAGCTTTCTCACTCTAAAGAGATGAACACCCTAATCTAATGGGCTAGATTAGATGAGGATGAGGGAGTAGTAATTATGCTTTCTTTTTATTCACTTTCTCACAAGAAATCATCACACAAGAATTAACTAGTAAGCATTTTCTTTTAGAACTCAAGAGAGAAGAAGATGATAATGGAAAAGATAATCCTTTTGTGATGAATAGAAAAGAAATCTATATGATTGATATATCAACCATGGTCAAGGATGAGTGGCTAAGAAGTTGTAGAGAATAAACTAGAGTTAGGGTTTGGTTAGGTTAAGGATAAGTATCAACCATAATATCTTAACCAAGACAAAAGGAAAAGCTTCTAGAATGTGCAAGAAGAAGCTAACCCTAATCAAACCCTAATCCCATTTAATCATCCTTAAACATGTTTAATAATAAATCATATCATGTCACAATAATATATATCACATATATATTATATATTTGCAACAAAAGAAAATAATACAATTAACATATATCGCATATATATCAATGTATCATCTAGTGAGAAAATGAAATAATAAAGCGAGCCAATATTAGATAATGTAATACAATATATCATATATATTATTATACATTAAATCATCGAATCAACACTTGATCCAACGATCCGGCTATATCGAATATAACCAGCTAATATATCATGCACCGATTCATCGAATCAACACTTGATCCAATGTCCCGATTCATTTCTAAATATCGCGAGAATATAATACGGTATCTCATATCGCATTATCCTTGGTCCTGCACATATCACATATGTGCCTCTACTCCGTTTCGCCTGAGCCAAGAAACCTCTGTGTAGGACTCTAAAGAATCGTCAATACGCCGGTAGCAGGTGATGATCATAACAAACACCTACAAGCTGCAAGCGGTCAGCTAAACGTAACAGCCACCCAGGTATTGAGCGATCAGAAGATCAACAAGCTAGCCTGTGCGTTCTCCTGTGAATCCAATCAGTAACACTCCCATACAGTCCGGTTTGTTCGTCTGATATGTCGCATATCAAGTCTAGGGGTGGTAAACGTCAGACCCCAGTAACCGATAAGTCGTGTCGATGTGAGGCTCATAACAGATCAAGAAACTACTAGTAACACTTACCAGTAAATCTCTATATCAGCCCTGGCCAGGGACTTCCAGTTATAGCCAATCGTACACAGCACGACAACAACTCCCTATACCGGGAGAGACGAATCCCCTCCTATCGCTCATTGCCTCCATGTGATTCTGGACTGTACCCAAAAGCCACCGTTTTGCACGCCCTCTTGGACGTGGTAAGGTGGAAATCAAAGCACAGTGGGAATCACACAAGACTCTATGACGATCTCGGGTCTACAGACTACCCTGTACCAGTGTCACCGGAGAACTGCCATCTGACGTGTGGTATATCACCAATTGGGAGTTCTCGGCGAGTCCGTCCAGTGTACCCAGTCTCCACTGAGCACCCGTACATCATCCTTGATATCAAACACCGATGGATATGGGATCATCCATCGCCCATCATATGGGTCAAGATGCGTATACGCTAGTCTACTCTGGTGTATCGATGCCCTGTCTCGATATACCCTCGACTAGGAACAGTTATAGGATGTACTCATCGACTACTATGGCCCCACTAGTATGATCTCATCATAGTCCCAGTAGTCGAGTACAGATCCTAAGGGCTTTATCAACATGTGAGAGAAAGACAGTAAACCAATACAAGTCAACATGTTAAGATAAAGTGAAACCAAATGGCATACTATCATGACGAGCAAGAAAGTCCTCTCTGTATATATCTAAGCATCCATCATAATATACATCAAATGTACAACAATGGCCTCTAGGGCATATACATAACTAACAAAAATAAGACCTAGTTTCCTGTTAAGGAAGATAGAAATTCTGAAATTGAAACCTTACTGGAAAACGAAACTTGAAAAATACTTAACTCCTTATAAAACTTATGTGATCCTTTTAAAATTTTTATCTGGGCTTTATTTTGTGACATGATGTCTTTAATCGATCCTTCTGGAACTTAACGACACTATTTGCACTGCACGTAAATGTAAGTGCAAGGAGGCGCCCCAGCCGTCAATCCGACGCCGGAATGCGGAAACGATGCTTTTCTTTAAACTTTAAACCGGCACCACCGCGCACTTTAAAACCCGGATCGGGCCATTAAGCTAGTCCTAGCTAACTAAAGAACGGGTAGAGAGATATACCGAGCGATCCGTGTCCTTCGGTCTTCTCGTCGTCGTTACGATCTCCCAGCGGAATCTCCGGTCTTCATCTCCTCGTCGGAAGGGCACCACATCGTCGGGTTCTTTTACGGGCTCCCATCTCTGGACCGAGGCAACTCGAGCACGAAGTTAGCGAGCCGACGTGCCCAAGAATTGCTGTAGAATAATGTAGTGCTATGTCTCATTGGGGTTTGAGGAAGTTGCCTTTGGTGGAGGAATAAGATGTGAACTTTTTCTAGATGAACTTGGGGATTTTTCTAGCATGTAGAGAAAAAAATCCCACTACTAAAATTTGGACAGCCTCCCCTCTCTTGTGGCCGGCCATGCTAAGAATGGGAGTATGGATGAGGGGAGAGTCAATGTGTATCAAAAAAGGAGAGAGTCTCATAATGCAAGAGAGAGAAAAGGGTTATCATGAAAAAGAAATGATCACCCACTAAAACCCACACTCCATCAACCAATCATCTCATCACAAAGTCAAGCAATCATGAAGTCATGGAGTCAAATGATGGTGCAACCATCATGAAGCAACAATATGCAAAGACCACCCTCCACAATGCTAATTTGCACAATTGCAAATAAGCCCTCCTCCACCATTTTTCAGCCAAGGAAAGATACAAAGGAAAATGGCCGAAACGGAATGCAAACTGGCAACTTCATAAAACTGATCCCGTAATAAATTACAGGAAAACCCCGCTACTGTATATACATACCCGCATCTGTATTCCGACCGAATACAAATGCAATGAGACAAAATCTACACTGTACTATACTAGGATCTGGCTTAAACCAAAGCCCGCTAGTATATTCCGTCCGATCATGATCCGTGCAATACCGCACGTATCTGATCGAACCCTGCCATATCTCCATACGGCCTCTACAACGTTTCGCCCGAAACTTGAGAAAACGGTCTGTGGGGGACTCTAAAGACTCGTCAACACTTTGGTTGTGGATTTAACCACTAGCACGTCAGAGGTATTAGCCATACGTAACGGGCTACCAGGTATTGACCAAAAGGGACGTCGATGAGCGAACTCATCCTGACACCCTACTGAGCCTGTCAGTGACAATATCCGTACAGTCCGGTCCGTTTGTCTATGAGCATCGCATGGCGGGCTTAGGGGGTTGGTAAAAGTCAGACCCCCAAAAGCGGTACAAGTCGGGTCGGAGTGTAGCCCAGAACACCCTGAGATACTACTGGAATACCTACCAGTAAATCTCCTGCCTTGGCCAAGGACTTCCTGTAATGGCTCTCCTAGACACAGCGCGACCTCACCCCCAATACCGGGAAAGACGAACCCCTGCAGATCCGCTCTCTGCCTCCATATGGCTCGGGACTGTACCCAACTAAAACCTGTTTGCACGTCTCCTTTGAGCGTGGTAGGGTAGTAATCAAAGTACAGTGGGAACTCACACGAGACAAATGACGATCTCAGGTCGATGAACTAACTTGTACACATGTCACCAGGGAACTGCTATCTGACGTCAGGTATAAGACCAACTAGCATGTTCCCGGCGAGTCATGTCCGGTGTACTCATAACCCAATGAGCACCTGTATACATCTTAGGTGAACCAACTGACACCGATGGCTTGTGAGACCGGCCACCGCCCCTCGCCGGGGTCTCGACTGTATACACTAGTCTACTCTGGAGTATCAATGCCCTGTCTCGAAACTCCCACGACTAGGGGCCTTTTAAGGATGTGCTTATAGACTACCAGCTCCCACGTATATGATCGCCCTCATACTGCTGGCAGTCAAGCACGAATCCTAGGGGCTCTATCAACGCGCAATAGTGACCTGTAAGGTCACCTAAAGCAGTACACGATTATAAAGATAAACCAGATAGCATACTATCATCTCGAGTAAGACTGTCCTATCGGGATAGGTCCTCCATCAATCATTGCAATCACGTGCATGTGATCCACTAATTGACTCTGAGGGCACTATCTCCAACAATCTCCCACTTGCACTCAAGGCTAATTATTGCGATGTCGCATACTCACAGTCCGTGTGATACCGAACACACAACTCCTCTACTAATCAGTCTCACAAAACCCGTCTGCGAAACTATTGCGTTTGAGGAATAGCCTCAGTGAGTGGATCCGCCTTGATGTTTCTTTCTATATCTCTCTATATCTCAAGTTCGCGGAGAAAGCCATCTCTCGAAATGAGCAATACCTGTCTTAGAATATGTCTGGATGTCTGATGGGACCTAGCTCATAAATGAACTCTAAATTCAAACTTCTTAGACTGTATCGTCAACTGAACTTAATCAGTATCCTGCGCCATCCTTCCTTCAGTATCCCCTTGGACCACCTGTCCATAATACCGCCCCTCGTTAGAGGGAAAACTATAACTCTGACAACCTTTCTGTCATCCAGGTCACCTTGGAAGCGTGGAATGATAACTGTCTCCCGAATGTGGCTGTCGTTATCATATTCCTAGAACATCCACTTATGTTCTAAAACTGCTTCCGACTGTTTCTCCAGGATTGGATCAATGTCAACTTATTGCATCTAGTGCAAAAACAACATCTGGTGTGGTACTTGACATCTCATGATTGACTCAATTGCCTAAGCAAGTGATCTACCAATCATGCACATCCCTCTCCCCTTTAGTCTGTAAGACGCCTTTAGAGAGGTTGACTCCATCACCTGCAGGTACACCACCATGCCAGAAGTCGTCCATTCTAAAGCACCTCTAGAATGCTGTCTAAGTACCCTGATTGGGAAACTACCCAAATCTAGATCTAAAACCATAGATCCAGTAACCAGAATGTCTGATATAATGTCCAAGTCCCATGTGGAGAAACCACTGTGTGACAACCAAAATATAACCGATCGTAGTATAGGAATATCACTTCCTACTCTGTGTATGTCATCCAAATACCAGGACATCACACTCTACTACCTTCTCAACAGATCCATCCCCTATTCTGATGAAGTCAAACCTATGACCGTCACATCAGAAATAGATGATCTATCTCCGCTATATCTGCTTAAGTCTATAAATAGACATAAGCCACTTGTCCACTATGCTTCCGCTGCTCCCACTGACTACGACAACCCTCTGGCAGAGTCATATACACGTACACTTCTGAAGCTAGTTCACAACTACGCTATACTCATCCTCCTGCCGGGTCTTACAGTCTGGACAACAGCAATGGTAAGTCTGGGTAAACAAGAACCTCCCTGCCACTGTGTGACAACAAAATATAACCGATCGTAGTATAGGAATATCACTTCCTACTCTGTGTATGTCATCCAAATACCAGGACATCACACTCTACTACCTTCTCAACAGATCCATCCCCTATTCTGATGAAGTCAAACCTATGACCGTCACATCAGAAATAGATGATCTATCTCCGCTATATCTGCTTAAGTCTATAAATAGACATAAGCCACTTGTCCACTATGCTTCCGCTGCTCCCACTGACTACGACAACCCTCTGGCAGAGTCATATACACGTACACTTCTGAAGCTAGTTCACAACGACGCTATACTCATCCTCCTGCCGGGTCTTACAGTCTGGACAACAGCAATGGTAAGTCTGGGTAAACAAGAACCTCCCTGCCACCGTCCTTGAGGCTACCGGAGTATCTCTCGGGTGCCTGAGGTTACCCACCATGTCTGCGGAGTGGCCAATGGAATGTCAAACCAGATTGAATCTTTAGGTTCCTATCAAATTTTCAGTAATCATTTGCGGTTCTGGAATCACTTCCAGTTCTACCATACTCACACTACTGTTTTCTGAAAAAATCCATTTTTGTTAAAACTGTGGCGAGTCAAGAACAATATCACTATTGATCTTCCGGATGGTAGAAAGTCAACCCTCGTCATAGCCTGGGTCAACCTACAAACAGCCATTACAGAAACGTGCCTTGAGTTGTCCAGTGTCTGGTTTTAATCATAAGCCGGACAACTCCCCGTACCTTAACAATGTTAAGATATGAACTGTTCTATAGGACCAGAGGCACTGATTTAATTGAACCAGATTCAAATCATGCAGCTGTCTCCAGTGCATGTCAACTAAATGAAGAGAGGCCGATCAACATTACTCAACTTAGGAGTGCTTCCAATTATGAGTAATCTGAAAGAGAAGCAAGTTCTCTTAAACATTACTATCAACTGAATACCCTACACAAGTATCTACATCTTCGATCACCTTGAAGAATCCCGATACTTGCAATACCTGGTTCACTACTTTACTATTATACCCATAACTTCTCAAAACTCAGACCTTGTGTTTCTACGAAACACTTGTCTTGGTACTAGAGAAGTCATAAGTAAACCGAATATAGTACGAGGACCAACCCCTCTGTCCTAATGGACACTGGACAACATACAATACTCTGTATAAGTCCCTTGAGTCTGATAACTCAATCCCTGTGTGTCGTAGGTTGAAAACTGTACCTATGGTTAAGAAGAATTACACCGCTGTTTAATACTCCTTACCTAACCATCCACTGATATAGGTAAATGTCACAGACATAATTTCAAAAAGTTATATCTCACTTTATAAAAATAGACGTACAGATATATCAATTTGAAATTGGTGCATTACAACGGATATTCAAAACCAAATATTTGCCGTCCGGCAAACAACCCAGGCGATTTCCTCAAATATCACCAATTACAACGAATTCCGATATAATGAGGACAATCACCTAATTCCCAAATAACTTACTCCCATTCATCATCTGTAAAACCATACAGATGTGAGAATCATACCTGGTAAATACATACCCTGGAGCAAGATCTGATTGGGAAATCAGTTTTCTTTTAACAGTACATAGTAAAACTGAAACATTGAAATGTTTCGATGGGGTATTGTTCATAACAGAATACTGCATTTTATACCGCCCATTCTTATGCTCGTGTGTTTATAGGTAGGTGCTTTTAATCCATATTTGTTACATATTTACATAATACAGGTTTCCAGTACAATTATTGCAAATCAAGACAAAATCTCCACAGTTACGCCAAAAGCAGAACATCTGTTGACAACAGATAAAAGCCGGGTTCCGGTCATCCATATCCGTCCAGTGCCGAGTACCAGTTCCAGAGACAAGACATATGACAGTGGTCATTCGTGTCTCGGACAAGCACAGAGCACGAGGGGGGTTGCACAAGAATCAATGGGCGCGCGGAGCTCGAGGGAGATAGAAGTCAAAAGTGAAGAAAATAATGCAATCTTGGACTAGGAAATCTGAAGATATTCTGGAAGATTTTGTGCAGTTTAAAGTTTGAAAACACGAGGAAAAATTGAACCAGGGGATACGACAAAATTTGGTAGCCTAACACCCCTAAAGGGCCGCGGAACCGCGGCCGTATGGTGTCATCAGGTGGTGGGTTTTTAGGGGCAGTTTGGTACTTTTATATGGAGCCATATTCTTGCCCTAGGTTTTCATTTCCCTGCCTATAAATATCGCAGTTCTGAGCCAAGCCAAGGTGTCCATTCTTTTAGCCACTTTAGTGTAGTTTTAGTTCTTCTTCTTCATTCTTCCTCCATGGAAATGTAGTGAGAGCATTGAGTGGATGTGAATAAAGATGAGGATTTTTGTATCATTCTTTTTGCTTAGCTTCCCCCTTGAGCTCTCTACCTTAACTTGATCTTACAACCTCTTAAGTGAGCTTGCAAGTTTAAGCTTTGGTCATTGGTCTCAAGGGGTTGTATCATTTTGTTCTCTCTTTAGTGCTTCATTTCACATGAGTTCTTTACCCTTCTCTTGATCTTGCAACCTCTTGATTAAGCTTGCAAGTTTAAGGGTTGGCTATTGATCCCATGCTTGTTTTGAGTTCTATGGTTCTTGTAATTACTTTCTTGCATTTTTTATTCTTGTCTTTAATTACTTGCAATTTATTACCATGCACTTTAATTACTTCCTTGTAATCTTTTCTTTTCTTTATTCTTTTCTTTTGCTCTTTTTGGTTTGTTTTGTGAATGGTTGTAATTATTATTGTTAAGAAAAAATACGATATTATAAGTTAACGTTTCTTTGCTCATTTCCTTTTCCCGTATTTTCCATTGAACTCCGCCCAAACGATACGCAAGCGCTCCGTTAGGCACCCTACCCTAACAAGGTAATGGTGATTCCTAACTGCGACCGGTTGCGTTCGGTTTGGCCGGAGGCGAAAGCAAGAGACAAGAACGGAAGGACAAGGGTAAATAAGCCGGATTCCACGAATACCGCGCTTAAATCCCCTAATCCACGTTGTTGCCGATTGCTCTAGCTTCAATTGGTCAAGACTCGGCTCAAAGGTTTTGAGTACGGATTTCTTTAGCTTACAATTTCGTATCTTTTTCTTAACAACTTTATACTTGCAAATAATACACATAGGTTAGAATCGAACAAACATATACACATTCTTTATTGACTCATCTAAAACAAGAACAGACATACAACCATCTCCCTGTGGATCGACCCGTGCTCAACCGGCTAGCTGCATAGCGACACCGTCCTGATCGCGGTAAACTTTAGAACTTTGAACATCCGATACGCCAAAAGCGTGCGATCAAATGGGTATTATTTGCAAGTATAAAGTTGTTAAGAAAAAGATACGAAATTGTAAGCTAAAGAAATCCGTACTCAAAACCATTGAGCCGAGTCTTGACCAATTGAAGCTAGAGCAATCGGCAACAACGTGGATTAGGGGATTTAAGCGCGGTGTTCGTGGAATCCGGCTTATTTACCCTTGTCCTTTCGTTCTTGTCTCTTGATTTTTCCTCCGGCCAATCCGAACGCAACCGGTCGCGGTTAGGAATCACCGTTACCTTGTTAGGGTAGGGTGCCTAACGGAGCGCTTGCGTATCGTTTGGGCGGAGTTCAATGGAAAATACGGGAAAAGGAAATGAGCAAAGAAACGTTAACTTATAATATCGTATTTCTTCTTAACAATAATAATTACAACCATTCACAAAACAAACCAAAAAGAGCAAAAGAAAAGAATAAAGAAAAGAAAAGATTACAAGCAAGTAATTAAAGTGCATGGTAATAAATTGCAAGTAATTAAAGACAAGAATGAAAAATGCAAGAAAGTAATTACAAGAACCATAGAACTCAAAACAAGCATGGGATCAATAGCCAACCCTTAAACTTGCAAGCTCAATCAAGAGGTTGCAAGATCAAGAGAAGGGTAAAGAACTCATGTGAAATGAAGCACTAAAGAGAGAACAAAATGATACAACCTCTTGAGACCAATGACCAAAGCTTAAACTTGCAAGCTCACTTAAGAGGTTGCAAGATCAAGTTAAGGTAGAGAGCTCAAGGGGGTAGCTAAGCAAAAAGAATAATACAAAAACCCTCATCTTCATTTCATCATCCACTCAAAAAGCTTCCACTACAATTTTCATGGAGGAAAGAATGAAGAAGAAGAAGAAGAAGAAGAAGAAGAAGACTAAAACCTAACAAAAAGAGGCTAAAGAATTTAACCCTTGGTTTGCCTCAGAACTGGGGTATTTATAGGAAGGGAACTGGAAACCTAGGGCAAGAATCTGGCTCAATATGAAGTCCCCAAACTGCCCCTGAAAAACGACAGAAAGAAGAGTCTATACGGCCGCGGAACCGCGGCCTAAGCATGCTTATGCCGCGGTTCCGCGGCCCTTTTGGGGAGTTGGGCCCTCAAAGTTTGGGTGCTTCCCTGGTTCTCTGTCCTATGTTATTCTACATATACCAATTTGCAGTTTGCTTCCACAATTGCTTCAGATTTGTAACGGTCCAAAATGGCATCAAAAATAATACTTTTGACATTTTCTCCCTCGAGATCCGCACACCCATTGATTCTTGTGCTGCCCCCCTCGTGCTCTGTGCTTGTCCCAGACACGAATGACCACTGTCATATGTCTTGTCTCAGGAACTGGTACTCGACACTGGACGAATATGGATGACCGGAACCCGGCTTTTATCTGCTGTCAACAGATGTTCTGCTGTGGAGATTTTGTCTTGATTTGCAATATTTGGACTGGAAACCTGTAATCTGTAAATATGTAACAAATACGGATTAAAAGCACCTACCTATAAACAACCGAGCGTAAGAATGGGCGGTATAAAATGCAATATTCTGGTATGAACAAATACCCCCAAACTTAACTTTTGCTCGTTCCGAGCAAAACCAATTATTCACCAAAATAAAATCATAACCACACTTTCGCAGGGAACGCGATTGCACTGAGCGTGTGCAACAAGCCGTTAAACCTCTAGGTGTCCCTAGTAGGAGGAGTGTTGTCTCCTTAGGGTTTTCAGCGGATTACACCCACAAAATCCCGTCAAACTAGTGTCATAAGTTAACGTTGATTCTACTCCTACAGTTTAGTATTTACGTTAGAAATTCTATCATCCTAAGTTAGAAATATCCAACTCTTATTTTTCACACCTCCTATCTATTTAACCTTGGATCCTATACGTTCCAAAAAAGTTTAGAAAGATGTTGGTTCTCCTGAGTTTTCCTTCTAAAGCGTGTGGTCTCAAATCAGGGATTTTTTATCAACTTTACAGAAAACATAAGTCTTATTCTTCATTTCTATCTTTTATTCAAACATCGATTGTATACCCCTACGTGTGTGTAAATTTGCACCCCTACACTCGAGAATTCAATTCAAGCTATAGTACCCTTGCCCTAATACATAATACTACTTCTTTTCATTAAGGATGGACGGATTTGCTCACACGCCTTTCATGCGACTATTAATGCTTCTTGAGGCACTAACGACCGATTACTGAATGTGTGAACTTTAAAGCGTAAATAGCAGTTTCCAGGTCTTGACTTTATTCTATTTTTTTTTCTTTTTCTTTTTCAAGACCGGATATTTTTTTTCAATATGCTCTTTTGGTGTTTAGCTTTAAATACCGTTTTTTCTTTCATACTAGGCTTTCAGGCAAGAGTATTTCTAGGTATCCTCTACTATCCCAAGTTTCAAGGTGCGTGTAAGTGCAGTTTGTAGGGTATATACTTTCTAAATTTGAACTCAAGAAAAGAAACTATTTTTCAGACTTATCCTTCAGTAAAACTTCAATACTTTCCCTTCATCTTGACATAACTCAAGAACTGAACTCAAGATTACCTATTTCTCAAAAAAACTGTAAGGACGTATACTTACCAAAGTTAGACAGAATGAGGGTTATTTTAAGGGTTTTCAATTCCTAAGTCTAGAATTTAGTTATTTCTAACATATCAGCTAAACTTTCAGAATAAAAATCAAAGTTACCCTATTAGCTAACTTGACGAAAAAGTTTTTATATTTTTGGAAAATTTTCGTTTTTTGTGGGTTTTTAATAAGGTATGCAAATGCAAAATATACAAATGAATGCGAAGGAAGAAAGCTTACCGAGCACACCCCCAAACTTAAACTTGACAGTGCCCTCACTGTCAGGCTACACCAAGAGGGTCAAAATTGTCGGCGCTCCCTAAAAACAAATTATATACAAAACAAAAAGGAAAACAAAAAATATATACAAAAAAGGTGTCCCCCCCCCCAAACTTAAGTAAAACAGTGTTTCCACTGTTAAGCGTTGAAATTCAGGATTAGGGGGGAAAGAGAACAGTATCAAGCTATACAAGGCCTTACACAAGCCAAAAGTTAACACCAACCATTCAAAAATTCTATCTCTGTAATATGCGGGCTGGTGAAAGAAGGTGAAGAGGAAAGAAATGGAGAATACGCGAGACTGTATGGAGATAGAAGCGGGATACGGTCTCGGTATATCGGAAGAAGAATGGTGGAAGGGAGAAAGAAATGGAATACGAACTTGAGGGTGGAAATGGATTGAATAAATTAGTACAATCTGCGATGATCGATGTGAAAAGATGGATTGTACTAATCTATCCATATGGCGAGAAATTGGGTCAAATCCCTCAAGATTCGTGAGAAACCATGGGTACGCCGAACTCGGTAAACCAGACATACGAAATGAAAGTGAGACGGTTTCTTGCATGGTCGGAATGATGGAAAGGGTGGGGGAAGTGATTGAGGAAGGGTATCGGTTAAAGGTTCAGGAGGGTGTAGACAGTCAATGACAGGGACAGGATGAATTGGAAAATCCGACTCATCAATTAAAACTGGTTCATCCTCAAAACTATCCTTAATATTCTCCTCAAAATTTATCTCATCCATGCAATTTTCAACAAAATCAAGACGCATATGGGGTTCGGGAAAAACAGTTAATGACTCGGGATGATGAATTGGAGAGAAAAACTCTGCCAAATCTACAGGTTCATCATCCAAAATATTCCCGGCGTCAATATCCTCAATCAAGTGAAAGTCAATTTTCTCAGACACCTCATCAAAAGCATGGATTTCAATCGATTTTGGTTCTAAGATGGAGGTGTAGAGGTCAAAAGAATTGGGTGTGGTTTCACTTGGCAAGGTCCCTTCACAATCTGGCAAATCAAACACTACAAAGTCGCACAACTCATTAAACATTCTATCTTCAACTGATAATTTATTTGGGACACTTGATAGACTTTCAACACAGGAGTTGTGGGATTCAATTTGAGACGGGTAGGTTTGATTTGGAAGGGTATACAGCTCACTTTCTCCACTCAAATTCTCAGCCTGTCCTACCGCCTCTTCATACATTGGGAAATTTGGAGCTAGCTGGAAACTAGCTACCGGGTCAGTAGGTTGTATGAGAGCGGTCATGGACGCATTCAAATCCATCATCTGTTGGCTTGACGCTACCCTAAAGTCTTCCAACGACTGTTCCAGACTAGACATGGGTTGTGAAGGGGTTTCAGTAAAGAATTCAAAGTTGTTTGGATACTGAAAACTCCCAAATGGCGGTTCTGAAGCAATGTCTAGGGAAGGTGCAAAAGTAGGGTAGGATTGGTAGGAATTGAATGGTTGGACAGGGGTAGGATCAACATTTGGATAAGAAGGTGAATGAAATTGTTGATCCCAAGAATTTGAAGTGGTGACAGGAGTGAAAGATCGGCTACGAGATTGTTCAATACGTTATGCAATAGACATAGGTCTTGGAGTTGCAACATGACTCGAAGAAGGGGTATCAAATGGCGCCGTTGCCGGGGAGACGGTAGCGTACTTTCTTTCTTGTTATTCGGGTTAATATTCTTTTTGTATATATTTATAAAAAAAAATCTTTTTGATTTTTGATCATTTTTGTGGGCAAGAGTGCAGATTTTTGCGGATTTACAAACTGCGATTGTGAGGAGCAAAGTGTACGTTCAAGGCTAAGGTGATAGCAAAGTACAGTGCCAAAGATCCGGGTAGTTTGACCCGCGCAAGCGAACTTTTCAAGCTTACCGGATTTGATTCAACGGGGATTTCCTAACCCAAAAACTTAACGATACGTACTTACTAACACCTTCTTCTCAAATCCGACGCATCCAATATACTATTCTTTGCAGGATTCTTTGCAAGTTCGCTAGCAAACGCTAAAAATTGACTAACCCGTATTTGTTGCAGTGCCGTGCTTAAACTAAAAAACGATTGTTTGATTCTTTATAGAATTTTTATTGAATTGCGCATTGCATACATTAATACGGACTTAAGGGCAAGCGAACCCCACAACATACGGTAAACGATTTCATCACCTTTTCCGTGGCCCACAAATCACAAACTTGAGTAAAACGTTTACCCGCACAAAATTTAAAAGAAACTAGACTTTAAGCCTTAAGGACTTCGCGCTCACTAGGAGAAGTTAACTGTGTTTAGAACCTCGCTTAACGGTATATTGTTTACGGGGTGTCTAGGAAAGTGTTAACGGCGAAACCACCAAAAGAGAAAGGGTTATTTAATTAAGGAACTTCGCGAAAGCGTTGGAAAACCTCCCCTTATCTCTGCACTTACCTGGCCTCGTGATCAGTGTATCTTGAGCCCGTTTCTCGACACAGTTTTACTTCGACAATTAAGTTCTGGAGCAGGTCTAGTTGACCTAGGTGAACCCTAGAAACGATTAGGTGTGTGCTATTTTTGTGTCGTGATTATTTTTGTCCATATTCTTTTTGTGTGTATATTTCATTCGTTTGTTAATAACTAGCTATATAAAAAAAATCACATTCATTTTCCCCTCCTTTTCTCTTCCTTTCTTTCCTTCTCTCTTCATATCATGGGTACTCCACCTCGCAAAACTCTTGCCGAACTTTGGTACCCACAACCAGACATTACTTCTTACGGTTCTTGTTTTGGCCGAACGTCGAACGGCCCCTTCATGCCCAAAGTTTCACTGAAAGATCGCATAGCAGCGGCTAGGACAAACACTTGCACTCCTCATTCCACTTTGTATCAACCTTGTCAACCTTCCGCACCCGTTTATGTTGATGCCCCTTTTGCAAGTCGTCCTTTGTCCATCGCTGAACGTATTGAACAATCCCGTAGCCGATCTTTCACTCCTTTAACCACTTCAAGTTCTTGGGATCAACAATTCCATTTACCTTCCTATCCAAATGTTGATCCTGCTCCTGTCCAGCCATTCAATTCCTACCAATCCTACCCTACTTTTGCACCTTCCCTAGACATTACTTCAGAACCGCCATTTGGGAGTTTTCAGTATCCAAACAACTTTGAATCTTTTACTGAAACCCCTTCACAACCCATGTCTAGTCCGGAACAGTCGTTGGAAGACTTTAGGGTAGCATCAAGCCAACAGATGATGGATTTGAATGCGTCCATGGCCGCTCTCATACAACCTACTGACCCGGTAGCTAGTTTCCAGCTAGCTCCAAATTTTCCAATGTATGATGAGGCGGTGGGACAGGCTGAGAATTTGAATGGAGAAAGTGAGCTGTATACCGTTCCAAATCAAACCTACCCGTCTCAAATTGAATCCCACAACTCCTGTGTTGAAAATCTATCAAGTGTCCCAAATGAATTATCAGTTGAAGATAGAATGTTTAATGAGTTGTGCGACTTTGTAGTGTTTGATTTGCCAGATTGTGAAGGGACCTTGCCAAGTGAAACCACACCCAATCCTTTTGACCTCTACACCTCCATCTTAGAACCTGAATTGATTGAAATCCATGCTTTTGATGAGGTGTCTGAGAATATTGATTTTCACTTGATTGAGGATATTGACGTTGGGAATATTTTGGATGATGAACCCATAGATTTGGCTGAGATTTTCTCTTTAAATCATCATCCCGAGTCATTAAATGTTTTTCCCGAACTTCATATGCGTCTTGATATTGATGATAAAGGCATGTATTAGCTTAACTTTGAGGAGAATTCTGAGGATAGTTTTGAGGATGAACCAGTTATAATTGATGAGTCGGATTTTCCAATTCATCCTATCCCTTCCACTGACTGTGTACACCCTCCTGAACCTTTAACCGATAACCTTCCTCAACCACTTCCCTCCATCCTTTCCATCGTTCCGACCTTGTAAGAACCCGTCTCGCTCTCATTTCATATGTCTGGTTTACCAAGTTCGGCGTACCCATGGTTTCTTACGAATCTTGAGGGATTTAACCTAATTTCTCGCCATATTGATAGATTAGTACAATCCATCTTTTCACATCAATCATTACAGATTGTACTAATTTATGCAATCCATTTCCACCCTCAAGTTCGTATTCCATTTCTTTCTCCCTTCCACCATTCTTCTTCCCATATACCGAGACCGTATCCCGCTTCTATCTCCATACGGTCTCGCGTATTCTCCATTTCTTACCTCTCCGCATTCTTTCACCAACCAGCACATTATAGAGATAGAATCTTTGAATGGTTGGTGCTCTCTTTTGGCCTGGGTAAGGCCTTGTATAGTTTGAAACTGTTCTCTTTCCCCCCTAATCCTGAACTTCAACACTTAACAGTAGAAACACTGTTTTACTTAAGTTTGGGGGGGACTTTTTTTTTGTATATATTTTTTGTTTTCCTTTTTGTTTTGTATATAATTTGTTTTTAGGGAGAGCGCCGACAATTTTGACCCTCTTGGTATAGCCTGACAGTGAGGGCACTGTCAAGTTTAAGTTTGGGGGTGTACTCGGTAAGCTTTCTTCCTTCGCAAAGCTTTCTTCTTTCGCATTCATTTGTATATTTTGCATTTGCATACCTTATTAAAAACCCACAAAAATCGAAAATTTTCCAAAAAAATATAAAAACTTTGTCGTCAAGTTAGCTAAATAGGGTAACTTAGATTTTTATTCTGAAAGTTTAGTTGATAGGTTCGAAATAACTAAATTCTAGGCTTAGGAATTAAAAACCCTAAAAATAACCCTCATTCTGTCTAACTTTGGTAAGTATACGTCCTTACAGTTTTTTTTGAGAAATAGGTAATCTTGAGTTCAGTTCTTGAGTTAAGTCAAGATGAAGGGAAAGTATTGAAGCTTTACTGGAGGATAAGTCTGAAAAATAGTTTCTTTTCTTGAGTTTAAATTTAGAAAGTATATACCCTACAAACTGCACTTACACGCACCTTGAAACTTGAGATAGTAGAAGATACCTAGAAATACTCTTTCCTGAAAACCTAGTATGAAAGAAAAAACGGTATTTAAAGCTAAACACCAAAAGAGCATATTGAAAAATATATCCGGTCTTGAAAAAGAAAAATAAAAATAAAAAGAAAAATAGAATAAAGTTAAGACCTGGAAACTGCTATTTACGCTTTAAAGTTCACACATTCAGTAATCGGTCGTTAGTGCCTCAAGAAGCATTAATAGTCGCATGAAAGGTGTGTGAGCAAATCCGTCCATCCTTAATGAAAAGAAGTAGTATTAGGTATTAGGGCAAGGGTATTATAGCTTGAATTGAATTCTTGAGTGTAGGGGTGCAAATATACACACACGTAGGGGTATACAATCGATGTTTGGATAAAAGATCGAAATAAAGAATAAGACTTGTGTTTTCTGTAAAGTTGATAAAAATCCCTGATTTGAGGCCACACTTTAGAAGGAAAACTCAGGAGAACCAATATCTTTCTAAACTTTTTTGGAACGTATAGGATCCAAGGTTAAAATAGATAGGAGGTGTGAAAAATAAGGGTTCGATATTTCTAACTTGGGATGATAGAGTTTCTAACGTAAATACTAAACTGTAGGAGTAGAGTCAATGTTAACTTATGACACTAGCTTGACGGGATTTTGCGGGTGTAATCCGCTGAAAACCCTCAGGAGACAACACTCCTCCTACTAGGGACACCTAGAGGTTTAACGGTTTGTTGCACGCGCTCAGTGCAATTGCGTTCCCTGCGAAAGTGCGGTTAGGATTTTATTTTTATGAATAATTGGTTTTGCTCGGGACGAGCAAAAGTTGAGCTTGGGGGTATTTGTTCATAACAGAATACTGCATTTTATACCGCCCATTCTTATGCTCGTGTGTTTATAGGTAGGTGCTTTTAATCCGTGTTTGTTACATATTTACAGAATACAGGTTTCCAGTACAATTATTGCAAATCAAGACAAAATCTCCACAGTTACGCCAAAAGCAGAACATCTGTTGACAGCAGATAAAAGCCGGGTTCCGGTCATCCATATCCGTCCAGTGCCGAGTACCAGTTCCAGAGACAAGACATATGACAGTGGTCATTCGTGTCTCGGACAAGCACAGAGCACGAGGGGGGCTGCACAAGAATCAATGGGCGCGCGGAGCTCGAGGGAGATAGAAGTCAAAAGTGAAGAAAATAATGCAATCTTGGACTAGGAAATCTGAAGATATTCTGGAAGATTTTGTGCAGTTTAAAGTTTGAAAACACGAGGAAAAAGTGAACCAGGGGATAAGACAAAATTTGGTAGCCTAACACCCCTAAAGGGCCGCGGAACCACGGCCGTATGGTGTCATCAGGTGGTGGGTTTTTAGGGGCAGTTTGGTACTTTTATATGGAGCCATATTCTTACCCTAGGTTTTCATTTCCCTGCCTATAAATACCCCAGTTCTGAGCCAAGCCAAGGTGTCCATTCTTTTAGCCACTTTAGTGTAGTTTTAGTTCTTCTTCTTCATTCTTCCTCCATGGAAATGTAGTGAGAGCATTGAGTGGATGTGAATAAAGATGAGGGTTTTTGTATCATTCTTTTTGCTTAGCTTCCCCCTTGAGCTCTCTACCTTAACTTGATCTTGCAACCTCTTAAGTGAGCTTGCAAGTTTAAGCTTTGGTCATTGGTCTCAAGGGGTTGTATCATTTTGTTCTCTCTTTAGTGCTTCATTTCACATGAGTTCTTTACCCTTCTCTTGATCTTGCAACCTCTTGATTGAGCTTGCAAGTTTAAGGGTTGGCTATTGATCCCATGCTTGTTTTGAGTTCTATGGTTCTTGTAATTACTTTCTTGCATTTTTCATTCTTGTCTTTAATTACTTGCAATTTATTACCATGCACTTTAATTACTTCCTTGTAATCTTTTCTTTTCTTTGTTCTTTTCTTTTGCTCTTTTTGGTTTGTTTTGTGAATGGTTGTAATTATTATTGTTAAGAAGAAATACGATATTATAAGTTAACGTTTCTTTGCTCATTTCCTTTTCCCGTATTTTCCATTGAACTCCGTCCAAACGATACGCAAGCGCTCCGTTAGGCACCCTACCCTAACAAGGTAACGGTGATTCCTAACCGCGACCGGTTGCATTCGGTTTGGCCGGAGGCGAAAGCAAGAGACAAGAACGGAAGGACAAGGGTAAATAAGCCGGATTCCACGAATACCACGCTTAAATCCCCTAATCCACGTTGTTGCCGATTGCTCTAGCTTCAATTGGTCAAGACTCGGCTCAAAGGTTTTGAGTACGGATTTCTTTAGCTTACAATTTCGTATCTTTTTCTTAACAACTTTATACTTGCAAATAATACACATAGGTTAGAATCGAACAAACATATACACATTCTTTATTGACTCGTCTAAAACAAGAACGGACATACAACCATCTCCCTGTGGATCGACCCGTACTCAACCGGCTAGCTGCATAACGACACCGTCCTGATCGCGGTAAACTTTAGAACTTTGAACATCCGACACGCCAAAAGCGTGCGATCAGGTATCCGGGTATTCCTAATAATGCCTCTTCCATTTTCCAGATTCATAACTGTAACCGTATAATTCTTTGCCATCTTTCCAAATCCCTTTATATGTCTTTAGTCATTACCTTCTGCACACCCTCTTAGGCTAAATGGTTTTCTTCCTTCCCTACCATTCGGCACCAGCCTATGGTTTGGAAGAAGACTATCCAATAAGCATAATGGGTGTACTGTCCTAATCCTAGGAGCACTCGCTATGAGAAAGAAGGTGAAGATAAAAGACAACCGAATAAACCTTATTCCTATTTCTCCTGAACCAGAATCCATCCTCGAACTGGAACAAGTTCCTTTCGAGTTCGTATATAACCATACGATGGAGTATCCAATAAACTGTGGATCTTCGTAGTGATACGGAGTGTCCTGGAGAAATACAAAGGTGATTTTAGGATTGGCGAAGAAATACTTGGTTTGGTCGTGAATAGCAGTCGCAATTTACTTTGCCCTCTTACTAATCCCTTGATATGTCTTTACTTAATACCTTCTGTACACCATCGTTAGGCTAATTGGTTTTCTTCATTCCCTACCGGTCGGCATCTGCCTATGGTTTGGAAGAAGACTATCCAATTTGCGTAATAGGTGTACTATCTCCTAATCCAAGGAGTACTCGCAACCTGAGAGATGGTAAAAGGAAAAGACAACTGAATAGTCCTATTCGTTTTCTCCAGAACCGGAAACCATCCTCGAATAAATTCCTTCGAGTTCATATATAACCATACGATGGTTTTGTCCAATGGAAGTGGACGTTCGTAGTAATACGGGGTGTCCTGGAGAAAAGGGTAAAAGTAGGAGTAGCAATGAGGTTTGCAACTCCGACAATCCAAAAGCCAATGTTTAAGAAGGTTCGGTTAATTTTGGTCACTGAGTCATAGTCTTAGGGTCTGGTCATGGTCGCTGCCAAAGAGAGAGAGAAAATAAACACTCAGCGTGCACTCTAACCTAGATCAGAATGATTACCAATTTATCTAATCAGGAAACCTCCCACTGTAACCTCAAATTCTCCTCCAAACCTGACAGAAGAATTAGTCGGGGTCACCCGAGGAGTAAACCAACTCATCAGTGGGAATCGGGATCCAACTATCATCGCATGATAACGTGACGGAATCCGCTCACGTTATCACACTCCAGAAGGTATGCGCATATCTGGCAAGTTTCAATTTCTTTAGAAACTCCCGATGTGATTTTTACCCCATGCTCTTATGACCTTGGCGTGAGGTCAAAATATCATAAGTCACATGTCAAGTTCTACCCATCATTATCCAGGTTAATTTGAACCCACCCGTACCTACCCTTGACGTAGGCCAAAATGGTAGTACGACTGTCCCAAACCAACGCATTCTATCTATGCAACAGATAAATATCCGGCAGCTACCAATCACTATACCTTGGCGTGAGGTCAAAATACATAGCTTGAATACTACCGAATATTTAACTGAAATGATGGAGGGCTACGAATGGTTTCTGGCGAAAACCTTTAACGTAATGAACTCGATATCGTTGAAGGAACCGGATAGCTTTTATAAAAATATAGTGGCGAAAACCTTTGCTAAAGAGGTCACTCCCGGTAAGGGATCTCGGCTCTTTCCCCGTAGAATGAGGTGCAGGATATTCCAACTGAATACCACGATGCAAAGCAAAAGTAATCGGCTATAGTGAAGTTATTACCCTGACGCAAACTTCTGTCCAAGGGGTCACTCCCGGTGAAGGGATCTCGGCCCTTGCCTCATCGACTGAGGTGCAGGATATTCCAACCGAATACAACTGTGCAAAACAAAAGTGAACGTCCTTGCAATAACAGCTTTTTGAAAAGTGTTCCAAAAACATCAGAATAGGTTTGTTTAGCTTGCATTGATCCAAATCAATGCAGTCCCATCAATTGATCACACCAATAAAGAACGAAAATAATGATGTACGTATATGCCATCCGCATTCGCCACTGGGTTCCGTCATTACCCGTTAGGTTACTTAACTAACGACAGAGCGGGGACTGGACTAGTGCGGATGAAAAACATATACAACATCTACTAGTATATATATCTATATATAATATTCGCTCAAGGCATGATAAAATGCAACATCACAGAAATGTAATAAGCATCACAGAACAATACAGATATCTGGGATCCCCGGGTTTCATAGAGCCGCTACTGAAACCCGGCGTTCCCCTGGTCATGTGGATAGCCTGTGCAATGAAATCTTAGACCCCTATAGGCGCGGCAAGTTACCCGCCAAAACCTGAAGCGAGGCAGCCCCCTTCAGCAACGTGAATGGACCACCCAGCACTTCACGGAATCCGGTAACTTGGGCACCCCTCCTGGGTCAACCTGTACCCCCTACAAGTCGGCGAATAGCCCGCCAATTCTAGAGTAAAGCCCCCTCCGTCTCAATGCCATGAGATGCGGGCTTGTTTCCTTCTAGAAACCGGCTATCCGTGCACCCCACCTTGGGGTAATCCTAGTACAGAAAGTAAAATATACATACAACGGGTACATCGACCTCACCCCGGTCGTGCCCCAAAAGAATAATATACAAACAGGAAGTGACGGCAGTCCACATGTCGGACGCTCACCCCGCAATATCAAATGTACATATAAAACGAAACTGTACTAACATTGCATCCAGGCTATCCCCCATGACCAATCCGCAACAATACAGCACAACACAGAACATCAACGTGAATGTCACGTTCGCAAATCCGTCTAAAAGAGCTATAGCAGATAGACTGGATTTACCGATCGAGTGACATTCACGGTCGCAGATATAATATAAATACTGTGAACTAACATGTTTAAAATTTTCGATCGACTGAATTTTCCGAAGTGGACCCCCAAGCACAACTGCAACACTCAAAAACATCTGGGCCCAAAAAAAATATACCAGAAACCCTATTTCCACGTCAGAATCCTACTGTGAAAATTTGGTACGGTTTGGCCACAAAAAGGCAGCGGTTCCGTGGCCAAAACGTGGTTTTGGCCGCTGAACCGCCGCTCTACAGTAAAATCAGCGTACCAAATTTTCCCAGAATTCATAAAAAACCCTGCATGTAATTTTACAATGTACCAAATAATTTTTAGAGCACAGAAAAATTCGACAGAAAGTACGACATGGAAATACGGTTTTTGAAAATCCGTTCGATCGAATTTGTAAACACGTTAGAGCAAGCTAGACTAGGTTAATGGCGTGGCTCTAATACCATGTAAGTGCACGGCGGCGCCCCGGCCGTCAATCCGACGCCGCAATGCGGAAACGATGCTTTTCTTTAAACTTTAAACCGGCACCACCGCGCACTTTAAAACCCGGATCGGGCCATTAAGCTAGTCCTAGCTAACTAAAGAACGGGTAGAGAGATAACCGAGCGATCCGTGTCCTTCGGTCTTCTCGTCGTCGTCCCGATCTCCCCGCGGAATCTCCGGTCTTCATCTCCTCGTCGGAAGGGCACCACATCGCCGGGTTCTTTTACGGGCTCCCACCTCTGGACCGAGGCAACTCGGGCACGAAGTTGGCGAGCCGACGTGCCCAAGAATTGCTGTAGAATAATGTAGTGCTATGTCTCATTGGGGTTTGAGGAAGTTGCCTTTGGTGGAGGAATAAGATGTGAACTTTTTCTAGATGAACTTGGGGATTTTTCTAGCATGTAGAGAACAAAATCCCACTACTAAAATTTGGACAGCCCCCCCTCTCTTGTGGCCGGCCATGCTAAGAATGGGAGTATGAATGAGGGGAGAGTCAATGTGTATCAAAAAAGGAGAGAGTATCATAATGCAAGAGAGAGAAAAGGGTTATCATGAAAAAGAAATGATCACCCACTAAAACCCACACTCCATCAACCAATCATCTCATCACAAAGTCAAGCAATCATGAAGTCATGGAGTCAAATGATGGTGCAACCATCATGAAGCAACAATATGCAAAGACCACCCTCCACAATGCTAATTTGCACAATTGCAAATAAGCCCTCCTCCACCATTTTTCAGCCAAGGAAAGATACAAAGGAAAATGGCCGAAACGGAATGCAAACTGGCAACTTCATAAAACTGATCCCGTAATAAATTACAGGAAAACCCCGCTACTGTATATACATACCCGCATTTGTATTCCGACCGAATACAAATGCAATGAGACAAAATCTACACTGTACTATACTAGGATCTGGCTTAAACCAAAGCCCGCTAGTATATTCCGTCCGATCATGATCCGTGCAATATCGCACGTATCTGATCAAACCCTGCCATATCTCCATACGGCCTCTACAGCGTTTCGCCCGAAACTTGAGAAAACGGTCTGTGGGGGACTTTAAAGACTCGTCAACACTTTGGTTGTGGATTTAACCACTAGCACGTCAGAGATATTAGCCATACGTAACGGGCTACCAGGTATTGACCAAAAGGGACGTCGATGAGCGAACTCATCCCGACACCCTACTGAGCCTGTCAGTGACAATATCCGTACAGTCCGGTCCGTTCGTCTATGAGCATCGCATGGCGGGCCTAGGGGGTTGGTAAAAGTCAGACCCCCAAAAATGGTACAAGTCGTGTCGGAGTGTAGCCCAGAATACCCTGAGATACTACTGGAATACCTACCAGTAAATCTCCTGCCTTGGCCAAGGACTTCGTGTAATGGCTCTCGTAGACACAGCGCGACCTCACCCCCAATACCGAGAGAGACGAACCCCTGCAGATCCGCTCACTGCCTCCATGTGGCTCGGGACTGTACCCAACTAAAACCTGTTTGCACGTCTCCTTTGAGCGTGGTAGGGTAGTAATCAAAGTACAGTGGGAACTCACACGAGACAAATGATGATCTCAGGTTTTTGAACTAACCTGTACACATGTCACCAGGGAACTGCTATCTGACGTCAGGTATAAGACCAACTAGCATGTTCCCGGCGAGTCCTGTCCGGTGTACTCATAACCCAATGAGCACCTGTATACATCTTAGGTGAACCAACTGACACCGATGGCATGTGAGACCGGCCACCGCCCCTCGTCGGGGTCTCGACTGTATTCACTAGTCTACTCTGGAGTATCGATGCCCTGTCTCAAAACTCCCACGACTAGGGACCTTTTAAGTCTCGAAACTCTGGAGTATCGACTACCAGCTCCCACGTATATGATCTCCCTCATACTGCTGGCAGTCAAGCACGAATCCTAGGGGCTCTATCAACTCGCAATAGTGACCTGTAAGGTCACCTAAAGCAGTACACGATTATAAAGATAAACCAGATAGCATACTATCATCTCGAGTAAGACTGTCCTATCGGAATAGGTCCCCCATCAATCATTGCAATCACGTGCATGTGATCCAATAATTGACTCTGAGGGCACTATCTCCAACAGTAAAGACATATAAAATCTTAAGTTAAATGAGAAGCGAGGTGTGAAAAATAAAGGTTCGATAGTCTAGACTTAGGATAATAGGATTGTTATTATTTAAAACAAAACCTTAGGGTTTGAATCATAGTTATTTTGCAAAACTAGCTTGACCGGATTTTGTGGGTAGTATCCGCTGAAAACCCTCAGGAGACAACACTCCTCCTACTAGGTACATCTATAGGTTTAACGGCTTGTTGCACATGCTCAGTGCAATCGTGTTCCCTGTGAAAGTGAGGTTAGGAATTTTTGTGAATAAATTGGCTTTGCTCGGGACGAGCAAATGATAAGTTTAGGGGTATTTGTTCATAACAGATTTTTGCATTTTTATACCACCCACTTTTTATCACATTGCTTATCAGTAGGTACTCTTAAGCCGTGTTTGCTAGTTAATTGCAGGATACAGGTTCTCAGCTCTAAACAGTGAAATTCATGGAAAAGCACGACAAATACTGGATTACTGCCAACCACAGATAAAACACGGGTATCCGCTCTCTATCCGTATGTTGCTGCACACCAGTTTTGTAGGGTTCCTAGGCACACACTAGAGGTCTCACAAGGCATCAACCATGCCTATTTACAATTTTAACGGTGCCGAGAAACCCTAACAAGATCGTTGGCTAGAATTTTAGGCGATAAAATGAAACTAGTTTACAACTAAACTAAAAGAACGGAAATACAACCTTTGTAGATCCGTTTCTCCACCTCCATAGCTCCATGAAGAAGTCCTCTCCGCTGTACAAATCCGATCTTGGACTCTCGCGTTAGCTTCATCGGAGAAATAAGCGGGCTAGGTCGTCGATGCCGAAGATGATCTACGTCGAGGCATCACTAGATCAAGCTCCCACTTCACTAAGTCATGAAAACTTGTGAAGGAAACACACTCTACTACTTGGCAAGAGGTAGAGGATGAAGAAATAGGAAGTGGGTAGACTTTAGAATTGGATTTCTCACTCTAATTCATCAATCACCATTGATGGTCAAGCTTTTTCTTCTTGTGAAGAAGAAGAAGAAGATGAAGAAAGAATTATGATAAGTTAATTAAAATGAAAAGGAAAATGAATACTTATCATAATATTAACCTTAGTTTAGTGTAGAGAATGGACCATGGTTAGATATGATGGTTAGGGTTAAGCAAGAGACAAGAATGGTGGACTAGGTCAAAGTTTCATGAAGTTTCAACTAAACTACAAAACTAGCAACCATTCTTTTCTCATCTTTTCAAAATAAATAAATAAATAAATAAATAAGAAAAGAAAACCCTAATCATTAGTTTAACCATGGCTTAATTCTTTACACTTAACCAAGTATACATGTATCATCAAACATGATACAATCAAGTGCACAAAAGTATATCACATATACAACTTGCACAATTCAAGTGAGAAAATCCATTTAAAGTGAACCAATACTAGTTAATGCAAAGTAATATATCAAATATATAATTTTAAATTAAATCATTAAATCAATACTTGATTCAATGATCCGGTCATGTCGCACACAACCGACTAGTATACAATGTATCGGCTTATCGAATCAATCCTTGATTCGATAACTAGGTTATATCGCATACAACCATTCGACACATTCGTCGCGAGAATGGAATACGGTATCACATACACGCATTATTCTCGGTCCCGCACATATCTCATATGCGCTCCTATTTCGTTTCGCTTGAGCCAAGAAACCTCTGTGTAGGACTCTAAAGACTCGTCAATACGCCGACAGCAGGTGATGATCATATCAAACACCCACAAGCCGCAAGCGGTCTGCTAAACGTAACGGCCACCCGGGTATTGAGCGATCAGAAGATCGACGAGCAAGCCCGCTCACACTCCAGTGAATCCAACCAGTAACACTACCGTACAGTCCGGTCTCGTCGTCTGATATGTCGCATATCTTGCTTAATGGTGGTAAACGTCAGACCCCAATAGCTCGATAAGTCGTGTCGATATGAGGCCTATAACAGTTCGAGAAACTACTGGTAACACTTACCAGTATATCTCAGCAACCCTGGCCAGGGATTTCCGGTTATAGCCAATCGAACACAGCGCAACATCAACTCCCTATACCGGGAGAGACGAATCCCCTCCTATCGCTCATTGCCTCCATGTGACTCGGGACTGTACCCAAAAACCACCGTTTTGCACGCCCTCTTAGACGTGGTAAGATGGAAATCAAAGCACAGTGGGAACCACACAAGACTCTATGACGATCTCGGGTCAACAGACTACTCTGTACCAGTGTCACCAGAGAACTGCCATCTGACGTAAGGTATAATACCATCTGGGAGTTCTCGGCGAGTCCGTCCAGTGTACCCAGTCTCTACTGAGCACCCGTATATCATCTCTGATGTCAAACACCGATGGATATGGGATCATCCATCGCCCATCTGAATGGGTCGAGAAGGCATACGCTAGTCTACTCTGGTATATCGATCCCCGTCTCGATACACCCACGACTAGGGACTTTGAACGATGTACTTATGGACTACCATGTCCCCACTAGTATGATCCGCATCATAGTCCAGGTAGTCAAGTACACATCCTAAGGGCTTTACCAACATGTAATAGAGAGACAATCAGTATACACGTTGAGGTAAAGAGCAACCAGATAGCATACTATCATGTCGAGCAAGAAAGTCCTCCCTATATATGTCCCAGCATCCACTACAATATACATCCAATGTACAGTAATGGCCTCTAGGGCATACATATAACTAACAAGTTTAAGGGACAAAATGGCAAATCGATTGTCATTTTCATGCACAAAGCACAATGTCGACACAAGATCCAACATGTCGACGCGGAGCTCAAGAAAAATCATGACAAAAGATCCACATCAAATCACCTTTTGATCCGCTAAAATTCGGGAAGAAATGTGAAAAGATTATGAGAAACCACATACACCAAACTGAAGATAACAGCAAACCAGGGAAATCGACAAAAAATGAAGGCCCAACTCCCCATTATGGCTGCGGAATCGCGGCATAATCAGTCTCTGGCCGCGGATCCGCGGCCTTATTGACATGGCAATTGGTGATTTTTCAGGGGCAGTTTGGTACTTTTATTTGGTGGCAGATTGTTGCCCTAGTTTTCCAGTTTCCTGCCTATAAATAGCCCAGAAATTGCCAAGCCAAGGGTGTTAATTCTTGTATTAGGTTTTAGATATACCTTGTTGTTCTTCTTCCTCTTTTCATCTTTTCTCCATTAAAATCTTGTAGTGAGGTTTCATGAGTGAAGTGATGAATAAAAGAGTTCTTTTTGTTATCATGCTTGTCTTGTTATGTTGTTAATTATAATTGCTTGTATTTTTCATTTGCTAATCTAGTTGTTGTTATTTATTTTTTGTTTCTTTCTTGTTCTCTTTTTCTTTATCCTTAACAACAATGATGCTTAAGCTTTATCCTTGCCAAGGTGAGGTCTCAAATAGCTAGTTGTAATCTCCTAACCTCTTTCTTTCTATCTTCCTCCTTTTGTTGTATTTTTCTTTTTTGTGTAATGGGTGAGTAGTTTTCTTACTTGTTAGGATAGGATAAGGAAAGTTTAAGAGAAGGAAATCTCACTCACTCTTTTCTTGTCCAACATCTTAATTCGGACTCCCGTTAATTGAACCACAATCCGCTCCCTACGGCACCCTATCCTACATGATAGCGGTGATTCCTTAGTGAGACCGGTTGTGGTTGAATTAACCGGAGGTTAAGGATAAGAGCCAAGAACGGACGGACAAGCACCAAAAGGAAGAACTTAAGCTTTGGAAAGCCTAGCTTATACTCACAAATTCCTTCCTAGTCGTGCTAATCCCCATTGTTGCCGATTACCGTAACACCAATATTAAGAGTGGCAACAAAAGAAGTGAGCGACTCCTAACTCAAACTAACCTAATCCTAACCCTAACAAGCTCTTTTTATCTAACATTTTAGCATATAGTTAATCTCAAACAAACCTGGACATTTGGACTTAACTCGTTAAAGTACATAGAAAAAGATTCCCATCTCCCTGCGGACGACCCGTACTCAACCGGCTAGCTATAAGCGAAACCGTCTTGATTACGGTAATTAACTAAGCACGCAAAAATTCTATCAATCAAGTACTACGATTTGGGACTCGATTGTGTGTACCAGATTCGGAGGGACTGCGACGTGAGATTCTTGAGGAGGCGCACAGATCGACATACAGTGTTCATCCGGGTTCCACCAAGATGTACCGCGATTTGAGAGATGTCTATTGGTGGGACGGGATGAAGAGCGATTTCACAGACTTCGTATCGAGATGCCTGACTTGTCAGCAAGTCAAGGCCGAGCACCAGAGGCCAGCAGGGGAGTTGCAGCCTTTGCCCATTCCGGAGTGGAAATGGGAGCAGATCTCTATGGACTTCGTTGTGGGTCTACCCAGGACCAGTCGAGGGTACGACTCTATTTGGGTGGTCGTGGATCGATTTACGAAAGCGGCTCACTTCCTGTCAGTGAAGACCACTTTCAGATTTGCTCAGTATGCCTAGCTTTACATCGACGAGATCGTGTGGTTGCATGGCGTACCGACTTGTATCGTATCAGATCGAGGCACCCAGTTTACCAGCCGACTATGGCAGAGACTTCAGGAGGCATTGGGCACTCGTTTGAGTTTCAGCACGGCATTTCATCCGCAGACCGACGGCCAGTCAAAGCGGACTATTCAGACTCTCGAGGACATGCTCAAAGCGTGCGTTTTGGACTTTGGAGGTAGCTGGGATCGTCATTTACCTCTAGTGGAGTTCTCCTACAACAACAGCTTCCAGGATACTATTCAGATGGCATCTTTCGAGGCTTTGTATGGGAAGAGATGTAGGTCGCCCGTCTGTTGGACTGAGCTGAGCGAGAGCAGTATTTTGGGGCCACAGATCGTGCAGGAGACGACCGAGAAAGTACAGTTGATTCGAGATCGGATGAGAGCGGCTCAGAGCTGGCAGAAATCGTATGCAGACAAGCGTCGTCGCAGATTAGAGTTCGCAGTTGGCGATCATGTTTTTCTGAGGGTCTCTCCGATGAAGGGCATAATGCGATTTAGGCAAAAGGGAAAGCTTAGCCCCAGATTTGTGGGTCCCTTCGAGATCCTCGAGCGTGTCGGCGCAGTCGCATATCGTTTGGCTCTTCCACCCAGCTTTTTAGATGTTCACCCCGTCTTCCACGTGTCGATGCTATGCAGATACCTTCATGACCCGTCCCATACGATTCAACATCAGATAGTTCAGCTTGAGTCCGAACTTTCGTTCACCGTGCAGCCAGTGGAGATATTGGATCGGCAAGTGAAGAAACTTCGATCAAAGGTCCTGCTGTCGGTGAAGGTTCTTTGGCGCAGCCCGAATGGTGAGGAGATCACTTGGGAAGCCGAGGGAGAGATGCGGAAGAAATTCCCTCATCTTTTTGAAGGTACGCGTAGTTATATATTTTAAATTCGGGGACGAATTTTCTTAAAGGGGGAAGACTGTAACACCTAAGTCTGTGTTTAGGAGTGATTGTGTGTTACTGTGTGGTTTTTGGTAAAAAGTTTACCAAATCGGGTTTCTAATAATGTATCTGGTTTTATGGATATTTTATTAGATTTTTATCTTGACCGCACACACTTGTGCATGTTAATGTGGGTTAAGTCTAGGGTTACCATGTTAGGTGTGCATGGTGGGTTAACCATGTTTAGCCAACCATGATGGTTTAGCCCACTTGGTTAAGCTAATTGATTTAATTAAGGGTTTTTGGTTTTGTCCAAGGGTGTTTAGGGTTAAGGTTGACTTGTTGTGAGAGAGAGAGAGGATTTGATGGTTGTCATGCCAGCATTTATTTGAAAGAGAGAGAATGGTGTCTTTAAGGTAGTGTCACCTCCTTTTCATTTCAAAACTTTTTGCATATCTATCACACCCTCAAACACTCACTTCACTCACATCTCTCCCTCTCACACCCACACACTCATTACCAAGCATCAACTGCTGCAACAGCAGCTGATATAACACCATCAGCCCCAATTTTATCAACATCAGCAGCCACACCAGCCCCTAGCATCATTGCAACAATACCATCAGCCCACACCACACCAACTGCATAACATCAGCACAACAACAGCTGCATCAACCACACCAGCCCCAATATATCACCAACAACAGCTTCATAACCCCTAACTTCAGCAAATACTCTCACACTCACACTCACACATACCTGATGCATACAGCAACAACATCACTATATACAACAGCAGCTGCTGCAACAACAGCAACACAAACACAATATCAATAACAACTACAGCAAGCATCAGCAGTGGCAGCAACATCATCAGCCAACACACACCAGCAACATAACAACATCAGCCAATTTCAGCCCAATTTCAGCTCAATTCAGCACACATATTAGCCAATTTCAGCTCAATTCAGCCACCAATTTCACCCCAATTTTAACAACATCAGCTGCTGCTGCAACACCTGATACTACACCATCTGCCCAAACATCAGCTACCCAAAACATCAGCAGCACAGCTGCAATGAAACAGCAACAGCAGCCCCCAACTTCATAAACAACACCCACACACCATCACCACAACACCACACAACACAACATATACCAACTCCTTCACCACCTGCTGCTACAACAGCTTCTAACACACACAAAAAAAAGGGGAACAACAACAGCCTGAACTGCATCAGCAGCAGTGAAGCACAACAGCAGCAACAGCACATTCCAGCCAAGAATTTCAGCACCAGGAGCTGTAGCAGCAGCACAACACCCTCCTCCTTCTTCTCTTCTCCTTCATCTAGGATCTCTAGAGGTATAACCCTTAACTCAACTCCTTTTTGCTAAGTTATGGTCGATAGTGTAGTTAGTGTTCATAATATGTAATTAGTGCTAGTTTTAGCAATTTTGAGTGAGATATAGCCAAGTGATGCTTGTGATGGTTAGAGTAGCCTTATTAGATGCTGTTGAGACTAGATCATCCAAGATTTATCCCAGATTTCACGGGAATACCAGATTTGTTCGACTTGGCGTAATTTAGCGTATTTAGCGACTTTTTAGCCTCTGTAAGATCTACTGTGGACCGGAACCTTTAAGAATAAAATTGGTGAAACTGTAGCATGGTGAACTTAGCAGAGACACACACACAAAACACGGGGACCCCTCTCCCCTTTCTGGCCGCCGATTTAATCAATCTGGCCGTAATTTGCGGTCAGAACAGGGGGTGGGGTGTTGGGTTTTTGGGTGTGGGGTTCTGCTGGGTAGCTTAGGGTGTTGGTATCTGTAACTTTTTGAGTTTGGCCCAGAGGCAGAATCTGGAGCCTTAAGCGTGTTATCGATGTTTTTTAAAAAAAACTTGTGCGACACGCGCGCGATCTGCGTGGTTCTGTGGCGCGCTGCACGACACAGCGCGTCGGAGTGGATTCTGGAGAGGTTGCACGCGCCGCGACGTATCGTGTGCACGCGCATTTAGTTTCACGCACGCGTATCCCTTTTTAGCGATATATCGCGTTTTTGCAAATTCTAGGTTCGCCGTCGGAGACTTCGAGCGCAGCGGAGAAAGGAAAGCAGGTGGTCGGACACACCTAGCGCGGGATCACGGGTGAGTAGATTTAATATCTACGGGAGACCATCGTTTGGATGGCGCATGTCGCCCGATAGATTTAGTAAATTTAAAGATTGTTAGTGACATTAGAAATTATAATACTATATGTTATATGCTACATTCATGCTCTATACTGTCATACATGTGCGAACTCATCCTGTAGGACACATGCACCATTATCAGGGTTTTTATATGCAGCACGAGCACTATTCATGTGTACACACACCCCCTGGTAATTGCCATGTCACGACACTAGAAAACTTATAATTTGAAACATGTTAAAAATAAATGCTTAGACCTGTGCTATTAAAATAAACCCTTAAAATGAAATTGTCAATTGTTATTCACGTGCATGTATATCATTATATCACTTGTTCATGCCTAGTTATTAATCATACATTGCAACTGAACATTGATACCATATGCATTCATTATCATTGACATATGCACCCATGATGGTTTCTTGAGATTTTATGATATTTCTGGATTTCGGGGGGAAGCCGCAAGATTTACAAACTTATTATCTTTTAAAATATAAAAAGTTGCAGTTTTCTAGTGATGTAAAGTGTCGTCCACCATGAGTTTGTTGTGGTTTTCGAGATCCGTTTCGAGGAGTGGAGGGACCGTCACGGGTACATGGTGGGCCCGGTAAGGTACCCCGGGGAAGAGGATCGCAGGAGATGGCATTGAGATGGGTCAGCCGAACGGCTGAGGCCAGAGATACTGTGACATGGATATATGAGATTTGAGACAGTTTTGAGGTGTCGTTGCTGGACACGGATTTTGTTGATTCTGAGTATTATACTGATATTTAAAAAGAGTTTCAAAACAAAAAGAGATAGAATGATTCTTATATATACATATTGAGATCACAGTTGATTTATGTTGCATACATACATGCTAGTACATTATTTGGCATACATACCTGCTAGTACACTGATGTTGCATACATACCTGCTAGTACATCCAGCCATACCTGTTTTAGAGATGCTAGGATACTTGTGTGCATGCATGCGATAGCCTTTGTAGATGTTGTTTATTACTCACGAGCTGGCAACTCACCCCCGTTATGCCACAGCTTTTCTGCAGGTCCGTTCCGTCAGCACTGTAGCGGCGGACACTTTTGCTCATTTTGCTTTTTTTGCCTGGACTCGAGGCTTTTGCTCATAGGTAGGTTATGTTATCATTTTGTACTACCTTATATATATTTATTGTATCTAGAGTACTCCATCTGCTACTATTTCAGCTGTACCAGTTTTATTTGGATTACTGTATATTGACCTAAAGGTGAGGTTGTGAGACTTGTAGACTTTATGTTATTTGAGGTCGAGCTCACTTGAGTCGACATGTTATTTTTACTTGTCTTTCATGCTTACTTATGCACACTGTTATTTTACATTGCGTGGGATTTGTGACCGCCTTGAGGCGAAGAGCTAGCTCCCGCTTGGGGATGCCATTATTCATGTTATTCATTTATATTCCTATTTTATACCCGTTTGGGGGCTTGTTTTACAAAGGAGATTCTGCCGGAAATTTGGGAAAAGAAAGTTGTTTTTAAAAAGAGACTTGATATGATTTAATGGAATAAGGTGCTTGAAATAAAAATGGTTTTTCCTTCACTCTATTTCTAAATCAGGTTTTGATTTCTGGGCTTCGGCTTACTTATTTTACGGACGCCTTGAGACGTTTCCTAACTTAAGTGCCGGTCACGTTCCGTACCCTGCGGGTCATGACAACCACATTAAAACAGATGTTCCAACTCCGCGATGCCTGCTTTAACCCGTAGATGGATTTAAGCAGCTTGCACACCTTTCCGCTGCTCCCACTATCGACGAAGTCCTCTGGTTGAGTCATGTACACGCTCTCTTCTAAATCACCATTTAGAAATACGGTCTTAACATCCATTTGCCGGATTTAGTAGTCATGGTATGCAGCGATGGCAAGTAGGATCCGGATGGACTTAAGCATAGCCACTGGAGAAAATGTTTCATCATAATCTACACTTGGTCGTTGAAGAAAACCTTTTGCAACAAGTCTCAACTTTTCCATCTACACCAAGTTTCTTCTTAAAGATCCATTTGCTCCCAATGGGTTTTACCCCTTCGGGAGCAACTTCCAAAGTCCATACTTTGTTGGTGTACATGGATTACATCTCAGATCGCATTGCATCCATCCATTTCACAGAGTCCCTACTCGTGATGGCCTGCTCGAAGCTAGTTGGGTCATCATCTTTCATGATGCAATCCTCGCTCCCACCATCAATGAGAAAACCGTAGTATCTCTCAGGTGGATGAGGAACCCTACTAGATCGGCGGAGAGGCCGAGGTTCGTTGCGAACTATCGAATCCTCTGGTTCCACTAAATCTTAAGTTGTAGTCTGTGTAGCTGGAACTTCTTCGAGTTCTATCTCTTTGCCACTAATTTCTTTTAAAAGAAATTCCTTTTCTAAAAAGGTAGCATGTTGAGCAACAAACACCTTTTGTTCCTCACTGTGGTAGAAAATATATCCATATGAATTTTTTGGATATCCCACAAACTTGCAAAGAACTGATCGTGCCTCGAGTTTGTCCGAATTTTGCCTTTTAACATAGGCCGGACAACCCCATGTCTTAACTCGTTTAAGATATGGTCTCTTCCCACTCCATATCTCATATGGTGTGGTAGGTACAGATTTAGATGGAACTTGATTCAATAGGTATGCTGGTATCTTAAGCGCATAACCCCAAAAAGAAATAGGCAACTCAGCGGTGCTCATTATAGAGTGCACCATATCCAATAGGGTGTGATTCCTCCACTCCGATACACCGTTGTGCTGTGGTGTATATAGAGGAGTAAGCTGAGAGAGAATCCTATTCTCTTTTAGATAGTCACGGAATTTTGTGCTTAAGTATTCTCCTCCCCGATCAGATCGTAGGATTTTAATACTTTTACCCGTCTGGTTCTTGACTTCATGTTTATATTATTTGAATTTCTCAAAAGGTTCAGACTTGTGTTTCAACAGGAACACATGTCCGTATCTTGAGAGATCGTCAGTAACACCCGAGCCCAATAATACTATTTCTATTACTGGTTGAGTGTTAGATATTGATCTTTTCAATTATCTTGTTTGTTTGGTGTTTATTGCTAAAGTTTAACCGGTTAAGTCGTTTTGGCACATAACAAATTTTAACACCTAAAATGAAATTAAAAATATCCATGTTGGCCTACTCGTCGCCACTAGTCGCGTGGTAGCGTCCGCGTGTCGAGGTTTCTTCCCGTTCGGCTAAACGAGCAAGTTTGGACGGCTACGCGCGCGTGCAAGTATCCGACTTGGGGGCATGCATTTTTATCATTAAACACCTCTTTTCAAAATTTGGAACTTGCTTAAAATCCTATAATTTGAATTTGGAACATTTGGGCGCAAACCGGGCGCGATTTGGAAATGTTTCATTTAGCGCCAAAGATGCCCGTTTGATTGAATATATTTAAAACCACTATATTAACCATATAAAATTTTAAAATCAAATCTTTCTGTTAATTTTCCTAACAAACTGTTTCTTTCCAAGCCAATCACGAGATCCATATTTTCCGTGGGCCCCACCTCCTCAATCTCTCTCCATTTCTCTCTCTCTCTCTATCTCCCTACCCGTCTCTCTCTCTCTCCTCTTTCTCAATCTCAATATTTCTCTCTCTCTCTTCTATCTATATATTTTCCCTTCTTCATTTCTTTTCAGAGAACCCAGAACGCGAACCCACCTTCATCCTCGAACCCTAGCCACCGCCGCGACCCCCATCGCCGCCGCAACCCCGTCACCGGCACCACCGTCGCCTGCACCCGCACCTCCTCACCTCACCAAGCCCCTCGTCCTCCTTCTCGTGCGCCTGCTCACCACCGCGACCACCTGCAACCGTCCCAGCGGCCTTCCGCCTGAGGTGGTGACGTTCACCGAGAACCACGAGCGACTGATGATTTTGACGACGTCGATCGCTGTATTGATGGGTCGCGCCGTCGTTTTCCTGTGGCAGTGATCGAGCGGGAAATCGAGCATGGCTGACGTGCCCTTGAAGCCTGTCGTGATCGCGAAGGAGTCGAAGGTCGAGATGGGAAGAAGAAGGTCACCATATTTTTCGGGACTCAGACTGGGACTGCTGAAGGTTTCGCTAAGGTACTTGCGGAAGAGGCCAAGGCTAGATACGATAAGGCGACATTCAAAATCGTCGATCTGGATGACTACGCTGCTGAGGACAATGAGCGCGAGGAGAAAATGAAGAAAGAAACCCTAGCTCTGTTCTTCATGGCGACGTATGGAAACGGAGAACCGACAGATATGCTGCGAGATTCTACAAATGGTTTACAGAGGGGGATGATAGGGAAAGGTGGTTAGAGAATCTCCAGTATGCTGTGTCTGGTTTGGGGAAACAAGTAGTATGAGCACTTTAATAAGGTTGCAAAAGTGGTGGATGAACTCCTTACTGAACAGGGAGGGAAGCGCTTTGTCCCTGTGGGCCTTGGGGATGATGATCAGTGCATTGAGGATGACTTCACTGCATGGAGAGAGCTTTATGGCCAGAATTAGATCAGTTGCTTCGAGGTGAAGATGACGTGTCCCGACGATCCAGCGAAGTACCCTGGTCTGTGTGGTCCCGCTGTTCGCTGTTGGGACTCGATCCGTGGCCCATGCACCCGTCTCGTGTTTTCTGCCGACATCGCATCCGTGCTTTCCGGTTTGCGAAACCGTCGAGGCAAGATTTCTTGCTACATGCTACGTTAAACTAATTAAATGTTTGGCTCACAAACTTGCTATATTAACTAGTATTGCTACTTATCTCATTGGACGAAATATGATGTACATTATAATACTGCCACCTAAATCGTATTTTGCCACCGTAACCTTAATAACAACTACCTGCTAATCATTTTACTATTTAGAGGATAATAGTCGCACACTTATATCTTTATTGCCTGCTATTATTAATATTGCACTACACTGTGATTATTGCACCCCAAGGGTGCTTGAACCTGTTAATAAGAGCATACAAAGCATCACTGTGTTTACATGGAATAATATTGTTATTTGCTGTTCCTGCCGTTGTTCCTTATTCGTTACTATACCTGTTATCAGCATATATTTGATTGCATTACATATTGACCGATCTTGATACACCTGACACATGTACTGATACACCGGACATGACACCCTGTACATATCAACTCAACCTGTTGAAACGTGACCTGACCTGTTACCTGATTTCATGCCTAATGCCGACAACCTGACCATTCCTGCTGTCTAACCAGACAGACCTACTTTACCTGATTTTGTGTTGGCATTAGTCCTTGACTACTGAATACCTGACCTGACATACACAGCTTGGGGGTATGGGGAAATCAAAGGTGAAACCGACTTGTAACTCAAGAGTTCGATACTTGTTCTGATCAGTCTTACGGGCTTGGCCAGTCCGGGAGTGATGATGCTGACATCACTCGTCCATCCTACTACCTACTTTACTGCCTAGCGGCACGTCTTGGATTCAGCCCTGAGAACCTTGACCGTGGTCCCGGGCACGCACGGGATACTATTGAGTTACATCGACGATTCATCAATTGATTTCAAAGACTATAGAGTAGAAACCTGATAGGACAGTTTAGTCACCACTGCACATTACCCTGCTCTGTTATTTCTTAGTACTGCTTTATTCATGTTCATACCTACATTGCTTATTACCATGTTTATATTATATTATTTGGTTGACATGACGCGCTGACGTCTGGGTTTTGCATGGCCCAGATTCCTTACCACTATCGACGACCGAGCATGAGTACTTCAGCCAGCAGGCTGAACTGTGAGTTCCTTAGGGTTTAGTTTATTTATTTTCATTTCATTTCCAGATGTGAGCCCGCATTACGGGACGTACTGTTTATTTATTGTATTGGATCATTTGCTTCCGCACTCAGTGTTTATTGATTCTTGTTATTATGGATTTGGACATGTATTAGATTAGTTCATTATTTTGTTCTTGATATCTTTACAACCGTAATGTGACTGTGGATGGATATTTCCTACCCACAGGTAGCATGGTTGGCTATGTCACGTGCCCAATCTTGCATACTCTGGGAAGCGGGGCGTGACATGGTTCTTTTGGTATCAGAGCCATAGGATAGTCGGGTTGATTCTTTTGTAGTTGGGTATTATACCCAATACACGAATCAGAATACCCGTGTTTAGGAAACATGTCCTGCCACCTTGACCGTTTTACCATTCTTGAATCACATTCTTCCTGATTATATCTTTTACGATGTGCAAACTTACTTTGCATATCGATTCGAAAACCTGATTCCTTGTTATCTCTAGGACTCAGGCGACTTGGGTGGAGTTAAGTAATTGCGGCTATGATACCGCGGCATAGCTACAATGCAGTACTCTATTTAAGTATCTTGGAGTTGTAGCCTTGATATATATTCAGAATCTATCAGCTTGTTAATGTTGGGTGTTTTGAGTTCAGGATTATGACAGGTAAGAAGTTGAAGACGTACCGGAGGCGTGTAGACGAAGCCGCCGTGCTTGGAGTGATAAGAGGAATGCTGGAAATCAAAGAGATAGACTGAGATGATTCAGCAACAGCAGATTCATTTCAGGAAGGTTTGCAGATCGTTCAGCAATCTGTAAACAACGATGGAACTAGACCAGTCGAACGAGTAAGGACCGTAGCAGATTTCAGACTTTGGGTCCGTCTACTTCCACTGGTTGGAGGAGCCGTTGCCAGCCGAGCAGTGGCTAGTGGACACGGAGAATTTACTGATTGCGGCACAGATCCCAGAAGACAAGAGAGTTGATGTGGTGCGCATTCAGCTAGTGGATTACGCCCGAGAGTGGTGGCTTGTGGAAGAGACTCGCTTGCCCAAGCTGATCAGTTGGGCGGAGTTTTTCTAAGAGTTTCCTGGAGAAATTCTTCCCGCAGGCTGCGCGAAGGAAAGGGAAGAGAAATTTATCGGACTAAGGCAGAATGGGGCAACCGTGGGCGTGCATGCAGCAGAGTGGGCGAGACTCAGTAGTCTCGCTGGGCCTTCGCGGCCAACGATGCAGACAGCAGTTGCGGTAAAGAAGCAGTTCTGTCGGGCCAGTCAAGTTTAGGGCTAGGCCGACAAACAATATTCTTGCAGGAATGATAGTTGATGGTAGTGAAGAGCCGATAGTGGTTCACGATTTCATGGACGTATTTGAAGATATATCGGGTTTGCCGCCGGAGCGAGACGTGGAGTTCGCAATTGACCTTATTCCTAGTGCAGCGCCAGTATCTAAAGCGTGCTATCCAATGGCGCCAGTAGAGTTAGAAGAAGTAAAGATGCAGGTTACTGAATTGCTTGAAAAGGGTTGGATTCGAAGCAGCAACTCGCCTTGGGGAGCTCCAGTCCTTCTAGTAAAAAAAAAGAAGAATGGCACGAGAAGGATGTGCATCGACTATCGAGAATTGAACCGGGTGACTATTAAGAACAAGTACCCGATCCCTCGCATTGGGGAACTTTTTGAGCAGTTTTTCGGATACTCGCATTGGAGAGTATTCTCGAAACTGGATTTGCGATCAGGATATCATCAGGTCCGAGTGAAAGCAGAAGACATTTGCAAGACGGCGTTTCAAACTCGATATGGACATTTCGAGTATTTGGTAATGCCCTTCGGAGTGACTAATGCGCCGGCAATATTCATGGATTTGATGAACAGGATCTTTTCACCATTCTTGGACCAGTTTATTGTGGTATTCATTGACGATATTTTGGTATACTCGAAGAGTCCGGAGGAACATGCTGAGCATTTAAGGGTCGCACTGCAGACGCTGAGACAGGAGAAATTATTCGCGAAAATGAGTAAGTGCGAATTTTGGCTGGAAGAAGTGAAGTTTCTGGGGCATGTTGTGTCGGGCGATGGAATCGCTGTTGATCCCGAAAAGATTGCAGCAGTTCGAGATTGGCCAACTCCAAAGAATGTTGCGGAGATAAGAAGTTTTCTTGGACTCGCCGGTTACTACAGAAGATTTGTGGAGAACTTCGCTCGTTTGGCAGAGCCGTTAACCAAGCTTACGCGTAAGGAGATACCGTTTGTTTGGACGGATGGATGTGCATTGGCCTTCGAGACGTTGAAGCAGAAGTTGATAACCGCCCCGATCCTGACCGTACCAGATAATTCAGGAGGACTAGTGATACACAGCGACACATCCGGAAAAGGATTGGGATGTGTTCTGATGCAGAATGGGAAGGTCGTCGCTTACGCATCGAGACAACTGAAGACTCATGAGGAGAATTATCCGACTCATGACTTAGAGCTTGCAGCCGTGATCTTCGCCCTGAAGATTTGGAGACACTACCTTTTGGGCGAGAGAGTCGAAGTCTTTACAGATCACAAGAGTTTGAAGTATGTATTCACTCAGAAGGAGTTGAACATGAGGCAACGCAGATGGTTGGAGCTGATGGCCGACTACGACCTTGATCTTAAGTACCATCCGGGAAAAGTTAACGTCGTGCCAGATGCGCTAAGTCGGTTACCAGCAATTCAGGTATTGACCGCACAAAGGGAGATCATTGCGGATTTTCGGAGATTTGACTTGGAGGTTGTGCTACCACATGCTACGGGACAGTTGATGCAGTTACAAGTACAGTCGTCCTTAGTTGAGAAGATTAAAGTGGCACAATCGCAGGATCTTAGACTGCAAAAGTTTCAAGAGCAGGTTGAAGCCGGACTGCGAACCGATTTACTAATCCATGGAGACGGTTCGTTGAGGTATGGTAGCCGTGTATGTGTGCCAAAAGGGGATGTACGTGAAGAGCTTATGAAGGAGGCACACAGTTTAGCTTACTCCGTACATCCAGGAGGGACAAAGATGTACCGAGATATTCGACAGCACTTCTGGTGGGAAGGTATGAAACGAGAAATTGCTCGCTTCGTGGCTAAGTGCTTGGTGTGTCAGCAAGTCAAGGCTGAACACCAAAGGGTTGCTGGTTTGTTGCAACCACTTCCGATTCCTCAGTGGAAGTGGGAACATATAACCATGGATTTCGTGACGGCTTTACCGCGAAGTCCAAAGGGCAACAATGCAGTATGGGTGATTGTCGATCGGTTGACCAAGGCAGCTCACTTTATTCCTTTTCGGGTTGGTCAATCGACAGAGACTTTAGCAGAGCGGTACATGCAGGAGATTGTAAGACTGCATGGAGTACCGGTAAGTATCGTGTCCGATCGGGACACTCGGTTCTTGTCGCACTTTTGGAGGAGTTTACAAGAAAGTTTGGGGACTCGATTAAAGTTTAGCACAGCTTATCATCCTCAGACTGATGGACAATCGGAAAGAACGATCCAGACCCTTGAAGATATGTTGAGGGCTTGCATGTTGGACTTTAAAGGTTCTTGGGAGGATCATCTACACCTGGTGGAGTTTTCGTACAACAATAGCTTCCAAGCAACTATTCAGATGGCTCCGTTTGAAGCATTGTATGGTCGTAAGTGCCGTTCACCGGTTTGTTGGGATGATGTTGGTGAACGAAGGTTACTAGGACCAGATTTGGTGGTACAGACAGTCGAGAAGGTGAATACAATCAGGAAGCATATGAAGGCAGCTCAAGACAGACAGAAAAGTTGGGCCGACACGTCAAGAAGACCTCTAGAGTTCGCCGTGGGTGATTTGGTATTCCTGAAGATATCACCGACTAGAGGGGTGATCCGCTTTGGAAGTCGGGGAAAGCTTAGTCCTCGATTCGTTGGACCCTTCGAGATATTGGAGCGTGTTGGAGAGGTAGCGTACCGTTTGGCGTTACCACAATCATTGGCAGGAGTGCACGAGGTGTTTCATGTGTCTCAACTACGGAGGTATGTTCGTGATGAGACTCATGTCTTGGATCTTTCGGAGTTGACTGTACGGGAGGACCTAACTTTTGAGGAGCGACCAGTTGAAATCAAGGATCGACGAGAAAAGGTTCTTAAGAACAAGGTTATCCCTCTTGTGCTAGTTTCGTGGGGTAATCGATCGCATAGAGAGTCCACTTGGGAGCGAGAAGACGAGATCCGGCAGAAATTTCCTCACCTTTTCCAGTAGTTAGATATCTTGTATTCTCGGAATTTCGAGGACGAAATTCTTTGTAGTTGGGTATGATGTAACACCCGAGCCCAATAATACTATTTCTATTACTGGTTGAGTGTTAGATATTGATCTTTTCAATTATCTTGTTTGTTTGGTGTTTATTGCTAAAATTTAACCGGTTAAGTCGTTTTGGCACATAACAAATTTTAACACCTAAAATGAAATTAAAAATATCCATGTTGGCCTACTCGTCGCCACTAGTCGCGTGGTAGCGTCCGCGTGTCGAGGTTTCTTCCCATTCGGCTAAACGGGCAAGTTTGGACGGCTACGCGCGCGTGCAAGTGTCCGACTTGGGGGCATGCATTTTTATCATTAAACACCTCTTTTCAAAATTTGGAACTCGCTTAAAATCCTATAATTTGAATTTGGAACATTTGGGCGCAAACCGGGCGCGATTTGGAAATGTTTCATTTAGCGCCAAATATGCCCGTTTGATTGAATATATTTAAAACCACTATATTAACCATATAAAATTTTAAAATCAAATCTTTCTGTTAATTTTCCTAACAGACTGTTTCTTTCCAAGCCAATCACGAGATCCATATTTTCCGTGGGCCCCACCTCCTCAATCTCTCTCCATTTCTCTCTCTCTCTATCTCCCTACCCGTCTCTCTCTCTCTCCTCTTTCTCAATCTCAATATTTCTCTCTCTCTCTTCTATCTATATATTTTCCCTTCTTCATTTCTTTTCAGAGAACCCAGAACGCGAACCCACCTTCATCCTCGAACCCTAGCCACCGCCGCGACCCCCATCGCCGCCGCAACCCCGTCGCCGGCACCACCGTCGCCTGCACCCGCACCTCCTCACCTCACCAAGCCCCTCGTCCTCCTTCTCGTGCGCCTGCTCACCACCGCGACCACCTGCAACCGTCCCAGCGGCCTTCCGCCTGAGGTGGTGACGTTCACCGAGAACCACGAGCGACTGATGATTTTGACGACGTCGATCGCTGTATTGATGGGTCGCGCCGTCGTTTTCCTGTGGCAGTGATCGAGCGGGAAATCGAGCATGGCTGACGTGCCCTTGAAGCCTGTCGTGATCGCGAAGGAGTCGAAGGTCGAGATGGGAAGAAGAAGGTCACCATATTTTTCGGGACTCAGACTGGGACTGCTGAAGGTTTCGCTAAGGCACTTGCGGAAGAGGCCAAGGCTAGATACGATAAGGCGACATTCAAAATCGTCGATCTGGATGACTACGCTGCTGAGGACAATGAGCGCGAGGAGAAAATGAAGAAAGAAACCCTAGCTCTGTTCTTCATGGCGACGTATGGAAACGGAGAACCGACAGATATGCTGCGAGATTCTACAAATGGTTTACAGAGGGGGATGATAGGGAAAGGTGGTTAGAGAATCTCCAGTATGCTGTGTCTGGTTTGGGGAAACTGGTAGTATGAAGGTTGCAAAAGTGGTGGATGAACTCCTTACTGAACAGGGAGGGAAGCGCTTTGTCCCTGTGGGCCTTGGGGATGATGATCAGTGCATTGAGGATGACTTCACTGCATGGAGAGAGCTTTATGGCCAGAATTCGATCAGTTGCTTCGAGGTGAAGATGACGTGTCCCGACGATCCAGCGAAGTACCCTGGTCCGTGTGGTCCCGCTGTTCGCTGTTGGGACTCGATCCGTGGCCCGTGCACCCGTCTCGTGTTTTCTGCCGACATCGCATCCGTGCTTTCCGGTTTGCGAAACCGTCGAGGCAAGATTTCTTGCTACATGCTACGTTAAACTAATTAAATGTTTGGCTCACAAACTTGCTATATTAACTAGTATTGCTACTTATCTCATTGGACGAAATATGATGTACATTATAATACTGCCACCTAAATCGTATTTTGCCACCGTAACCTTAATAACAACTACCTGCTAATCATTTTACTATTTAGAGGATAATAGTCGCACACTTATATCTTTATTGTCTGCTGTTATTAATATTGCACTACACTGTGATTATTGCACCCCCAAGGGTGCTTGAACCTGTTAATAAGAGCATACAAAGCATCACTGTGTTTACATGGAATAATATTGTTATTTGCTGTTCCTGCTGTTGTTCCTTATTCGTTACTATACCTGTTATCAGCATACATTTGATTGCATTACATATTGACCGATCTTGATACACCTGACACATGTACTGATACACCGGACATGACACCCTGTACATATCAACTCAACCTGTTGAAACGTGACCTGACTTGTTACCTGATTTCATGCCTAATGCCGACAACCTGACCATTCCTGCTGTCTATCCAGACAGACCTACTTTACCTGATTTTGTGTTGGCATTAGTCCTTGACTACTGAATACCTGACCTGACATACACAGCTTGGGGGTATGGGGAAATCAAAGGTGAAACCGACTTGTAACTCAACAGTTCGATACTTGTTCTGATCAGTCTTACGGGCTTGGCCAGTCCGGGAGTGATGATGCTGACATCACTCGTCCATCCTACTACCTACTTTACTGCCTAGCGGCACGTCTCGGATTCAGCCCTGAGAACCTTGACCGTGGTCCCGGGCACGCACGGGATACTATTGAGTTACATCGACGATTCATCAATTGATTTCAAAGACTATAGAGTAGAAACCTGATAGGACAGTTTAGTCACCACTGCACATTACCCTGCTCTGTTATTTCTTAGTACTGCTTTATTCATGTTCATACCTACATTGCTTATTACCATGTTTATATTATATTATTTGGTTGACATGACGCGCTGACGTCTGGGTTTTGCATGGCCCAGATTCCTTACTACTATCGACGACCGAGCAGGAGTACTTCAGCCAGCAGGCTGAACTGTGAGTTCCTTAGGGTTTAGTTTATTTATTTTCATTTCATTTCCAGATGTGAGCCCGCATTACGGGACGTACTGTTTATTTATTGTATTGGATCATTTGTTTCCGCACTCAGTGTTTATTGATTCTTGTTATTATGGATTTGGACATGTATTAGATTAGTTCATTATTTTGTTCTTGATATCTTTACAACCGTAATGTGACTGTGGATGGATATTTCCTACCCACAGGTAGCATGGTTGGCTATGTCACGTGCCCAATCTTGCGTACTCTGGGAAACGGGGCGTGACATCGTCAGTGAATGTAATGAAGTACGAGGAACCATTCCTGGCATGTGTAGACATGGGAACGCATACATCACTATGTATCAGTCCCAAGAGTTCCGTAACTCTTTCTCCGTGTCTAGTAAACGGAGTTTTGGTCATCTTTCCTTTGAGACATGACTGGCAAGTTTCATAAGATGATAATTCGAACGGATTCAAATATCTATTCTTATGTAACTTAGCTAGTCGTGTCGCATTGATATGAGCTAGTCTACAATGCCACAAGATTCGTTCATTTCTGAACTCTTCCTCTTGTGTGTGTTTTGTACGTTAAGAACTGTGGTTTGATTTAGAATGTATATGCCATTACATAGCGAGCCTGGTCCAATCAACTTTTGATTCAGGAAGATGTTCATAATATTATCCTGTAATACAAAATTATATCCTTCTTTACTTAATAAAGAAACTGATATAATATTGCATATCAGGTTCGGTATGTAATAGCATTCATTCAGAATCAATGTATTACCATTTGGTAATACAAGGTAATATTCGCCAACAGCTTTGGCTGCAACATTTGCACCATTCCCTACTCTTATAGAATTTTCACCTATTCCTAGTTCTCTACCTTTCGTTAGCCCATGTAACATATTACATATGTGGGATCCTGATCCGGTATCTAATTCCCAGGACGTAGAGTGTACTGAGAAACAGTTCTCGGTAAGTAACACACCCGAAGAAAATGCATCAACATGCTTATTCTTCATTTGGGTGGCGTGGGAATCCGGATATTTTCCTATTTTCTGCTTGGACTTATAACAATTATAAGTTAGAGCGGAACCAACGTTCCCCGGCTTAGTATAACAAGCGGGTTCTGTTAATACATCCATATTATTATCTTGATTAAAGCCTGACATGGTCGCTACCTGGAGAGAAAGAGAAGAAAACACTTAGCGTATGCTCTTGCAAGATTAGATTGGTTTATTATCTTATCTAATCAGGATGGCTCCCATTGTTTTTATCAAATCTTCCTTTAAACCTTAAAAGGTAAGACTAGCCGGGATTAATTACACCTTACAAGTTTGCCAATCTTTCAGCCAGGCCAGTGTCGGTACTTTGAGGGAGGTTCCCCGTGCTTTCGCATGGATCTAATTAAAATAAACCTCGTTTTCCCAGGGGCGGAACCCCGTCAACACCTTTCTAGACACCTACATGATCGGCTAATTGTGATGTGTAAAACTCTCCCAGGTGTAACACTTACTCGCAGTGGGTATCAGGATCCAACTATCTCATAGAAGGTATGCAATCTCATTGCAAATTTCAACACTTGAAGGTATGTAAGTCGATGTAGTACACCCCAGTACTTATGGGGAGGCGGAAATAACAAAAACGATCAAGTTTAAGGAACGAACATCGACTAACCGCTTAAATCGAAGCTAAACAAATAATAACCAAACACATAGCTATACTAAACTATAGTGTTAAGGGATTATACCGATCGAAACTAGTCCTTCTTCTTTGTGTCCTCCTTTGTTCTCCTCGACCTTCTCTAGGTAGTAGACGATCCACCCGAGAGCAAAACACCAAGCTAAACCTCTAACTTGAGGTAACTAATCAACTTTGATTGCTAATCAAAGATGAAAGGATGATATAGAGTGAAGGTTATGGATTGTTTAGTCTAACTAATCCTTTGATCTCAACACATGAGGATTAAGGATTAGGGTTTGAAGATGAGAGCTTGAGGAGAGAGAATGTGAGATAAGATAATGAGAGAAGAGAGAGAGTGTATCATAATATTATGAAGCATTCTTATTTTTCAATAATGAATAAAAAGAAATGAATAAGCATGCTTCATGAAATATCTAGTGGTGATTCATTAGCATGAGTCATTAAGCAATAAATGTGCATTAATGAAATGAATGAATCACCACCATGACTCACTCTCTTATCCAAAAGAAACCTCCTTAGTCACATCTTCTAGAAGCTTCTCGAGTAATTACGAGAACGCCCCTCCGATCCGTAAAAATACGGAAAAACTTTAGACTGGAAAAATCCAATAACCGGATACCAGTAACTGGCTTAAACCAAAGCCGACTGGTAAAAACTGTCCGAAAGTCGTACGCGCGTAAACGCACGTATGCGTCCGAACCCTTTGTCGCAAAACCATGCAACCTCTATATCGTTTCGCCTGGAGTAGGAAACTCTCTGTGTGGGACTCTAGAGACTCGACTACTACGCTGGCAGTGGGTTTAACCACAGACCGCAAGCGGCACTAGCTGTACGTAACGGTCCCCAGGTAGTTGTCGATAAGAAGGCCGATGAGTAAACCCATCCGAACTCCTACTGAGTCTGATGTGACAATCTCCATACAGTCCGGTCCGTTCGTCCATGACTATCGCATATCGGGCCTAGGGGGGCGGCAAGCGTCAGTCCCCTAATAGCGGTATAAGTCGTGTCGGAGTGAAGCCCATTACACCCTGAGAAACTACTGGAACCTACCAGCAAATCTCGCTTGCCCTGGCCAGGGACTTTGCGTAATGGCTCTCTGACACAGCACGATATCTACTCCCAATACCGGGAGGGACGAATCCTGTCTAACCGCCACTGCCTCCAAGTGCTCGGGACTGCACCCAACTGCTACCTGTTTGCACGACTCTTATGAGCCGTGGTAGGGTAGCAATCTAAGAACAGTGGGACACACTCGAGGCGAAGTAGCAGTGTCAAGTCTGCGGACTACGCTGTACTCATGTCACCTGGGAACTGTTCACTGACGACTGGTATCAAACCAACCAACAGTTCCCTGTGAGTCCTGTCCGGTGTACCCGTAACCTAACGAGCACCTGTATACTATCTCCAATACGACGTACTGACGGCTGTGGGACAGACCATCTCCCCAACTGGGATGAGAAGCGTACACACTAGTCTACTCCGGAGTATCGATGCTCTGTCTCGATAATCCAACGACCAGGGACCTGAATAAGGATGTGCTTGTAGACTACCCAGCCCCCACTAGTGTGACTGCCATCACAACGCTGGTAGACAAGCAAGATCCTAAGAGCTCTATCAATATGTATACTCACATATTAAGATAGAAAAACCAAGTAGCATACTACCATGTTTAGCAAGACTGTTATATACATGTGAATATCCCAAGCTTCCATTAAGTAATATACAAGCTAGTATGATACAGTAATGGCCTTTTAGGGCATAAACACTAACAATCTCCCACTTGCACTAGGGCCATGTACTGGCGTATCGAAGACCGATGATCTCGAGTAGCCGCTCGAACTGAATCTGAGGAAGGGCCTTTGTGAATGGATCAGCAATGTTCTCTTCTGAAGCAACTCTCCGAACCTCGATCTCCTGACGATCAATGATCTCCCTGATCAGGTGATACCGCCTCAAGATGTGTCTGGACTTCTGATGGGACCTTGGTTCCTTCGCTAAAGCTATAGCTCCGTTGTTGTCGCAATACAGAGGTATTGGATCAACTATAGTAGGAACCACCTGAAGTTCTGTTAGGAACTTCTTCATCCAGACTGCTTCTTTTGCGGCATCGCAAGCAGCTATATACTCCGCTTCCATCGTCGAGTCAGCAACGGTGTCCTGCTTGGAGCTCTTCCAGCACACCGCCCCTCCATTGAGGGTAAAGACATAACCCGACATGGACTTGGAATCGTCCTTATCACTCTGGAAGCCGGAATCAGCAAAGGCCTCCAACCTGAGGTCTTTTCCGCCGTAAACCAAGAACATCTCCTTAGTCCTCCTCAGGTACTTGAGAATGTTCTTTACTGCTATCCAGTGTTTCTCCCCTGGGTCTGACTGATACCGGCTTACCACGCTTAGTGCGTAAGCTACATCTGGTCTGGTACACAACATCGCATACATTATAGAGCCTACCGCAGAAGCGTAGGGTATAATAGACATGCGTTCCCTTTCCAAATCAGTCTTGGGAGACATCTCTTTGGAGAGGGTGATTCCGTGACAAGCCGGTAGATTACCGCGCTTAGAATCTTCCATACTGAATCTTTTCAGTACAGTGTCGATATACCTGGACTGCGAAAGTCCCAACATCCCCTTGGATCTATCACGATAGATCCGGATCCCCAGAATGTAAGAGGCATCACCCAGGTCTTTCATGGAGAACCTGTGTGACAAGAATCCTTTGACAGATTGTAGCATAGGAATGTCATTTCCTATCAATAGAATGTCATCCACGTACAAGACGAGGAATACGACACTTCTGGCCACAACTTTACTATATATGCACGGTTCATCTGGATTTTTGATAAAGTCATATTCTTTGACTGTCTCATCAAAACAGATGTTCCAACTCCGCGATGCCTGCTTTAGTCCGTAAATGGACTTATGCAGCTTGCATACTTTCCCGCTGCTCCCACTCTGATTGAAACCCTCTGGCTGATCCATATAGACGCTCTCTTCTAAATTTCCATTCAGAAAAGCCGTCTTTACGTCCATCTGCCAGATTTCATAATCATGGAAGGCAGCAATAGCAAGAAGGACCCGAATGGATTTGAGCATAGCCACTGGAGAAAAAGTTTCGTCATAGTCCAAACCAGGTCTTTGACGAAAACCCTTTGCAACAAGTCTAGCCTTATAGGTTTCCACCTGTCCATCTACACCAATCTTTTTCTTGAAGATCCATTTGCATCCTATGGGTTTTACCCTATCTGGAGCAAAGTCCAAAGTCCATACTTTGTTGGTGTACATGGACTCCATCTCGGTCCGCATTGCATCTAGCCATCGTACCGAGTCGCCGCTCTGGATGGCCTGCTGGAAGTCAGTAGGTTCATCATCATCTATGATGCAATCCTCTCTATCCCCGTCTATGAGAAAACCGTAGTATCTCTCAGGCGGACGAGACGGCCTACTACTCCTGCGGAGGGGTGCGGGAATGTTCTGTTCTTCTTGAACCTCTGGTTCTACCAAACTTTCAGCAGCAGTTTGTGGTTCTGGAATTTCTTCCAGTTCTATTTTGCTCCCACTTGATTCCTTTTCTAAAAACTGATGTTCTAGAAAATGGGCATTACGAGAAACAAATACCTTCTGTTCCTCTGCGTAATAGAATAGATATCCCCTGGAGTGCTTTCGATATCCCACAAACAAACACTTTACTGATCGTGCCTCGAGCTTGTCCACATGCTGCTTTTTAACAAAAGCTGGACATCCCCAAATCTTTATATACTGTAGATGGGGTTTCTTCCCACTCCACATCTGATATGGAGTGGTAGGCACAGTCTTGGTAGGTACCATGTTCAAAAGATATGCCGCTGATTCTAGCGCATGTCCCCAGAAAGATCGCGGTAACTCAGTATTACTCATCATGGATCGTACCATATCCAATAGGGTTCGATTCCGTCTCTCCGATACACCATTATGCTGTGGAGTGTACGGAGGAGTAAGCTGAGAGAGAATTCCTTTCTCTTTTAGGTAACCTAGGAACTCGGCACTCAAGTATTCACCACCTCGATCAGATCTAAGTGTCTTAATACTTTTGCCGGTTTGGTTTTCTACTTCATTCTTATACTCCTGGAATTTCTCAAAAGCCTCGGATTTATGTTTCATCAGATAAATGAATCCGTATCTTGAGTAATCATCCGTGAAAGTAATGAAATAGGAATAACCACCTCTCGCATGTGTAGACATTGGACCACATACATCACTGTGTATGAGTCCTAAGAGCTCGCTCGCTCTTACTCCTTGTCCAGTAAATGGAGTCTTTGTCATCTTTCCTTTGAGACAAGATTGACAAGTGTCATAGGTTTGATATTCGAACGTGTCCAAATATCCTTCTCTATGCAACTTAGTCAACCTTCTCTCATTGATGTGACCCAGTCTACAATGCCATAAGAAAGCTTTATTTAAATCTGGAGACTTTCTTTTTAGTGTGTTCTGGACATTGAAAATTTGGAGTTGGTTTAAAACATATATGCCGTTATTTAGAGTACCGGACCCAATCAAACCATGATTAAGGTGGATGTTGACAACATCTCTTACAAACGTGAAATCATAACCTTTATTTGATAACAAGGAAACTGATATGATATTACACGTTAAGCTGGGTACAAAATAACAGTTATGTAAAACCAAAATGTGTCCACTCGTCAATCCTAGGTGATAATCCCCGACGGACGCAGCTCCCACGCTAGCTCCGTTAGCAACCCTGAGGATCATATCACCTTCCTTCAGCACTCTACGGTTTCTCAGTGCCTGCAATGAATTGCAAATATGAGATCCTGATCCGGTATCCAATACCCAGGAAGTAGAGTTGATCGACAGACAATTCTCAATTACAAACACACCTGAAGTCGAAGCCACAGCTTGCTTCGGTTCCTGGTTCTTGGCGTTCCACGCCTTGCAATCCTTCTTCCAGTGCCCTTTCCTGTGACAATGGAAGCACTCATCCAGGCCAACTACCGGTGCTGTAAACTTTTTCTTTCCCTTCTTTCCCACCTTACTAACACCTCCTCTAGGTCTGGGTGCGGCCTTCTTCTTCCTTCCTTTGGCCCTAGCCTTGGACCCGGAAGAAGATGCACCGCCAACAAACATAGCGGGTGTTTCCCTTGCCTTCTGCAAGGTGCCATCTGCACTCCTTAACATGTTCAGGAGTTCCGCAAGTTCAACTTCTTTTCCTTGAAGATTGAAGTTGAGGATAAACTGGGCGTAGGTGGGAGGAAGGGACTGGAGAACAAGGTCTGTATAGAGCTCATTATCCAAAGTCGTTCCAAGGTCTGCGAGCTCTTCTATGTAGCCAATCATCTGTAGGACATGTTCACCTACCGATGACCCGACAGCCAACCTCGCTCGAAACAATTTCTTAGAGGTCTCGTATCTTGCTATACAAGATTGCTCTCCATAAAGTTCCTTTGTATGGAGAAATATGCCATCTAAGGACATATCCTCGTGCCTCCTCTGATGTTCATTGTTCATCGAGGCAAGCACGATGCACTTGGCTCTCGCGCAATCTAAATCCCAGGTTTTGCGGATTTCCTTATCCGCATTGCTGGATTTGGGACCAAGGACAGCAGGTGCTGTAGCGGTGAGGACGTACCCCAGTTTGTCATAGGTCAAAGCCATCTTGACATTCCGCAGCCAATCTTTATAGTTTGGCCCTGTCAGTATATTTTTCTCTAAAAGTAACTTAAGTCCAGTCATTTTCAGGGTCGCTGCAATTAGGAGAGAGAGAAGAAAACTCTTTAGCATGATGCTCTTGCAAGTTTAGAGTGGTTTTTAGTTTATCTAAACTGGATGGCTCCCACTGTTTCTCGAATCCTTCCTCAAACCATAAAAGAAGAATTAGCCAAGACTATTCTCACCGTACAATTCTTGCTTAACCGTTCAGCCAGGCTGGTGTCGATACTTCGAGGGAGGTTTTCCAACGCTTTCGCGAAGTTCCTTAATTAAATAACCTCTTTTCTCTGGGGGCGTAACCCCGCTGACACTTTTCTGGACACCTACTAGGTTTATAGCATTGATCGTTAAGTGACGAATATCCTGATAAGTAGCATATACTCACAGTAGGATCGGGATCCAAATATCATCGTATGATAATGTTGAAGGAATCCTACCAACATTCATCAAACTCCAAATGGTATGCATCTCTTTGCAAATTTCAGTTTCTTTAGAAATTCCCGATATAAGTTTTTGCCCCATGCTCTTATGACCTTGGCGTTAGGTCAAAATGTCATAAGTCACATGTCAAGTTCTACCCATCATTATCTTGTCAATTTGAACCCATCCGTATATATCCTTGACGTTCGGCCAAAATGATAATACGACTGTCCCAAACTAACTCATCTATCTATGCAACAAATGAATATCCAGTAGCTACCAAACACTATGCCTTGGCGTTAGGTCAAAATACATAGCTTGAATACTACTGAATACCCAGATGAAATGACGGAGGGCTACGAATGGTTTTGGCGAAACCGTGAACGTAGTGAACTTGATATAACCGAAGGAACCTGATAGCTTTTAAAAAGAGTGGTTAAGACTCCGCATTTAAAAATATCTGTTTTAAAAAATAACCGAGTGGTTTCTTTTAAATTGTTCCAACGATTTAAACTTTGGTTTGTTTTACTTTGCATTATAGATAATGCGTCCCATCATTTACCTATCATTGCAGAAAACAACGAAAATATAACGTCCTCTTATGCCATCCGCATTCGCCACGGGGTCCCGTCATCACCCGTTAGGTTACTTAACTAACGACAGAGCGGGGGCTGGGCTAGCGCGGGTGTAAAACATAAGTGACGTCTAAATAGCTACAATAAATATAGATATTTTACATTCGTCTGACGCAATGATATTCATTCCAGAACACAGATAAACAATATTGGATTTGCAAGCAATCTGTATTTCTTTTGAGCCTGCAAGAAAAGACAGATTACACAGTTGTGATGAATAGCCGTTTACCCCACCCTCGACCCCTACGGGTACGGCAAACTACCCACCCGGCAGTCTGTGTACCCCGCCTTGGGTCAGTCCTAGGAGCAAAAACAGTAAAATGAAATAATACAACGGTGGCTACAACCGCAACCTGGAAGTGCCCCGCGAAAATAATATTACAACAAATTACATTTACAACAAATGAATTAATCAATAACCCATTGCTAACCCCGGCTATACACCACAACAGTCCAATACAGTTTATATGCACAAACAGATATAACCATTTCAGAAATGTGCAACCCCCTGCCAACCGACATACTAGCAGTTGGGGGAGGTTTACGAACACATTAAACAATCACTGATATAATCCAATACGCAAATACTGTACAATTCGATCGAATAAACAACATCAATATTGCTCCAAAATCTGCTCTGTTAAACAGTAACCTGAGCAATTATTAAATATTCCAGAAAACACTAAATATCACAGGGGACCCACACAAAAAATTTGGGATCATGACTCGGCAACTCGGCGGCGGAACCGCGGCGGATCGGTGGGATCCGCCGCGCTTCCGCGGCGCTTTAGCCGAGTCATGGGCCCAATTTTCTTGGGTGTTCTCCTGGACCCATGTCAAGCTTTCTAAACATCCCTGAAAAATTTTAGGACATCATTTTGGATTCGACAGAAACTGATTTTTATTAGGGTTTTCCGGCTTCGTTTTTCCGTTCGAAATTCGTACAAATTTGCAACTAGGTTATTTATTGTTTAGCGAGGCTCTGATACCACTGTAAGTCGATGTAGTACACCCCAGTACTTATGGGGAGGCGGAAATAACAAAAACGATCAAGTTTAAGGAACGAACATCGACTAACCGCTTAAATCGAAGCTAAACAAATAATAACCAAACACATAGCTATACTAAACTATAGTGTTAAGGGATTATACCGATCGAAACTAGTCCTTCTTCTTTGTGTCCTCCTTTGTTCTCCTCGACCTTCTCTAGGTAGTAGACGATCCACCCGAGAGCAAAACACCAAGCTAAACCTCTAACTTGAGGTAACTAATCAACTTTGATTGCTAATCAAAGATGAAAGGATGATATAGAGTGAAGGTTATGGATTGTTTAGTCTAACTAATCCTTTGATCTCAACACATGAGGATTAAGGATTAGGGTTTGAAGATGAGAGCTTGAGGAGAGAGAATGTGAGATAAGATAATGAGAGAAGAGAGAGAGTGTATCATAATATTATGAAGCATTCTTATTTTTCAATAATGAATAAAAAGAAATGAATAAGCATGCTTCATGAAATATCTAGTGGTGATTCATTAGCATGAGTCATTAAGCAATAAATGTGCATTAATGAAATGAATGAATCACCACCATGACTCACTCTCTTATCCAAAAGAAACCTCCTTAGTCACATCTTCTAGAAGCTTCTCGAGTAATTACGAGAACGCCCCTCCGATCCGTAAAAATACGGAAAAACTTTAGACTGGAAAAATCCAATAACCGGATACCAGTAACTGGCTTAAACCAAAGCCGACTGGTAAAAACTGTCCGAAAGTCGTACGCGCGTAAACGCACGTATGCGTCCGAACCCTTTGTCGCAAAACCATGCAACCTCTATATCGTTTCGCCTGGAGTAGGAAACTCTCTGTGTGGGACTCTAGAGACTCGACTACTACGCTGGCAGTGGGTTTAACCACAGACCGCAAGCGGCACTAGCTGTACGTAACGGTCCCCAGGTAGTTGTCGATAAGAAGGCCGATGAGTAAACCCATCCGAACTCCTACTGAGTCTGATGTGACAATCTCCATACAGTCCGGTCCGTTCGTCCATGACTATCGCATATCGGGCCTAGGGGGGCGGCAAGCGTCAGTCCCCTAATAGCGGTATAAGTCGTGTCGGAGTGAAGCCCATTACACCCTGAGAAACTACTGGAACCTACCAGCAAATCTCGCTTGCCCTGGCCAGGGACTTTGCGTAATGGCTCTCTGACACAGCACGATATCTACTCCCAATACCGGGAGGGACGAATCCTGTCTAACCGCCACTGCCTCCAAGTGCTCGGGACTGCACCCAACTGCTACCTGTTTGCACGACTCTTATGAGCCGTGGTAGGGTAGCAATCTAAGAACAGTGGGACACACTCGAGGCGAAGTAGCAGTGTCAAGTCTGCGGACTACGCTGTACTCATGTCACCTGGGAACTGTTCACTGACGACTGGTATCAAACCAACCAACAGTTCCCTGTGAGTCCTGTCCGGTGTACCCGTAACCTAACGAGCACCTGTATACTATCTCCAATACGACGTACTGACGGCTGTGGGACAGACCATCTCCCCAACTGGGATGAGAAGCGTACACACTAGTCTACTCCGGAGTATCGATGCTCTGTCTCGATAATCCAACGACCAGGGACCTGAATAAGGATGTGCTTGTAGACTACCCAGCCCCCACTAGTGTGACTGCCATCACAACGCTGGTAGACAAGCAAGATCCTAAGAGCTCTATCAATATGTATACTCACATATTAAGATAGAAAAACCAAGTAGCATACTACCATGTTTAGCAAGACTGTTATATACATGTGAATATCCCAAGCTTCCATTAAGTAATATACAAGCTAGTATGATACAGTAATGGCCTTCTAGGGCATAAACACTAACAACACTGTCACTTCGCCTCGAGTGTGTTCCCACTGTACTTAGATTACTACCCTACCACGGCTCAAAGAAGTCGTGCAAACAGGTAGTAGTTGGGTGCAGTCCCGAAGCACTTGGAGGCAGTGACGGTTAGACAGGATTCTTCTCTCCCGGTATTGGTGGTTGACATCGCGCTGTGTCTAGGAGAGCCCTTACACGAGTAGTCCCTGGCCAGGGCAAGCGAGATATACTGGTAGGTTTCCAGTGCTATCTCAGGGTGTTCTGGGCTACACTCCGACACGACTTATACCGCTATTAGGGGACCGACGTTTACCGCCCCCTAGGCCCGCCATGCGATGTATCAGACGAACAGACCGGACTGTATCAGAGATTATCACATTCAGGCTCAGTAGGAGTTCAGATGGGTTTCACCTCGTCAGTCTTCTTGTCGGCATCTACCTGGGGACCGTTACGCACAGCTAGTGCCGCTTGCGGTCTGTGGTTAAACCCACTGCCAGTGTAGTGTCGAGTCTTTAGAGTCCCACACAGAAAGCTATTCGCCTTTAGGCAAAAGAGTAGAGGTCGCATGGTTTTGCGACAGGTCGCATGGTTTTGCGACAGGTCGCATGGTTTTGCGACAGGGTTCGGTCACATCCGTGCACTTGTGCACGTTTGGTGTCCGGACAGTTAACACTAGCAGGCTTTGGTTTAAGCCAGATCCTAGTGTATTTTTTGGGATTGGTTTTATCTCGTTTGTATTCGTGTTCCTCGGAACGCGGATGCGGGTGTGTATGCACAGTTGACAGAGAGACAGAGGCAGAGGATTCTCATTAGGGTTGTTGACTGTTGACTGTTGACTTTTGGCTAAACCCTAATGAGTATAAGAAATATGATTAATGATAGTATTAATTAAGTATTATTGTGTCTTGGTTGAGATGAGGGGTTGACTTTGTTGACTTTGTTGACCAGTTGACTAGGTTAGACTAGTTGACCATCATCATTGCAATGGCTATCATTTCATGGCAAAGACTTTTGCTTGCTTGTTATGCTTTGCAATATGAGTGCATGAAATGATAATGCCACTTGATATAATATGAACCATCACATAATACTCAATTATTATTATTATTATTATTATTCTTTTTGGATTATGGGAGAGAGGTTGGCAAAAGGGTTACTCATTCTCTCATTTCATTTCTCTCTCTTGCCATCACTTGCTCAAGCTCTCCCTCTTCTTCTTGCTCTCTCTAGCTCAGAGCAAACCCTTCTCATGTGTTGAGATTCATTGCCTTAGAGATAAAATCACAAAAACAATCCTCTACTCATCCTAGTTCACAAGGCCTAGCAAGCCAAGTGTTCTAGTTTCTTCAAAGTTCGAAGAAGAAGCCAAAGGTAGAAGCTTTCGGGTGGATCCATCTTCGGCGCAAGGAGACGACGAGGTGAGGCCGATCCGTACACCGGGAAGAGTTGAAGACGAAGGAGTTCAAGAAAGGTATAGCCCCTGTTCAGTTGATAAAACTGCACATTTGTATTACATTTTTCCTACCATTTTCATATTAAAAAAAGGACTTTATTATAATATATTATACATATGAGGGTTTATGTGTAAAAACACCATTTTCCATGTGTTAATATATTTTAATTAGTATTTGGTTGAAAAATGTATGCAAATAAATTCATTGACCAAATCCTAGTAGAACTAAGTCTACTAAATATTATTTGAGATTATTGTGCAGAATTTTCCAAGTTGTTATGCAGAATTTATCAAACAAATCAAGTTGTTGAAGAAAACTTGCCAAATTAAGAAGCAAAACTTGGAGACCAAGTCTGGGAGCAACCGAGAAAAGATTTCTGAATTCTGAAGGTGCCTAGGATTGCCACATGTCACAATCACAAAGCCCAAGAAAAATGATCAAGAGATCCCCACCATTGGCCACGGAACCGCGGCCAAACCCCTCTGTTGGCCGCGGATCCGCGGCAATCTAGAGAGATCATTTGCTAAGATTTTGTGGCTTAAATCTCTGCTACATTTTACCAACTTTTGAAGCAAAAGATTGTGGCTTTGGACTATAAAAGGGCACCGAGAGCCTCTTGGAAAAAGGATCAAGCCGAAGAGATCACGAAGTCCAAGACGGCTCACGCATCCAGGCTGATCATCAACTGTTCATCTACCTCCTTGGAAGAGATCGAGAAGCAAACTAGTCTTTGTAATCATTTTCTAAGGAATCAAAGTGTAGATTGTTCAAGTTGATTAATAAAGGTAGTTGTTTTATTTTATTCTTTTGCATTTTACATTATGTTTTCTCTCTCTTTCTTTTCATCTTCTTCTCCCAACATGCACGAGTAATTCTCCGCTTGTTATGGTTCGTAGGATTAGGGTAGGCTAATGGACGATGAAAATAACTAAACCCTTTTTAAGTCCTATAAAGTTTAGGAACTTTATCAAAAGAATCATTAACATCCTAATCGGGCGCGCTAGCAATTCTTTGCTAGTTTCGACCGCAATTAGAGATTAGATTAATGATTGTTTTGGTAAAGGCTAGATATGAACGGAGTTCCGTGTCGAGATAAGGGTTAAGAGTGGGATTCCTTTTCCCTCCAGAAACCCTAATCTACACGTATCACCGTCGTTCTAGTTCTAAATCTATTAATGGATAAAAAGGGTAACTTTTAATTAATCGTCCATAACTACTAAATCCTAACGAACCCTACAAGCCCTCTTATTATATTATCTACATCTTTAAAATAATCTAGATCTATATTTTACATTCTTGTTTAACGTAGATCTAGAAACCATTCTATAAAATTCTTTATTCCTCCTCTCTTTCTCAACACATCTAAAGTAAAAGTAAAAGGTTCCACGTTTCCCAGAGGACGACCCGTACTCATCTCGGTCTAGCTACACGCGACACCGTTATTGATTGCGGTTAACTACAAACAAAAACACTCTTTCGAATCAATCAGCCCCCTAACCGAGTAGATAAAACAACTCCAAGTTAGGTTGTTAGCTAGTTGTTTAACAAAGATCCGTATTTGTAGTCCATGTTACCACCCTAGCAAAAATCGTTTTACACCAATTCCGCAACCCCGTAAGTACCGGGGAAGGGTAGCATGGACTTACAGTGGTATCAGAGCCAGGTTAAACACTATCTAACATGTTAGCAAAGTAACTAGAAATTCGATCGGAGAAAAAGTCACGAAACGAACCCGAAAAATCAAGTTTCTGTCGATTCTGTATTCTGTTCAAAAATTGAAAAATCATACATCAAAAATCGACTCAGGCTTTTTACAAAACACCCAAGAAAATTGGTCCAACGAACCGGTCAAGTCGCCGCGGTTCCGCGGCCGAGTTGACTCGGCCGTGGCACAATTTTGTTGCAGTGTATTTCTGGGGTTGTTTTGGGATTTTTACAATGTCTTTTCAGCCCAGATTTTCCAGAAAGCAAAATTTATTTTTGGGGCTTGAAAATCCGTATTTTGATCGAACTTCTAAAGACTTAAGCTGACGGGTATATATCTGTGATGTGTTATATGTATTGAACGTCCGCTAATCGCTATACGTCGATTAGTGGGGGTTATACATATCTGTGATCTGTAATGTTGATGGTATGTGTATATGAATTCATTGGATTATCGCGGATGAATAGCCGGGGGGTTGTGAGATGAGAGTTTTCTTTTATCTTTCAATTCATGTAATATGTAAATTGATGTAATATTATTTTTTGGCCGCACAACCGGGTCGGAGTTGTAGCCGTCATTGTATAATTTCTTTTTACTGTATTTGCTCCTAGGATAGACCCAAGGTGGGGTGCACAAACTACCGGGTATCTCGAAGTGCCGAGTGGCCTACTCACGTCGTTGAGGGAGGTTGCTCCGCTTCGGATATTTGGCGGGTAGTTTGCCGCACCCGTAGGGGTCTAGGGTGGGGTATTGGCTATTCATCGCGACCGTGTAATACGCTTTTCGTTACAGGCTCGTACGAATTGCGGATTCCTAGTATATCCAATGTATTCATCTGTGATCTGAAATGGCTATCATTGCAATATATCTTTGTATGATATTATTTAGGCGTTGCTTATGTTTTGCATCCGCGCTAGTCCAGCCCCCGCTCTGTCGTTAGTTAAGTATCCTAACGGGTAATGACGGGGCCCCGTGGCGAATGCGGATGGCATAAGCGTACGTCATATTTTGGTTGTTTTCTGCAATGGTAGGATTAAATGATGGGACGCATTGGAATTAATGCAAGAAAAATAAACCAAGTAAAAGTCGTTGGAACACTTTCAAAAACCACTCGGTTTCTTTTCAAAAATATCTTTTAAACGCGGAGCTTAAGTCACTCCTTTTAAAAGCTATCTCGTTCCTTCGATTATATCAAGTTCACTACGTTCACGGTTTCGCCAAAACCATTCGTAGCCCTCCGTCGTTTCACATGGATGGTCAATAGTATTCAAGCTATGTTTGTTGGCCAAAGTCAAGGCATATTGATTGGTAGCTATTGGGTATTCATGTGCAGCATAGATAGATGTGTTGGTTTGGGGCAGTCGTTCTACCTTGTTGGCCAAAGTCAAGGGTATGTGCGAGTGGGCTTAAATTAACCTGGAGAACGACGGGTAGAACTTGACATGTGACTTATGATTTGTTGGCCAAAGTCAAGGTCATAAGAGCATGGGGAAAAAATCCACATCGGGAGTTTCAAAAGAACTGAAACTTGCTAGCGCTGCATACCATTTGGAGTGTGATAATTCTGGTAGGATTCCTTCAGTTTTGTCACGTAATGATATTTGGATCCCGATCCTACTGTGAGTATATGCTACTCCTCGGGAAATTTCTCACTTAACGATCAATGCTATAAACCAAGTAGGTGTCTAGAAAGGTGTTAGCGGGGCTACGCCCCCAGGGAAAAGAGGTTATTTAATTAAGGAACTTTGTGAAAGCGTTGGAAAACCTCCCTCGAAGTACCGACACCAGCCTGGCCGAACGGTTAAGCAAGTATTGTACGGTGAGATTGATCCTGACTAATTCTTCCTTTTTGGTTTGAGGAGGGATTCGAGAGACAGTGGGAGCCATCCTGTTTAGACAAATTAAAAACCACTCTAAACTTGCAAGAGTATCATGCTAAAGTGTTTCTTCTCTCTCCTAATTGCAGCGACCAAACATCATGACCGGACTTAAGTTATTACTAGATAAAAACATACTGACAGGGCCAAACTACAATGATTGGCTCAGGAATGTCAAAATGGCAATCACTTATGACAAGTTGGGGTATCTCCTTACCACCAAAGCTCCCCCTGTCCCAGGTCCCAAAACCAGCGTCGCGGATAGGGAAATCCATAAGACCTGGGAAATCGATTGCGCGAAGGCCAAGTGCCTCGTGCTTGCCTCTATGGACAACGAACATCAGAGGAAGCACGAGAATATAGACCTCAAATACATATTTCTCCATACAAAAGAACTGTATGGAGAGCAATCTCGTATCGCAAGATACGAAGTGTCGAAGAAGCTATTTTCGGCAAGGTTGGCCATCGAATCATCGGTAGCGGAACACGTGCTTAAGATGATTGGCTTCATTGAGGAGCTCGCGGACCTTGGGACCACGTTGGAGAATGAGCTCTATACGGACTTGATTCTTCAGTCCCTTCCTTCCACTTACGCCCAGTTCATCCTGAATTTCAACTTGCAAGAAAAAGAAGTTGAACTTTCAGAGCTCCTCAGCATACTGAGGAGTGCAGAGGGCACCCTACAGAAAGGTAGGGAAACATCCACTTTGTTTGTAGGAGGATCTTCATCTTCTAGGTCCAAGGCTAAAGCCAAGGGAAAGAAGAAGAAAGCCTCCGACAAACCAAGGGGCGGTGTTAGTAAAGTGGATACGAAGGGAAAGGCAAAAGCAACAAAGATAGCGGGGAAGCTTATAGGGAAGGAAGAGTGTTTTTTCTGTCATAAGAGTGGGCACTGGAAGAAAGATTGCAGGGCTTGGAAAGCCAGAACACAGGATCTGAAGCAAGTTGCGGCTTCAGCTTCAGGTGTGTATATTATTGAAAACTGTCTATCAATAAACTCTACTTCCTGGGTATTGGATACCGGATCAGGATCTCATATCTGTAATTCTTTGCAGGCGTTGAGAAACTGTAGGGTTTTGAAAGCAGGTGACATGACCCTCAAAGTTGCAAACGGAGCTAGCATGGATGCTAAGGCCGTAGGGGACTATCACCTGGGAATGTCAGATGGACATGTTTTGGTTTTACGTAATTGCTTTTTTGTACCCAACGCAACTTGTAATATTATTTCTGTATCTTTGATTTCTAAAGAAGGTTATGAATTTGTGTTTGTAAGTAATGTTGTAAACATTCACCTTAATCAAGTTCTGATTGGGTCAGGTACATTAAGCAATGGTATATACGTATTAAACCAACCACAGATTTTCAATGTCCAGAATACACACAAAAGAAAGTCTCCGGAAATAAATCAGACTTTCTTATGACATTGTAGACTGGGTCACATCAATGAGAGAAGGTTGACGAAGTTACATACAGAAGGATATTTGGATCCGTTCGAATATCAATCGTATGCCACTTGTCAATCCTGTCTCAAAGGAAAGATGACAAAGACTCCGTTCACTGGACACGGAGTAAGAGAGAGCGAGCTCTTGGGACTCGTACACAGCGACGTGTGCGGTCCAATGTCTACACATGCGCGAAGCGGTTATTCTTACTTCATTACTTTTACGGATGACTTTTCAAGGTATGATTATGTCTTCTTAATGAAACATAAATCCGAAGCCTTTGGAAAATTCCAGGAATATAAGAATGAAGTAGAAAAACAAACCGGCAAAAGTATCAAGACACTGAGATCGGATCGAGGTGGTGAATACTTGAGTGCCGAGTTCCTGGATTACTTAAAAGAGAATGGAATTCTCTCTCAGCTTACTCCTCCATACACTCCGCAACATAACGGTGTATCGGAGAGACGGAACCGAACCTTACTGGATATGGTACGGTCCATGATGAGTAACGCTGAGTTACCGCGATCATTCTGGGGATATGCACTAGAATCAGCTGCATACCTTTTGAACCGAGTTCCAACTAAGACTGTGCCTACTACACCATATCAGATGTGGTGTGGGAAGAGACCCTATCTTAATCACATTAAGACATGGGGATGTCCAGCTTTTGTCAAAAAGCAGCATGCGGAAAAACTCGAGGCACGCTCAGTACAGTGCAAGTTTATGGGATATCCAAAGAACTCCAAGGGATATTTCTTCTATTGCGAAGAGGAACAAAAGATTTATGTTTCTCGTCATGCCCACTTCTTGGAAACTGAGTTTTTGGAAAATCAGATAAGTGGGAGCGCAATAGAACTGGAAGAAATTCCATAACCACGAGCTATTACTGAAAGCTTAGTAGAACCAGAGGTTCGAAAGATCATGACATTCCTGCGCCGCTCCGCAGGAGTAGTAGGCAGTCTCATCCGCCCGAGAGATACTACGGTTTTCTCATAGACGGGGATAGAGAGGATTGCATCATTGATTATGATGAGCCGACTAGCTTCCAGCAGGCCATTCAGAGCATTGACTCGGTAAAATGACTGGATGCAATGCGGACCGAAATGGAGTCCATGTACACCAACAAAGTATGGACGTTGGACGTTGCTCCAGATAGGGTAAAACCCGTAGGATGCAAGTGGATCTTCAAAAGGAAGATTGGTGTAGATGGACAGGTTGAGACCTATAAAGCTAGACTGGTTGCAAAGGGTTTTCGTCAAAGACCTGGTTTGGACTATGACGAGACCTTTTCTCCAGTAGCTATGCTGAAATCCATTCGGATCCTTCTTGCCATTGCTGCCTTCCACGATTATGAGATTTGGCAGATGGACGTAAAGACCGCTTTTCTAAATGGAAATTTAGAGGAGTGTGTTTATATGGACCAGCCAGAGGGTTTCATTCAGAGTGGGAGCAGCGGAAAGGTGTGCAAGTTGCTTAAGTCCATCTATGGACTAAAGCAGGCATCGCGGAGTTGGAATATCTGTTTTGATGAGACGGTCAAAGAATTTGGCTTTATCAAAAATCCAGATGAACCATGCATCTATAGTAGATTTGTAGCGAGAACTATAGTATTCCTCGTTTTATACGTGGATGACATTCTCTTAATAGGAAATGACATTCCTATGCTACAATCTGTCAAGGGGTTCTTGTCACACAGGTTCTCTATGAAAGACCTGGGTGATGCCTCATACATTCTGGGGATCCGGATCTATCGTGACAGATCCAAGAGGATATTGGGACTCTCACAGTCAAGGTACATCGACACCATACTGAAAAGATTCAGTATGGAAGATTCCAAGCGCGATAATCTACCGGCTTGTCACGGGATCACCCTTTCCAAAGAGATGTCTCCCAAGACTGATTTGGAAATGGATCGCAAGTCTATTATACCCTACGCTTCTGCGGTAGGCTCTATAATGTATGCGATGTTGTGTACCATACCAGATGTAGCTTATGCACTGAGTGTGGTAAGACGGTATCAGTCAAACCCTTGGAAGAAACACTGGATAGTGGTAAAGAACATTCTCAAGTACCTGAGAAGGACTAAGGAGATGTTCTTGGTGTATGGAGGAAAAGACCTCCAGATCGAGGCCTTTGCTGACTCCAGCTTCCAGAATGACAAGGATGATTCCAAGTCCATGTCGGGTTATGTCTTTACCCACAATGGAGGGGCAATGTGTTGGAAGAGTTCCAAACAGGAAACCGTTGCTGACTCGACGATGGAAGCGGAATATATCGCTGCTGCAGATGCCGCAAAAGAAGCCGTCTGGATAAGGAAGTTCTTAACTGAACTTCAGGTGGTTCCGTCCATTGTTGATCAAATACCGCTGTATTGCGACAACAACGGGGCTATAACTTTAGCGAAGGAACCCAGGTCCCATCAGAAATCCAGACACATCTTGAGGCGGTATCACCTGATCAGGGAGATCGTAGGTCGCCAGGAGATCGAGGTTCGGAGAGTTTCTACGGAAGATAACACTGCTGATCCACTCATAAAGGCCTTACCCCAGACTCAGTTCGAGCGGCTGATCGAGATGATAGGTCTTCGATACGCCAGTACATGGCCTTAGTGCAAGTGGGAGATTGTTAGTGTATATGCCCTAGAGACCATTACTGTATCATACTAGTTTGTATATTAATGGAAGCTTGGGATATTCACCTTGTATAGACAATCTTTCTCAATATAGTAGTATGCTACTTGGTTTGTTTCTGCTTTAATGTGTACATGTGTTTATTTTAGTATATCACCTATACACATTAGTGGAGCCCTTAGGATCTTTACTTGATTACCAGCGTTGTGATGGCAGTCACACTAGTGGGGGCTGGGTAATCTATAAGCACAACCTTATGCAGGTCCCTAGTCGCAGGACTATCGAGACAGGGCATCGATACTCCGGAGTAGACTAGCGTATGCGCTTCTCATCCCAGTGTGGGAGACGGTCTGTCCCACAGCCGTCAGTACGTCGTACTTGAGATAGTATGCGGGTGCTCGTTGGGTTACGAGTACACTGGACAGGACTCGTTGGGAACTGTTGGTTGGTACTATACCTATCGTCAGTTATCAGTTCCCAGGTGACATGAGTACAGCTTAGTCCGCTGACTTGACACTGTCACTTCGCCTCGAGTGTGTTCCCACTGTACTTAGATTACTACCCTACCACGGCTCAAAGGAGTCGTGCAAACAGGTAGTAGTTGGGTGCAGTCCCGAAGCACTTGGAGGCAGTGACGGTTAGACAGGATTCGTCTCTCCCGGTATTGGTGGTTGACATCGCGCTGTGTCTAGGAGAGCCCTTACACGAGTGGTCCCTGGCCAGGGCAAGCGAGATATACTGGTAGGTTTCCAGTGCTATCTCAGGGTGTTCTGGGCTACACTCCGACACGACTTGTACCGCTATTAGGGGACTGACGTTTACCGCCCCCTAGGCCCGCCATGCGATGTATCAGACGAACAGACCGGACTGTATCAGAGATTGTCGCATTCAGGCTCAGTAGGAGTTCAGATGGGTTTCATCTCGTCAGTCTTCTTGTCGGCATCTACCTGGGGACCGTTACGCACAGCTAGTACCGCTTGCGGTCTGTGGTTAAACCCACTGCCAGCGTAGTGTCGAGTCTTTAGAGTCCCACACAGAAAGCTATTCGCGTTTAGGCAAAAGAGTAAAGGTCGCATGGTTTTGCGACAGGTCGTATGGTTTTGCGACAGGGTTCGGTCACATCCGTGCACTTGTGCACGTTTGGTGTCCGGACAGTTAACACTAGCAGGCTTTGGTTTAAGCCAGATCCTAGTGTACTTTTTGGGATTGATTTTATCTCGTTTGTATTCGTGTTCCTTGGAACGCGGATGCAGGTGTGTATGCACAGTTGACAGAGAGACAGAGGCAGAGGATTCTCATTGGGGTTGTTGACTGTTGACTTTTGGCTAAACCCTAATGAGAATAAGAAATATGATTAATGATATTATTAATTAAGTATTATTGTGTCATGGTTGAGATGAGGGGTTGACTTTGTTGACTTGTTGACCGGTTGACTAGGTTGGACTAGTTGACCATCATCATTGCAATGGCTATCATTTCATGGCAAAGACTTTTGCTTGCTTGTTATGCTTTGCATTATGAGTGCATGAAATGATAATGCCACTTGATATGATATGAACCATCACATAATACTCAATTATTATTATTATTATTATTATTATTATTATTCTTTTTGGATTATGGGAGAGAGGTTGGCAGAAGAGTTACTCATTCTCTCATTTCATTTCTCTCTCTTGCCATCACTTGCTCAAGCTCTCCCTCTTCCTCTTGCTCTCTCTAGCTCAAGGCAAACCCTTCTCATGTGTTGAGATTCATTGCCTTAGAGATAAAAGCACCAAAACAATCCTCTACTCATCCTAGTTCACAAGGCCTAGCAAGCCAAGTGTTCTAGTTTCTTTAAAGTTCGAAAAAGAAGCCAAAGATAGAAGCTTTCGGGTGGATCCATATTCGGCGCAAGGAGACGACGAGGTGAGGCCGATCCGTACACCGGGAAGAGTTCAAGACGAAGGAGTTCAAGAAAGGTATAGCCCCCTAACCGAGTAGATAAAACAACTCCAAGTTAGGTTGTTAGCTAGTTGTTTAACAAAGATCCGTATTTGTAGTCCATGTTACCACCCTAGCAAAAATCGTTTTACACCAATTCCGCAACCCCGTAAGTACCGGGGAAGGGTAGCATGGACTTACATCATATATATAATTATATATTAAATTATTAAATCAACACTTGATTTAATAATCCGGCTATATCTCATATGACTGACTAATATCATTTGTATCAACTTATCGAATCAACACTTGATTCGATAACCCGGCTATATCACATATAACCGACATATATCACATATAGCTAGAATAGAATACGGCATCACATACAAGTATTAATCTCGGTCCCGCACATATCATATATATGCTCCTACTTCATTTCGCCTGAGCCAGGAAATCTCTGTGTAAGACTCTAAAGACTCGTCAATACGCCGGCAGTAGGTTACGATCATATCAGTCACCCACAAGCCGTCAGCGGTACTAGCTAGACGTAACAGCTACCCGGGTATTGAGCGATCAGAAGATCAACAAGCAAGCTTGTCTAAACTCCCGCAAAGCCTGTCAGTAACACTACCGTACAGTCCGGTCTCTTCGTCTAATATGTCGCATATCTAGTCTAGGGGTGGTAAACGTCATACCTCAGTAACCGATAAGTCGTGCTGATGTGAGGCTTATAACAGGTCGAGAAACTACTGATAACACTTACCAGTAAATCTCCGTATCAGCCCTGGACAGGGACTTCATGTTATGGCTAATCGAGCACGGCGCAACATCAACCCCCAATACCAGGAGAGACGAATCCCCTCCTAACGCTCATTGCCTCTATGTGACTCGGGACTGTACCCAAAAGCCACCGTTTTTCACGTTCTCTTGAACTTGGTAAGGTGGAAATCAAAGCACAGTGGGAATCACACAAGACTATATGACGATCTCGGGCCTACAAACTAACATGTACCAATGTCACCAGTGAACTGCTATCTGACGATAGGTATAATACCAACTAAGAGTTCTCGGTGAGTCCTATTCAGTGTACCCAGTCTATACTGAGCACCCGTATACCATCTTTGATGTCAAACACCAACGGATGTGGGATCATCCATCGCCCATCAATATGGGTCAAGAAGCATATACGCTAGTCTATTCTGGAATATCGATGCCCTGTCTCGATACACCCTCGACTAGAAACAATTAAAGGATGAACTTGTGGACTACCCTGGCCCCACTAGTATGATCTTCATCATAGTCCTGGTAGTCAAGTACACATCCTAAGGGCATTGTTCTCCGCCGAAAGGACGCGACCGGGACGTTGGGACGTCCGAGCCTGAACTTCGAGGGAAGATGCTATTTGGTGTTATCCACCCACCTCTCCGAAGATGTCAAGTTGATTTATGACACCATATATCAAAGGTTTAAACAGATGCGGCCGATGTAGCAGACTTCGTTAGATTCCCACTCATTGAGGGGTTTTTTTATTGTGGGGACGCTCTTCCCTGCAGACGCAAGCCCCTGCAGTTAATTACGCTACCGCATCGCGGTAACCACTTTCTCCTTCTCCGGATGGTCATTTTGTGTCGTGTGTGTTTTTTTTGTTTTTGGTTGCCCCTGGATTGTATACGGAGACTAATTTATGTTGTCGCCCGTAAGGCGTGGATTAGTCCAAATCCGTATTTTCTTGATTTGGGTTTGGGGTTGGGTTTAAGGATATGTTAGTCTCATTTGAGACTAAGATCAACTTAAACGTATGTTAAGGATACGTTAGTCTAATTTCAGACTAAGATCAATTTAACTGGATCGTTTAGATCCGACAAAAGAGCATTTGGGCTCTATTGTTTAGTTTAGGGACATTATGGTCCATTAGTTTAAAGACATTACGGTCCAAGGTTAAGGACATAATAGTCCATGGGTTTAAGGACCCTACAGTCCAAGGTTAAGGACATTATAGTCCATGAGTTTAAGGACCCTACAATCCGAGGTTAAGGACATCATAGTTGTCACGACCCGAAAGTACGGAACGTGACCGACACTTAGATTACGAAGTGTCTAGAGGCGCAACGTAACCTAAGTAAGCCGAAGCCCAGAAATCTAAACCATAAAAAGAAGAAGAAGTAAAGGAAAATATGTAGAAAACAAGTTTAAAAGCAACATCCAATTTTCTCAAAAATTTCGGCAGAGTTTCCTTTGTAAAAACTGGCCCCAAACGGGTACAAACAAGAATAATATATATACAAACAATAAAAAGCATCCCCAAACGGGAGCTAGCTCTACGCCAAAAGGCGGAAACAACCACATCAATGCACAATAGTATACAACGCCAAAGGGCGAGGCTCAAAACTTAAAAAAAAAACAAATCCACCAGATACCATAATAATACAAGCGCGACTCTAAGGTCGAAGTAAATAACTGGTCCAGTAAACTATCAAATAAAACAAGTTTGGTTGATGGAGCTTACTAGATACAAATGAAATAATAAAAGTACAACGGCGGTTCAGATACAAACGAACCAACCTACCGTGCAAATCACCCTGAATGAATAGATGTGCCAGAAAGCTGCCAGGGAAACCTGTACATCGAACCTGTAATAAAATTTGGCACAACGGGGATGAGTTGCCAACTCGTGAGTAGAAGATATCTGCAAAAAAAATCGAATGCACGACGCTATCCTAGGTCATAATAATATACTAATATACTACTAGTCATCAAGTAAGACAGGATAATAAGCTACGTGTAAGTGCAAAAGCTTCGTGCTCGTGTCAGTGCCTCATATAGTACTATGTCATGTGAATGAGTATGCATGCACCATGAATGTAAAATAACCAATCCTGAAATCTAGATATATCTGTATAAGAAATCTTTAGCTTTTATCATGGTAAAATGTGTATAGAAATCTGAAATATCAACGATGAAAACCATGGAAATCCGTGTCAAGCATCGACACAAAACATGTAAATCTCAAGTCTCAATACCTCATAATCTCAATGTCTCATAGTCTCAATATCTCGGGCTCCGTCAGTCCGGATCGGCCCATATCATCAAATCTCACGACAACGGTCGGTATCCTCCGGATATCCGCCGCGCCAGACATCACCGGTAGGTAGTCCTCCCCTGCCAGGCTCATCGTCTACAACTCGATCTTCTTGTCCCGGGGTACCATACCGGGCCCACCATGTACCCGAGACGGTTCATCCACTCCTCGAATCGGGTCTCGAATTCCAACAGAAAACATGAAATCTTATGGTGGACGACACATACATCACGAGAAAACCGCATCTTATGTTTTAAAAAGAGAGGAGGAGAGAGAGAGAAGTTTTTATATATTCTTGCGGTTTTCCCCAAAAATCCAGAAATCTCATAGAAATCCAAAATCCCAAAATCATGAGTAAGTATATGATAAGCGTCGGCATATGCCCCATAATACTGCATGATAACATGAAAATGCGAATGCATGAAATGTCTAAGTAATAAATACCATATCTATACTAACACCAGAAAGTAATCACAATATTATATTGATCTAGCTGTTAGCTGATTGTATCAATAAAAGATAATATGATCTAAAGTGTACGTGACATAGCAATTACCGATGATGATAGGTGTGAGCCGGCAAATAAGTGTGCGTGGAATATGCGCATCATCGGTAATGGTGCTGGTGTCCTAACAGGCAAAGTTTTATTCTAATTATAGAAACATATGAATGAACATGGACCATTATGATTACGGTATGAATGTAAAGACGGATGGGTAATAACCACTCATCTGTGATATACAAGTATAACTACAACTATATGACTCGAGCCTAAACTAATGTCCATCTAACCTCCTAAGGAACTAAACCTAAGAAACTAGTCAATAAGAAATAAGAGTCCACCTAAGGTCTGAATCCATATCTCTAATAGTCGGCGATCCAGCCTCAATAGCGTCACGTACGTAGTACGGCTTCCTTGAATCAAGAGTGCGGATCAATCATCATATCTATGTCTCGTACGGTAAAATCCATCGTACGGCATCCCAATATCGGGGTACGGGTCAAGTATCACCTACATGTCTCATCATTCGTATAATATCATCATCAACACATGTCAAGATCAAGGTGCTATACTGTAATCGCATACATCAATCATATATCATTGTCAGCATAAATATACATCGTTAATTTATCCTCAGAAATATCATGTCATATGTATCATATTGTGATTAAGTCACACTTAGATCATATCGTAATCAAGTCACACCTATATGATATCGTAATCAAGTCACACATATATGATATCGAAATCAAGTCACACCTATATGATGTCGTAATCAAGTCACACCTATATGATATCATATCAGAATTTCAGGCACAGGTTACGGTCCGGGTTCTATTTTAGAGTCCCATATACTTCAATATCATCACCACCCTTTATTATTGTTCAAGTATACAAATCCATTATCTCATTTTCTAATGATCCGCTAACATCATAACACGACTGTATAGCCAAGAATCACGGCATCAGCCCAGTTATATTGTTTCATCCCCGTGTATCATATCACATCCTTGTATCACATATACGTATTGTGTATATATATATATACCTGCACCTAGTCCTATATATATATATATATATATATATATATATATATACATACACGTATACAGCACGTCGAGTCTCAGTGTGTGCGTGTGTGTGTATCTACCTGAAACCTACGAATCTCTTCCAAGGTATTCATCCTCCAGTATGGTCTTTCTAAATCAGTCTAGTCCAACCTAGGGTCATTACTAGGGTCCTACTCATCAAGAATCTAAGGTCACGTCTGGCTTCCTAATGACAATAAGTACTATCCCTATTCTACGTTTGCGGGGGTGCTAAACGCCATCCACTCGACTTCCCCCCGTAGATATACATCTACTCACCTGGTCCTTTTCTGCCGAAAATGATGTCGCCATCCTCCTCTTTATCGCCCACAGTCCACGTGAGGGGTACCAATACGCAAACATATATAGTATCGTAAACTGAATCACGGACAAAAGTCAAAACGACGTACGGAACGCGCATAGGTTAAAACCTATGTCCCGTTCACGCAAAAGAACCAAATATCGCTCGATATCGGCGTACAAACGCCGATTGATCGAGATAAACATCAACAAACAACTCATAGTTCTAAAACTCATTACTTATAATATAAAACATGATTTAAATAATCGAAACCCTAAAAATCGATCAAATCGTCCGATTCCGTAAAACCCGAAAACACCAATTTACCGTTTTACTTCAAAACTTGATGTTTAAAAGAAACCAATGGTCATAATATTCATTAATTAGCATAACTAGACTATATAAAGTATCACTATATTTTTAACACCCTAATTTATATTAGTTTGAAAATTCTAGTTTGCAAACTTGCCCGGTTTCGATACTTTTAAGCAAAATTTCACAATGTCACAACTAAACATGATTTTACATGAATTAACTTATTAAACTACAATTCATGATGATAATAATATAATGAAATCATAATTTAGATTTTAACCTCATTTATTTAAGAATTTCCAAAATCTAGTTAGTAAAAATATAGCATTTTTATTAGTATTTTTCAATTATCAATAGAAACTAGTAACCAATTTAAGTTTTTCATTCCACTAACAAGTTAATATCCTCATTAAAACCACAATCTATTGTTACAAACATTAATTGGAATTTTATCTCACCAATATATACAATATATAGAAATCTAGTTTGCAAAATGGATTAATTTAAACAATTTTGGATAAACAATTTACAATATATCATCCATACAAGATTTTCCACTTTTAAAAATGTTAAACTAGTTATTATAACCCTACTTAATTAATAAAAACCATAACTTAATTTTATAAACCCTAACTTGAATTTTAAAACTTGTAGATAGAAATTATTTATTAAATCTAATTATGCTTAAATGAAACATCTAATAACAATAAATCAAAAGAAGAAGATTTATACCTCCACAACATGAAATCCAAACATGAAAATAAGCCTCCAAAATGAATGCTTTCCATCTCCAAAATCCATGTAAAGATGAGCAAAGAATAGAGGGTAGAAATTTATTAGGATTTTGTGGATTTTTTATTGAATTTTTGATGAATTTTGATGATTTTTAATGCAAAAATGATGGGGGGGAAATTTTGGGGCTGACCATGGAGGTGAGACCGGTCATGAGGTGAGGAAATGAGAGGAGAGTGAGAAAAGGTGAAGAAAAGTGTAGAAGGTTTCACAAAAATATCACACAATTAAGTCTTTTCATGAATTTAATAAAAATTCTTTATTTTCCTAACTCCATTTAACCTAGAATGGTCTAGAACCATGGAAAATTTTGGAAATAAATTTTGCATGAAACACACTTGATTCCAATATGTAATGGTTCACTTTTACTAATTTAACCCATTCAAATTTGTAATTTACACCAATTTAGTATATAAATAAAGCTTATGTTAATATTTAAAATAATTAATTTAGGAAAAATATTTAATTGAACTAAAAATTTATAAGTGACCAAATAAACATCATTTAGTAGTAATTACATATTTAAAATAGGTATTTTTTAAATTTATAATGAAAAATAATTACGGTTTAATACTACGAAAAATACGTTTTACTTTACCGAAAATTAGAAAATTCACTTAAATAATTTTATTTATTTATTTATTTATTTTAAAACGTTACAATAGTCCATGGGCTTAAGGACCCCACAGTCCAAGGTTAAGGACATCATAGTCTATGGGTTTAAGGACCCCACAGTCCAAGGAATGTTTGGTTGCCGGGACCCGTCACCTCTCTGAAGATGTTGAAGTATTACAACGACATATATCAGAGGAGTGCAGAGATGTACCCTTGAACCAATTTTGGTTGGGAGATCTGTAGTCCAATTGGGACTAAGATCTGAGATTTATGAGAATATGGGCTCAATTAATCTGAATGAGGGGTTTATGGCCAACTTGGGCTCGGTCCACTCAGTTAAATGTTAAACATTTGACAATGCTGAGTATTGATTTGGGTTCTGACAGCCTTTCTGTCTTTTATTGAATGCTGAGCATTCATCATAACTCTGGGCTTTATTTATAGAACAATTTATGTTCTTTTTAGCGCACACGTGAGAAGCACGTGGCGCGCTTAGCGCCAGTCAAAGAGCGCAGAGTGCTTCTGCTGGGTAGCGCACACGTGAGGGGCACGTGGCGCGCTTGGCGCTGTGCGCCAGATTTGGAGCGCTAAGGCGCTTCTGCTGAGTAGCGCACATGTGAGGAGCACGTTGTGCACTTGGCGCTGAGCGTCAGTCCATGAGCGCAAAGCGCTAGTTTATGAGCGCAAAGCGCTATTTGATCAGTTTTATGATCTGAGAAATAAATTCTCGTTTCTAAGAGACTTTGTCTCAAGGATCTAAGAACAAAGTTCTTATTTTATAGGAGATGTTTTAATCTCTTATTTTGGTGAAAGGCTTTGCCTTTATGGATCTGTGATCCTAAGAGAATTGAATTATTCTCCCCCTTTTTTATAATGAGATGTTCATGATCTCTTTTTGTAAGAAGACCTTAGTCTTATAGATCTATGATCTGTGAGAAGAATTATGCTTTTCTTCTTTAATAAGATTTTTCTTATCTCAGTTTTTTTTTACCTTGAAGAAAAGTTCTTCTTCTACCGAGAGCTTGCTCTTCTTTCTGAGATTTCTCAAAGTTTATAGGGGGTTCCTCTAATTTTTTCTCTGTCCATTCTCTTTTTTCTCCCTATCTGAGACTTGAAGTCTTGGGGCCTTTAAATAAGGCGAGCTGATTTGTTCAATCGGTTAAGGAGATCTTTTCTCCGATTGATTTATGGATTTCCCCACCGTTGGATCTTTGATCCAAGGGTTTCTGATTTACAGAAGGCAATTTTCTTGTTTTTAACAAGATTGGGAAATTTTTCTCCATAAAGAATTTATTTTGTAATTTTGGTGATTTTTAATCACTATTGGATCATTGATCCAACGGTGCTCTGATATACAGAGCACAATCTTTTTGTTTGGAAAGATTTTGAGGAATCTCTCCTTAACAGAATTTTATTTTGGTTAATTGATGATTTTTAATCATGTTCGTTGGATCTTTGATCCAACGGTAGAGAACATTTAGTTCTAGCGCCAGCGCACTCTTGTTTTGCACGTGGTGCGCTGCTTAGAGTGCAGCGCACTTAGCGCTAGCGCACACGTGCTTTGCACGTGGTGCGCTGCTTATAGTGCAGCGCTCTTAGTGCTAGCACACACGTGCTTTGCACGTGGTGCGCTGCTTAGAGTGCAGCACTAGCGCACACGTGCTTTGCACGTGGTGCGCTGCTTAGAGTGCAGCGCTCTTAGCGCTAGCGCACACGTGCTTTGCACATGGTGCACTGCTTAGAGCGCAGTGCACTTGGCGCTGCTATGAAGCGTTGGTTCATTTCAAAATTTGAAATTTGAACAGAGCTTTTCTTTGATTAGGGGAAACAAATGCCCTCCCACCGTTGCGCTCATGTGGCCCACACGTGAGTGCAGCGGTGGCAGCATCTGCGCCCTGTTGCAGCCGGTATAGTAGACACTTTTGTTCATGTATTTTTCTTTATTTCTTGAGCCGACATCTGATTATGATTTGTTTTGCAGCGATCACACCGACTCCAGCTCCGTTCGAGTCTCGCATCATAATGCCAGCAGGGCTCTTTTCAAGACGTCCATCTTCAAAAGGCACTGTGACCAGTTTGCGTATGTTGAGTGAATACATCGAGGAGCTTGACGTGGAAGCCCCTACATTCGCTGCGGATTTTGCTGCCGAGGTTAATCCAATGTTGGCGACGCTTGTGAACTTCCATAACGAAGGCGTCGTTGAGTCTTGGGTTAACCACTGCAGGAAGATCGAGGCTTGTCTGTATGAGCTTGAGCTTAGACGTCCTGCTCCTGAGATGTTGGCTTTGAACTCCCAGCGGGCTGCATGGGTTGAGCAGAGCATGTCCTTCCTCCGCCATTTTGAACAAGAAGCGATCTTGAGGCGGAAGGAACGCGAGGAGGCTTCGGGCGAATCTGCCCGGCTGCGCACCCAAGTTGAAGCGAATGCCGCGCAACTGAGAGCCGTCTTTGACAATTTGCAGCGATGCATTTCGGACCGGCTGGCATTGAGGCAGAAGCTCGACTCCATTGAGCGGGTTACGCAGAGTCATGAAGCTGCCCAACGGGAAATCGATGAGAAGGTTTCATCGTGCTTGCAGCAAAGGGCTCGAGTCGAAGCGGAGTTGGCCGCAGCGTCTGACCATGAAAAGGAATTGAAAGGAGTGCGCGAGCAACTTGCTGACTTATTGAAAACGCCTCCTTCTCAGTAGATGTTTTGTATAGATTGAACACTTGTAATCTTTGAATAACATGTATCCATTTTTTTTTATTCTTTCATATGATTCAACTTGTACCCCCATTGAATTCATGAATAAATGATACACATTTTTTTGTTCTACTGTTGCTTTCTTCTCTTTGCTGTATCGTTGCCATGTGATTTTAGCAAGTGTGGCCTGTAGATAGTAAGTGACGGTCCATCTTGGACTCTTTGCAGGGTAACGATGGCTTAGGAAACAGGTTCAGGTCTACTGCCTAAGACTTTTCAATTTTATGAGCTGTGAGGGTCTCATAAAGAATTTTCTCCGTATAGGTCGAGAGGATCCCGTAGGTGTATTTTCTCCTTAATAATCGTGAGGATTCTTAAGTGTGTTTTCTCCTGAGAGTCGTAAGGATCTCACAAGAGAATTTTTCTTGCTTACGAGTCGAGAAGACTAGTAAGTGATTGTTTCCTTTCTTGTCGGAGAGTGTGGCCTGTAGAAAATCTACCTTGACCTCTCTGCGAGGCAAGATGGCTTGGGAGACAGGGTTAGGATCTGCCACCTAAGACTTTTCAACTTTATGAGCCGTGAGGGTCTCATATAGAATTTTCTCCCTACAGGTCGAGAGGACCCGTAGGTGTATTTTCTCCTTAGGAATTGTGAGGATTCCTAAGTGCATTTTCTCTTGAAAGTCGTAAGGATCTCACAAGAGAATTTTCTCCTTACAAGTCGAGAGGACTCGTAAGTGATTGATGAGTTGACCTGCTCCCGAGTCAAAATATTGCTTTGACGGGGAGTTTCGAAGGTTTACTCTGGTTGTTTCCCACGGAGTCAGAATTGACTTTAGCCGTGTTCTACGGGGCCAGGAAGGGTTGACTTTGGCCATACGGAGGTGGGATTGACTTTAGCCGTACGGGGTCAGGAGTTGCTCTGGCCGTTTCCCACGGGATCAGGATTGACATTAGCCGTGTTCTACGGGACCAGGAGGTGCTCTGGGCGTTTCCCACGGGGTCAGGATTGACTTTAGCCGTGTTCTACTGGACCAGAAGGTGCTCTGGGCGTTTCCCACGGGTCAGGATTGACTTTAGCCGTCTTCTACGGGACCAGGAGGTGCTCTGGACGTTTCCCACGGAGTCAGGATTGACTTTTGCCATGTTCTACGGGACCAGGAGGTGCTCTGGGCATTTCCCACGGGGTCAGGATTGACTTTAGCCGTGTTCTACGGGACCAGGAGGTGCTCTGGGTGTTTCCCACGGGGTCAGGATTGAATTTAGCCGTGTTCTACGGGACCAAGAGGTGCTCTGGGCGTTTCCCACGGGGTCAGGATTGACTTTAGCCGTGTTCTACGGGACCAAGAGGTGCTCTGGGCATTTCCTACGGGGTCAGGATTGACATTAGCCGTGTTCTACAGGACCAGGAGGTGCTTTGGGCGTTTCCCACGGGGTCAGGATTGACATTAGTCGTGTTCTACGGGACCAAGAGGTGCTCTGGGCGTTTCCCACTGGGTCAGGATTGACTTTAGCCGTGTTCTACAGGACAAGGAGGTGCTCTGGGCGATTCCCACGGGGTCAGGATTGACTTTAGCCGTGTTCTATGGGACCAGGAGGTGCTCTGGGTGTTTCCCACAGGGTCAGGATTGACTTTAGCCGTGTTCTACGAGACCAGGAGGTGCTCTGGGCGTTTCCTACGGGGTCAGGATTGACTTTAGCCGTGTTCTACGGGACCAGGAGGTGCTCTCTCGGTTGTCTGTGAACCGTCGAGGTTTGGAACGGGGATTTTGCCATGGCTCCAAGGTTGATTGTCACGTCTGAATCCTGTTGGAATGAGGAGGAACGCTGTGGTGATCTCTAGGTTGTCTGTGAACCGTCGAGATTTGGAACAGGGACTTTGCCATGGCTCCAAGGTTGATTGTCATGTTTGAATCCTGTTGGAATGAGGAGGAACACTGTTGGTGATCTCTAGGCTGTCTGTGAACCGTCGAGATTTGGAACAGGGACTTTGCCATGGCTCCAAGGTTGATTGTCGCGTCTGAATCCTGCTGAAATGAGGAGGAACGTTGTCAGTGATCTCTAGGCTGTCTGTGATTCGTCGAGATTTGGAACAAGGACTTTGCCATGGCTCCAAGGTTGATTGTTGCGTCTGAATCCTGCTGGAATGAAAAGGAATGCCGTTGGTGATCTCTAGGCTGTCTTTGAACCGTCGAGATTTGGAACAGGGAATTTTCCATGGCTCCATGGTTGATTGTTGCGTCTGAATCCTGCTGGAATGAGGAGGAGCGTTGTTGGTGATCTTTAGGCTATCTGTGAACCATCGAGATTTGGAACAGGGACTTTGCCATGGCTTCGAGGTAGTCTCTAGGTTATCTGTGAACCGTCGAGATTTGGAACAGGGACTTTGCCATGGCTCCGAGGTAGTCTCTAGGTTGTCTGTGAACCGTCGAGATTTGGCTCTCTTTCTGATGGAGCCTGGTGGGAAGGTATGGTTCCCTTTTTGTTTGTGCCCCTGGATTGTATACAGGGATCGATGTGATCTCACCTATAGGGCAAAAGGTTTCATTTTATATATTTTTTCTTTCAGCGATGCTCTATCATTTCAGCTTTTATATCGCGAAAGTCGTGATTGCCCAATCATTTCGGCTATTTTTCGCGGTGCCTAATCATTTCGGCTATTTTTTTACTCGCTGCTTTTTATTGCGAGTTGCCCAACCATTTCGGCTATTTTGTGTGCATATATTTTACTTGCTGATTTTGTTGTAAGTTGCCCCATCATTTCGGCTATTTCATATGCATTTGTGGCTCGCTGACTTTTCGCTGCTAGTTTAGGATTTGATACCGGTTTAGGCATCAGTATCGCTACAACTGGGATATTGCCAGGAGCGAATCATCATTTGTCTCTGTCGATGTCGAACAAAGGTGGCTTAGCAAACAGGGTTAAGATCCTGTTGACTATGGCTTTTTGATTTTATGAGCCGTAAGGGCCTCTTAAAGGTACTTCTCCCTACGGGTCGTGAGGATCTCGTAGGTGCGTTTTCTCGATTCCTAAGTGTGTGTTCTCTTATAAGTCGTAAGGATCTTACAAGAGTGTTTTCTCCTTATAAGTCAAGAGGACTTGCAAAGGCTGTCCACTGTGTAAACATATCCCTAGTCGCGGGTGGGACTTTGTTAGGAAAATGTTTATTCGCGCCCGTGGATTGTATACAAAGTTTAGCATTGAACCGCTTGTTGGGCAATCTAGGGATTGTGATGGCTTAAGAACAGGTTCAGATCCCTGTAGCTTAAGGCTTTTGAATCTTATGAACCGTGAGGGTCTCATAAGAGGGTTCTCCTTACGAGTCGTGAGGATCTCGCAAGTGTAATTTCTCCTTAGGAATCGTGGGGATCCCTAAGTGTGTTTCTCCTTTGTGAGTCGTAAGGATCTCACGCAGGTGGTTTCTCCTTACAAGGTCGAGAGGACCTTGCAAGTGTCTTTTAGCGAGATTGCGCCCTTTCGGGTTTTCACAAAACTCACCGGTAGTCCTGCTGTTTTTACTCACGGAGCCCTTTCGGGTTTTCATCCGTGCCCATTTCGCTTATGGACGTACAATTTTTTTTTGTCATCCTTGGGATGCTGCGGCCCGTAGTAGTTTATAGATGTCTCGGTCTACAGCCAGTTTTAGGACATAGTGGTCCATCGTTAGTTTAAAGACGTTTCGGTCCGTTTGCCGGCTACTACTTATAGAGTTTAGGCTTAGGAAGATAGCGAGCGGACATAGGCATCGTCATCTATCGTTGACCTAGGCCGTGACTCATCAGGCGTAGTATTTTTTTAGGAAGCAACCGTTTATTGGCCTGAAAGGTCTTTCATCATGCATGTCCATGAGTAGATAGGTTCCACCCTGGTAAACTTTGTCTATGATGTACGGGCCTTCATAGTTCGGCTCGAATTTCCCCTGTTTGGCACGATTGGGGATCATAGGTCTTTTCACTACTAGCACGAGTTCTCCTTGGCGGAATGTTCTCGGCCTAGTCAATCTTTCGTATGAGCGCGTCATCTTTGCTTTATAAGCCTCCAGGTTTTGTTGCGCCATGAGCCGGGTTTCATCAAGGGCGTCGAGCTCCTCAAGCCGAAGGTGAGTATTTTCTTCTTCTGTTAGCTTATAGTGAACCGCCACTCATAGATAGGGTAACTCTATCTCGAGGGGGAGTACCGCTTCTGTGCCGAATACCAATGCATACGACGTTGTGTTTGTGGCCGTTTTGAACGTAGTTCGATTCGCCCAAAGAGCTTCATGCAGTCTCTCATGCCGGTCCTTCTTATTTTTGAACACCGTCTTTTTCATGATCTTGTCAAGGTCTTGTTAAAAGCCTCAGCTAGACCGTTAGCTCGGGGATTGTAGACCGAAGAGTATCTCCAGTCTATATTATGCTCTTGTGCAAAGCGGCTGATCTTGTGGCTTCTGTAGACCGGCCCGTTATCGGAGATAATCCGTCGCAGAGTGTCGAACCGATAGATGACATGTGTCTTGAAAAAATAGAGAATATTCTGCGTCTTCACTTCCCGCAGCGGTACTGCTTCTGTCCATTTGGAGAAGTAATCGGTTGTCGCCAAAATGAATCGATGTCCTCTGGACGATGCTGGTTCGATGGGCCCGATTATGTCGGTTCCCCACATTTCGAACGGCCAGCTAGCCACCGTTGGATGTAGTGGATTTGGATGCTGGGGGATAAAGTCCCTGTGAATTTGGCATAAGTGGCACTGTCAGTCCTGGATCATCGCGGGCCAATAGTAGCCCATCCTTTTGATCTTCAGCTTCATCTTTGGCCCAGCCTGATGAGAACCGCAGAGTCCGTCGTGAGTTTCTTGGACGACTCTCTTTGCTTTTTCCGGCCCCAGGCATCTTAGCCATAGAGAGTCGAACGATCTCTTGTACAGAGTATCATTGACGAAGGCGAAAGACAGAGCTCGTTTAATGAGCTGATGTGTTGAGGATGCATCTTCAAGTGTTCGTCGGGATTTGAAGTAGTCTATAAAGACTTCTCTCCAATCCTTAGCATTTTCCTGATCTTTTATTTGTAGGGACGTTTGCTCGGTCGCTCCTTTTTCTTTGGACGAATCTGGAGATATTTCTGTCGGTGCAAGAACCCGACGGCTTTGCACAACGATCCTCACATCATCGAGGTTCTCGTCGGCCAGTTCTTTATCGAGCTTGGCTAATGCATTCGCCTTGCTATTTTCCGCGCGCGGTATGCTTTCCAGGACGTAGGAAGGGATTCGAGTCAGCAGTTGTTGCACTCTCTCACCTACTTTCAACTCTGGTTTGCACGTTTGATAATCGTCATTTACTTGACTAAAAACCAGCTGGGAGTCTCCGTATATGAGGAGGTTTTCGATTCCCATGTCAACAGCGATCTCAAGACCTGCTATCAAAGCTTCGTATTCGGCTTCGCTGTTTGTCCTCGGCTTTGTCAAGGAAAAGGAAAAGCGCATTATCCCTCCTTGTGGAGTCACGAAGATGAGGCCTACTCCGGATTTGATTATGGGGGAGTTGTGCTTTCGCTTCTTCATAGAAGATGCCCCATCAAAGTAGAGTTCCCATCGGGTATCACTCCCTCCTCTCTCCCTGTCGATCGTGTCAAACGCGTGCTCGTTTGACAGTTCACAATTTAGGGGTGAATCGGCAGGTATCGGATGCTCAGCGAGGAAGTCGGCGATGGCCTAGCCTTTCACTGCCTTGAGAGGTCGGTATGTTATCGAGAATTCTATCAAGAGTAGGGCCTATTTAGCGAGCCGTCCCGTTAGTATGGCTCTTGACATCAAATATTTGAGAGGATCCACCTTTGATATGAGGTGGATCTCATGCGCCAAAGCGTAATGTCTAAGCTTCGTTATCGCGAAGATCAATGGGGGAGTAATTGTTTTCTGCCCCCAGGAGAACTCGGCTCAAGTAGTAGAGGGCTTTCTCCTTCCCTTGGTCGTTTTTTTGTGCCCATAATGCGCCTAGAGAACCCTCGAGGGCGGTTGTATACAGAATGATAGGCTTTCCCTTGACCGGAGCGGTTAGCACCAGAGGATTCTGCAGGTATTGCTTGATTTCGTCCAGTGCGCTTTGGCATTTGCGATCCCAGACGAAAGGGGTTCCCTTCTTCATCAAGTGACTGTAGGGGCGGCATTTTCCGGAGAGGTTAGCTATGAACCGCCGGATATACGCGAGCTTCCCATGGAGAGACCGCAGCTGCTTCAAAGTTCGTGGGGAGGGCATTTCCATAATCGCCTTGATCTCTGACGGGTCGATTTCGATGCCTCGATGTCGTACAATGAACCCTAGAAATTTACCTGAGGAGACTCTGAATGCGCATTTGAGAGGGTTCATCTTCAAGTTGTATTTCCAAAGGCGCTGAAACACGATCTTCAGATACTCCCAATGCTCCTCGTGCGATTTGCTTTTCACCACAAGGTCGTCGATATAGCATTCGACGATTTCATGTATGAGGTCATCGAAAATCTTTGTCATAGCCCTCTGATAGGTAGCGTCGGCGTTCTTCAGACCGAAAGACATCACTTTGTAGCAGAATATGCCCAAAGGGGTCCGGAAAGCGGTATGCTTCTGGTCTTCGGGATGCATCTTTATCTGATTGTACCCTGATGATCCATCCATGAAGGAGAAGACTTCGTGAGTAGACGTGTTATCTATCATCAGCTCGGTAACTGGTACAGAAAAATCGTCCTTCGGGCAAGCTTTATTGAGGTCCCAAAAATCCACGCAGATGTGCACCGTCCTATTTTTTTCATTACTGGGATAATGTTGGAAATCCAGTTAGGGTACTGATGTTGGGGTGCGGCGGCGGCCCGGTCGTCAAACCGACGCCAAATACGAAACAAAAACTTTTACAAAATCGGCGCTACCGCAATACAAATACCCGGATCGTTCCATTAACCGTAAACTAGCAAAATGTAAAAGAGTTTGGAAAGATTATACCGATCGATCCGTGTCCTTCGGTCTTCAATCTCCGAACCAAATTCCCCGCTGCTGCGTCGACGAAGTCTGCTCCCCGATCTCGCTCGTCGATGTGGCACCACATCATTGAATCTTTATACGGGCTCCCGCCTCGAACCGAGGCAACTCGGACATGAAGTTTGCTAGCCGACATGTCCAAGAATGAAGTAGAGAGAGTGTAGAATCTTTTGTCTCAAGGCACCCAAGCGATAGGGTGGAGGTAAATTGGAGTTGGCAAATGAGAAGTGAAGATGTGAAGCATGAAATTTTGCTTGGAAAATATATCAATGTGAGCATGCTAGGGCTCGGCCAATTCAAGAGGAAATTGGCCACTGGGGATGTTAGAATTCACTCTCTGTGAATGGATGATAGGAAATCAAGTGGTGAGCTTTTTTTTTTGCAAACATGAATAATAATTTTTACCAGTACAAATAATTTACCCCCACCATATAAAATCCATTCACCCCAAAAATCCTCCCAGCCACTCAAAACAATGCACAACCACTTTATTTTTGTCGCCACAAAAACACCCCTACATTATAGCTGGCGAAATTGCAAGGAGCCCCCCCCCCCCCCACTGCACACAGCCACCATGCCCATGCCTATGGATTTCAGTGCAGGCAAGAATTTCAGGGAAGGAAAAGCCAAAAGATAATAGTCAAGGTCCACAATAAATAATCATGGAGGGTGATGATTAGGACGGAAAAAGAAAACTGGCAACTCCCAAAGTAATCCCGTAACGAATTACGAGATTACACCTCAACTGTAAATACATACCCACATTTGTATTCCGACCGAATACGATTTCAATGAGACAAAAAAATATTCCTACAATATAATACTAAAATCCGCCTTAATCCAAAGCCCGCTAGTATTATCCGTCCGATCCTGATCCATGCACAAGTGCACGGATATGATCGGACCGTGCCATAAAACCATACGGCCTCTACAACGTTTCGTCCGAACTTAGGAAACTGTCTGTGGGGGACACTAATGACTCATCAATACACTGGCACTGGGTATAACCACTAGCACGTCAGAGGTACTAGCTGTACTTAACTGTTGCCCATGTATTGATCGGAAAGGAGGCTGACGAGCGAACTCATCCAGAAACCCTACTGAGCCTGACAGTGACAATATCCGTACAGTCCGGTCTGTTCGTCTATGAGTATCGCATATAGGGCCTAGGGGGCTGGTAAACGTCAGATCCCCAATAGCGGTATAAGTCGTGTCGGAGAGAAGCCCAGAACACCCTGAGATACTACTGGATGCCTACTAGTAAATCTCGATTACCCTGGCCAGGGATTTCGTGTAATGGCTCTCCTAAACACAGCGCGATCTCACCCCCAATACCGGGAGAGATGAATCCCTGACGATCCGCTCACTGCCTCCATGTGGCTCGGGACTGTACCCAACTAAAACCTGTTTGCATGACTCCTTTGAGCCGTGGTAGGGTAGTAATCAAAGCACAGTGGAAAATCACACGAGACAAATGACGATCTCAGATCAACAGACTAACCTGTACACATGTCACCTGGGAACTGCTATCTGACGATATGTATAATACCAACTAGCATGTTCCCGGCGAGTCCTGTCCGGTGTACTCATAACCCAATGAGCACCTGTATACATCTTAGGTGAACCAACTGACACCAATGGCTTGTGAAACCGGCCACCGCCCCTCGTCGGGGTCTCGACTGTATACACTAGTCTACTCTGGAGTACCGATGCCATGTCTCGAAACTCCCACGACTAGGGACACTTTAAGGATGTGCTTATAGACCCCAGCTCCCACGTATATGATCGCCATCATACTGCTGGCAGTCAAGCAAGAATCATATGGGCTCTATCAACATGCAATAGTAAACTAAAGCATGTACACGATGATAAAGACAAACCAGATAGCATACTATCATCTCGAGTAAAACTGTCATATCGGTATAGGTCCTCCCTCAATCATTGCAATCACGTACCTGCGATCCAATAATTGACTTTGAGGGCACTATATCCAACAACTGAACCTCTTGGATGAAACCGGAGTCGATTAGCTTCTTGACCTCGGCGTTGATGCTCATTTCAAGTTCGAGCCGCATCCTTCTCCGTGCTTGTTTGACCGGCTTAACGTCTGGAGAAATCGCCAATTTGTGGATAGCAATCTCTGGATCGAGTCCCGGCATCTCTGAATAGTTCCATGCGAAGCAGTCTTTATACTGCATGAGCACGTCTTTTAGCGTAGCCACCCTTTCTTCAGACAACAGATCATTGACGAATGTCGGCCGCGGGTCACTTGCCATCCCTAAGTCAATTTTCTTGAGGTTATCTGCAGTAGTATGTATCCCATCTTATAGCTCTTTTAGTGTCGGTGAAAACTCTGAGATCACCTCGTCATCATCGTTTTCGAAGCACCAGGGGAGGTCATCCATATTCTCAGGTTCTTCTTCTGACAGCGTTATCACGTGACAGGTACGAGATCGCTTCCAAGACTGATGTTGGTCTGGTTCTACTCTCGCCGTATACATGGCTTTCGGTTCATGCTTCTGTGGTGGGGTTACCTTCCAACTGCTGGATAGAGCGAACCTGCCTTGCTGATACTGGTCGAAGTCATGTATGACGTAGCAGCCATGGAATCGCTCCCGTTTCTTAGATCGGATATATCCAAGCCCGATCGCTTCCATTCTCCCGTTGGGCAATTTTCGTTGAGTTCCGGGGACGTTCCAGATCCTGTTGTAGAACTGAGATTATCGAGCAGTCTGTTTGAAGGGTACGCCTTGGCGCCTCAACAGCCTTTTTAATCCTTCTGTGTAGTATCTGGGCAGACGGATGGGCTGGAGCCTGTCAAGCATAGAATCGGCACCATGCCAAATTTCTTTCTCCAATTTGGTTTCCGCGGATCGATAAAAGAGGATCGCCTTTTCATCTTTTTGCTTGGGAGGGACGTAGAATGTCTGCAGTTCCTGCACACTATAGGTATCAAGTGCGTCGAGTTCTTTGTAATGCTCTTGCGGAACCATGGCGATTTTCAAACTCCGATCATCGTCAGCGAAGGATTGTATTGATGGCCAAAAAGAAAATACGGCATTGACCTCTTCTTCCGAGTCGCTGTCGAAGACCAGAATAGGGGTGGACGGTCCCGGCTTGTTGCATTGGAGTGGCCCTAAATAAACTATTTCTTCTTCCTCCTCGGTATCACTTCCGAATACCGGAATAGTGGTGATAGCTTTGTTCTTCAGTTTGTGACATCTTTCCGTGTCTTCGAAATCTGGTAAGAAGTATTTTGCATCTTCGTACTTTCGGACTTCATTCACGGAGAATGGGTTCAACTCCCTTGTCACGGTATACTCGAGACCATCCTTGAAATACTTCATACACTGATGTTGTGTAGAAGGGATGATGTTATACTCGTATAACCAAGGCCTGCCGAGCAAAGCATTGTAGCATGTCTTGGCGTCAATGACGTGAAATTTAATGTCCGTGATGAGCAGCCCAAAACGTAACGTCAGTATCACAGACCCGAGCGTCCGTGATGACTGGGAGTCAAACCCGGAGATGGTGATTTTATCACGAGCTAGGTGTTGAACGCTCATGCAGATTTCCTTCAACACTCTTACATTGAGGAGATTGACGGAGGACCCATTGTCAACCAGGATCTTGCCTATCTTAATATCATGACAGTATCCGGAGACATAAAGGGGACGGTTATGCTCGCACGTCCCTAGGAGGAGATCTTCATCGCCGAAGGTGATATCGGCTGTGTGCACTTCTTCCAGCTCGTCCTTCATCTTTTCTTCGGCGAGGAAAGCTTGGAACTGATCGGGCTCTTATAATGCCTTGATCAGAGAATCTCTCACCTCTTTGGATAGCAGAAGGGCGTCGAGAATGCTTAGCTGTGAGGGTATCTTCCTCAGGTGTGCCAAGACATTGTAATCCACCTTGTTTTTCTTGGGCGGGTCCTTGGCTGCCATCTCTTCGACGACTCGATCATCGAGGGCGATATCCTCAGGGATCTTTTCTTTCCACTTATCATTTTTATTCGATCCCTTGTTTGCAGGTCCGAGATTCTTTTCAGGTAGCATACGATTGCGCAGCTGAATGTTCTCACAGCTCTTCGGTTCTTCCTCTTTTCCTGTGGTGGATTCTTTGAAGAGAGGGTTGAGAGTCATTTTTTCTTCAGAATCTCTCCCAAAGGTGAGAACTTGCGATCCTCTGCTATCAACCAAGTGACAGTTGTCGGCAGCTCTTCCTCGTTCGTCTGTCGCATTTTTCTGCTGTCGATGAGCTTCACGCATCATCCTCTTGAAGTGCTGCCTGTGAGCGACATACCCTTGCCACCAATTTTTAAAGGCGTTGCATTCTTCAGTAGGGTGTGCAATCTTCTGATGATATAAGCAGAAGTTAAGATGTACGTCTACTTCATCAAGATGTATACCGCCAGGAGAATTTTCTCTGAAAGAGGGCAACTTCATTCTCATCGATATGGCTTTGGCGAACCTTTTCTTTGTCATGAACCTGCTTTTATTTGTGGAGGATGTACTTTGATCTGGTGGGAGTGTTTTAACCCTTTCGTCCAGTCGCCGGCGTTTGGCCTTTTCAAATATGGCCATCTCGCGCTCTCGATCAGCTTTGCTTTTCAGAAGAGCTTCGTTCAGGAATGCGTAAATTATTTCGTCTGATGGTCCTAGAAGTTCTGGCTCAGGATCTTCCCCCAGTTTCTCTGCATCCAGAGCTTCTTCACCGTTTATTAACGAGTAAGAGATCACATTGCAACTTGCCACATAATCCTCAGGTTCATCCGACGAGTCTTCTCCATTGTCATCATCTCCGTCCTCAAGGACGTGGCTGAGAAATTCTTGGAGTGTGACTGGGGTCCGCGCCTTCTGGTTATATTCTTCCAGCGCGTCAATATGTTTTTGCAGGTCCGTGCGCTTGTCATCAGGCTTCACGGGCTTTTTGGTCATTTTCTTCTTCTTCTAAGACTTTAAAAGCTGGGTGTGGGCGTTTTGACTATCACCACCAATTTTTAGAGTTGGGCGCGGCTTCAGCATTCCCTTGATGACTTCGAGTTCCAGCGGACTTTTCCATTTGATCGTCGGGCATATTTGGAGATCTTTCAGCATTCTTTTCGTTTTGGTTGAAAGAACGACCTCTTATGGAGCTTCTTCTATAAAAGAGCATGATGCCCCGGTGTGTCCGCCTTTTTGAGAGCGTACGGCTGGGGCGGGTTCACTTTCCAATTCTCGGACAGTGCGAATTTGCCCTGTTGGTATTGGTTCTCAATCCACCCTTTGAAGACGAAGCAATCTTCGATTGGATGGCCTATCGCTTGGTGATAGGGGCAATAATTTGGATTATTAGCCTCACCGGGTTGCAATGGGCGTTTTTGATCCGGCAAGTTGATGAGCCTGTTACACACCGCCGGCTCGAACAATCTCCTCGTTTTGTCCCGGGGAAACGAATAAAGGCGCTTCATTTTCTCATTAAAGAATTGTCGTCTCTCGTCTTGGCGATCAGTTAGTTTTGGACCACTGGGCTGCTGTTGAGCGTTGATGAAGAAGGTTGCTTTCCCTTTTCCCTTTTTCATTTCAAGATTCCAGCTTCGAGGAAGACGGTCTATGACTCATTTGGTCCATTTGGGCCAGCTTGTCGATCAAGGCCTGGAAAGTGGTCGGCTTGAAGAACATCATGAATTGGGAGATGGTTGCCTGAGGGTCAAGGGTCCCCACGATCATGCCCATGACAGGAGCCTCATCTATGTGCTGTTCGCACTTTGACCATAGATCCCGCCACCGTATCGCATATTGAACCCATGTTTCGCCTGGCTTCACCCTGGCATTGATGAGTGCCGTGATCGGGGTGCGTTCACTAGCGCTTGCGAAACGTTGGGTAAACATCAATTCCATCTTTGTAAACGTTTTAACGGAGTCGTTCGGAAGCTCTGAGTACCATTCAAGCGCCGTCTCCGCCAAGCTGCCGACGAATTGGCGAAGCAGTAGCTTATCATCCCCTCCAGTGTTGCCGCAGAGAGCCCTGAACTGAGCGACATGTTGATGGGGATTTCCTGTCCCCTTATACACATGGAATTTAGGAATCATGTATCCTGGCGGGTACTTTATTTGATCGTACCAACCCGGATAGGGCCGTCCAATTCTGACGACTTGGCCAGCCGTTTCATTCATTTGATGAGCTCGTATTTGTTGAGCTATATAATCATCGAGCGTGGATTTGGAGATGGTTTCTTCCTTGGCTGTTGACAGAGTCGGCAGAGGATTTGATATTTCTCCTCTGTCATCTCCAATTATTATTGGAGGGTCTTCGGCTGGAGGGTCCGGCTGGAGGGTCCGGCTGGATCATCAGGCCCACCATATCTTGGAATAGAAGGGTCGTTTACTTTATGTTGGCCGCTTGTTCCGCGGCCTCTTTGTCCTTCTTTTCAAGCATCCTTCAAAGGAATTCAGCATCTATTTCCTGCTCACGGCGCTGCTCCGATGATATCTCCGGGCTTGCTTTTAGTCCCATAAGTGTAGCCATGGCTGTCAGCATTTCTTGGAGCTTTTGTTGTTATTGCTCCTGAGCCTTAGTCACTGATCACGTAAGCGGTCGATGACCTGTGGAGATACGGTTATCCTCTTTTCCGGATGCCATATAGTCAGTATGCACCACCATGCCCCCAGACTTAGGGCGTTTAGGCTCAATGCCCTTGACATTTGTCGCAGACACGGGGATTTTCTCCGGTCTTCTCTTTTTGTGGGTCGTCGAAGTTGAGGGGGCCGTTGCAGCGGGCACCCAAACAGATGACACCTTCTGTGGCTTGACAGGGTGATCCCCTTCTCGCTGAACTTTCATCTTTTTCTGTCGGTGGGGGTAGTCTTGATCAATCACTGAGTCTTGGACTTGACGCCAAACCTTGTAAATTTTAGAGGACAGCTGCTGAGGGGGCTGCTCCAGCTTTACCTTTGTAAAGTTCTCTACAGGTGGAGGAGATCTCTTTAGCACGGCCGTCGGAGAGTTCTTGCGCACCTTCCTGAGTGGTTCAAAACTGTTCCCAATTGGAACAGCAGCAACAATTTCTATCATTGGATCTGGCGGTGTCAGTCCAGAAGGGGAACTGCCCCCGGCCTTCCTCACTCGGCGCCAGTGGCGACGTCAAGCATGTCGTGCGGCCGGGATCACCTCCGCTGTTAGATGAGTTTCTTTATGCCCCCCCCCCATTCTGATGAGGGGTTGTTGTTGGTGTCAACGTATCGAAGACTGACGTCCGCTGAGAAGGAATCATCAATCTTGAAAATACCGACTTTTTGGCAGGGGAAGCAGCCTTGGTTACTTCGCATGGAATGGGAGTAGGAGCAGCCAGTCTTGCAAAGACTGATCTTTTAGCAGGAGAAGACGCTTTGACAACATCTTTCACTGGAGTAGGGATGGCTATCCGATTCGGGATGGCCGCCTCAGGTATCGCGGTCTTCTTCATGGGCCTACTTAAGCTTTGGCCCAGTCTACTGAAAACTGAGGCATTGGACTTGGGTGACCCGTTGAGAGGGGACGTGGTGGTTGCAAGCCGATCAAAGACCGACTTCTTCGGAGATTCTTGCAACAGCATTGGGGCATTGAAGCTCGTTGGTGAGATCATGGTCCCAAAGAATAGCCCAGTGGTGGCTTGGGTCACTTGTTCTACCGGCATCGTAAAAAGGGAGGCCGCTTGGGGCCCGTAGGTTACTCCTCCAGATGAGGCAGAATGGGATTTGTTGCAGTTGTTGCAGTTTGTGCAGTTTGAAGCCATTGATCTTCTGTTTTCTGCACGGAGCAAGACACCAAATCTTAATACCTCAAACCCAAGGGCAACCATATTAGACCACGATTTGTTCGTGAACACGACATACGAAATGTGGAGTGGAAAGAGGAAAATGTCCTACCGGGCGTGCCAGAATTTGTTCTCCGCCAAAAGGACGCGACTGGGAGGTTGGGACATCCGGGCCTGAACTTCGAGGGCAGATGCTATTTGGTGCTATCCTTCCACCTCTCCGAAGATTTCAAGTTGATTTATGACACCATATATCGAAGGTTTAAACGGATGCGGCCGATGTAGTAGACTTCGTCAGATTCCCCTTCGTTGAGGGGTTTTTGATTGTGGGGACGCTCTTCCCTGCAGGCGCAAGCCCGTGCAGTTAATTACGCTACCGCATTGCGGTAACCACTTTCTCCTTCTCCGGATAGTCATTTCGTGTCGTGTGTGTTTGTTTTGTTTTTGGTTGCCCGTGGATTGTATACGGAGACTAATTTATGTTGTCGCCCGTAGGGCGTGGATTAGTCCAAATCTGTATTTTCTTAGATTTGGGTTTGGGGTTGGGTTTAAGGATACGTTAGTCTCATTTGAGACTAAGATCAACTTAAACGTATGTTAAGGATACGTTAGCCTAATTTCAGACTAAGATCAACTTAACGGGATCGTTTAGATCCGACAAAAGAGCATTTGGGCTCTATTGTTTAGTTTAGGGACATTGCGGTCCATTAGTTTAAAGAAATTACGGTCCAAGGTTAAGTACATCATAGTCCATGGGTTTAAGGACCCCACAGTCCAAGGTTAAGGACATCATAGTCCATAGGCTTAAGGACCCCACAGTCCAAGGTTAAGGACATCATAGTCCAAGGGTTTAACGACCCCATAGTCTAAGGAATGTTTGGATGCCAGGACCCGTCACCTCTCTGAAGACGTTGAAGGATTACAACGACATATATCAGAGGAGTGCAGAGATGTACCCTTGAACCAATTTTGGTTGGGAGATCTGTAGTCCAATTGGGACTAAGATCTGAGATTTATGAGCATATGGGCTCAATTAATCTAAATGAGGGGTTTATGGTCAACTTGGGCTCGGCCCACTCAGTTAAATGTTAAACATTTGACAATGCTGAGCATTGATTTGGGTTCTGACGGCCTTTCTGTCTTTTATTGAATGCTGAGCATTCATCATAACTCTGGGCTTTATTTATAGAACAATTTATGTTCTTTTTAGCGCACACGTGAGGAGCACGTGGCGCGCTTGGTGCTTTGCTCCAGTCAAAGAGCGCAGATCTCTTCTGCTGGGTAACGCACACGTGAGGGGCACGTGGCGCACTTGGCGCTGTGCGCCAGATTTAGAGCGCTAAGGCGGTTCTGCTGAGTAGCGCACACGTGAGGAGCACGTGGTGCGCTTGGCGCTGAGCGCCAGTACATGAGCGCAAAGCGCTATTTGATCAGTTTTATGATCTGAGAAATAAATTATCGTTCATAAGAGACTTTGTCTCAAGATTCTAAGAACAAAGTTCTTATTTTATAGGAGATGTTTCAATCTCTTATTTTGGTGAAAGGCTTTGCCTTTATGGATCTGTAATCCTAAAAGAATTGAATTATTCTCCCCCCTTTTTATAATGAGATGTTCATGATCTCTTTTTGTAAGAATACCTTAGTCTTATAGATCTATGATCTGTGAGAAGAATTATGTTCTTCTTCTTTAATAAGATTTTTCTTATCTCTGTTTTTTTACCTTGAAGAAAATTTCTTCTTCTACCGAAAGCTTGCTCTTCTTTATGAGATTTCTCAAAGTTTATAGGGGGGTTCCTCTATTTTTTCTTTGTCCATTCTCTTTTTTCTCTCTATCTGAGACTTGAAGTCTTGAGCCTTTATATAGGGCAGGCTGATTTGTTCAATCGGTTAAGGAGATCTTTTCACCGATTGATTTGGGGATTTCCCCACCGTTGGATCTTTGATCCAAGAGCTTCTGATTTACAGAAGGTAATTTTCTTGTTTTTAACAAGATTGGGAAATCTTTCCCCATACAGAATTTATTCTGTAATTTTGGTGATTTTTAATCACCATTAGATCATTGATCCAACGGTGCTCTGATTTACAGAGCACAATCTTTTTGTTTGGAAAGATTTTGAGGAATCTCTCCATAACAGAATTTTATTCTGGTTAATTGATGATTTTTAATCATGTTCGTTGGATCTTTGATCCAACGGTGGAGAACATTTAGTTCTAGCGCTAGCGCACTAGTGCTTTGCACGCGGTGCGTTGCTTAGAGTGCAGAGCAGTTAGCGCTAGCACACAGTGCTTTGCACACGGTGCGTTGCTTAGAGTGCAGCGCAGTTAGCGCTAGCGCAAACGTGCTTTGCACGTGGTGCGCTGCTTATAGTGCAGCGCTCTTAGCGCTAGCGCACACGTGCTTTGCACGTAGTGCGCTACTTAGGGCACAGAGCACTTAGCGCTAGCGCACACGTGCTTTGCACGTAGTGCGCTACTTAGGGCGCAGCGCACTTGGCACTGCTATGAAGCGTTGCTTCATATCAAAATTTGAAATTTGAACAGATCTTTGCTCTGATTGGGGGAAAAAGGAATTATCAACGTGTGAGAGCAAGACAGTATCACAATACAAGTCTACATGTTAAGACAAAGAGCAACCAGATAGCATACTATCTTGTCGAGAAAGAAAGTCCTCTCTATATATGTCCAAGCATTCACTATAATATACAATCATGTACAATAATGGCCTCTAGGGCATACATATAACTAACACAAAGCCCCAGACCTCACCTCATTCACCCATCACCAACCTCAACCGCAGCACCCACCTCGTCACCACATCCCTCTTCAACCCCCAACTCCGGCCATTTCCTTCCCCTTCTTCCACCTCTCAACCAACCGAGCTTATCCCCGTACCTTTGCCGAACCCATCATCTTTTGATTGCCCCAAGTAGTGCAAGGCAACGAGATCCTTCATCGTCGCAACGCCCAAGCTCACAGCAATTCGACTCTCGACTGCATCCCTCGTCAATGCAACTCCAGTCATCACCTCACGCACTGCCACCATCTTCATCTTCATCACCTTCATCGTCGACAGAGCAGCCGCTGTCAAGGTAAAGGCTGTTGCTGCCAATGATGATGATGGTGAGATTGCGAGTTTATGATGTTAAGAGAATTGATCCGCCTATTTATAAATGCATGCACTTTTCTTCGGGGATCCTGCAGCAACAATGAAGGTGGAGCGCAACTCGAACCCTAGTTTTGATCATGCATGTCGTTTCGTTTACCGTCGTGTTGTGTTTATCATCTCGAGGCAAGTTCTAAACTTGCAAAATGCTACTTTGTTTATATCAATATTTATATGATTAATTATAGTGCATGTACATTAATGTTAGCATCAGTCTGTATCAGTATCAATAATAGTTTTATCTAGTTGCATGCCGGTTCACCACAACATTATTATAATTTTATATCAGTTCAGTAATCTTTATCTAGATTGCCATATACCTGGTAGCAGATGAAAAATGGTTATTATAGATAGATACATATACATCCTGGACGTTAGTCATGTTTACCATATTTAGGTATTGGTTACAGTATTCAATCTGTTATCTATTTTGGTTAATATATATTGCCTGACTTGTATACAAGACATTACTAGACCTGTTATTTGGACTATTACTAATGCCGACAATCCTGACTTGTTGTCCCGACGGATGTGACTTGTTGTCTACATAGACAAGACATGTATCTGCTTGATCCTGTGTTGGTATTAGATTGATATCATCAATACCTGACTTGGACACAAAACCTGAGGGTAAGGGGAAATCAATAATGAAACCTGACTTGTAACTCCACGGTTTGATACTTTCAAGAGACTGATCAGTCGATATGGGCTTCGGCCCCGGAATGGTGATGCTGACATCATTCGTCTGTACATGATACCCTATTTTTACTGCTTAGCGGCACGTCACGGATTCAGCCCCGAGGGTCTTGATCGTGGTCCCGGGCAAGCACGAGATACTATTGAATTAGATCGACGATTCCATTTAATTGATTTCAAAGACTTGTAGAATAAATAACGTAGAAGCACAGACTTTAGGATACACATCACATACCTATACCTCACTGTTTTATACCTGTATTTATTATTTACACTCATGTTTAATCATAGCATCATATCCTGGTTATTACTATTGTTTTGATATTTATGACGCACTGACGTCTGGGTTTTGTATGGCCCAGATACTTGACATAGCATGTGAGTATTCAACAGGATCGCCGATCAGTGAGGACCGCCTCATTGATATAGCTCTTATGCGGGTTAGCTATTCCTTGGATCTTTATTGCTTCCGCTATCTTTTCCAGTTATTGTTTTAGTGGATATTGGACATGTGATAGATAGATTTAGTACTATATTGTTCTTGATTACTGATTGACCGCCTTAATGTGACTATGGAAGGATGTTTCCTTACCGTAGGTAGCATGGTTGGCTCTGTCACATGCCGTATTTACGTATTTTGGGAAGCGGGGCGTGACAGGGTTTGTTGGTATCAGAGCCATAGGTTTTAGATTAGCTGGGTTTGGTTACTTTTGTAGTTGGGTATTGGACCTAATACACTAACCAGAAAACCCAGAATTTTAGGAACATGTCATGCCACATTATTGTCTTGTCATTCAAATTCTTGAATCTTATCTTTCTCTTAACTCTTTTATTTTGACGATATGGAAATGATATTGCATCTCGGGTTGGAATCCTTTTGGTTCCTTATTGTTTCTCCCATATTATTCCCTCGATTCTGATAGTAGGATTTGGGCTACTTGAATGGAGATATATAGTTGTAACTATATACCGCGGCATGGTTACAATATGGTACTCTATATAGGTAACCTGGAGTCCTATTTCAATTCATTTTCTTGACTTATGTTCATAGTACTACTTTGTTTCTCTCGGTTTCATTTCTTACGAATTTATGCCTTATCGCGAACTTGAAACAACCACGTTATATCTTTTCCCTTGTCCCGTAGTGACCAGTCCGTCTGCATTTCGAAGAACAAGGAGAAACATAGGAGAGTATATGATGATTGCAGTAGTTCGAGATTAACCTCAGCGGGAGCTGGTACAGACCGCTTCAAAGACGATAAGATGTAAGATGTTTGTGTAACGACTCTAAAATCTTTGTACGGAAAATTTTATGTTAATATACAAGAAATGAGTTTTACAGCCTGAGTTTGAGTTATAAGTTACTTTTGTTAAATATTAGCAAGAAACAGCTTGTAGCTCACTGGTAAAGCCTTACAGTGCTATGACGTAGCTCCTGTGTTCGATTCTCATCAGACACGTTATTTTTTTTTTTGAATTTTTTAACTTTTTGGAAGTCCAAAAGATTGCACGTGCAATACACAGGGAAATGAAAAGTTCAAAAAAATCAAACATATGCAAAAGGGTTTAAATACTGTGTTGATCAAGTGGCACGAATCTCGAGGAAAATGTCTCAAGATCGACCGGGCAATATCACCAAAGAACTGGTGGGGACGGTCAGATGAAGCCCAATTTGTCCCGGGCTTTGCACACACACCTCTTCACCTACCCCTAACTCCCCTGCACTGTTTGATTTCCCTCCAATAAAACAAAGACCTTTCAATTCACAATTTATCACAATTTTAATACTTTTAATCCATACTTTTAATTCCAAAACCCTAATTCTCCACTATAAATACCATCCCCTACCTTGGCTCAGCACCATTCTGAAAATTATAGCCAAAACTCGCTAAAAAGTTTCTAGTGCAAGTGAAATAAAGAGGAGTTAGCAGGCAAGTTGGTTCCGGCGAAGATCGAAGACAATTTCGGAGCTCCCGCGACGCCACAAAGTTCAACCCTTCTTCCTAACCCTCTCTTTGAAACTCCTAAATAGTAAGCCCCTTCCGATCTCTCTTTCTCTTCATTGAAATTCCATTTTAAAACTTATATCGGTAAGTGGAGTTAATACCGATATCATTTTTCTAAACCCTAAAAACTCCTTCTCCTTTATTCTTTGATCAACCAAGTTTTTACACAATACTTGTAACCTTAAACCCTAATGTTTAAAATCAAATTTCATCAAAATTCTCATGTGTAATAACAATAGTAGCACTTTTTCATTAAAATACCTTGAACTTTATAAACACCTCTTTTAGTATTTGTTAAAACAATACCTCAGGAAAACATCACGGGGTAACGACCTACCCCACACGCACACTTGGTTTCATAGCACGATACTCTTTTGTATGTATTTTCGTTTCGAAGAAAACTTTACAATAAAATACCAAGCGGAATTTCACATCCTTTGCGATTACGCATCTACAATCCTCTTTAGGTGACCCTCTAATGGATGGTGCAGATTATCGCACATCCTTAGGCTAGTTGAGTGAGATGCAGACCTTCTCACGGAGCATTCAATCTCGAAAGGATTTAAATATGATTTTTAAGAAATACGAATTTTCTAAATAAAATAAAATTATTTTTAAAATTATAATTATAAAAAAATTATAAATACATATTTTCAAAATATAATAAACCTATATTTTTTCAAAAATGAAAAGATTAACAAATGTTAATAAAATACCATCAAGATACCAAAAAGGCAAGTTTTACAATAAAATACCATGAACTTTCCGAGCTAAGTAATTATCACTAAAATATCCAATACTTAAAATCCACACTTATGAAAACCCTAAGTAATACTAACCACCCTCGAGGTTTATTTTAATCTATATTAATATATTTTTTCATAAAACCCCCTTGAGTTATATAAAAACAATATTAAAGGACTTTAATAAATATAGGTTTAAGCGAGATCAATTCTCTTGATCCTAAGGGAGCCGGAGAAAGTGAGTTCTTAGCTATTTAAGGTAGAAAACTTAACAAGGTTATCAATGGTTATTGTCTTGGAAAAATACACAAATCCTGCCGTCCATGTACGGCAGTTACCGATGCTCCCGAACCTAATTCAAGAGCTAAATCTGTTTACAAGTATCTGACTCAGTCTGAGTCCAGTCTCAAACCTGAATACAACATCAAATAAGAACTTGAATACTTGAATCCAAACATCAATATCAAATATGTATACTTGACTTGACTTGACCGAACCACGGTTATAACTTGAAATGACTACTTAAGCACATGACTGCATTCTGAACATGACAACTTGAACATTTGTATCCATGGTTTTGGCAAGACTTGTAAATATAATCTATGCAATATATTATGCGGGGATAAAGGGGTAGATTGGTACGGAACGTATATTGTGGCACAAGAGGTCACTTAAAAGACACCTACATGAATTCTCGTGCCGTTGTCCCGTAGGTTATGACGGGGCCTTGTACTACATGTTACCATAGTCCACAGGGTAAGATGGACTCCTCTCGTATACATGAATACCTTCTGTATCAAGCTACAAACAACCACGTTATAATAACTATCATATATCGAAAATCAATCATAAACAACTTACCTATTCATTTCACATTACATGTTATATTCTCTTTCTTTCTTTTGGGACTTACCGAGCGCTAGTTTGCTGACGACATTCATTTCTATTTCTTTCTTTGGAATATTCGTCATGAGGGCAGGACTCTCAGAAGATCGAGCCTAGCCAGGAGGACTTGGATCAGTTTGCGGCATAGCCAAACTTCTAGTTCCTTATACTTACTTTCATTTTGTATGCCATTATTTAGGCACTGCTTATTATCATTATATCTTTTCATTCTCAAACAGTTGTATGTAAAGATGAATGTAAATAAAGTTGTTGTTTATTTTATATCACTTGTCATTCTTGTTCATTTTATATATTGCTTAATTACACTTAACGTATTTATTTCTTAGTAAATATGTTGCGTCCTGCCACGTTACCGTATCCGTCTTCTGGGAAGCAGGCCGTGACAGGTTTTGTTGGCGGCCCATGCAGGTCAGTTATGCATGATGTCTTAAGCAATATATCATAAGAATTATAAGAATCAACAACTATACATTCCTTACATTTCAAATTTCTTGAATCTATCCGAACCATTCCTTTTTCTATCAAGTTCATGGATTCTCCCTACAACACCAGTACCAATGTCAATGGTAACACCCCACCGCCTACTCTACCACCACCACCTACCGTTGTAGTTCCTATCAATGGGCAAACGGTACTACTTGAGGCTATCAAGAGCCTGTTGAAGGGTCGGTAGCTGCAGAATGCTATCCTCATGCACCACCCCGAAGCCGAGGCACCCGGAGTCAAGCAATTCTGGGCATTGCATCCAAAACATTTCTCGGGAAAAGAGAGCCGTCTGGAGGCAGAAGAATGGGCGCAATCGATCAAAGATGATCTGGCAGCAGCACAAGTGCCAGATATTGCCTGGGTGAGAGTTATGAAGCTGAAACTGACCGACAATGCCAAAGTCTGGTGGAAGACTAAGGAAAGCCATCTCACCCAACCGATCGAGTGGAAGACATTTCGCGATCGATGCGAAGTACTTCCCTGAGATTGTCCGTTTTGACATGGAGCAGCAATTCATTCATTTACAACAAGGCTCGATGTGGGTCAAGTCTGTGGATGAATATGATGCCGAGTTTACCATACTTAGCAGGTAAGATATTGTCTCAAATTCAAATTCCTGATCTCACTCATTACACTGCTAACATAAGGTCGTAACAGATTCGCTGCACACCTGATTTCTACTGCTGAGATCCGGGCACGACGATTTCAGCATGGGTTAGACCCAGAAATCCAAGCCGCACTCGCTACAGAGGATTTCCCAACCCATGAACTTGCTCTGAAGGCTGCCCGACGCTATAAGACAGTTGTGAAGAAGAAGGGCAGACCGCAGACTGCCGGTGTGAAACGTCCTGCCACTCAGATGACAAGAGGAGCCTCTTCTAGGCTAACATTTGCACCAAGGAGACCGGGAGGATCATTTAACCGGTCCAGTCCAGACTTTTGTTTTTCTTCAAGAGGAATGGACACCCGGCGAAGGACTGCAGGCGTGCAAATGGCCTGTGTTTGATTTGCGGTGCTTCCACTCATGCCATAGGAGCATGTCCTTATCGTTTCAACCCAACTCCAGCACGTAGACCCGCAATCACAGTTCCACAGTGGCCAGCCATTCAGGCTCCTGCACCACGCTTAGCTCTCCCTGCACCCGCTCCATGTGGACCTCCTGCACAGTCTTAACATCAATTCCATCAGGCATAGAGAAACTGTCACGCCCCGCTTCCCAGAGTGCGCTACGATCGGCACGTGACAGAGCCAACCATGCTACCTGTGGCTAGAAAATATCCCTCCACAGTCACATTACGGCTGTCTATAAGATATCAAGAACAATAAAAAATAAATAATCTATCTAGTACATGTCCATCTGCCAGAATAAAGAGTCAAAAGATAATATGCGGAAGCAATAAATCCAAATAACAATAACAATCTGGAAAGTACGTCCCAAATACGAGCTCACATCAGGAAATGAAAATGCTAAAAGAAAACTAAACTAAAATACTAACAGGATCCTCACTGCTCGGCCTGTCGACTGAAGTACTCCTGGTCGGCCTGCGTGAGAAATAAAGGATCTGGGCCATGCAAACCCCAGACGTCAGTGCATCATAATATCAAACAATAATAAATGAACATGATACAAGAGATATGCAGGCATGAGTATAAACGATAACATGAATACAACCAGTAAACATGGATATGCAACAGTGAAGTGTATACGTGCAGGTGAAGTGCAGTGAGTAATCTAAACTATACTGCTGGGTTATCTATTCTAAAGTCTTTGAAATCAATTAAATTAATCGTCGATGTAACTCAATAGTATCCCGTGCATACCCGGGACCACGGTCCATACTCTCGGGGCTGAATCCGAGACGTGCCGCTAAGCACAAACAGGAAACATGTACAGGCGAATGATGTCAGCAACATCATCCCGAGACTGGCCTACCCCCCAAAACTGATCGGTATAAGCGTCGAACTGTTGAGTTACAAGTCAGGTTTCATCATTGATTTCCCCTTACCTCCAAGTTATGTGTTCAAGTCAGGTATTGGTAAATCTGGAGCTAATGCCAACACAGGATCAAGCAGGTACAGGATTGTCTATACAGACAACAAGATATATCCATCGGGACAACATGTCAGGATTGTCAGCATTTGAAATAGGATCAGGTAACATGTCAAGTAATGGTGTATCAGGTCATGTCAAGTAGTGCACAGTGTAACATATGGGTGTCCAACAGTAAAATGTAGCAAGTATGGAATCACGGTAAAAGTACGGATGTACGGTAAAAGCATGGATGCGCAAATATCTATCAGGGGTTACATCATGACTATGTAGGATGCACCTTATCACGCATGGGGTACTAATGTAACAGTAATATGAATTAATACGACATGGCATGCAACTAGATATATAGAATTAATGGTATGGATACAAAATAAAACACAGATGCATAATTATCTATCAAGGGTTACATCATAATTATGTAGGATGCACATTATCACGCATGAGGTACTAATGTAACAGTAACATGAAATAATATGATCTGTAGATGCAACTATACATATAATAAATGATATGGATGCATACGGGTATCCGAACACAGTAAATAATTGATATGGATGTACGATGCAATCAACATGTGATATTTTTATTCATATGGATGCAAAATATGTATTATAGCATGAAGCAAGATTAACTTGCCTGAACGGATCACAACGGGGTGCGCACGCTGCGTCCGACGTCGGGTAAACGCCGCAACGCACACACGGCACACGGGACAAGTCCAGGCAAAACAAGAAGGTGACCACGCTAGCTGGGAACATCCACTGGATTACTCGGATCGTCGGCAGCGGCACGGCTCCGACGGTGATCACCGGAAAATACGAATCAAGAAAAGAGAAGAAAAGAAAAGAAGAAGAAGAAAGAAAAGAAGAGAAGAGGGAGGTCTGGGTTTAGGCTCTGGGTTAAAGGAGAAGGCGAGGGAGTGACGTCGACGATGAACCGTCGAAGGCGAGGATGCAGGCGAGGTTTTCCGGGGAGGCAGTGGGTGCGGGTGTGGTTGCAGTGGGCTCGGGAGAAGAGAGTGGTTGAAGGGAATGAAGGGTTACCTACGACGGCAACAAGGTTTCGGGAGGCATCGTCTATACCAAATTAAAATTTTGCCGATTTAGATAACCCTAACATAGATCGTTAACTTGAAATATACGGAAAGCAATATGCAAACACTTTGCAACTAATAGTGAGCAAGGAATACAACCTTTGTAGACCGGTCCTTCACTTCAAATAGCTCCGTGTAGTAGTCCCCTCCGCTGCGATCTCAAGCTCCGGACTCTAGAGAGGCCCCGTTGAAGAAACGAACGTGCTTGCTTCGAAGATTTCGAGGCCGAAGATGATCTACGTCGGGGAGACGCTAACTCAAGCTATTCCTTCACTAAGTCATGAACTTTGTGAAAAGAACACCCTATACTACATGGCAAGTAGTAGAGGATGAAGAAGTAGGAAGTGGGCTCACTTTAGAATTTATTTTCTCACACTTTATCTCAAACCACCATTGAAGCTAGCAAGATTTTTAGGAGGAAGAAGAAGAAGAAGAAGAACTCATCTCATGAGTTAATCCAAATGAATCATAAGTGAGGTTAGAAATGCAATCAAGGGTTAAGCATGTCATGCTTAACCCTTGTAGAGAGTTAACCACAAGCTATGGTTAAAGGTTAGATCAAAAATATCTCAATCTAGACAAAAGGATTGGATAAAGTCAAAGAAGACATGAAGCTTCTACAAGCTTTCAATAATTATCAACCATGACAAATGTCCATACTTTTTGAATAACTTAATGATAAATAAAAACCATAATCTTAACTCTAGCATGGTTTAGTCTCTATAAACCTTAGTTGCATATTTAACCAAGCATGATACATTTAACATATATCACATATACATCAATGTATCCTAAAGTGAGAAAAGAAATCATAAGTGAGCTAATACTAGTTAATGTAATGTAATATATCAAATATATAATTATACATTAAATTATTAAATCAACTCTTGATTTAATAATCCGGCTATAACCGACTAATATCATGTGTAACAACTTATCGAATCAACACTTGATCTAATAACCCGGCTATATTCCATACAACCGATCAATGTCACGAATCGCAAGAATAGAATACAGTATCTCATATCATATCAATCTCGGTCCCGCACATATCACATATGTGCTCCTACTCCGTTACTCTTGAGACAGGAAACCCCTGTGTAGGACTCTAATGACTCGTCAATACGCCGACAGTAGGTGATGATCATATCAAACACCCACAAGCCGCAAGCGGTCTGCTAAACGTAACGGCCATCCGGGTATTGAGCGATCAGAAGATCAACAAGCAAGCCTGCTTACACTCCTGCAAATCCAATCAGTAACACTACCGTACAGTCCGGTCTCTTCGTCTGATATGTCGCATATCTCGTCTAGGGGTGGTAAACGTCAGACCCCAGTAACTCGATAAGTTGTGTCGATATGAGGCTCATAACTGGTCGAGAAACTACTGATAACACTTACCAGTATATCTCTGAAACTGCCTTGGCCAAGGACTTCCTGTTATAGCCAATCGAACACGACGCAACATCAACTCCCTATACCGGGAGAGACGAAACCCCTCCTATCGCTCATTGCCTCCATATGATTCGGGACTATACCCAAAAGCCACCGTTTTGCACGCCCTCTTGGACGTGGTATGATGGAAATCAAAGCACAGTGGGAATCACACAAGACTCTATGACAATCTCGGGTCTACAGACTAACCTGTACCAGTGTCACCAGAGAACTACCATCTGACGTGAGGTATAATACCATCTAGGAGTTCTCGGCGAGTCCGTCCAGTGTACTCAGTCTCCACTGAGCACCTGTATACTGTCTCTGATGTCAAACACCAATGGATATGGGATCATCCATCGCCCATCTACATGGGTCGAGAGGTTATACACTAGTCTACTCTGGTATATCAATGCGCTGTCTCGATACACCTACGACTAGGGACATTTGAAGGATGTACTTTACGACTACATTGTCCCTACTAGTATGATCTGCATCATAGTCCCGGTAGTCAAGTACTCATCCTAAGGGCTTTATCAACATGTAACATAGAGACAATCAGAGTACATGTTAAGATAAAGAGCAACCATATAGCATACTATCATGTCGAGCAAGAAAGTCCTCCCTATATATGTCCAAGCATCCACTACAATATACATCGTATGTACAGTAATGGCCTCTAGGGCATACATATCACTAACAGGGAAGAGAGAAAGAGGTGAGGAGACAGGGATGGTGACGAGGGCAGGCCGACGAGGTGGTCGGCGATGAGGGGCGACGGCGACAGAGGAGGTGGCCGCAGTGGGTTCTTGAAGTTAGGGATCAGGGTCGGTTCTGTGCAGCGAGGTCGGGTGATGGTTTGCAAGTCAGGAAAGAAGAGAGAGGAGGAAGGAGGAGGAGGTGAGGTGACGTCGGCGACGACGATGAGGCTACGGCGACGAAGTCGGGTGGTGGGTTTTGGGTTGTCGTGGGTTGTCGTGCGGGGAGAGGAGAGAGAGGGAGGTGACCGAAGGAGATGAGGAGGCGAAGGAGGAGAGACGGGGTGCAGGCGACGGGTGAAGCGTGAGTTAGGGTTAGGGTTCTGTGGGGATCTCGTGGACGAAGCGGCAGGGATTTAAAATGAAGAAGAAGATGAAGAAAGATAAGGGAGGTTATGTTAGGGGAAGGCGGTGACGGAATCACGCGCGAGAGGAGAGAGAAAGAGCATTCGAAAGGAGAAAGAGAGAGAGAAAATTCTGTTAAAATATTTCTTTAAAATTTAAAAGAATATTTTTCATTGTAAAAATTTAAACGTACAGTTAAAAATATAATATTAATAAATTTTGATATTTTGGCAAATACAAAAATAGTCCAAAACACGCCCAGGTCGGGTCTAAAAATCCAGTTTTAAAATACGGAAAATATACGTGTCAGCCAAGATCAAAACAGGATATCCGTGTCACGAAAAAGCATACCCCCAAGAACGGATGCATGCATGTGCACGTAGCCATCCAAACGAATCCGTTTCACTGAACGGGACGAGACCAAGATGCGCGGATGTTACGACAGGGCTAGGGGTATCATGCAGGCCATGCTATATGTTTGTAAAATATCTTACTTGACTTTATTTGTTTTATTAAAAAAAATGCCGATGCCAGTTATAATGCCAGTATGCAGTATAAACAATATGAATGTGCACGGATCCACGTAACAAGTTGGGATAAATGATAAACAGGAATCAAGACGGGTTTCCAACAAGCGGGTCGGGTCGGATGCAAATATAGATGTCAAATACACTATTCGCAGCCAAAACACAGTAAATCAAGAAAATACCATAAATAAAGAAATACTCAAAATAGAACTGGTATAAATGAACTAGGGTGTTACATTATACCCAACTACAAAAGAATTTCATCCTCGAAATTCCCGCAACAAGAAAAGATAAACAATCATGAACTTATAAGAAAAGATTTGGAAACTTCTGTCGAATCTCGTCTTCTCGTTCCCAAGTCGATTCTCCATGCGAGCGATTCCCCCATGAAACAAGTACGAGCGGGATAACCTTGTTCTTGAGGACCTTTTCTCTTCGATCAAAAATCGACATCGGTCGTTCCTCAAAAGTCAAATCCTCCCTTACAGTCAGCTCCGAATGATCTAGCACGTGTGTTTCATCTCGAACATACTTACGGAGTTGAGATACATGAAACACATCATGAACATTCGCCAAAGATGGTGGTAAAGCCAATCGATAAGCCACTTCTCCAACACGCTCCATAATCTCGAAAGGCCCCACGAATCGAGGACTAAGCTTGCCTCGACTCCCAAAACGAATCACTCCTCTAGTCGGTGATATCTTCAAGAATACAAGATCGCCAACAGCGAACTCTAGAGATCTTCTCGATGTATCAGCCCAACTCTTCTGCCGATCTTGTGTTGCCATCATGTGATTTCGGATGGTATTCACATTCTCTACTGTTTGCATGATCAAATCCGGTCCCAACAATCTTCGTTCTCCAACATCATCCCAACAAATGGGTGAGCGACACTTGCGACCATACAACGTTTCGAATGGAGCCATCTGAATAGTCACCTGAAAGCTGTCATTGTACGAAAATTCCACCAAGTGTAGATGATCCTTCCATGAACCCTTGAAGTCTAACATGCAAGCTCTCAACATGTCTTCAAGAGTTTGGATCGTTCTCTCTGACTGGACATCTGTCTGAGGATGATAAGCGGTGCTAAACTTCAGTCGCGTCCCCAAACTTTCTTGTAAACTCCTCCAGAAGTGTGATAAGAATCGGGTATCACGATCGAAAACGATGCTTACAGGTACTCCATGCAATCTCACAATCTCCTGCATATACCGTTCTGTTAATGCTTCCATTGACTGACCAACTCGAAACGGTATGAAATGAGCTGCCTTGGTCAATCGATCAACAATCACCCAAACTGCATTGTTGCCCTTCGGACTCCACGGTAAAGCTGTCACGAAATCCATGGTTATATGTTCCCACTTCCATTGAGGAATCGGAAGTGGTTGCAATAAACCAGCAACCCTTTGATATTCAACCTTAACTTGCTGACACACTAAGCACTTCGCTACAAAGCGAGTGATCTCCCTTTTCATACCTTCCCACCAGAAATGCTGTCATAGATCACGGTACATCTTCGTGCCTCCCGGATGTACAGAATATGTGGAACTGTGTGCCTCCTTCATAACTTCTTCGTGAATATCTCCTTTCGGCACACACAAACGGCTACCATATCGCAACGAACCATCTTCATGAATCAACAAGTCCGTTCGCAGTCCCGCTACAACCTGTTCTCGAAACTTCTGCAATCTTGGATGCTGTGACTGCGCTACTTTAATACTCTCGATCAACGACGACTGTACTCGTAGCTGCATTAACTGTCCTGAAGAATGCGGTAACACGATCTCCAACTCGAATCTCTGAAAATCATCGATAAGCTCCTTCTGTACAGTCAACATCCGAATTGCTGGCAACCGACTAAGCGCATCCGGCACTACATTAACTTTCCTCGGATGGTACTTAAGATCAAGATCAAAGTCAGCCATCAGCTCCAACCATCTACGCTGCCTCATGTTAAGTTCTTTCTGTGTGAACACATACTTTAGGCTTTTGTGATCGGTGAATACTTTGACCCTTTCGCCCAATAAGTAATGTCTCCAAATCTTCAAAGCGAAAATCACTGCTGCAAGCTCCAAATCATGAGTTGGGTAATTCTTCTCATGGGTCTTCAATTGTCTTGATGTGTAAGCTATAACTTTCCCATGCTGCATCAAAACACATCCCAAATCTTTCCCAGATGCGTCGCTGTGAATCATCAATCCTCCGGAACCGTCTGGTACGGTCAAAATAGGAGCAGTTATCAATCTTTGCTTCAACGCCTCAAAAGCTGACACACAACTATCCGTCCACACGAACGGTACTTCCCTTCGCGTAAGCTTGGTCAAAGGCTCAGCCAAGCGAGCAAAAGTCTCCACGAACCTTCTGTAATATCCGGCAAGCCCAAGAAAACTTCTGATCTCTGCTACGTTCTTCGGAATCGGCCAATCTTGAACTGTCGTAATCTTCTGAGGGTCAACGGCAATTCCATCTCCGGATACGACGTGCCCCAAAAACTTCACTTCTTCAAGCCAAAACTCGCACTTGCTCATTTTCGCATACAATCTTTCATGCCTCAATGTCTGTAGTGCGATCCTCAAGTGTTCGGCATACTCTTCAAGGCTCCTCGAGTAGACCAGAATATCATCGATGAACACCACTATAAACTGGTCCAAGAACGGTGAAAAGATTCGTTTCATCAAGTCCATAAATATCGCCGGTGCATTCGTGACTCCGAAGGGCATTACCAAATACTCGTAATGTCCATATCGAGTTCGGAACGCAGTCTTGCAAATATCCTCTAATTTAACTCGGACCTGATGATATCCGGATCGCAAATCCAGCTTTGCGAATACCCTCGCGCCACTAAAGTTGCTCGAATAATTCGCCAATGCGAGGGATCGGGTATTTGTTCTTAATAGTCACCCGGTTTAATTCTCGATAATCGATGCACATCCTCCTTGTGCCATCTTTCTTCTTGACTAGAAGAACTGGAGCTCCCCAAGGTGAATTACTGCTACGAATCCAACCCTTCTCTAGCAATTCGGTAAACTGCTTCTTTACTTCTTCCAACTCCACTGGTGCCATCGGATAGTACGCCTTTGAGATTGGCGCTGCACCAGGAACAAGATCGATCGCGAACTCCACATCTCGTTTTGGTGGTAAACCCGAGATGTCCTCGAACACATCCATGAACTCTCGAACTACAACTGGCGCTTCCTCCTTATCAACTTCCATCGACGAAAGAACGGCGCTTGTCGACCTAGCCCTAAACTCGACTGGCCCGACAGAACTGCTACCTCCAGCAAAAACAAACTCCGGATGTCCGGGAATCTGGAAAATCACTTTCTTTGCCCTGCAATCAATGTGAGCGTGGAAAGTGCCGAGAAAGTCCATTCCCAAGACAACATCATAACTGCCAGTATCGATCACCAAGAAATCTACAAATAACTCTCGCCCGCAAATAACAACAGAACAATCCTTGCACTCGCTACTAGATATGATCTTCCCATTCCCAGTGTGTATGTCCCAGCAAAAAGACAGGGTCGTGCAAGCAATCGAGTGTGCAGCAATAAATTTGGACGACACAAAACAATGGGATGCATCAGAATCGAATAATGCTAATGCGGGAAAATCATGAACAAGTAGGATACCTGAAACAACTTCATCTGAAGCCTTGGCCTCTTCAGCCGTCAAAGTAAAGGCTCGAGCTTGATTAGGTCCCTGAGTTAACTGCTTCTGCCCCTGAATCTGCCTCTGCGATGGCCTCTGAACATCATCCTTCAAACGAAGCTTCGACGGACAAGCATTGATAGTATGATCAGCTGATCCGCAAACCAAACAAAGTCCAAGCCTCCTTCGGCACTCCCTCTGCAAGTGTCCGGGTAGATGGCAGTACCCACAAATCGTCCTTCCATTTTTCTCGGGCACGACTGGCTTCTTCATCGGTACAATGCCATGCATGTCCACCGGGATACCTCTGTGTATAGGCGCTCGATTCAGCGTAAAAGCTGGCTTCCGTACCACAACTGCCTGCTGCTGTGTACCCCTTGTATTCACTAATAAGCTCTGCTACTCTCTGGCTGATTTAAGAACTTGTGAGAAAGTGGTCAATCTCAGAGATATAATGTGCCTCTGGATTTCCACGTCCAAACTGCGCATAAACCTTCGTGCCCTATCAGCTTCTTCGGCCACTGATTGATCGTTCTTTTGTGCGTTTTAAAATCAAAAATTTAGAATATACCGCAATCAAGACGGTGTCGCTTGGTAGCTTGTCGGTTGAGTACGGATCGGTCCACAGGAAAAACGTGTTCTTTTCTAGTTGCTCTAACGAGTCAATTCCTATTTGTGGTAGGTTTTGATTTTCTATAAAAAAAATGAGGTTGAATTTGATTTGGATTAAAACCTTGCTAGGGTTAGGATTAGATTAATTTGGAAAGTTAATTCTACTCACCGCTTTCTTTTCCCTAATTAAGATCTTAGGTGTTAAGGTAATAATTAACAAAGGGGATTAGCACGACTGGGAAGAAACTAGGTTTCTTCCTTTTGGCCCTTGTCCGTCCTTTCTTAATTCTTATCCCTAACCTCTATGGAAATCAACCGCCACCGGTCTAACTAGGGAATCACCACTATCTCGTGGGATATGGTGCCGTAGTGAGCGGTGTGTGTTTGATTTGCATAGAGTCCTACTTTAAAATATTGAACGGGCAAGAAAGGAGTGAGAGAATTCTATCTCTCAAACCGACCCAATCCTAATCCTAACAAGTGAGGAACTACTCACTCATTAGGGAATTAACAATGGAATTCATTTTTGTGATTTTCTTTTAATAACCTAATTAACTTGCGGAAAATAACTACGGCAGATAAAAATTGCGGAGAAATAAAATTGCAGATAAGAAATTCAATAAAAAAAAACTTACTTTTTATTGATACACTCTTTGACAATTACAATGGAATTGAAATTTTAATCTAGAGAAATAAAAAGAGGCATGCTCCAAAAAGAGCTGTAGGCTTCCTATTTATAGATAATAGAAACCCTAGGGTTTACATCTGATCCACATCTAGAATTACAAAACTACCCTAAGAAAACCGAGTCAATGCACCGTCTCCCACCGACACGCACCGACACACCGACACGTGTTCTATATGGCCGCGGAACCGCGGCCATAAGCCTTGTTTGGCCGTAGTTCCGCGGCCGTCTTAAAGGTTCTTGGGCTCTTTTTCTCTGGGTTGCTTCATGTTGCTATTTTCTTCACTTGGTTTTTCAGAATATTTTCTAGTTTCTTCCAGATTTCAACAGTGCAGAATGTTGTGGACTTTTACCGTTCGCTTCGTGTTGAAATCTTGAATCTTGTGCTGCCTTCGTGCTTTGTGCAATCGAACTGTTCATTGATCTTCGTTTGTTCCTTAACCTGATAGGCGGCATCTTGCAGATTCATCTATTTGTTGGTCGTAGTCTCACATTTGTAGCCTCTTTTCCTGAATTTCACTGTATTGTTTTGAGAACCTGTAACCTGCAACTATTTAGCAGACATGGATCAAAAGAATCTAATTATTTGCAATATGATTAAGAATGGGGAATATAATAATGAAAAAATCTGATATGAACAAATACCCCCAAACTTATCTTTTGCTCGTCCCGAGCAAAACCAATTTATTCTCGAAAAAACCTAACCTCGCTTTCGCAGGGAATCGCGATTACACTGAGCTCGTGCAACAAGCCGTTAAACCTCTAGGTGTCCCTACTAGGAGGAGTGTTGTCTCCTGAGGGTTTTCAGCGGATACTACCCACAAAATCCGATTAATTTGGCCTATTGACTTTCATTTTTCAATTTGGTGTTCTAGCAAGAAATTCTATTATCTTCAACTTAGAAATTATCAACCCATATTTTTCACGCTCGCTTATCATTTAACTTAATATCATATATGTTCTGTAAATTTACTTAGCTTTCAGCATCTTTTGAATTTTCCTTCTAAGGTTCCATCTTAACTTAGGAATTTTTATCATCTCTACTGAAAATATAAGTCATATTTTTCATTCCTATCTCTCATCCAAACCCCAATCATATACCCCTAAGTGTGTGTATGTATCACCCCTATACTTGGAAATTCAATTCAAGCTATTATACTCTTGTCCAGCGTCCAAAGTATTTTTAGTTGGTGAATTTTAGATGAAATTGCTCACACATTCTTCATACGACCATTAATACTTCTTGAGGTACTACCGACCGATTACAAAATGTGTTTGCGCATTAAGGCGTAATTCCTCGTCTTGTAATACCTAAGGCTTTAGCAGTGACTCCCAAACCAGTTGGTCTAAGGCACCAAGTGATAAAGCACCCTCGCTATATATTTTTTTATTTTACGCAGCCTTAAGTAATTACAAAACCAGTGTTCATTTTTTTATCTCTTTATTCACACTTATAATTTTATTTTCTTTCATACTAAGGATTTTAGACAAGAGCATTTCAAGGTATCATCTACTATTCCAAGCTTCAAGGTGCGTGTTTGTGCAAGTTGTAGGGTATATATTTTCAGAATTTAGACTTAAGATTCGGAATTATTTTTCAGACTTACACTTCAATAAAAATTTCAATACCCTTCCCTTGTTTTGACTTAGCCCAAGAAGTGAACTCAAAATTTGCCTATTTCTAAGTAAACCACAAGGACATATATTTTCTACCGTTAAATTTTAAGAAAGGTTATTTTTAGGGTTTTTAATTTACTAAGTTTAGGATCTAGTTTTTCCCTACTATTCAACCGTCTTGTCAAACTTAAGTCAATTATGGCCAAAATTGAATTTTTCAATTTTTATAATTTTTATAAAAAATTCAATTTTTTATTTGATTTTTTCCTTTTATATTTTTTTTTTCATTTTTTCAATTTTTATAAAGATGCAATGCAGAATTAAACATGCAAAAGAAAAAGAAAAAAATATGTACGAAAATAAAAATATGCAATGCAATGATAACTATTTACAACCACCTCCTCCCCCAAACTTACCAAAAGCCGTGCCCTCACTGCTCAGGCCCTCGGCGTCCCCTAGAACGTGAGCGGGAACACTCCTCTCGCGCCAGCAGGGTTCGGATCCCCTGCTCTACTTCTGTTAGGCGTTGATCATGCTGCCTCATCATCCCTGTCAAATTGTCAATCCCCCTAATGGCTCTTCTCATTAAACGTGCATGTTTTATGGGGGTGAGCTCTTCCTCGCTCACGATCGAGCTAGAGCTGGGTGTTCTGGCGGGCACGTGTTCAGCCGGTTCTATTCGTGACCAAACATCAGTCAAGCGGGTATAGGACGTAGATACGCCCTCAATGAGAGGCCTGATGGGTATATCTCCATGCATGTAAAATTCAAATTCCTCCATAGGGAGGAAATAGCGACACAGTTGTATCACTAATATGGGACATGGGTAATTCGCGGCCCTTTTACCAGCACCAATTGAGTTAAGTAAAACCGTGCACATATCAAATCTAGGGTTCCTAGTCATTAGGGTGTGCACGATATGAAGTGACAGGGTGAAAAATGTGGTATTATAGGAACTCCCAAAAATATTGTTTTGTGCCTACCGGCACATGGTTAAAACATTAGCGAAAAGGGTTCTAGCTTGTATTCCCTTCCTCGGTTCCCTCGAGCAGTCATTACCCATTAAGGGCATATAATCTTCAAACTGAAGGGGTTAGTCGTGAACAGGTAATCTAGGGATTAAAGTGACTTCATGGATGAAGTCTCTATCAATAATTATCTCCCTATCGCCCCAAAGTAGTTTGATAAAACCGTATTGTGCAAGGCAGCCTTCTTCCATGCACTCGTAAAAACGAGTGACTAGATCTGGAAGGGCGTAAGCATTTGGGTGATTATAGATTAAAAAATTCCACCCCCTCCGTGCGATTTCATCATGAAAATAACTCCCATATATCATGTGTGATAAGATTTGTGAGAAATCACGCTTTAACTGCATATTTGGTGCCATCACAGAGAGTTTACAGATCTAAAAAAAAATTAACAGAGAAGGAGAAGAAGATGCAAACCTCCTCTGAAAACTTCAGAGGGTGACGCAGCAAGGGCACGGCGGAAGCGCGGCACAAGGCAGGGTTCGGCGGCAGAAACGCGACGCGGTGGAGCGATCTCGCTGCAGAACTCGAAGCGGCGGCTAGGTCTTTCTGTGAGAAAATTTTTTTAAGGTTTGTGAAACAGAGAGGGATCAGGTATTATTTATAGGGGAAGTGTGTTGGTTATTTGTAAAAAACCCCTCTTAAAGAGAAGAAATTATTTGCAAATAAAATTTTTATTTTTATTTTATTAAATCTGGAAATTTACAAAAATACCCAAAAAAAATTATTTTCAAATTTTTTATTTTTTATGTTATTTTGTTTTTATTTAATTACAAATGATACATACCCCCAAACTTGTTTGAAACAGTGTTTTGGCTAGATAATCGAAAATTTAGGGGTAGATGGAGGAAAATTATTCAATGAAGATCGGCTCCTGCAAAAGCAGGAGCTCCTCCGAAGGGTCCGCAGTGAGGAACGGTTTAAATCGATATCCGTTCACTTTAAACAGTGAACCGTCCTCCGGATTTTCTAGATCGACCGAACCGTGTGGATATACGGTGCATACCAAAAATGGCCCTTTCCATCGTGATTTGAGCTTGCCGGGATGGAAATGTAACCGAGTATCGTAAAGTAAAACATGTTGACTAGGTTTGAAAGTCTTGTGCATAAGGTGTTTATCATGGAATACCTTCGTTCGGATTTTAACAACTACTGCGTTCTCATAGGCTTCATCCCGCAGCTCGTCTAATTCATTCAACTGCAGCTTTCTATTGCTGCCCACATCTCCCAAAGATAGGTTCAACTCTTTAATTGTCCAAAATGCCTTATGCTCTATTTCGACTGAGGTAGTAGAGGGCATTTTCTTTTTCCTCCTCGTTATTCTGCGCAAGGAGCGCACCGAGTGACTCGTCCAGCGCGGCAGTGTAGAGAATCAGCGGTTTATTTGGAATGGGAGCGGCCAGCACTGGAGGGTGCAACAAGTATTGTTTGATGCTTTCGAACGCTACTTGACATTCGGCATCCCAAATAAAAGGAGCTCCTTTCTTCATGAGCTTTGAGAAGGGCCTACATCTCCCCAATAAATTTGAGATAAACCTTCGTATATAAGCAAGCTTGCCTTGGAAAGATCTTAGCTGCGTCAGACTCTTCGGAGGGGGTATCTCCATGATGGCCTTTATCTTTGATGGGTCAACTTCGATCCCTCGATGTCGGACTATGAAGCCCAGGAATTTTCCCGATGACACGCCAAAAGCGCACTTCAGAGGATTCATCTTCAGATCGTATTCCCTCAGTCTGGTGAGAACGGTCCTGAGATCTTGGATATGATCGGCCTTGGCTTTAGTCTTGACGACCAGATCATCAACATAGCATTCGACGACTTTATGGATTAGGTCATCAAAGATGTTAGTCATCGCCCTTTGATATGTAGCACCTGCGTTCTTCAGTCCGAATGGCATTACCTTGTAGCAATATATTCCGATCGGGGTTCGAAATGCTGTGTGCTTCTCATCCTCAGGCGACATCTTGATCTGATTATATCCAGAAGAGCCATCCATAAAGGTGAACAGTTCGTAATTTGAGGTGTTATCGACCATCATTTCCATGACCGGTAGCGGGAAGTCGTCTTTAGGACATGCCTTTTTGAGGTCCCTGAAATCGACACAAACTCGGATCTGCCCATTTTTCTTCTTCACTGGGACTATGCATGCGATCCAGTCTGCATATTTCCCTTCCCTGATGAAGCCGGCATCGATGAGTTTCTTGGTTTCCTCGATGACCTTTTCTTCCAACTCCCTTCTCATTCTTCGAGGAGCTTGTTTGACTGGCTTAGCATCAGGAGATATAGCCAGCTTATGCACGGCTACCTCAGGGGAAAGGCCATGCATTTCTTTATACGTCCACGCGAAGCAGTCGACGAACTCACGCAGCAGGGCAATTATCTGCTCTTTCATTTCCTCTGACAAGAGTGAGCTGATGTAGGTCGGCCTTGGATTATCGGGCGTTCCTAAGTCAATCTCGGTTAGCTCATCAAAGGTTGCTTGTCCGCCATCTTCGAGCTCTTGAGGAGCTTCTTCTGGCTCGGCTATCTCGTCATCATCATTTGATCTTTCGCTGGCCTCACCAACATGGATCATGTAGCACGCTTTGGAATCAGGTTGAATGTAGCCTATGCCCCGTCTATCAGGAATTCGTCCATCGATGAGTGCTCGGACCTGGGGCGGATACCATAGCCCTTCGTAAAACTTTGCTTCGGACTCCGTTTGATATAACCGGCATCCGCACTTCTTAAAGTATTCCCGCATCTCGGGCGCATAGTATCTGGGATTGAGGACGGCTCTTATGCCTCTCTCATAGGGAAGGCACACGACAGAAAGGTCGTCCGGGTGCACAACGGGGTTTGACCTGTAAAACAGGATGCCCTTCTGTCCATTTTTCCTCCCGGGCACGTAGAAAGTTTTCAGCTGGTCCACGGTAGAGACTGACAATGCGTCGAGCTCTTTGCACATCTGTTCCGGCACCCTTGTGATGGCCAGGGACCCTTCTGCGACTTCGAAGGTCTCTCGTAGTTTCGCTTGCTGCATGGGGGGCCGATTTGCATAGCTGTTGCACGGCAGGTCCTCTTCTTCTGACTCTTCAGTGTCACTGCCAAGATGAGGGCGGACTTTGCTGCTAGATGGGCCTTCAGTAACAGATTCGTCCGTATCGCTGCCGAAATGAAGGCGAGTTTTGCGGAAGGACGGGCTTCCAGCGTCGGACTCATCAGTGTCGCTGCCGAAATGCGGGCGCACTTGGGTATTTTTGCTTTTGAAAGTGATAGCCGGCGCAGATTTGCTTTTGAGTCTTGGGGCCGTTCTATCCTCAGTCAGTTGTGGCTTAGCATTTTGGTGGTTCGTAAAGTACCGAGAATCTTCATATCGGACTTCATGCACACCGAAAGGCTGAATGTCTCCGTCAATGCGTCTTTCTTCGCCATTTTTAGTATACTTCATGCATTGATGGAGAGTTGACGGAATGATGCCGTAATCGTGGAGCCACGGCCGCCCCAAGAGAATCTTATAAGACGTGTCGGCGTCGATCACGTATATCTTAGCTTCAGTTTGCAGATCTCCGAATTTGATTGGCAAAGCTATAGACCCCAGAACTTGCTGGCAATTTTGGTTGAAGCCTTGAATGACAATCCTTTCCCTTGACAGGTGTCGGATGTCCATTGACAAACTCTTCAGAGTTCGCAAGTTCATGATGTTCACTGAGGACCCCGGATCAATCAATATACGATTAATTCAATCTCCATCGCTGTACCCGGTCACGTAAAGCGGCCGATTATGCTCAGCCGTTCCCAGTAGCAAGTCTTCATCCTTAAATGTGACTGCGGCGGCATGCAAAGCGTGCTGGGCTTCTTTCATATTAATTTCCGCAAAGTGAGCCTGATACCGCTCGGGGTTTTGTAGAGCGTGAATGAGAACGTCTCTAAGCTCCTTAGATAGGACCAAGGCGTAGTAGATGCTCAGGAGAGACGGAAGCTTCCGGAGATGCGCCAAGACATTATAGTCCACCGAGGAAGGACTTATGTTTTCATCGGCCGGTTCTCTGCCATCTTCTTCAGTAGCAACATGTTTTTCCTTCCCTTTTGGGGCGTTGCCCTGATTTTGCGGTAGAGCCCTGCCGCTTCTGAGCTGGATTTGATTGGCCTTCGTGGAGAGCTCCTCGTCCTCTTCAGGAAAACAGAGATCATCCTCGGAGTCGCTGCCAAGATGGATGGCGTAGTAGGTCACTAGTGGGATCTCTTCATTGGAGTCTTCTTCTAACTCCTCCAGAATTTCAGCCGCTTGTACAGGGAAGAACTCCTTCAATTGAATCAATGTTCTTTCCTTTTGTTCATATTCTTCGAGGGAATCGATATATTTTTGAATGGTCGATCTCCCTGCAGACACTTTTTCGCGCCGAGCTGCACTTTTCTTCTTCTTGAGCTTCTTGGATTTTGAGCCTGATGGAGCCGCATTGGCAGCTGGACTGGTAGGCTTCTTCTGTCCTTCCCATTCCATCCTGGGTTCTTTCCGAAGTAGCTTTATCATCTTCTTCATCTTATTAGATATGTGCGTACTCCACGGAGGCCGCGATGAGTCAGTTTCATTTGTCAGGGCAGCGGGTTCGGCTGTCTGCTCCCAGAAGGCTTCAGCTTCCGTCTGTATAAAGTTGGTGGTTGCAACTTGATTGTTCACCAACACGCTTTTCGACAGCTCGATCTCTCCAGCCTTGTACTGCTTCTCGACCCAGTCCTTGAAGATATAGCAATCCTCGATCGCATGGCTCACTACTCGGTGGTACGGGCAATACAGGGGATTGTCGGTCATTTTTGCTTCTTGGGGTCTTTTCGACTCCGGCAATTGTAGGCCGTTGTTCAAGGCATCTTTAAATATCTTGCGGACCTTGTCCCTTCTGAAAGAGTAAACCTTGTTCTTTTTCTCCTCTAGGGAAGGCCCATCTCCTCCCAGCAATGGCTTTCGAGACCAGTTGGTTTTGGATTCGCCCGCCCTTCGCTTTTCTTCATTGTCGGAGGCATTGAAGACATTGGTACTGCTGGAACTCCCGCTTCTACGGTTGTCGTCCCGCTTGCTTTTCCAGGTTTTGTCTCTCTGAGAGTCTGGCGGGGACTCTTGCTTCGAGCGTTCTAGCATTTGGACTTTCTTGGTTAGCTCCTGTAATGTCTTGAGGCCCGCTGTACACAAGAATGGGACCATCCAATTGCTGAGGTTTCCAATGAGAAGGCTGACGGGCTGGTCCTGCTCCAGCGGCGGTTCGCACTTGACTGTGAGATTACGCCATCGGGCGATAAAGTCGGTGTTGCTTTCATTCTTCCCCGGCTTGGTCCTCACAAGGTCGGCAATGGAGATTTTATCACTGACACTCATGAACCTTTGCCGAAACAGGGACTCCATTTGGGCAAAGGTAATGACGGACCCATCCGGTATACTCGCATACCAGTCGAAGGCGACGCCGGTCAGGCTGTTGACAAACTGACGAAGAAGGAGCGCGTCATTGCCCCCTGTATTTCCGCACGATGCTTTGAAGTGTGCGACGTGCTGGTTTGCATTCCCCGTTCCATCAAATCTTCCGAACTTAGGGATGACGTAGCCGCTTAGGAACTCAATCAGATCGTACTGCGCGGGATATGGCCGCCCACTACTGCCGATTTCTTTCTAAGCTTCGGCTTCGGCCACCAATGTTTTAACCTTACTGGTGACCAAATCCATTATCCGATCCTATGTTAGCGGGATGGTGCTATCTGGGGCCAAGGCGTCCCCAGAAGCGGAATGCGGCCGGTTTTCATGCGGCTCGACCAGTCTTGGTCCCAAAGGAACAGGCATTGGCTGCCTCGGATTGTCATCACCCGGCTGATTAGTAGCGATTTGTGTCTGATTGGGAGGCGCTCGAGCAATTTGAGCGGTAAGCTGCATCACCACGTTCGTTAAGTCATCAATCTTCGAATAGAGCTTGGCCATCTCTTTATCTTTGCTCCTGAGCTGTTTTCGAAGCTCTTGAAGCAACTCTTGCTCCGCAATCCTGGGGCGGAAAGTCGGCTCTTCCTCGCTGTCCGAGCTTGACTCTGCATGGATCGAGGGGTCTATCTGCCTATCATCCTCATCGAGAGGGTTTTCTTCATCCAGCGGGGGCGGCTGTTCTTGGGCGGCGGCAACCACATTCAGGCTAGATTGGGCTTGGGATGTGGTGGCCCCGTCCTTGCTTTTGCTGCGAAGATTGTCGCTAGGGCGCCCGCCCGCCATATAGACCGTATGGATGATATATATGTCCGTCTTTCTATCATTGGCGGCTGATTTCACGGATCGCTGTCTTGACCCCCTTGCTTCGGTAGCTGGTAGTCGATTGAAGGCGGCTGGCCTAACCGGTTCTTAAATGGTGCTGGCGCTTCTTTCCTGGGTTTGCCCCGCTGCTTTCGTGCGGCACAGAGCGCCTGGTAGACCCTTGAAGAGATAGTGTCGTACTTTTTCTGTTGGGGCCGGGACACGTCTTTTTGTGGCACTGTTCGGACCGCTGTCTTCTTGATTCTGGCGGTCATGGCGTTTTTCTGAACCCACTTCAGAGGCTCGAAGGAATTGCTGATTCTTACGTCCGACTCAGCCGTCGTCGCGGGGCAACCCTGCTCTTGGAACTTCACACGATTCTATTTGGCCGAAGCCTTGGCCCTCTTGTTGGCTCGATACCTGAGCCGCTTCTGCCTTAACTTTTCCATTCTAAGCACCTGGCAGACTTCGGCTCTTTGGGAAGACGCCGCAGACCGGTCGATGGAGGGCCTTAGAGATACGCTCGACTGTGCATTTGTTGGAGTCATCTCCTGAGCTCGTCCGCAACATTTAGTGTTGCCCTTTGTACCGAAGTTCTTGCCCCCCGCTGGAGCACCAGAGAATCGTTCAGATACCGTCTTAAGTTTCGGTTGTGGTGCCTTGGCGATCACGACATTCGGCCTCTTACCCCTTGAGACCGGCTTGGCCACCTGTTCCGCCGGGATTTCCGCCAGATGAGCGCTTCCGGCAGGGTAGATGATGACGGAGCCAAACTGGCGGGGCGGTTCCTCCCACTGTCGACTGAGGCTTGCAGGGAGAACCACACGAGCGTTGATCTTGACCACGTACGGAATCGGGGTCACGTTGGAAGCTGAATTCGTCTGGGGAGACATTGTTGTCGAAGGTTGATTGCTGCACGGAAAAAAGAACATCATTTCAGTATAGGCAATCGATATGTATATTGATTGAGTTCGCATGAACATTTAACCCGAAATATGGGAGGAGAGATTGGTCCCACCGGGCGTGCCAGAATCTGTAGGGTGTTTTTCGTCACCCCATTGAGATGGGAATACGCGCACGCGTCTCAGGCGTACTACAGATTCTCTCTGCCTAGGGTAGGCTGGGGTTTAATGATTGTGGGGATCCGAATCTCCGGCGGCCGCGGACTAAGCTGCCGTTAATTACCCCTCGCCTTTGGGGCGAGGGAACCTCCGATTAACGGGTTAAACTGGTCATGCGGACTCAATGTGCAGTGTGCGTGTGTTTTGTTTTGAAAGGGGGTTTTGGATATATCGGGAGCCACGCAGAGTTTTTACGGGGGTCCCGCTACCCGGATAGCGGGCTGGGGGTCAAGTGGGCTAGCAGCCCACTTGCGGGATGCGGGGCAGCGCCCCGGCCCAAAAAAAATTTGAGGAGGACAGTATTGTGGAGTGTGTGCATATCTATACATGTGTATGCATATGTTATATAAAAAAAAAAGGAAAAGGTATCCAAAGGATGCGTGGGGCAGCACCATGGGCGTTGTGCGCTTAGGTGCTGTGCGCTCAGGCGCAAGCGCGCCACGTGTCGGCACGTGGGCGCTTTGCGCATGAGCGCTGCGCGCTGGAGCGCAAGCGCGCGCGCCACGTGTCGGCACATGGGCGCTTTGCGCATGAACGCTGCGTGCTGGAGCGCAAGCGCGCGCGCCACGTGTCGGCACGTGGGCGCTTTATGCATGAACGCTGCGCGCTGGAGCGCAAGCGCGCAGGAGCGCAAGCAAGCGCGTCACGTGTCGGCACGTGGGCGCTTTGCGCATGAGTGCTGCGCGCTGGAGCGCAAGCGCGCGCGCCACGTGTCGGCACGTAGGCGCTTTGCGCTCGGGCGCAGTGCGCTGGAGAGGAAAAGAGGGCTTTTAGCCCCAAAAACTCTCGGAATAGAAATTAGTGGAGTTAAACTCCTGAAAAAAGAAGAAGAATGTTTTGGTTGGGGAAATGGGTTCTTCTTCTTCCTCCTCTATTGGCTGGCTCAAGAGATGTGAGATCCAAAAATCTCTTCTTTTTGAGATCTAATGGAAGATCTGAGTTCCCCTTTATGGGTTTTGTGGTGGAAAACTATTTAGTTTTGAAAAAGGAAGAGTAAAACTCTTGATTTAATTCAGAAGAAAGAAGAAGGTTTTGGAACCTTGAAGAAGGAAGAAAGAGCTCAGCTCTGAAACTTTTTTGGAGAGAGAAAAAGTTGTTGGGATATTTCATTATCCTTGCCTTTATAGGCCATACATTTTGCACATAGCCCCTTGGGCTTCACAAAATGGCATTTTGCCTATCCCATGGCTCATGTGCCATTTCTTTTTGCACATAAGCCATGGGCTTTACAAAAATTTGGCTTTATGCCTATTTTTTCTTACATTTATCCAAAAATAAAATAAAAGAAATACAATAAAATTATTTATTACAAAATTTTTATCTTGTCATGGGGGGAGGCCGGCCGCTTCATGTTCGGGCTCGACCCGGGCATGGGCCCACTGGATCTGGGCTTGGGCCCACTTGGCTTGGGGTTGACTTTGATTTTGACTTGGTCAACCGGGGTGTAAATTTTTACCCCAACAAAAGTGAGATGCAGATCTTCTCACAGAGCATTCGATCTCGAAAGGATTTAAATACAGTTTTTAAAAAATACGAATTTTCTAAATGAAATAAAATTATTTTTTTTAAAATTAAAATTATAAAAAAATTATAAATCCATATTTTCAAAATATAATAAACCTATATTTTTTTCAAAAATGAAATGATTAACAAATGTCGATAAAATACCATCAAGATACCAAAAAGGTAAGTTTTACAATAAAATACCATGAACTTTCCAAGCTAAGTAATTATCACTAAAATACCCAATACTTTAAATCCACACTCATGAAAACCCTAAGTAATACTAATCACCCTCGAGATTTATTTTAATCTATATTAATATATTTTTTCATAAAACCCCCTCGAGTTATATAAAAACAATATTTAAGGACTTTAGTAAATATAGGTTTAAGCGGGATAAATTCTCTTGAGCCCCAGGGAGCCGGAGAAATTGAGTGCTTAGCTATTTAAGGTAGACAACTTAACAGAGTTATCAATGGTAATTGTCTTAGAAAAAACACAAATCCTGCCGTCCATGTGCAGCAGTTACGATAACTCCCGAACCTAATTCAAGAGCTAAATATGTTTATAAGTGTCTGACTCAGTCTGATTCCAGTCTCAAACCTGAATACAACATCAAACAAGAACTTGAATACTTGTAACATGAACATGAATACTTGAATCCAAATATCAATAACAAATATGTATACTTGACTTGACTTGACCGAACCATGGTTATAACTTGACATGACTACTTGAACACATAACTACATTATGAACATGACTACTTGAACATTTGTATCCATGGTTTCGACAAGACTTGTAAATATAATCTATACAATACATTACGCGGGGATAAAGGGATAGATTGGTACGGAACGTATATTGTGGCACAAGAGGTCATTTAAAAGACACTGTCGGGACCCGGTTCTTGCTCACGGAACAAAGTGCCACACGGAACAAAGTGCCATACCAAGTGTCATGTTTAAGTAGGCAGGGGCCACCTCTTGAATCCATGGGGGCTACCACTTAAGTCCGTAGGACCCACTGTAGAACAATGGGGAATTTTCGGAATACATTCCGAAAGAGGGCAGATCTGTACTATAAATGGAATGATACCACTCTTCAATACAGAGGCGCCTTTTAAGTGAACCGGCACTACAGGAGCTTGAGAACTCCGTAATTAAGCGTGCTCGAGCCAGAGAAGTTCTGGGATGGGTGACCTCCTGGGAAGTGGCCCCTGGTCGAGTCCGGTTCGCCCCGAAGGACAAAACCGTGCGGCTTCGGCCAGAGCGGACAATACTCTCTGTATGGGGGGTGAGGAGTGACAGAATGGTATCAGCGCTGGTCCCTCAATAGTAGGTCTGTGGTTCGAGGACGAACCGTTGTTCAAAGGTGGGGAGAATGTCGGGACCCGGTTCTTGCTCACGGAACAAAGTGCTATGCTAAGTGTCATGTTTAAGTAGGTGGGGGCCACCTCTTGAATCCGTAGGGGGACACCTCTTGAGTCCGTACGACCCACTGTAGAACAATGGGGAATTTTCGGAATACATTCCGTTGTTCAAAGGTGGGGAGAATGTTGGGACCCGGTTCTTGCTCACGAAACAAAGTGCCGCACGGAACAAAGTGCTATGCCAAGTGTCATGTTTAAGTAGGCGGGGGCCACCTCTTAAATCCGTAGGGGGACACCTCTTGAGTCCGTACGACCCACTGTAGAACAATGGGGAATTTTCGGAATACATTCCGAAAGATGGCAGATCTGTACTATAAATGGAATGATACCACTCTTCAATACAGAGGCGTCTTTTAAGTGAACCGGCACTACAGGAGCTTGAGAACTCCATAGTTAAGCATGCTCGAGCCAGAGAAGTTCTGGGATGGGTGACCTCTTGGGAAGTGGCCCCTGGTCGGGTCCGATTCGCCCCGAAGGACAAAACCGTGCGGCTTCGGCCAGAGCGGACAATACTCTCTGTATGGGGGTGGGGCATGACAGACACCTACATGAATTCTTGTGTTGTTGTCCCGTGGGTTATAACGGGGTCTTGTACTACATGTTACCATAGTCCACGGGGTAAGATGGACTTCTCTCGTATACATGAATACCTTCTCTATCAAGCTACAAACAACCACGTTATAATAACTATCATATACCAGAAATCAATCATACACAACTTACCTATTCATTTTATATTACTTGTTATATTCTCTTTCTTTATTTTGGGACTTACCGAGCGCTAGTTCGCTGATGACATTCATTTCTATTTCTTTCTTTGGAATGTTCGTCAGGAGGACACGACTCTCAGAAGATCGAGCCTAGCCAGGAGGACTTAGATCAGCTTGCGGCATAGCCAGACTTCTAGTTTCTAGTACTTACTTTCATTTTGTATGCCATAGTTGTAAGTCGATGTAGTACACCCCAGTACTTGTGGGGAGGCGGATTTTACAAAAACGATCAAGTTTAAGGAACGAACATCGACTAACCGCTTAAATCGAAGCTAAACAAATAATAACCAAACACATAGCTATACTAAACTATAGTGTTAAGGGATTATACCGATCGAAACTAGTCCTTCGTCTTTGTGTCCTCCTTTGTTCTCCTCGACCTTCTCTAGGTAGTAGACGATCCACCCGAGAGCGAAACTCCAAGCTAAACCTCTAACTTGAGGTAACTAATCAACTTTGATTGCTAATCAAAGATGAAAGGATGATGTAGAGTAAGGGTTATGGATTGTTTAGTCTAACTAATCCTTTGATCTCAACACATGAGGATTAAGGATTAGGGTTTGAAGATGAGAGCTTGAGGAGAGAGAATGTGTGATAAGATAATGAGAGAAGAGAGAGAGTGTATCATAATATTATGAAGCATTCTTATTTTTCAATAATGAATAAAAAGAAATGAATAAGCATGCTTCATGAAATATCTAGTGGTGATTCATTAGCATGAGTCATTAAGCAATAAATGTGCATTAATGAAATGAATGAATCACCACCATGACTCACTCTCTTATCCAAAAGAAACATCCTTAGTCACATCTTCTAGAAGCTTCTCGAGTAATTACGAGAACGCCCCTCCGATCCGTAAAAATACGGAAAAACTTTAGACTGAAAAAATCCAATAACCGGATACCAGTAACTGGCTTAAACCAAAGCCGACTGGTAAAAACTGTCCGAAAGTCGTACGCGCGTAAACGCACGTATGCGTCCGAACCCTTTGTCGCAAAACCATGCAACCTCTATATCGTTTCGCCTGGAGTAGGAAACTCTCTGTATGGGACTCTAGAGACTCGACTACTACGCTGGCAGTGGGTTTAACCACAGACCGCAAGCGGCACTAGCTGTACGTAACGGTCCCCAGGTAGTTGTCGATAAAAAGGCCGATGAGAAAACCCATCCGAACTCCTACTGAGTCTGATGTGACAATCTCCATACAGTCCGGTCCGTTCGTCCATGACTATCGCATATCGGGCCTAGGGGGGCGGCAAGCGTCAGTCCCCTAATAGCGGTATAAGTCGTGTCGGAGTGAAGCCCATTACACCCTGAGAAACTACTGGAACCTACCAGCAAATCTCGCTTGCCCTGGCCAGGGACTTTGCGTAATGGCTCTCTGACACAGCACGATATCTACTCCCAATACCGGGAGGGACGAATCCTGTCTAACCGCCACTGCCTCCAAGTGCTCGGGACTGCACCCAACTGCCACCTGTTTGCACGACTCCTTTGAGCCGTGGTAGGGTAGCAATCTAAGAACAGTGGGACACACTCGAGGCGAAGTAGCAGTGTCAAGTCTGCGGACTACGCTGTACTCATGTCACCTGGGAACTGTTCACTGACGACTGGTATCAAACCAACCAACAGTTCCCTGTGAGTCCTGTCCGGTGTACCCGTAACCTAACGAGCACCTGTATACTATCTCCAGTACGACGTACTGACGGCTGTGGGACAGACCATCTCCCCAACTGGGATGAGAAGCGTATAAACTAGTCTACTCCGGAGTATCGATGCTCTGTCTCGATAATCCAACGACCAGGGACCTGAATAAGGATGTGCTTGTAGACTACCCAGCCCCCACTAGTGTGACTGCCATCACAACGCTGGTAGACAAGCAAGATCCTAAGAGCTCTATCAATACGTATACTCACATATTAAGATAGAAAAACCAAGTAGCATACTACCATGTTTAGCAAGACTGTTATATACATGTGAATATCCCAAGCTTCCATTAAGTAATATACAAGCTAGTATGATACAGTAATGGCCTTCTAGGGCATAAACACTAACAATCTCCCACTTGCACTAGGGCCATGTACTGGCGTATCGAAGACCGATGATCTCGAGTAGCCGCTCGAACTGAATCTGAGGAAGGGCCTTTGTGAATGGATCAGCAATGTTCTCTTCTGAAGCAACTCTCCGAACCTCGATCTCCTGACGATCAATGATCTCCCTGATCAGGTGATACCGCCTCAAGATGTGTCTGGACTTCTGATGGGACCTTGGTTCCTTCGCTAAAGCTATAGCTCCGTTGTTGTCGCAATACAGAGGTATTGGATCAACTATGGTAGGAACCACCTGAAGTTCTGTTAGGAACTTCTTCATCCAGACTGCTTCTTTTGCGGCATCGCAAGCAGCTATATACTCCGCTTCCATCGTCGAGTCAGCAACGGTGTCCTGCTTGGAGCTCTTCCAGCACACCGCCCCTCCATTGAGGGTAAAGACATATCCCGACATGGACTTGGAATCGTCCTTATCACTCTGGAAGCCGGAATCAGCAAAGGCCTCCAACCTGAGGTCTTTTCCGCCGTAAACCAAGAACATCTCCTTAGTCCTCCTCAGGTACTTGAGAATGTTCTTTACTGCTATCCAGTGTTTCTCCCCTGGGTCTGACTGATACCGGCTTACCACGCTCAGTGCATAAGCTACATCTGGTCTGGTACACAACATTGCATACATTATAGAGCCTACCGCAGAAGCGTAGGGTATAATAGACATGCGTTCCCTTTCCAAATCAGTCTTGGGAGACATCTCTTTGGAGAGGGTGATTCCGTGACAAGCCGGTAGATTACCGCGCTTAGAATCTTCCATACTGAATCTTTTCAGTACAGTGTCGATATACCTGGACTGCGAAAGTCCCAACATCCTCTTGGATCTATCACGATAGATCCGGATCCCCAGAATGTAAGAGGCATCACCCAGGTCTTTCATGGAGAACCTGTGTGACAAGAATCCTTTGACAGATTGTAGCATAGGAATGTCATTTCCTATCAATAGAATGTCATCCACGTACAAGACGAGGAATACGACACTTCTGGCCACAACTTTACTATATATGCACGGTTCATCTGGATTTTTGATAAAGTCATATTCTTTGACTGTCTCATCAAAACAGATGTTCCAACTCCGCGATGCCTGCTTTAGTCCATAAATAGACTTAAGCAGCTTGCACACTTTCCCGCTGCTCCCACTCTGATTGAAACCCTCTGGTTGATCCATATAGACGCTCTCTTCTAAATTTCCATTCAGAAAAGCCGTCTTTACGTCCATCTGCCAGATTTCATAATCATGGAAGGCAGCAATAGCAAGAAGGACCCGAATGGATTTGAGCATAGCCACTGGAGAAAAGGTTTCATCATAGTCCAAACCAGGTCTTTGACGAAAACCCTTTGCAACAAGTCTAGCCTTATAGGTTTCCACCTGTCCATCTACACCAATCTTTTTCTTGAAGATCCATTTGCATCCTATGGGTTTTACCCCATCTGGAGCAAAGTCCAAAGTCCATACTTTGTTGGTGTACATGGACTCCATTTCGGTCCGCATTGCATCTAGCCATCGTACCGAGTCGCCGCTCTGGATGGCCTGCTGGAAGTCAGTAGGTTCATCATCATCTATGATGCAATCCTCTCTATCCCCGTCTATGAGAAAACAGTAGTATCTCTCAGGCGGATGAGACGGCCTACTACTCCTGCGGAGGGGTGCGGGAATGTTCTGTTCTTCTTGAACCTCTGGTTCTACCAAACTTTCAGTAGCAGTTTGTGGTTCTGGAATTTCTTCCAGTTCTATTTCGCTCCCACTTATTTCCTTTTCTAAAAACTGATTTTCCAGAAAATGGGCATTACGAGAAACAAAAACCTTTTGTTCCTCTGCGTAATAGAAATAATATCCCTTGGAGTTCTTTGGATATCCCACAAACATACATTTTACTGATCGTGCCTCGAGCTTGTCCACATGCTGCTTTTTAACAAAAGCTGGACATCCCCAAATCTTCATATGTTGAAGATGGGGTTTCTTCCCAGTCCACATCTGATATGGAGTGGTAGGCACAGTCTTGGTAGGAGCTCTGTTCAGAAGATATGCCGCTGATTCTAGCGCATAACCCCAGAAAGATCGCGGTAACTCAGCATTACTCATCATGGATCGTACCATATCCAATAGGGTTCGATTCCGTCTCTCCGATACACCGTTATGCTGTGGAGTGTATGGAGGAGTAAGCTGAGAGAGAATTCCTTTCTCTTTTAGGTAACCTAGGAACTCGGCACTCAAGTATTCTCCACCTCGATCAGATCTAAGTGTCTTTATACTTTTGCCGGTTTGGTTTTCTACTTCATTCTTATACTCTTGGAATTTCTCAAAAGCCTCGGATTTATGTTTCATTAAGAAAACATATCCATACCTAGAGAAATCATCTGTAAAAGTAATGAAGTAGGAATAACCACCTCTCGCATGTGTAGACATTGGACCGCATACGTCGCTATGTATGAGTCCTAAGAGCTCGCTCGCTCTTACTCCTTGTCCAGTGAATGGAGTCTTTGTCATCTTTCCTTTGAGACAGGATTGACAAGTGTCATAAGATTGATATTCGAACGAGTCCAAATATCCTTCTCTATGCAACTTAGTCAATCTTCTCTTATTGATGTGACCCAGTCTACAATGCCATAAGAAAGCTTTATTTAAATCTGGAGACTTTCTTTTTAGTGTGTTCTGGACATTGAAAATTTGGAGTTGGTTTAACACATATATGCCGTTATTTAGAGTACCGGACCCAATCAAACCATGATTAAGGTGGATGTTGACAACATCTCTTACAAACGTGAAATCATAACCTTTATTTGATAACAAGGAAACTGATATGATATTACACGTTAAACTGGGTACAAAATAACAGTTATGTAAAACCAAAATGTGTCCACTCGTCAATCCTAGGTGATAATCCCCGACGGACGCAGCTCCCACGCTAGCTCCGTTAGCAACCCTGAGGATCATATCACCTTCCTTCAGCACTCTACGGTTTCTCAGTGCCTGCAAAGAATTGCAAATATGAGATCCTGATCCGGTATCCAATACCCAGGAAGTAGAGTTGATTGACAGACAATTCTCAATTACAAACACACCTGAAGTCGAAGCCACAGCTTGCTTCGGTTCCTGGTTCTTGGCGTTCCACGCCTTGCAATCCTTCTTCCAGTGCCCTTTCCTGTGACAATGGAAGCACTCATCCAGGACAACTACCGGTGCTGTAAACTTTTTCTTTCCCTTCTTTCCCACCTTACTAACACCTCCTCTAGGTCTGGGTGCGGCCTTCTTCTTCCTTCCTTTGGCCCTAGCCTTGGACCCGGAAGAAGATGCACCGCCAACAAACATAGCGGGTGTTTCCCTTGCCTTCTGCAAGGTGCCCTCTGCACTCCTTAACATGTTCAGGAGTTCCGCAAGTTCAACTTCTTTTCCTTGAAGATTGAAGTTGAGGATAAACTGGGCGTAGGTGGGAGGAAGGGACTGGAGAACAAGGTCTGTATAGAGCTCATTATCCAAAGTCGTCCCAAGGTCCGCGAGCTCTTCAATATAGCCGATCATCTGTAGGACATGTTCACCTACCGATGACCCGACAGCCAACCTCGCTCGAAACAGTTTCTTAGAGGTCTCGTATCTTGCTATACGAGATTGCTCTCCATAAAGTTCCTTTGTATGGAGAAATATGCCATCTAGGGACATATCCTCGTGCCTCCTCTGATGTTCATTGTTCATCGAGGCAAGCACGATGCACTTGGCTCTCGCGCAATCTAAATCCCAGGTTTTGCGGATTTCCTTATCCGCATTGCTGGATTTGGGACCAAGGACAGCAGGTGCTGTAGCGGTGAGGACGTACCCCAGTTTGTCATAGGTCAAAGCCATCTTGACATTCCGCAGCCAATCTTTATAGTTTGGCCCCGTCAGTATATTTTTCTCTAAAAGTAACTTAAGTCCAGTCATTTTCAGGGTCGCTGCAATTAGGAGAGAGAGAAGAAAACTCTTTAGCATGATGCTCTTGCAAGTTTAGAGTGGTTTTTAGTTTATCTAAACTGGATGGCTCCCACTGTTTCTCGAATCCTTCCTCAAACCATAAAAGAAGAATTAGCCAAGACTATTCTCACCGTACAATACTTGCTTAACCGTTCAGCCAGGCCGGTGTCGATACTTCGAGGGAGGTTTTCCAACGCTTTCGCGAAGTTCCTTAATTAAATAACCTCTTTTCTCTGGGGGCGTAACCCCGCTGACACTTTTCTGGACACCTACTAGGTTTATAGCATTGATCGTTAAGTGACGAATATCCTGATAAGTATCATATACTCACAGTAGGATCGGGATCCAAATATCATCGTATGATAATGTTGAAGGAATCCTACCAACATTCATCAAACTCCAAATGGTATGCATCTCTTTGCAAATTTCAGTTTCTTTAGAAATTCCCGATATAAGTTTTTGCCCCATGCTCTTATGACCTTGGCTTTGGTCAAAATGTCATAAGTCACATGTCAAGTTCTACCCGTCATTATCTTGTCAATTTGAACCCATCCGTATATACCCCTGACTTTGGTCAAATGATAATACGACTGTCCCAAACTAACTCATCTATCTTATGCAACAAATGAAAACTCAGTATCTACCAAACACTATGCCTTGACTTTGGCCAAAATGCATAGCTTGAATACTACTGAATACCCAAATGAAACGACGGAGGGCTACGACTGGTTTTGGCGAAACCATAAACGTAGTGAACTTGATATAACCGAAGGAACCTGATAGCTTTTAAAAGGAGTGGTTAAAGCTCCGCATTTAAAAATATCTGTTTTAAAAATAACCGAGTGGTTTCTTTTAAATTGTTCCAACGATTTAAACTTTGGTTTGTTTTACTTTGCATTATAGATAATGCGTCCCATCATTAACCTATCATTGCAGAAAACAACGAAAATATAACGTCCTCTTATGCCATCCGCATTCGCCACGGGGTCCCGTCATCATCCGTTAGGTTACTTAACTAACGACAGAGCAGGGGCTGGGCTAGCGCGGGTGTAAAACATAAGTGACGTCTAAATAGCTATAATAAATATAGATATTTTACATTCGTCTGACGCAATGATATTCATTCCAGAACACAGATAAACAATATTGGATTTGCAAGCAATCTGTATTTCTTTTGAGCCTGCAAGAAAAGACAGATTACACAGTTGTGATGAATAGCCGTTTACCCCACCCTCGACCCCTACGGGTACGGCAAACTACCCACCCGGCAGTCTGTGTACCCCACCTTGGGTCAGTCCTAGGAGCAAAAACAGTAAAATGAAATAATACAACGGTGGCTACAACCGCAACCTGGAAGTGCCCCGCGAAAATAATATTACAACAAATTACATTTACAACAAATGAATTAATCAATAACCCATTGCTAACCCCGGCTATGCACCACAACAGTCCAATACAGTTTATATGCACAAACAGATATAACCATTTCAGAAATGTGCAACCCCCTGCCAACCGACATACTAGCAGTTGGGGGAGGTTTACGAACACATTAAACAATCACAGATATAATCCAATACGCAAATACTGTACAATTCGATCGAATAAACAACATCAATATTGCTCCAAAATCTGCTCTGTTAAACAGTAACCTGAGCAATTATTAAATATTCCAGAAAACACTAAATATCACAGGGGACCCACACAAAAAATTTGGGATCATGACTCGGCAACTCGGCGGCGGAACCGCGGCGGATCGGTGGGATCCGCCGCGCTTCCGCGGCGCTTTAGCCGAGTCATGGGCCCAATTTTCTTGGGTGTTCTCCTGGACCCATGTCAAGCTTTCTGAACATCCCTGAAAAATTTTAGGACATCATTTTGGATTCGACAGAAACTGATTTTTATTAGGGTTTTCCGGCTTCGTTTTTCCGTTCGAAATTCGTACAAATTTGCAACTAGGTTATTTATTGTTTAGCGAGGCTCTGATACCACTGTAAGTCGATGTAGTACACCCCAGTACTTGTGGGGAGGCGGATTTTACAAAAACGATCAAGTTTAAGGAACGAACATCGACTAACCGCTTAAATCGAAGCTAAACAAATAATAACCAAACACATAGCTATACTAAACTATAGTGTTAAGGGATTATACCGATCGAAACTAGTCCTTCGTCTTTGTGTCCTCCTTTGTTCTCCTCGACCTTCTCTAGGTAGTAGACGATCCACCCGAGAGCGAAACTCCAAGCTAAACCTCTAACTTGAGGTAACTAATCAACTTTGATTGCTAATCAAAGATGAAAGGATGATGTAGAGTAAGGGTTATGGATTGTTTAGTCTAACTAATCCTTTGATCTCAACACATGAGGATTAAAGATTAGGGTTTGAAGATGAGAGCTTGAGGAGAGAGAATGTGTGATAAGATAATGAGAGAAGAGAGAGAGTGTATCATAATATTATGAAGCATTCTTATTTTTCAATAATGAATAAAAAGAAATGAATAAGCATGCTTCATGAAATATCTAGTGGTGATTCATTAGCATGAGTCATTAAGCAATAAATGTGCATTAATGAAATGAATGAATCACCACCATGACTCGCTCTCTTATCCAAAAGAAACCTCCTTAGTCACATCTTCTAGAAGCTTCTCGAGTAATTACGAGAACGCCCCTCCGATCCGTAAAAATACGGAAAAACTTTAGACTGAAAAAATCCAATAACCGGATACCAGTAACTGGCTTAAACCAAAGCCGACTGGTAAAAACTGTCCGAAAGTCGTACGCGCGTAAACGCACGTATGCGTCCGAACCCTTTGTCGCAAAACCATGCAACCTCTATATCGTTTCGCCTGGAGTAGGAAACTCTCTGTGTGGGACTCTAGAGACTCGACTACTGCGCTGGCAGTGGGTTTAACCACAGACCGCAAGCGGCACTAGCTGTACGTAACGGTCCCCAGGTAGTTGTCGATAAGAAGGCCGATGAGAAAACCCATCCGAACTCCTACTGAGTCTGATGTGACAATCTCCATACAGTCCGGTCCGTTCGTCCATGACTATCGCATATCGGGCCTAGGGGGGCGGCAAGCGTCAGTCCCCTAATAGCGGTATAAGTCGTGTCGGAGTGAAGCCCATTACACCCTGAGAAACTACTGGAACCTACCAGCAAATCTCGCTTGCCCTGGCCAGGGACTTTGCGTAATGGCTCTCTGACACAGCACGATATCTACTCCCAATACCGGGAGGGACGAATCCTGTCTAACCGCCACTGCCTCCAAGTGCTCGGGACTGCACCCAACTGCCACCTGTTTGCACGACTCCTTTGAGCCGTGGTAGGGTAGCAATCTAAGAACAGTGGGACACACTCGAGGCGAAGTAGCAGTGTCAAGTCTGCGGACTACGCTGTACTCATGTCACCTGGGAACTGTTCACTGACGACTGGTATCAAACCAACCAACAGTTCCCTGTGAGTCCTGTCCGGTGTACCCGTAACCTAACGAGCACCTGTATACTATCTCCAGTACGACGTACTGACGGCTGTGGGACAGACCATCTCCCCAACTGGGATGAGAAGCGTATAAACTAGTCTACTCCGGAGTATCGATGCTCTGTCTCGATAATCCAACGACCAGGGACCTGAATAAGGATGTGCTTGTAGACTACCCAGCCCCCACTAGTGTGACTGCCATCACAACGCTGGTAGACAAGCAAGATCCTAAGAGCTCTATCAATACGTATACTCACATATTAAGATAGAAAAACCAAGTAGCATACTACCATGTTTAGCAAGACTGTTATATACATGTGAATATCCCAAGCTTCCATTAAGTAATATACAAGCTAGTATGATACAGTAATGGCCTTCTAGGGCATAAACACTAACAATAGTTTAGGCACTGCTTATTATCATTGTATCTTTTCATTCTCAAACAGTTGTATATAAAGATGAATGTAAATAAAGTTGCTATTTATTTTATATCACTTTTCATTCTTGTTCATTTTATATATTGCTTGATTACGCTTAACGTATTTATTTCTTAGTAAATACGTTGCAGCCTACCACGTCCATCCGTCTTCTGGGAAGCGGGGCATGATAGTTTGATTGAAGAAGTTTTGACAGACCCGCCTCAAAGTATCTGAGTAGCGCAGTGGAAGAGTGGTGGGCTAATAACCTACAAGTCTTAGAACAAACTTACAAATTCATGATGAAGGGAACCGTTTACTAAAGGGTGAAGTTCCTAAACAAGTTGCAGATGAAGCGCTAATAGTAGTTCCGGATTTCATGTATATGTTCAAGGACATCTCGAGTTTACTGTCTAAATGAGATGTGGAGTTCATGATTGATCTTATTCCTGTAGCAGCGCCAATTTGAAGGCTTTTATCCGATGTCACCGGTGGAACTAGAAGAGATAAAGAGACAAGTTTCTGAGTTATTATAGAAGGGTTAGATTCGTAGCAATGGCTCGTCGTGGGGATCTCTAGTTCTTCTAATCAAAAAAAAAGATAGCACGCGGAGGATGTGTATTGACTATCGAGAGTTAAATCGGGTGACTATTAAGAATAAGTACCCAATCCCTCCCATAGGACCAACTCAGTGGCGCGAGAGTATTCTCAAAGTTGGATTTACGATCAGGGTATCATCAAGCTCGGGTGAAAGAAGGAGACATTTGCAAGACGGCGTTCGAACTCGATATGGGCATTATGAGTATTTAGTGATGCCGTTTAGAGTTACTAATGCACCAGCAATATTCATGAACTTGATGAACCAAATCTTTTCACCATATCTGGATCAGTTCGTAGTGGTGTTGATTGATGATATTTTAGTTATTCGTGGAGCAAAGAAAAACATGAAGAACACTTGAGGATCGTACTGCAAACGTTGAAACAAGAAAAGTTATATGCTAAGATGAGCAAGTGCGAGTTTTGGCTCGAATAAGTGAAGTTCTTGGGTCATGTTATATCCGGAGATGGAATTGCCGTTGACCCCGAAAAGATTGTAGTCGTTCATGATTGGCCAATTCCAAAGAATGTGGGGGAGATCATGATGTTTTCTTGGGCTTGCTGGGTATTATAGAAGGTTTATGGAGAACTTCGCTCGAATAGCAGAATTATTGACCAAGCTAACACGGAAGGAGGTACCGTTCCTATGGACTGAGAAGTGTGTGTTGTCTTTTGAAGTGCTGAAGCAAAGATTGACAACCGCTCCTATTCTGACAGTATCAGATGGTTCCGGAAGACTAGTTATTCACAGCGACGCATCTTGGAAAGGATTGGGATGTATTCTGATGTAGCATGGGAAGGTTATAGTGTATGCATCGAGGCAATTGAAGACCGATGAGAAGAACTACCCAACTCATGACTTAGAGCTAGCAGCAATAATCTTCCCGCTAAATTTTAGGGACATTACTTATTGGGTGAAAGGGTAGAAGTATCTACCGATCACAAGAGCCTAAAGTATGTGTTCACACATAAAGAGCTTAACATGAGACAATGTAGATGGTTAGAGCTGATGGCTGACTATGATCTTAATCTAAAGTACCATCCGGGGAAAATTAATGTAGTGTCGGATGCTCTAAGCCGATTACCAACGATACGGATATTGACTGCACAAAAGGAGATTATAGCCAATCTTCAGAGATTCGAGTTGGAGATCGAACTACCAGATTCTTCGGGATTCAAGTTGCAAGTACAGTCGATGCAGTTGCAAGTACAGTCATCCTTGATCGATAACATTAAGACAGCACAGTCGCACGATCCAAGATTGCAAAAGTTTCGAGAACAAGTAGAAGCGGGACTTCGAACGGATTTGTTGATTCATGAAGATGGTTTGTTACGTTTTAGAAGTCGTTTATGCGTGTCTAAAGGAGATGTTCGTGAAGAAGTCATGAAGGAGGCTCGTAGTTCCGCATATTCAGTATATCCGGAAGGCAGGAAAATGTATAGAAATTTGCGACAACATTTTTGGTAGGAAGGCATGAAAGGAAAGATTGATCGCTACTTATCGAGGTGCTTGGTGTGTCAGCAAGTCAAGACTGAATATCAAAGGATGGCTGGTTTGTTGCAACTACTTCCGATTCCTCAATGGAAGTGGGAATTTATAACCATAGGTTTCGTGACAGCCTTACCATGGAGTCCAAAGGGCAATAACACAGTTTGGGTGATTATAGATCGATTGACCAAGGCAACTCATTTCATACCATTTCGAGTTGATTAGTCGACGGAGGCTTTGGCATAGCGGTACATGCTGGAGATTGTGAGATTGCATAGGGTACCCGTGAGTATCGTTTATGATCGTGATACTCGGTTCCTATCACACTTTTGGAGGAGCTTACATAAGAGTTTGGGAACTTGTTTGAAGTTTAGTACGGATTATCATTCTCAGATAGACGGACAGTCAGAGAGGATGATCTAAACTCTTGAAGATATGTTGAAAGCGTGTATGTTAGACTTCAAGGGTTCGTTAGAGGATCATTCGCATTTAGTAGAGTTTTCTTACAATAACAGCTTTCGGGCGACTATATAGATGGCTTCATTTGAAGCATTGTACGGTCGTAAGTGTCGCTCGCCTGTTTTTTGGGATGATGTTGGAGAAAGAAGATTGTTGGGACCGGATCTCATTGTGCAAACTATGGAGAAAGTTAACTTGATCCGTAATCATATGAAGGTGGCACACGATCGACAGAAAAGTTAGGCTGATACTGGTAGAAGACCTTTGGATTTCGCTGTTGGTGATCTTATATTTTTAAGAATATTATTGACTAAAGGAGTAATCCGATTTGGTAATCGAAGCAAGCTTAGTCCTTGATTCGTAGGGCCTTTTGATATCATTGAGCGTATAGGTGAGGTAGCTTATCGATTGGCTTTACCACCATCCTTGGCGGGTGTTCATAACGTATTTCATGTATCTCAACTCCGCAAGTATGTTTGAAATGAGACGCGTGTTCTAGATCACTCGGAACTGAGAGTAAGAGAAGATTTAACGTATGAAGAGCGACCAATGGTTATTGTGGATCGACGAGAAAAGATTCTCAAGAATAAAGTAATTCCACTAGTACTCGTTTCGTGGGAAAATCGTTCACACAGAGAATCTACTTGGGAACGTGAAGAAGAGATTCGATAAAAGTTTCCACACCCCTTTTCTTAGATCCGTATCTTCTTGTCTTTTCCCTGTTCCGTGATTTCGATGACGAAATTCTTTTGTAGTTGGGTATAATGTAACACCCTAGTACATTCATATAATATAATTTAGCGTTTCAAATCTTGTTTTAAAACTCTTATTCTTTTGCGAGTGGGTTGCGAATGATTCAATTAATAGCAGTGGTCATTATCCGACCTGACCCGCATGATTAAAACCCGACATGACGCAAGGTTGTATCCAATATTTGCTAGCACAGTGTATCCATGTGATTCGAGTATATATATATATATATATATATATATATATATATATATATATATATATATATAAGCTTCACATATCTCTTTATAATACAAGATAAAAATAAATAATATCCTTTTTCTATCTAGCCTTACATAGCATATCACCCCATATCAGGTTGTTGTGCTTATATATATCATATTCATATTCTAAGAGATAAACAACAAAATAATTAAAATTCCTTACATTTACGTAGATTTTATTGGGGTTATATGTATTTAATTATAGATAATTGCATTATGGTTTAAATTCTTACGTATACTCTTTATATGTAAAAACTATAATTTTGGATGGATACGGATAATATTTGGAGTGATCTAGCATTATCTGTAAAAATCCTACAATATATATATATATATAACTTAATATTCCTATACATATAATATATATATAACTGTACATATAATATATATATATATATATATATTAATAAATTTAATTTTTATAAAATACGCCTTTCTCTCTCTCTATGTCTCACTCTCTCTTGAGGTTCTCTCTCTCTCTCTCTCTCTCTCTCTCTTCCAGCTCTCCCACGTCTTCCTCTCTCTAAAACCCACGCATTCACTATCACCCTCCTCGTTCTCGTCGCCACTACCTCCGATTTCATTCCTTCGCTATCCCCTTGCAAACGACATCGCCCTCATCTTCAACCCCGCACCCATCTCCACAACTCAAAACCCATCTCGCCGTTGCCTTGCCATCATCATCTTCCCCATCTCCTCGCCTGAACCCCGACCACCACCATCATCGTCACCTCTCTCTCGTTTCTTCTTATCTTCCCCAAAACACCCGAGACCTATCTCCTTGCTCCTCCCCTCCACCTTCATCGCAGCCACACACAAGCTGTAACAATCGAGTTCTGTTATACCAATTTCTATTGTCGTGTGTGTGGTTTGTGGTGTTTAATTCATTTACTTTGTGGATGCGAATGGTAGTTACTTTATATTCGACCCGTTTACTTGAGCTCGTTGTTTCCTAGTTATAGATTACACTAACATTTCATATTCTTGCATATAACCATTTAAGTTACTTAAAATAATTTTAAAATACTTGACATGACCTGCTTGATACCCCTAACCCTGTGATAGCGTCCTTGCATCGTGTTCTCGTCCCGTTCAGTGAAACGGACGTGTTTGGACGGCTACGCGCGCGTACATGTGTCCTTTCTTGGGGGTATGCATTTCTGTTACAAAATCCTTCATTTTAATTTTTGGAACTTGCTAGTAATTTTCATATTTCAAATCCAAATTTTTGGACCCGACCTGGGCGCAATTCTGAATTATTTTGTATCCCGCCAAATTCTAATTATTTAAATATTTTTTTAAATTTTATTTAACCTATTTCTTCACCTAAAGATTTTTGGTAGGCTAGCAGAAGAAAATATTTTTTTCTGTTACAGTAGAAATCTTTCCTTCTTTCCCCAGCTAATCAAAGTTAATATATCAAATCTTTTGTAAATTTTTCCAAACCCTACGAGCCAATCCCATCTCTCCTTCACTTGGGGCCGGGACCCACGCCTCTCTCTCTTTCTCTCCCCTTTTCTCTTTCTCTTTCTTTCTCCCCCGCTAAAGGACGAATTTATCTCTCCTCTCCCCCCTCTCTCTCTCTTCCTCTCTATCTCTCTCTTCCTCTCTCTCCTCTCGCGATCTTCTTTCTCTCTCTTCTCTCAAGATTCTCTCTCTCTCTCTCCTGTCACAAATCTTTTCTCTCTCCCCTCGTATTATATTTCTTCTTCCTCGTTTCCTTTCTCACGAACCCATATCCAAAACCTAGCCCTAGCTTTCGCCGCTCCATCTCCACCGACCTTACCTCATCGTCGCCACCATCGTCTTGCCCTCGTGACCGCCCACTCCACCTCCTTCCACTTCTCTCTTCATTCCGACGATCCCCGAGGACCCACTGCACCCCGAAGAGGCCACCTGCAGCAACCTCCCGCGAGTCCAATCTCTCCGGTGACTCGCCGTCGCCACCCTCGTCACCTCCTCACATCCCTTTCCACTTCCCGGCACCACAAACTGCTACCACCACCCTCTGCAAACCCTACGACCACAACAACATCCAAGTAACCCACTGCCCTTCGCCGGAAAATCACCACGCCGGCAACCCTCATCGTCGTCGCCCCGTGCCGACTCCCCTGAAATCCCAGAACACCCTACCACAGTACGATCTTCTCCTTCTTCTTCTTTTTTTTCCACTTTCCTTATGCAATTTTTCTTAACTGTTCACTGTCGTTTTGTTTGCCGGAATCCGGCCGTGCCGTCGACGATCCAGCTAGGATACCTGACCTGTGTGAGCCCACTGTGTGTTGTGTGGATTTGCTCCATATACTGTGCGCGCATCGCGACTTTTCCCGCCGACACGTGACGTTCCGTTTACCGTTTCTTGAATCCGTCGAGACAAGTGAAACTTGCTACATGCTATTCATACTATCCTTATATTTATATATATAATTTCATATTAAATCTATAGATAGAATCTAAAGTCAGGAATTCCAAGTTAACAGCACAATGTTCCGTTTACATATTTTAGATCTAGAACTTGAAACCTAACTGTTGCATTTAGTTTACTAAACCTAGTAACCACATTTATATGTTAGATCACATAATCACAATTGTTTGTATAGCCATAATACCCTTTTTTAGTTTGTACCCCATCGGACGACCGGTTGCATACATCTAGCCTAATTCATATTCAATTGCATCTCTAGATTGTTTTGGTACATATTAATATGATTTTATCATCCACATTTGTTTTACTGTATTCATGAAATGTTAAAATTATCCCTTAAACCCAAACTGATAACCGTGCATCCAAGTAGTTTAATATGTACCTATTCGCATATCATATTACATGTGCCAGTTTATTGCTCTGATAATACACATGCTTGTTTATTTATAACCATGATTATGCTAGTTGATTATGAGCACCCACACGATATCTTGTACACCCTGACATGACTTGCTACACATATTACTTGACACGACATGGTACCGTGCAACTCTTGACATGACATGACACCTTTATACATTACCTAGCTTGACCTGATGTACCATGATCTTACCTGTTACCTGATCTTGTGTCTAATGCCAACAAACCTGACATGTTGTCCTTACGGACCGTTCCTGTTGTCTATCCAGACAAACCTGTACCTGCATGATCCTGTGTTGGCATTAGCTCTAGATTATTTAATACATGACTTGACCACATATAACTTGGGGGTATGGGTAAATCAATGATGAAACCTGACTTGTAACTCGACAGTTGCTTGCTTTTACTGATCAGTTTTAGAGGCTAGGCCAGCCTCGGGATGATGCTGCTGATATCGTCCGTCTTCACATATTCCTGTTTTAGTGCCTAGCGGCATGTCTCGGTTTCATCCCGAGAGTCTTAGACCGTGGTCCCGGGCATGCACGGGATACTATTGAGTTACATCGATGATTCATCAAATTGATTTCAAAGACTTGAGACTATTCAACCCAATAGACCAGTTTAGATTACTCACTGTACACTACCTTTCACTGTCTTGATTTATATTGTTGTTACACCTGCTTTACCATTTGTGTTTATGTCTTGTTACCCTGTTTATATTTTATTGCTTGATGTTATGACGCGCTGACATCTGGGTTTTGCATGGCCCAGATTCCGTACCTTTGCTGCAGTCCGAGCAGGAGTACTTCATCCAGCAGGCTGAGCAGTAAGGACTCAGTAGTAGTTAGTTCTTTTACTTTTTCAGCATTTTATTCCTGATGTGAGCCCGCATTATGGGACATACTTTCCAGTTATTCTTGTATTGGGTCTCTTGCTTCCGCATTATTTATTCTTGACTCATTCATTTTGGCTTATGGACATGTGCTAGATAGTTTTATTATTGTTCTTGATATCTCTACAGCCGTAATGTGACTGTGGAAGGATAATTCTTATCCACAGGTAGCATAGTTGGCTATGTCACGTGCCTACCTTAGCGTACTCTGGGAAGCGGGGCGTGACACAAGCTAGCATCCCAAAGCCCAGACCTCACCTCATTCACCCATCACCAACCTCGACCGCAGCACCTACCTCGTCGCCGCATCCCTCTTCAACCCCCAACTCCGGCCACTTCCTTCCCCTTCTTCTACTTCTCAACCAACCGAGCTTATCCCCGCACCTTTGCCGAACCCATCATCTTTTGATTGCCCCGAGCAGTGCAAGGCCACAAGATCCCTCATCGTCGCAATGCCCAAGCCCACAACAATTCAACTCTCGACTTCATCCCTAGTCTGAGCAACTCCAGTCATCGCCTCACGCACTTCCACCATCGCCATCTTCATCACCTTCGCAGTCGACAGAGCAGCCACCGTCGAGGTAAAGTTTGTTGCTGCCAATGATGATGATGGTGAGATTGGGAGTTTATGATGTTAAGAGAATTGATCTGCTATTTAGAAATGCATGGACTTTTCTTCAGGGATCCTGCAGCAACAATGAAGATGGAGCGCAAGTCGAACCTAGTTGTGATCATGCACGCCGTTTCCACGCCGTTTCGTATATCGTCGTGCCGTGTTTATCATCTCGAGGCAAGTTCTAAACTTGCAACATGCTACTTTTTTTATATCAATATTTATATGATTAATTATAGTACATGTACTTTAATGTTCATCAAATATTATCAATTTACAGTGTTATAGCATCAGTCTGTATCTGTACCAATAATGGTTTTATCTAGTTGCATGCCGGGTTCACCACAGCATTATTATAATTTTATATCAGTCCAGTAATCTTTATCTAGATTACCATATACCTGGTAGCAGACGAAAAACAATTATTACAGATAGATACATATACATCATGGACGTTAGTCATGTTTACCATATTTAGGTATTGGTTACAGTCTTCCATCTGGTATCTATTTTGGTTAATATATACCTGTTACATGGACTATTACTAATGCCGACAATTCTCACTTATTGTTCTAACGGACGTGACTTGTTGTCTACATAGATAAGACATGAACCTGTTTGATCCTATGTTGGCATTAGATTGATATCATCAATACCTGACTTGAACACAAAACCTGTGGGGTAAGGGGAAATCAATATGAAACCTGACTTGTAACTCAACAGTTCGATACTTTCCAGAGACTGATCAGTCGATACGGGCGTTCGGCCCGGAATGATGATGCTGACATCATTCGTCTATACATGATACCCTGTTTTTACTTGCTTAGCGGCACGTCTCGGATTCAACCTCGAGGGTCTTGACCGTGGTCCCGGGCACATACGGGATACTATTGAGTTACATCGATGATTCCATTTAATTGATTCCGAAGACTTATAGAATAGATAACCTAGAAGCACAGATTTTAGGAGACACATCACATACCTATACCTCACTGTTTTATACATGTGTTTATTATTTACGCTCATGTTTAATCATAGTATCGTATCCTGGTTATTACTATTGTTTTGATTTTTATGACGCACTGACGTCTGGGTTTTGCATGGCCCAGATACTTGACATAGCATGCGAGTATTCGACAGGATCGCCGATCAGTAAGGACCATCTCATTAATATAGCTCTTATGCGGGTTAGTTATTCCTTAGATCTTTATTGCTTCCGCTATCTACTCCAGTTATTGTTTTTGTGGCTATTGGACATGTGATAAATAGATTTAGTACTTTATTGTTCTTGATTACTAATTGACTGTCTTAATATGACTATGGAAGGATGTTTTCTTACCGTAGGTAGTATGGTTGGCTCTGTCACGTGCCGTATTTACGTATTGTGGGAAGCGGGGCATGACACTTAGGGAGGTGATACCTTATGCGGAGCTCCTGGTCATCGAGCCTGGGCATAATCCCCTTAACGGCGTCAAGAGCATTATGCCACCCAACGGCCACAGAGTCGGTGAGCTCGGGATAGAACCGGTCGAACATTTTATAGTCCTCCACAGCCTTCTCCTCCTTCTTCTCGGCCTTTTTCGCCGATTCATTGGCTACCTGGGAATCCTTCTTAGACGAGTCTCTCTGCTTCTTCATCGTATCAAAGAGCTTGTTGACTTTGCTGACCTCGGCCTAGAGGGCCCGGCTGGACTGTAAATCCCCGTTCCCATCTATGAATTTTTCCTACATTTCCCAAGTCCTCGATTGTTATCTCATTTTTCCCGTATTATTGTTTTGTGTGAAGATTAGTTGCTTAGGGTGTAGTATTTGTTTTTCTAAACCAATTAAAATCAACCCAAAACCAAGCCCAAAATTAAAACCAAAACATAATATATAATCCCAAACCCAATTCCTCTGCCAGCCCAAGAAAACAATTAAAATCAAATAACCAAAACCTAACCCGGCCCACTTCCTTTCCTCCCTTAATAAATTAATTTTTCCCTTCCCCAGCCCGTTACATTCCTCAGCCCTAGCAAATAAAAAGGGTTAATTAATCTTAAAAATCCCCCCGGCCCAAACCCCTTAGCCCGTGCCCCAAGCTCCCAAAGCCCAGCCCTTCCTCACCGCACCCGCCTAACCCCTACCCGACCTGCTTCTTTAACCCTTCTTCCCCATTTCATTTTCCCGCTCATTCCTCCCTCTGCACGTCCCCGAGCCTCCCCCTCGCGCCCACGTCGCCCACGCTGTTGCCCCACGTCCCTGCGACCCCGACCACGAACACGACCGTGCGCCCCTCAAACATCTCCTCGTCTCAAACTCCTCGCTCCCTCTCACTCTCCAACTCACTCCTCTTCTCTCTCTCTCTCTCTAGAAAACCCAACTTCGAACCCACTGCACCCGCTCACCCCCGACGACGACGACTGACCTCCTCCTTCACCACCGAGCACCCTAGCCTCCTCCTAAAGCCCTCATCCTTCCTCCGTCGCTCTCTTCTCTCCATCAACAGAGCCCCTACACTACACCACTCTTCAACCGCCGAGCACCGACCCTTGATTCCCCTCGTCCACCACCTGCAACCACCTCATCGACGATCCCCCACTGCCTCAGTCGACACCTCTACACCCTCAGCAGCATCACCATCACCTCCAAACCGAGCCCCCCCACTACCTCTCTCTTTCAAAAACCCAAATCGCCACGAGCTTCGAACCCTTACTGCTGCCCCATCGCCGGAGCGACACCGCCGACCATCGCCGACCCCAGCATGCCTCTGGAGATCCACAGCACCACACTCCGCCTCCGGTGATCGCGAGACACCTCCGGGCAACTCCGACGAAGAACCCGAAATGCGAGCCAAGGAAGCGAATCCAAACCGTGCCGTTCGTCACGCGTTCGTGCCGTTGCCGCTGCCAAGCATCACCAAAGCGTTTCCATGCAAGTACCCTACTTGCTACTGCTAGATTATTTCCGTTACAAAACAAAACCGTATTAATTCCGTGTTTACGATTCATGAAAACTTAAATGACATAAGTGTTTAATGCAAGACCCGAACGAAAATATTACATTAAACTGACGGAACTCGATTGCATATGCTGGCCCGTGTGATAATGAACACTGTGTAGAAATTTGACTGGAAAATATGGTTGTTACTGGCTTAAACGATCACCCCCAATTACACCCGTTAAAACTGAGAATTTCCCGCACCTGAAACTTGTTAAAATCATAATTAATTATGTACATTTTGAAATGATGCGTTCGAGGGCTCGAATCGAAGCCAACTCGACGAACTGGAACCATATATAAGTTTTCAACTATTTCTGTACTGAAATTATGACGAGAATTGGTTCGGAGAGCTGCTCTGGACTGCAGTCCAGAGCAGCTCTGGTTGTTGTTTTCTGTCTCGTAATGTTTACTACCTTGCTGCCTGAACTCGTATGTTGAGGAACCCTACACTTTATTGAATATGAATTTGTTAGCTAAATAACTCAAGTGATTTCACCCCTTTATATCGTCGTTTACTATTTAAACTGCAATTTAAAAGAACAGGACGTATAGCAGACCCAAACAGAAACAGAACTGATATACCAGTGTTGAACAGTGCATAATTTATGACGTACAGACGCGATTAAGAATCCGTCTATTGCGTTGAAAACCCTACTGAAAACCCTAATTTTCATTCAACTGTAGTATCGTTAAATTCTGAGTCCACCTGGGTGAAAATCGTGTCGGAAAACGGACGTTCAGTTCAGACACTGAATTTCCTGCAGCGAGCACTTAAATTGAAACGGCTGTAACTTGAATACCAGAAATCCGATTGTACTGAAACCATTTTTGCTGAACTGACGACTAAGTATACTTGTTATCGTCATTGTAGCATTTCACTAAATTCTGAGCGCATGAATTACTGAAATTTTTGTAATCTTATGACGTGCATAATAGTTCATATTACAAATGACTTGTTAACTGCATAAATGTACATACCTTACCCAACTGCCATATACATAGTGATAGTGCGCGTTATTATTCAGTGGACATTGCATTATCGTGCGTGAATGGTATTGGTTTAGGAGTTTCAAGTACGTCAATGGAAAAGTGAATGATTCGTGACCGTGATTAATACAGTGAACAGTGACAAAACCGTGTTATTGGTGTATACTTGTACACGACTAAATCATAATCATCAATAGTGTAAACCTGGAGGAAAAGGGGAAATCGAAATGGAAAGAGCATCGTATTTAGCGGGACCGTGTTTTAGAGGATGATCATTCGAACAGTGATTCTTATATATATTAGGTAGGATCTAGCGATCCAGCTGACAGGGTTATGTCCCGGGCGTGTAGGCCGTTGTCTCGGGTATGTACGAGACTCCTATTAAACATGATCCTCTTTTCCACTATATGATTTCAAACATGACTTAGGGACCGATAGGGACACAGATCATACTTTGCATCATTTAGTGACATAGTGATCATCCGCATTTTACTTTCACTGTTACTACTTTATTTGCATGTTTCGTGTCATTTTTATAAAATTGCTATTACGTCGCTCTGACGACCTGAGTATGCATGCTCGGACCTCGAGGAAGAATCAGCGCAGGAGTCGGACTTACCTTTCGAGCTGGCGGAGATCTAGTCTGGAGTACATCTTCCTTCTTTTCTGCTTTTCCTAAAGAGATCTTATACTCGAACTTGGTTAGTAGTTCTTTTCTTGTTTATTTGTAAATTGTGAACAATGAACTTTGATGTAATAGTTTAGTGATGTGTTTCCTTTACTTATGTGCTTTGTTTACTGGTTACCATGTAATGTTAGAAGCCGAAGTGTGACTACGGCGGGATTATTCCTTGACCGTAGGAGCATGGCTGGCCTAGTCATCCCTCGTTTTCCGTATTTTGGAAAGTGGGCGTGACATGGTTTTGTTGGTATCAGAGCCGTGTTTAGTAACAAGGGATAACATTAACTACACTGTATTACATTATTTTCGTTTCACTATTCCTGATTTTCATCCTTGTATCTAATCATATCCTTTTGAATATCTTCCAGCGATATGACGTCCTCAAACGACCACTCCTCGGACTCAAGTTCTCAGGATCGCACGGAAAGAATACTTAGTGCACTGACCTCTCTCGCAGAAGCTCAGGAGAGAAAGATGGACCTACTCGCCGAGGGACTCAGGGCTATTACCGCTGTAGGGGGACCCTCCGCACTCATTACCGCCCCTGAGGGCACTACTCCACCAGCTTACTCTGCTAGGGCTGGCACCGTGTCAGATTTTCGGAGGTTGCATCCAGCTGCATTCACAGGGCTAGCCAAGCCACTCGAGGCCGAGCAATGGCTGGTGAATATGGAGAACTTACTAACGGCCGCCAGGGTACCAGAGGAAGATAAAGTGAACGTGATAAAGATCCAGTTGGAAGATGAAGCCCGTACATGGTGGTCAGTGGAAGAAAGCAGGCTAGAGAGGCCAATCGAATGGAGTAAATTCAAGGAGTGTTTCCTGGACCATTATTTCCCTTCCACCGCCAAGGCAGAGATGGAAGAAAGATTCATTCTACTGAAGCAGAATGGCCGCCCCGTGGATGTATATGCGGCAGAGTTCAACCGTCTGAGCCGATTTTCTCCATACATGGTCGCTTCAGAGGCCACCAGGGCCAGACGCTTCTTGCATGGACTTGATTTCGAGCTGCAGCAGTTGATCGCGTCACTAGAGTTGCAGACCTTTGCACAGGTACTCAACGCGGCGAGAATTCAGGAGAAATTGATCAACAAGTTCAGGAAGCCCCTAGTCGTTCCAGCACGCACCCACACACCCTCTCGAGGAGCCATACCGGTTCACAGGCCTGGAACGACACAGATGAAGCGTCCTTTCGTGCCCCAGCATCGCCCCCAGAGACAGAACGTAGTTTGCGGCTACTGCAATAGAGATGGGCATACCCAGAAGGACTGTCGCCGCGCCAAGGGACAGTGCTTGATTTGCGAATCCAGTCAGCACAGGATTAGCGGTTGCCCCGAGTGAGCAGAATTACAGGGAGGTTCTGGACTACAGCAGCAGAGGCCACAGGAGCAGAGACAACCCTACACAAGCCGCGGTCAGGGACGGGCTTTCACCTTGACCACCGAGTAGGCAGAGGCTTCAGGAGAAGTTGTTACAGGTACTCTACTCGTACATTCCTTGCCAGCTAGAGTACTATTTGATTCTGGAGCATCGCACTGTTTCATATCTGAGCATTTCATTGATACACACTCCATACCACATGAACCACTAACCAAGGGCTGGGAGATACATACGGGTAATGGCGTTATAATATCTAGTCGAGAATGTAGATCATGTCTGGTTGTAGTGTGTGGCAGGGAATTCTATGCGAATTTCCTTTTGATCGGGACAGGCAGTTATGACGCAATTCTCGGGATGGATTAGATGAGTACCTTCCATGCAGTTATTGATTGCCGAGCAAGGAACGTGATCTTCCGCATTCCCAACCACCCAGAGTTTATTTTCGAAGGCGGAAGCGAATCTTTGGATCCAGCCAAGTATAGAGCCAAGCCAAAAGAGCTGACAGCTATGGAGATTGATGAGAGCGCAGCCCCAGAGATTGTTCGGGACTTTCTGGACGTGTTTCCTGAAGATTTACCAGGTCTACCACCTCCATGCGTCTTGGAGTTCTCGATCGATTTGACACCGGGTACAGCACCAGTCCAGTTTCCAAGGCCCCATACAGAATGGCACCGGTCGAGTTGGCAGAATTAAAGAAGCAAATTGAAGAACTCTTGAAGAAGGGATTTATTCGGCCAAGCGTTTCACCGTGGGGTGCACCAGTTCTGTTAGTGAAGAAGAAGGATGGATCACTGCGGATGTGTATAGATTATCGGGAGCTGAAAAAAGTCACAATAAAGAACAAGTACCCAATCCCGCGCATCGACAACTTATTCGATCAGCTAAGTGGGGCCAAGGTATTCTCGAAGTTGGATCTCCGTTCTGGATATCATCAAATCAGAGTAGCGGCCGAGGATGTATGCAAGACAGCTTTCAGGACCCGATACGGACATTATGAGTTCCTTGTGATGCCGTTCGGTGTTACCAATGCTCCGGCGATATTCATGGATTTGATGAACAGGGTGTTTGCAAAGTACTTGGACATGTTTGTCGTTGTATTTATCGACGACATACTTGTCTACTCAAAGACCCGGGAGGAGCATGTTGAGCATTTGCGCACGGTTCTACAAATTCTTCGGGAAGAGAAGCTGTATGCGAATTAAGCAAGTGTGAATTCTGGCTCGACAAGGTTCAGTTCTTGGGACACATCGTTTCGGGCGAAGGCATCTTAGTTGACCCGGCAAAGATAGAATCCGTCAGAGATTGGCCAACGCCGAAGTCAGTGGCCGAGATCAGAAGCTTTCTGGGATTGGCAGGATATTATCGGCGATTCGACCAAGACTTTTCACGAATCGCTGAACCGTTGACGAAGCTAACACGGAAGGATGTACCGTTTGCATGGACAGAGGAGTGTACTCAGGCATTTGACACGCTGAAGCAGAAGTTAACCACGACGCCTATTCTTACAGCACCAGATGATTCCGGTGGTTTAGTGATACACAATGATGCCTCAGGGAAGGGATTAGGCTGTGTTCTGATGCAGCACGGTCGAGTGGTTGCTTACGCCTCTCGACAGCTGAGAACTCATAAGAAGAACTACCCTACGCATGATTTGGAGTTAGCTGCAGTGGTTTTTGCGTTGAAAATTTGGAGGCACTATCTATTGGGCGAGAAAGTGGAAGTGTACACAGATCATAAAAGTCTGAAGTACGTCTTCACTCAGAAAGAACTAAACATGAGGCAGCGCCGATGGCTAGAGCTGATGGCAGATTACGACTTGGACCTTCAGTATCACCCGGGGAAAGTAAATGTTATACCAGATGCGCTCAGTCGCAAGTCAACGGTCATGATGTTGACCAGTCAGAGGAGCATTATTGAGGACTTTCAGAGACTCGAGCTTGAAGTCGTTACACCGAGCGCACTCGGTCAATTTTGGCAACTACAGGTGCAGTCTTCCCTTGTGGATCGCATTAAGGCTGCACAAGCGAATGATCCTCGATTGCAAAAGTTCAGAGCGCAAGTAGAAGCCGGGCTAAGAACGGACTTAATCATACGCGAGGACGGTTCTCTGAGATTCGGTAGCAGACTCTGCGTGCCCAGAGGAGATGTTCGAGAAGAAGTACTAGCTGAGGCGCATAGTTCAGCTTATTCTGTGCATCCGGGAGGTACAAAGATGTATCGGGATCTAAAGCAGCATTTTTGGAGAAACGGGATGAAGCCAGAAATTGCACGGTTCGTATCCAGATGCTTGGTATGCCAGCAGGTGAAGGCGGAACATTATAGGATCGCAGGATTGTTACAACCGCTTCCGATACCAGAATGGAAGTGGGAGCACATTACTATGGATTTTGTGATGGCCTTACCACGGAGCCCTAAGGACAACAACGCCATTTGGGTTATCATCGATCGCCTCACGAAAGCTGCACACTTCTTACTATTCTGAGTGGGACAGTCGACAGAGTCACTAGCAGAGAGATACATGCAGGAGATTGTGCGAATTCACGGTGTTCCAGTCAGCATTGTGTCATATCGAGACACCAGATTCGTGTCGCACTTTTGGAGGAGCTTACAGGAGAGTTTGGGTACCCGCCTCAAGTTCAGCACAGCTTATCACCCGCAGACGGACGGACAGTCCAAGCGTATGATTCAGACGTTCGAGGATATGTTGAGAGCCTGCATGTTGGATTTTCAAGGTTCCTGGGAAGATCATCTGCATCTAGTCGAGTTTTCCTATAACAACAGTTACCAGGCTAGCATCCAGATGGCTCCTTTCGAAGCACTTTACAGGCGGAAGTGTTGATCCCCAGTGTGTTGGGATGATGTGGGAGAACGAAGACTACTGGGTCCCGAGCTCATCGTTCAGACAGTCGACAAGGTCCAAATGATCAGGCAACGCATTAAGACGGCTCAGGATCGACAGAAGAGTTGGGCAGATACCAGCAGGAGGGCACTAGAATTTGAAGTCGGAGATCACGTGTTCCTGAAGATTTCCCCTACCCGTGGAGTTATCAGGTTCGGAGGTCGGGGAAAGTTCAGTCCCCGTTTCATCGGACCTTTTGAGGTGCTAGAGCGAGTAGGAGAGGTGGCCTACCGACTTGCCTTGCCTCCATCGCTAGCTGGTGTGCACAATACCTTCCACATGTCACAGTTGCGGCGTTATGTTCGGGATGAGAGCTACGTTCTGAACTATTCGGAGTTAGCTTTGGGTACCGATCTATCTTATGAGGAACAACCCACCACCATCCTCGACCGCAGAGAGAAAGTGCTGAAGAACAAGGTCATTCCGTTAGTCCGAGTATCTTTGGGCGGTCGTTCCCCAAGAGAATCTACCTGGGAGCAGGATGAAGATATCCGTGCACGTTTTCCACATCTCTTTGTTTAGTACTTTATTTCTCTGTATCCTTATTAAATTTCGAGAACGAAATTTTTGTAGGGGGGTATGATGTAAATCCTCGTTCCCATCTATGAATTTTTCCAACATTTCCCAAGTCCCCGATTGTTATCTCATTTTTCCCGTATTATTGTTTTGTGTGAAGATTAGTTGCTTAGGGTATAGTATTTGTTTTTCTAAACCAATTAAAATCAACCCAAAACCAAGCCCAAAATTAAAACCAAAACATAATATATAATCCCAAACCCAATTCCTCTGCCAGCCCAAGAAAACAATTAAAATCAAATAACCAAAACCTAACCCGGCCCACTTCCTTTCCTCCCTTAATAAATTAATTTTTCCCTTCCACGGCCCGTTACATTCCTCAGCCCAAGCAAATAAAAAGGGTTAATTAATCTTAAAAATCCCCCCGGCCCAAACCCTTAGCCCGTGCCCCAAGCTCCCAAAGCCCAGCCCTTCCTCACCGCACCCGCCTAACCCCTACCCGACCCGCTTATTTAACCCTTCTTCCCCATTTCATTTTCCCGCTCATTCCTCCCTCTGCACGTCCCCGAGCCTCCCCCTCGCGCCCACGTCGCCCGTGCCGTTGCCCCACGTCCCCGCGACCCCGACCATGACCGCACACCCCTCAAACATCTCCTCGTCTCAAACTCCTCGCTCCCTCTCACTCTCCAACTCACTCCTCTTCTCTCTCTCTCTACAGAAAACCCAACTTCGAACCCACTGCACTCACTCACCCCCGACGACGACGACCGACCTCCTCCTTCATCACCGAGCACCCTAGCCTCCTCCTAAAGCCCTCGTCCTTCCTCTGTCGCTCTCTTCTCTCCATCAACAGAGCCCCTACACTACACCGCTCTTCAACCGCCGAGCACCGACGCTCAATTCCCCTCAGCCACCACCTGCAACCACCTCGTCGACGAGCCCCCACTGCCTCAATCGACACCTCTACACCCTCAGCAGCATCACTATCACCTCCAAACCGAGCCCCCCACTACCTCTCTCTTTCACAAACCCAAATCGCCACGAGCTTCGAACCCTTACTGCTGCCCATCGCCGGATTGACACCGCCGACCATCGCCGACCCCAGCACGCCTCTCGAGATCCACAGCACCACACTCCGCCTCCGGTGATCGCGAGACACCTCTGGGCAACTCCGACGACGAACCCGAAACGCGAGCCGAGGCCGTGAATCCAAACCGTGCCGTTCGTCACGCATTCACGTCGTTGCCGCTACTGTGCATCGCCAAAGCGTTTCTAGGCAAGTACCCTACTTGCTACATGCTAGATTATTTCCGTTACAAAACAAAACCGTATTAATTCCATGTTTACGATTCATGAAAACTTAAATGACATAAGTGTTTGATGCGAGACCCGAACGAAAATATTACATTAAACTGACGGAACTCGATTGCATATGTTGGCCCGTGTGATAATGAACACTGTGTAGAAATTTGACTGAAAAATATGGTTGTTACTGGCTTAAACGATCACCCCCAATTACACCCGTTAAAACTGAGAATTTCCCGCACCTGAAACTTGTTAAAATCATAATTAATTGTGTAGATATTGAAATGATGCGTTCGAGGGCTTGAATCGAAACCGACTCGACGTCCTGGAACCATTTATAAGTTTTCAACTGTTTCTGTACTGAAATTATGACGAGAATTGGTTCGGAGAGCGGCTCTGGACTGCAGTCCAGAGCAGCTCTGGTTGTTGTTTTCTGTCTCGTAATGTTTACTACCTTGCTGCCTGAACTCGTATGTTGCGGAACCCTACACTTTATTGAATATGAATCTGTTATCTAAATAATGCAAGTGATTTCACCCCTTTATATCGTCGTTTACTATTTAAACTGCAATTTAAAAGAACAGGACGCATAGCAGTCCCAAACAGAAACAGAACTGATATACCAGTGTTGAACAGTGTATAATTTCTGACATACAGACGCGATTGAGAATCCGTCTATTGCGTTGAAAACCCTACTGAAAAACCTAATTTTCATTCAACTGTAGCATCGTTAAATTCTGAGCCCACCTGGGTGAAAATCGTGTCGTGAAACGGACGTTCAGTTCAGAAACTGAATTTCCTGCAGCGAGCACTTAAATTGAAATGGCTGTAACTTGAATACCAAAAATCCGATTGTACTGAAACCATTTTTTCTGAACTTACGACTAAGTCTACTTGTTATCGTCTTTGTAGTGTTTCACTAAATTCTGAGCGTATGAATTACTGCAATCTTTGTAAGCTTATGACGTGCATAATAGTTCATATTACAAGTGACTTGTTAACTGCATAATGTACATACCTTACCCAACTGCCATATACATAGTGATAGTGCGCGTTATTATTCAGTGGACATTACATTATCGTGCGTGAATGGTATTGGTTTAGGAGTGTCAAGTACGCCAATGGAAAAGTGAATGATTCGTGACCGTGATTAATACAGTGAACAGTGACAAAACCGTGTTATTGGTGTATACTTGTACACGAGTAAATCATAATCATCAATAATGTAAACCTGGGGGAAAAGGGGAAATCGAAGTGGAAAGAGTATCGTATTTAGCGGGACCGTGTTTTAGAGGATGATCATTCGAACAGTGATTCTTATATATATTAGGTAGGATCTAGCGATCCGGCTGACAGGGTTATGTCCCGGGCGTGTAGGCCGTTGTCTCGGGTATGTACGAGACTCCTGTTAAACATGATCCTCCTTTCCACTATATGATTTCAAACATGACTTAGGGACCGATAGGGACACAGATCATACTATGCATCATTTAGTGACATAGTGATCATCCGCATTTTACTTTCACTGTTACTACCTTATTTGCATGTTTCATGTCATTTTTATAAAATTGCTATTACGTCGCTCTGATGACCTGAGCATGCATGCTCAGACCTCGAGGAAGAATCAGCGCAGGAGTCGGACTTATCTTTTGAGCTGGCGGAGATCTAGTCTGGAGTACCTCTTCCTTCTTTTCTGCTTTCCCTAAAGAGATCTTGTACTCGAACTTGGTTAGTAGTTATTTTCTTGTTTATTTGTAAATTGTGAACAATGAACTTTGATGTAATAGTTTAGTGATGTGTTTCCTTTACTTCTGTGCTTTGTTTACTAGTTACCATGTAATGCTAGAAGCCGAAGTGTGACTACGGCGGGATTATTCCTTGACCGTAGGAGCATGGCTGGCCTAGTCATCCCTCGTTTTCCGTATTTTGGGAAGCGGGGCGTAACATGGACTCGGTTAGCCTTGCGGCCTTCAGCTCCTCCGAGACCAACCGTGACTCGATGGAGACGACGTTGTTTTTGGCCTCCACCTTGGCGAGGATTTCTTCCTCGCGCAAAGAGGTCTCTTCCGCCCTTTTTATCGCCAGGGCAACCTCTTCAGCCTTTATGGCAACTAGGAGGGCGCAGTGATTGAGAACCTGCAGAAAGAAGCAAATGGTATCCATTAGAGGCTGAACAGGGGAAATATTACTTGAAAAGAAATTACGGAGAGCTCACTAACCTAAACGGCCTCCTAGGCTATTGCGGTGACCTGGGCTTTCATGGTGCCCCGAGGTATTTTGACCCTACCGATTTTTCCATGTCCGCTTGTCGGCCATAGATAGTCCCGACGACACCTCGAGGCAAAAGTCGTCCTCCTGAATGTGTACCCCGGCCGACTCCGGCCGGAAAATCACTTTCTTGAGCCTCATGACCAGAGGCTCAGCAGAAGAAGGCTCCTCCGGCCTTACTCGGGGAATCTGTTCCTGGGCTTGTTTTTGCCCACTTCCCCTGCGCTCATCGGGGACTGGAAGGAGGACGGAGGTCTTTGCGGAAGGCCCCTGGTGAAGCATCCCGCTCGGCACGAGCTTGAACGAGCTTACGCCGCCATCCTTCCTAGATTGTACCTTGGTGGTCAAGGCAACCATAATCTTCAACCGGTCCATAGGCTCTGCAAGAAGGAACAAGAAAGGGTTAGTAATGAAAGCAACAAAATATGTCAAGTCTAATTTGAGCGGCTGTGCCTTAACTTATCTAGGAAACCCGCGGGACTGGGCCCCGCCCAGCTCATGGCCTGCTTGGAAAGTAAGAAGGCGGCACACTGGATAGGTTGCCACAGGGACACAATCCCCGCCTCTAGGACATTCGACAACTTGACCTTCGGGCAACCTCCTTATGCCATTCGGTGGGTACCATCCAATCCTCTCTTTTCGGAGGGCCGATGAAGATAAACTTCTCCTTCCACTTATGGATGGAAGAGGGGACGACCACTACCTCTGACCCGGCCATACTACCCTTGCGCTTCTTAAAGGAAAAATATACCCAACTCGACTCATCCTTGCGGGTGCTTGGATGGTTCTTGTAGCAGAGAAAGACCAAGAGGAGCCCTAAGTTAAAAGGGATTCGATCGATTTTGAGCTGGACCAGGAATCCGAGGAGAATCGTTGTAATACCCTAGTTCATTTATACCGATTCTAGTTCATGTATTTCTTTATTTATGGTATTTTCCTGATTTATTGTGTTTTGGGTGCGAATAGTGTATTTGACATTTGTATTTGCATCCGACCCGACCCGCATGCTTGAAACCAGTCTTGATTCATGTTTATGATTTATCCTGACATGTTATATGGACTCGTGCACTTTCATTTTAATTTATACATTTTGAATACTGTCATTTTATCTGGCATTTGCATTTTTACAATATAACATTTTAAGTCACATAAAATATTTTTAAAATACTTTACATGGCCTGCTTGATACCCCTAGCCCCGTGGTAGCATCCGCGCATCTTGTTCTCGTCCCGTTCAGTGAAACGGACTTGTTTGGATGGCTACGCGCACGTGCGTGCATCCGTTCTTGGGGGTATTCATTTTTCGTTATCCGGACATTCATTTTTTATTTTGGTCGACATGTATATTTTTCGTATTTTAAAACTGAATTTTAGACCCGACCCGGGCATGTTTTGGACTATATTTGTATTTACCAGAATATCAAATTTTATTTATATAATATTAATTTTATAAATTGATACAAATTAAAATTTAGTTAACTAATAAAGGATTTTTTAAATTTAAATCTAAACTAATTTCCTAACAAACTAACAACCCCTTTCTCTCTCTCTCCTCTGCATATATATATTTATATATATTTTATTTATTTAATTTTTTCTTTCCTTATTTAATACACAGCCTCTTCTTCTTACTTCTTCTTCTTTCTTCTTTCTTTTTCTTAATCTTGTTTCTTGATTCCGGTGATCACCGCCGGAGCCATGCTCGTCGCTGACGATCCGAGTGATCCAGTGAACGTACCTGACTTGCGTGATCACCCTCGTGCATTGTTTGGAACCGTTCCGTGTACCGTGCGCGCGTCGCGACATTTCGCCGACGAAGGACGTTCCGTACACATCCGTTCTTGTTCCGTCTAGGCAAGTTAATCTTGCTAAATGCTATATAACTCATTATATACCTATTGTTTGTCGTTTTTTCGGGCGTTACGGAATACCTATTGTTTGCCGTTTTTCCGGGCGTTACGGAATAATCACCGATGGGTTACGATGAAAATTACATTAATTGATTTCGAAGACTTAGAATAGATAACCCAGTAGCACAGTTTAGATTGATCACTGCACGTCACTTATACTGATATACTTCACTGTTATATATTCCTGTTGACTTGTTACTGTTCTTACTCGTGCCTGCATGTCCTGCTACCCCTTGATTATATTATTGTTGATATTATGACGCACTGATGTCTGGGTTTTGCATGGCCCAGATCCTCTACCCTTGTCGCAGGCTGATCAGGAGTATTTCCGCCGTCAGGCCGAGCAGTGAGGATCCTATTAGTATCCAGTTTAGTTATGTTTACTTTCCAGATGTTATTGCTCATTGGATTTATCGCTTCCGCATATTATTTCTTGACTCGTTTATTCTGGCTCATGGACATGTACTAGATAGTTTATTTTATTTCTACTGTTCTTGATATCTTATAGACAGCCGTAATGTGATTGTGGAGAGATGTTTCCTAACCACAGGTAGCATGGTTGGCTCTGTCACGTGCCGATCTTAGCGCACTCTGGGAAGCGGGGCGTGACAGGGTTTGTTTGGTATCAGAGCCATAGGATTTAGGTTAATCGAGTTTGATTCTTTTGTAGTTGGGTATTGGACCCAATACACGAATCAGAAAACCTGTAATTAGGAACATGTCCTGCCACATTGTTATCGTGATTCTTGAATCATATCTTTCTTTTGACCCTTGTCTTGACAATATGCAAACAACTTTGCATCTCGATTTGAAATCCTTTTGGTTCCTTATTGTTTCTCCAGTTCTATTCCTTTGATTCTGATATTACGATTTGGGCGATTTGAACGGAGTTATGTGATTGTAACTATGAACTGCAGCATGGTTACAATGCGGTACTCTATTTAAGTAACTTGGAGTCCTAGTCTTGGTTCGCTTCCTTGTTTCATTGTCGTTATATTACCTTGCTTCTCTCGGTTTCATTGCTTACCAGTTCATATTTTGCAGATTTCTTGGTGATCCATACTGGCAGTTATGAAGTTGTCTTGGAAATTGATGGTCTCACTTTCCACGCTGGCATTGATTGTAGGGTAAAGAAAGTGATTTTCCAGATTCCCGGACATCTGGAGTTTGTTTTGCTGGAGGTAGCAGTTCTGTCGGGCTAGTCGAGTTTAGGGCTCGGACGACAAGCAGTGTTCTTAAATCGATGGAAGTTGATAAGGAGGAAGCGCCAGTTGTAGTTCGAGAGTTCATGGACGTGTTCGAGGACATCTCGGGTTTACCGCCAAAACGAGATGTGGAGTTCGCGATCGATCTTGTTCCTGGTGCAGCGCCAATCTCAAAAGCGTACTATCCAATGGCACCAGTGGAGTTGGAAGAAGTCAAGAAGCAGGTTACCAAATTACTTGAGAAGGGTTGGATTCGCAGCAGTAATTCACCTTGGGGAGCTCCAGTTCTTCTAGTAAAGAAGAAAGATGGCATAAGGAGGATGTGCATCGATTATCGAGAATTAAACCGGGTGACTATTAAGAACTAGTACCCGATCCCTCGCATTGGCGAATGGTTCGAGCAACTCAGTGGCGCGAGGGTATTCTCAAAGCTGGATTTGCGGTCCGGATATCATCAGGTCCAAGTTAAATCAGAGGATATTTGCAAGACTGCGTTCCGAACTCGGTATGGACATTACGATTATTTAGTGATGCCATTCGGAGTCACGAATGCACCGGCGATATTTATGGACTTGATGAACCGAATCTTTTCACCATTCTTGGACCAGTTTATTATGGTGTTTATGGATGATACTCTGGTGTATTCGAGGAGCAATGATGAGCATGCAGAACACTTGAAGATCGCACTGCAGACATTGAGGCAAGAAAGATTGTATGCAAAGATGAGCACGTGCGAGTTTTGGCTTAAAGAAGTGAATTTATTGGAGACACGTTGTATCCGGAAATGGAATCGCCGTTGACCCTGAGAAGATTGCAGCAGTTCAAGATTGGCCGATTCCGAAGAACGTAGCAAAGATCAGAAGTTTTCTTGGACTTGCCGGCTATTACAGAAGGTTCGTGGAGAATTTTGCTCGTTTGGCTGAGCCTTTGACCAAGCTTACGCGCAAGGAAGTACCGTTTGTATGGACGGATAAATGTGCGTCAGCTTTTGAGGCGTTGAAGCAAAAGTTGATAACCGCTCCTATTTTGACCGTACCAGATAGTTCCGGAGGATTGGTGATTCACAGCGACGCATCTGGAAAAGGTTTAGGATGTGTTTTGTTGCAGCATGGGAAGGTTATAACTTACGCATCGCGGCAGTTGAAGACCCATGAGAAGAATTACCCAACATATGATTTGAAGCTAGCAGCAGTGATTTTCGCTCCGAAGATTTGGAGACACTACTTACTGGGCGAAAGGGTCGAAGTATTCACCGATCACAAAAGCCTAAAGTATGTGTTCACGCAGAAAGAGCTTAACATGAGGCAACGTAGATGGTTGGAGCTAATGGCTGACTATGATCTTGATCTTAAGTACCATCCGGGAAAAGTTAATGTAGTGTCGGATGCGCTTAGTCGAATGCCAGCAATTCGGATGTTGACTGCACAGAAGGAGCTTATCGAAGATTTTCGGAAATTCGAGTTGGAGATTGTGCTACCGCATTCTTCGGGACAGTTGATGCAGCTGCAAGTACAGTCGTCATTGATCGATAATATTAAAGCAGCACAGTCACAGAACCCAATATTGTAAAAGTTTCGAGAACAGGTTGAAGCAGGACTTCGAACGGACTTGTTAATTCATGAAAATGGTTCGTTGCGATATAGTAGTCGTTTGTGTGTGCCAAAAAGAGATATTCGCGAAGAAGTTATGAAGGAGGCGCACAGTTCCGCATATTCCGTACATCCAGGAGTCACAAAGATGTACCGTGAACTACGACAGCATTTCTGGTGGGAAGGCATGAAAAGGGAGATTGCCCGTTTTGTAGTGAAGTGCTTGGTTAAGGCTGAATATCAAAGGGCTGCTGGTTTATTGCAACCACTTCCGATTCCTCAATGGAAGTGGGAACATATAACCATGGATTCGTGACAGTTTTACCGCAGAGTCCAAAGGGCAACAATGCAGTTTGGGTGATTGTTGATCGATTGACCAAGGCAGCTCATTTCATACCATTTCGAGTTGGTCAATCAACAGAAGCATTGGCAGAATGGTACATACAGGAGATTGTAAGATTGCATGGAGTACCTGTGAGTATCGTGTCCGATCGTGACACCCGTTTCTTATCACACTTCTGTAGGAGTTTACAGGAAAGTTTGGGGACACGATTGAAGTTTAGCACCGCTTATCATCCTCAGACAGATGGCCAGTCGGAGAGAACGATCCAAACTCTTGAAGACATGTTGAGAGCTTGCATGTTAGACTTCAAGGGTTCATGGGAGAATCATCTGCACTTGGTGGAGTTTTCGTACAATAACAGTTTTCAGGCGACTATTCAGATGGCTCCATTCGAAGCATTGTATGGTCGCAAGTGTCGTTTGTTAGTGTATATGCCCTAGGGGCCATTATTGTATCATACTAGTTTGTATATTACTTAATGGAAGCTTGGGATATTCACATGTATATAACAGTCTTGCTAAACATGGTAGTATGCTACTTGGTTTTTCTATCTTAATATATGAGTATACGTATTGATAGAGCTCTTAGGATCTTGCTTGACTACCAGCGTTGTGATGGCAGTCACACTAGTGGGGGCTGGGTAATCTACAAGCACATCCTTATTCAGGTCCCTAGTCGTAGGATTATCGAGACAGGACACCGATACTCCGGAATAGACTAGTGTGTACGCTTCTCATCCCAGTTGGGGAGATGGTCTGTCCCACAGCCGTCAGTACGTCGTACTGGAGATAGTATGCAGGTGCTCGTTAGGTTACGGGTACACCGGACAGGACTCACAGGGAACTGTTGGTTGGTTTTATACCAGTCGTCAGTGAACAGTTCCCAGGTGACATGAGTACAGCATAGTCCGCAGACTTGACACTGCTGCTTCGCCTCGAGTGTGTCCCACTGTTCTTAGATTGCTATCCTACCACGGCTCAAAGGAGTCGTGCAAACAGGTAGCATTTGGGTGCAGTCCCGAGCACTTAGAGGCAGTGGCGGTTAGACAGGATTCGTTTCTTGATTGATACGAAAATTTGTGTTTGTAGTTAACCGCAATCAGAACGGTGTCGCGTGTAGCTAGACCGAGGTGAGTACGGGTCGTCCTCTGGAAAACGTGGAACCTTTTGCTTTTACTTTAGATGTGTTGAGAAAGAGAGGAGGATAAAGAATTTTGAAGAATGGTTTCTAGATCTACGTTAAACAAGAATATAAAATATAGATCTAGATTATTTTAAGATGTAATTAATATAATAAGAGGGCTTGTAGGGTTCGTTAGGATTTAGTAGTTATGGATGATTAATTAAAAGTTACCCTTTTTATCCATTAATAGATTTAGAACTAGAACGACGGTGATGCGTGTAGATTAGGGTTTCTGGAGGGAAAAGGAATCCCACTCTTAACCCTTATCTCGACATGGAACTCCGTTCATTATCTAGCCTTTACCAAAACAATCATTAATCTAATCTCTAATCGCGGTCGGAACTAGCAAAGAATTGTTAGCGCGCCCGATTAGGATGTTAATGATTCTTTTGATAAAGTTCATAAACTTTATAGGACTTAAAAAGGGTTTAGGGATGTTCATCATCCATTAGCCTATCCTAATCCTACGAACCCTAACAAGCGGAGAATTACTCGCGCATGTTGGGAGAAAAAGAGATGGAGAGAAAATGCATAATTAAACTACGAAGAAATAGAATAAGAAAAAGAACTACCTTTATTAATCAACAAGATCAAGTACACTTTGATTCCTTAGAAAATGATTACAAAAACCTAGTTTGCTTCTCGATCTCTTCTAAGGAGGTAGATGAACCGTTGATGATCAGTCTGGATGCGTGAGCCGTCTTGGACTTCGTGATCGCGTCGACTTGATGATTTTTCCAAGAGGCTCTCGGTCTTTATTTATAGTCCCAAAACCAGAAACCTAATTTCCTAATATGGAAACTAGTTGTTAGGATCCTAACCACCAAAATCCCATATCTTAACTCCTCAAATCCGCGGCGGAACCGCGGCCGTTGGATGGGTTTGACCGCGGATCCGCGGTCTTATGATGGGATCTTGACCTTAAATTTCTGGTGCTTCATCTATGTATCTCTTGGTGATCTTTTGACATCTCTGGGAACTGAAAATCTTTTCTTTGTCACTGCCAGACTTGATTTCTTTAGTTTACTTTCTTAATTAGACAGGTTTGTTCTAACAACTTTGATTTCCTTGATTTCAGCCCTGAAAATTCTGCACAACAAACTCAACAAATAATATTAGTAGAGTTTGTTTTATTGAGATATTAACTTAACCATTAAGAATTAGTCAAAGGTATTTAATAAGGTAAGCATATTTAAATGGGCCAAATGTTACATGGATATTATATGCTTACTTTTTCCTACCAAATGTTAATTATAACATATAAATACATGAAAATAGTATTTTTACAGATAAACCCTCACATGTATCATATATTATAATAAACACCTTTTATTATATAGAAATAGAAGGAAAAAATGTCATATTAAATGTGCAGTTTTATCAACTGAACATCTCTCCCGGTATTGGGGTTGATATCACGCTGTGTCAGAGAGCCATTACGCAAAGTCCCTGGCCAGGGCAAGCGAGATTTGCTGGTAGGTTCCAGTAGTTTCTCAGGGTGTAATGGGCTTCGCTCCGACACGACTTACACCGCTATTAGGGGACTGACGCTTGCCGCCCCCTAGGCCCGATATGCAATAGTCTTAGACGAACAGACCGGACTGTACGAAGATTGTCACATCAGACTCAGTAGGAGTTCGGATGGGTTTCCTCATCGGCCTTCTTATCGACATCTACCTGGGGACCGTTACGTACAGCTAGTGTCGCTTGCGGTCTGTGGTTAAACCCACTGCCAGCGTAGTAGTCGAGTCTCTAGAGTCCCACACAGAGAGTTTCCCTACTCCAGACGAAACGATATAGAGGTCGTATGGTTTTACGACAAGGGTTCGGACGCATACGTGTGTTTACGCACGTACGACATCCGGACAGTTTTTACTAGTCGGCTTTGGTTTAAGCCAGTTTCTAGTATCCGGTTATTGAATTTATACAGTCTAAAGTTTTTCCGTGTTTTCACGGATAGGAGGGGGGTTCTCGTAATTGCGCGAGAAGCTTCTAGAAGATGGTGACTTGGGGGTTAAGGTGGCATATTCATTAAATGAGATTAGTGAGTCATTTGAGTGATTGATCCATGTCATTAATGCATCATAAATGCTTAATGACTCATGGAGATGAATCACCCTCTTATATTTATTAAGCATGATGATTAATCATTTATTTTCTTTTATTTGGATAAATCATAATGCTTGATATATATTATGATAGCTCATTTTCTCATCTCATTCTCTTGCTCACTTTCTCTATTCTCAAGTTCTCCTTCTTCAAACCCTAATCCTCTCCTCTCATGTGTTGAGACCAAGGATTAGAATAGACTACTTAATCCTTAACCACTCTCTATATCACCTAGGTTACTTAGATTAGCGATTTAAGAAACCTAGTTACCTCAAGTTAGAGGTGAAGCTTGTAGTTAAGCTCTCGGGTGGATCTTCTACTACATAGAGAAGGCCGGAGAGGACGTGGAGAACGACAAGACGAAGGACTCGGTTCTTTAGGTATAATCACTTATCATAGTAGTTAACTCTTCTATGGTTTCTTGTTAGTTATTGTTTATGCAAAGATTCTCGGTTAGTCGATGTTTACGCCTAAAACAAGATCGTTTTTCATTATTCCGCCTCCCCGCAAGTCGTGGGGTGTTGTACATCGACTTACATCGTTCACCTGTTTGTTGGGACGATATTGGAGAACGAAGATTGTTGGGACCGGATCTTGTCGTGCAAAATGTAGAGAAAGTTAATACTATCCAGAATCACATGAAGGCAGCACAGGATCGACAGAAGAGTTGGGCAGATATATCGAGAAGACCTCTAGAGTTTGCTGTTGGTGATCTTGTATTCTTGAAGATATCACCGACTAGAGGAGTGATTCGTTTTGGGAGTCGAGGCAAGCTTAGTTTTCGATTCGTTGGGCCTTTCGATATTATTGAGCGTGTTGGAAAAGTGGCTTATCGATTGGCTTTACCACCATCTTTGGCGAGTGTTCATGACGTATTTCATGTATCTCAACTCTGTAAGTATGTTCGAGATGAAACACACGTGCTGGACCATTCGGAGCTGACTGTACGAGAAGATTTAACCTTTGAGAAACGACCGATGTCGATTGTGGATCGAAGGGAAAAAGGTTCTTAAGAACAAGGTTATCCCTCTCGTACTTGTTTCTTGGGGAAATCGCTCGCATGGAGAATCAACTTGGGAACGAGAAGAAGAAATTCGACAGAACTTTCGACACCTATTCCTGTAGATTCGTGTTGTTTACCTTTTCTTGTCTTGGGAATTTCGAGGACGAAATTCTTTTTGTAGTTGGGTATAATATAATACCCTAGTTCATTTATACCAGTTCTAGTTCATGTATTTCTTTATTTATGGTATTTTCCTGATTTATTGTGTTTTTGGTGCGAATAGTGTATTTAACATTTGTATTTGCATCCGACCCGACCCGCATGTTTGAAACCAGTCTTAATTCATGTTTATGATTTATCCTGACCTGTTACATGGACTCGTGCACTTTCATTTTAATTTATACATCTTGAATACTGGCATTTTATCTGGCATTTGCATTTTTACAATATAACATTTTAAGTCACATAAAATATTTTAAAAATACATTGCATGGCCTGCTTGATACCCCTAGCCCTGTGGTAGCATTCGCGCATCTTGTTCTCGTCCCGTTCAGTAAAACGGACTTGTTTGGATGGCTACGCGCACGTGCGTGCATCCGTTCTTGGAGGTATGCATTTTTCGTTATCCGGACATTCATTTTTTATTTTGGTCGACATTTATATTTTTCGTATTTTAAAACTGAATTTTAGACCCGATCCGGGCATGTTTTGGACTATATTTGTATTTACCAGAATATCAAATTTTATTTATATAATATTAATTTTATAAATTGATACAAATTAAAATTTAGTTAACTAATAAAGGATTTTTTAAATTTAAATCTAAACTAATTTCCTAACAAACTAACAACCCCTTTCTCTCCCTCCTCTGCATATATATATTTATATATTTTTTATTTATTTAATTTTTTCTTTCCTTATTTAATACACAGGCTCTTCTTCTTACTTCTTCTTATTTCTTCTTTCTTTTTCTTAATCTTGTTTCTTGATTTCGGTGATCACCGCCGGAGCCGTGCTCGTCGCTGACGATCCGAGTAATCCAGTAAACGTATCTGACTTGCGTGATCACCCTCGTGCATTGTTTGGAACCGTTCCGTGTACCGTACGCGCATCGCGACATTTCGCCGACGAAGGACGTTCCGTACACATCCGTTCTTGGTCCGTCTAGGCAAGTTAATCTTGCTAAATGCTATATAACTTATTATATACCTATTGTTTGCCGTTTTTCCGGGCGTTACGGAATACCTATTGTTTGTCGTTTTTCCGGGCGTTACGGAATAATCACCGATGGGTTACGATGAGAATTACATTAATTTATTTCGAAGACTTAGAATAGATAACCAAGTAGCACAGTTTAGAATGATCACTGCACGCCACTTATACTGATATACTTCATTGTTATATATTTCTGTTGACTTGTTACTGTTCTTACTCATGCCTGCATGTCCTGCTACCCCTTGATTATATTATTGTTGATATTATGACGCACTGACGTCTGGCTTTTGCATGGCCCAGATCCTCTACCCTTGTTGCAGGCTGATCAGGAGTATTTCCGCCGTCAGGCCGAGCAGTGAGGATCCTGTTAGTATCCAGTTTAGTTATGTTTACTTTCCAAATGTTATTGCTCATTGGATTTATCGCTTCCGCAAATTATTTCTTGACTCGTTTATTCTGGCTCATGGACATGTACTAGATAGTTTATTTTATTTCTATTATTCTTGATATCTTATAGACAGGCGTAATGTGACTGTGGAGAGATGTTTCCTAGCCACAGGTAGCATGGTTAGCTCTGTCACGTGCCGATCTTAGCGCACTCTGAAAAGCGGGGCGTGACAATCGTCCACGAATTCGGTGCCAGCTGGCCCGGGGGGCCGAGATGAAAATGATGAAGGACTGCATAAATCTCAGGCGAAAAGGAAAGACGCATCCCTGTTTGGAACGCTTTCAAGTATAGGTCAATCTCATTAACTTGCACCTGATCTGCCCGTTCATCCTCACTAGCCAAACGAAGCGTGTAGTCAGAAGGAATGTGGAAGCGAGCTCGTATGTCGGAAAGCTTGTCCAACATGTTCAGCACTAAGAAAGTGTCACGAGTGTTCTCGATGCGCACCTTAGGAGCCTTCTTGGCCCCTCGGCGCAGGGGAATGCCACCCTTAGGGGAGAACCCAACACGGCAGAAGAAAAGCTTCCTCGGCTATCAGAAACCGAGAAAGACGGAGAAGACCCACTAGACTCGTCTTCAAAGGACGGGGCCTCATCTCTGGACTTTACCCTAACTACATCAACTAGGAGATCAGAGGAAGACATCTGACCTGACTTAAAGGAAGGAAGAGCTGAAAGAGGTTTTGAACTGCAAAGCCGACCTAAAAGCGGTAGCGCCGAGCAATCCAAAGACAACAGGAGAGCAAGTGAACAAAGGTGTTTCCTGGAGGCAGACTGTCCCTATTTATACCCTTAGCGAAGACCATCCTGCGAACTAGATCATTTCCCGCCAAAATGAAGCGTCACGCCCAACGATCCATGTGGTGCCATGCGGCAGTCGACCATTGGACGCCTTCCCCTCACGCGGATCCGATTGGCTGAAGCAACGTCTTACCTCCACCGTCCGGATGCAGCCGCGTGGCACGAAATTGACGGCCGGCTTGGCACCATGACGATCCGGACAGGCAAAACAACGTCGCCTTAATGACATCGTCCCATCAATGATCCGCTGACGTCATCCGAAGATACTAAACGCTCGAGGATCGCCACGTGGCTACATAGTTCCAGGACGATCCACCGCATAGATCTCTTGGCAAATAGTTGAAGATAGAAGGCTAAGTAATCCACCCTTAACCCGACCCATAAATAGATAGGAACGAGTGTGGAGGGCTAATGATGGTGCTCATAAGTTGGGATTCCCCAGATCAATACATGTGGCAAATAACAAGTCTCCCACGTGCACCAACTAGCTACTTGAAATCTAAAGAGCCGAGATAAGTACCATACAAGGGGGACAATCCTCGGCGCTTCGTCTCCGAGATAGCATCTGGCCCTTAGAAGGTCTCCCTTGAGTACGTTCCCTCTTTGCCCAACCATCAGCCAATAGCTCGTCTCCGAGCAATCATAGAGCCGAGCTTTCTCAGCTTTCTTGCTCGTCTCCGAGCTATCATATAGCTGATATTTCTCAGCGTCCCTATTTGGCCTGTAGCATGGAGCACGAGCATCCTCGTAACAGCTCCATGTATCTCACTACAACGAGATCTTTGCCGCTCCATGTCCCGCATCCCGCGCTATCGTATCTCGCTATTAATGAACGTATCTCGCCATTAATGCGGACGTTACTCATAGACGAAACGGGCGGCGAGAATATCGTATCGGCTCGCCCTCAGACAACCCCTATATAAACCGCTCCTCTAGACGATTCAGATAAGGAAAACCCATTCCAATACGCCGCTGCTCTGCCTAAATATTCCCCGGTACTTACTTGATTGTTGGAGCGTCCTACGGTGGTTTTCCATCCCAGGACTTCTTTTGCAGATGGCTCAGCGTCAATATCAATCAACAACCCATTAAGATCCACACTCTCTCCAAATCACAGTCTTTCAATCTCGCTGGCCACAAGATCGACGGAGGACAACATCTGAGGGAGAAACGGACCTTCCATTAGTTATAGAACCTGTCATCATCTTTACTTGTTGAATTTACAAAGTCCTTTCCTTTGTTGCTTTCATCACTACCAAAACAACTTTCAAGATCCCAAAAACTCCATCTCCAATCACCCTTTAGAGTCCATAATGGCTAAAGAAATCAGTTAATTTTTTTTCAATCCGGAACTAAATATTGCAGGAAGAGGGTTTTTTACAGCGGAAAACTTTGCGGGTTTTTTTCGACAATTTAAAATGGGTCAGGTTTCTCAAGCTGGAAGAATGGATAGATTAGGGAGGGAACGTAAAGCGATGGAGAGAAAAAGTTTGAAAAAATAAGTTAAAATGGTATTTTATTTGTATGTAAAGATTTAGGGTTATTTGCTCAATGCACTTGATTTATGTCGAGTTTTATATGTTTCACAAATTAGAAGAGAAAGATATAGGAAGACATCTTGTACTATTTGAAACATGGAGGGATTAGTGATACACACACAAACATAGTGAGTATAATTTAGCCTTGTTTAAGAATACGGGAAGACTTGGCTAGCTCACCCATCTTTCTTGGCAACCTATCCAATGGCATGAGACCAAATTAGAATTCAAAGTTGGAAATGTCCTGGGAATTTTCTGTTAAACATTCAAAGTACGTTGGAAATGTTCTTGGCAATTACATCCGTATTAATCCGAGGAAACATGCCGACCCTAAATGAAATGAAATCGAAACATAAGGGATTAAGGATAGTCGACTTTCGGTCAGCGATCTTCCTATTTCAAGTTTATTATGTACAGTAGAAGCTTAGAAATACGGCAACCACTATAAGAAACAACATTGTATAAAACAGGAATGTGTACAGAGTACAGAATGTTGTGAATCCTCGGTCTATGTATTATCCAGATACAATAGCACAAGGCTTGACCGTAAACGCTTATGTATTAGAATCGACATATGCAGGACTTGACCTTCGATCGAATAGAGGTCTTTGGTCATCTGCAATTTTTTTAGTCTTGAAGTGGACCTAGAGAAGAGGGGGAAGGAATGTGATATGTTTGCACATTTCCACATACTTTGGAGACAAAAGGATCAAATTATGCAAAACAATGAGGCTACTTACATCCATATATATTAGTTCTCTGGCACCATCTGTTTCAAAAACATGGATCCGGTCTGTAACAAATATTTCATTTTCTTCACGCTCCTTTCCGTCTGCAATGCAAGGGACACCATAACCCCGACCACACCGCTCGCTGACGGTGATACCCTAATCTCCTCAGGCAGTTGCTACACCTTAGGTTTCTTTCCACCAACAGACTCCAGCGGTAGCCGCTACATCGGCATATGGTACAACAACATCTCGGTCCACACGGTTGTATGGGTGGCCAACCGTGTGGATCCATTAATCTCAAACTCCACTGGGGTCTTATCGCTCTCCACCGGGGGAAGGCTGATTCTGTCGGACCGAGATTCAAATACAGTCATCTGGTCAACGGCCACAACCGGGATGACTAACCCAGTCGCATTACTGTTGGACAACGGAAACCTTGTGGTGAAAGAAGCGGGACTTGATGATGGGAAATACGCATGGCAAGGCTTCGATCACCCTACCGACACTCTGTTGCCAGGCATGAGGCTTGGACTTGACCGATCCACCGGGATCAGAAGAAACCTGACGGCGTGGAGGAGCGACACCGATCCGTCTCATACACTCTGTCTTTGGACAATATCGACAGTGATCCTCAAATATGTCTATACAGATCTGGTTCAACGAAGATATGGCGCTCAGGGCCGTGGGACGGGTTCCAATTTGCTGGCTTACCGAAGGCGCCTTTCAAGGCGAGCTTTGTGGATTCTGATGAAGAAGTTTCCTACTCCTACAGTTATTTGAAGGGCCAATATTTCGATGTGGGGAAGCTATCGGTTGTTCATTCAGGATCAACGCAGTGGTCGACGTCGTTTAAGAATAGTCAACACTGGCTCTTGTCATGGTCTGCGCCTTCGCCCCATCATGGAGATCCGTGGTGTCAAAACTTTGGAGAGTGTGGTCCAAATGGTGTATGTGATCCAAACAGGTCCCCGTCATGCAGCTGCCTACAAGGTTTCATGCCGAATAAATCAGGGGCTGCTGGTGATGGATGTACACGGAAGACCAAATTGGATTGTAGGAATGGGACTACCGATGGCTTCACGGTTGTGAGAGGCGTAAAGCTGCCCGATACTTCTGGTAGTGTTGTGCATATGACTTCAAACCTACAGGACTGTGAGGACATATGTTTGAAGAATTGTTCCTGCATGGCCTATTATGCTAATTACAATTTCGGCTATGGTGATGCAACCGGTGGCTGCTTACTTTGGATGGCTGAGCTTATGGATATTAGTATGTATAATGGTACGGGGTTGGATCTTTACATAAGATTAGCAGGCGCCGAGCTAGGTATTCTCGTATTTTATGCTATATATCCATCTTTCTTTCTTCTTCTTTGTTCTTTTTTGCCATATTTAACCATATATATTAGTTGTATTAGCGACAAGTGTTTGTGTCCCATACATATTGTCTATGTAGCATTGGTTCGGATATGGATACAGGACACGATACAAGTCCGATTCGCAACTTCCAAAAATTAATGATATGATTCATCAGGATACACTAAAGTTTTGTTTTATAAAATATCTAAGATATTAACGAAAAAAACTATTAGAATAGCAAATTGAAGCTAAATGTACAAATATTTATTATTATTGGTGTATAGTTGATGTTTAGATGGCAATCCATGACCGCTACATCTAATACGTACTATAAGTTTTAGAATCTGCCAATTAAAGTTCCACAATCATTCTAGACGAATCCGAAAGAATATGACATGGATACGTATCCTCCAACTGCTCCATCTCCAAATCAATCTTTAACACCAGCAAAGTCAAGTTGTTATTTTTTATCTCGAAAAAGTGTTCAAATTTCAAAGTTTTCATCAATCTTGCCGATCAGGTAATACTCCGACAAATGAATCATCAACAGGTTCGACACCGAACCATTCAGACAAAAACAAAAGGTTGGCATTGGCTATTGTGTTGAGCTTGGTTTCAGGGATGCTTCTGCTTAGTTGCATGGGATATTTCCTATGGAGAAGAAAGAAAAATTGGAGTAAGACTTGACTCTTTAATTCCACATCAATATTTTCTAGTCTTCTGAATAGTTTAGTAACTTTCTTTTTTCCCCCTGTAATGTTAGATGCCCTTAATTTCTTCAACTTCCAGTCAAGCAAAAAGGGAAGAGAAGATGAGCTTGATCTTCCTTCTTTTGACTTTTCCGCGATTGCAACGGCCACCGACTTTTTTTCTGATGAAAACAAACTTGGACAGGGTGGATTTGGCCCTGTGTACAAGGTGATTTTCCTTTTATTAAAAACAACAACTTATTCTTGAATCAAATATCTTAGCAAAATTAGGTTCTTGAATACCTTTAACATCCTGCTTGTTGAATGATTGTTGATAACATTAAGGTAGGATTAAATTTATGGTCACAATTTATAGGGTAAGCTTGGAGAAGAGCAAGAGATAGCGGTGAAGAGACTTTCGAGAACATCACACCAAGGCGGTAATGAGTTCAAGAATGAGGTTATCCTTTTTGCGAAACTACAACATAGAAACCTCGTTCGGCTTCTTGGCTGCTGCATTCAAGGCGAAGAGCAGATGTTGATATACGAGTACATGATCAACAAGAGCTTGGATGCTTTCTTGTTCGGTGTGTGCTAGCCTACTACTGTTTTATACCGATTCAAAGGCTAACTTATTTTCATATTTGCATGTTTAGATAAAGAGAAGGCCAAATTACTGGATTGGAATGCTCGCTACCGGATCATCGTCGGGATTACTCGTGGACTTCTCTATCTTCACCATGACTCTAGATTTAGAATCATTCATAGAGATCTCAAAGCTAGCAATATTCTGCTAGACAAAGATATGAACCCTAAAATTTCAGATTTTGGTACGGCCAGAATGTTCGGAGGAGATGAGACGGATCTCAATACAAGAAAAGTTATTGGTACATCGTATGTATGATTAGCGATAGAACTCATTCATTACCCTATACTTCATCAATTGCAAATAAATACCATGGACTCGGCATTTCTCGAATAAATGCCACAAGCTTTGAGCAAGTTTCAGTTTGATACTGTACGTCATTTTCGGAGAGAATCTTCTTTCCATCATACACCTCTTCTTGTTATTTCACACAAAATTGTGTATCCTATAAAATTGAAAAATGTCAAAAAGCTTGTGGTATCTAAATAATACTTAGTTCATGGTATTCATTTGATATTAGATACTATATGGTATTTATGTGTAAAGTACTGAACGATATTTTAGGGAAACTTAACCTGCTTTTAGAATTTTTACTTAGAGTTCAACACTGCTTTTCTTTTGTCAATGTATAGTGGGTATATGGCTCCTGAATATGCATTGGATGGAATGTTCTCAATGAAGTCCGACGTGTTTAGTTTTGGAGTCTTAGTGTTAGAGATTATAAGTGGAAAGAAGAACAGAGGATTGTATGCCCACGACCCGCACCTAAACCTTGTCGCCCATGTGAGTTGCACCTTATTAGTTTAATCTATTTTTGAAACATACACCTCAAATTCCGCCATACAATATGTCGATGATTTAAGTAATCTTATACAGGCATGGAGTTTATGGAATGAAGGAAAAAGCTTGCAACTTGTTGACGAGCCACTGAATCACTCAACATCGATGGACGAAGTCTTAACATGCATCAAAATAGGTTTGTTATGCGTGCAAGAGCAAGCAGAGGATAGACCGTTGATATCGACCGTAATACAAATGTTGGGTAGCAACATTTCTTCACTTCCGCAGCCTAAGCAACCGGGCTTTATTGCGAGAATGGATACTTTTGAAAGAAATCCATCTTCAACTTCAAGCAATCATGGACCATGTACAAATAATGTGACAGTTACTATGTTGGAAGCTAGATAGCTAGTTCGTCCGATTTTATTCAGGATGTGCTCTCAAATTCTTGGACACTTATTTAAGCAGAGTATAAACTGCTAGAGTAGTTGTATGTGACATCCAACACAAAAATTTGTTGAATATTGTGCGCTTCAATTCACATAATCTTGGAAATTTTGCTCTCTTTACAGAGTGCTACATGAGAGTATGCATACCTTTACTGCTAATAAAGCAAGCCCTAGTAAGATTTTTTACTCGAAAGCGGGAGAATAGGCCGAGTATTGAGCATGGGATGCAAAAGAAGCAGTCTCAAACAACTTCTGGATTCAAAATGTGTCGTGTAATCTTGCCAACTTGGCTAACTCCAATTTAACCCCGTGGAACTCGCTGGCATCTTGCACCATTCAAGACGAACTGATTGAGACAGGAGAAAAGCAGATGAGAGTATCAGCTGAAGGTCTGAGCTGACAAAGAATGAAGTTCTAAAAATGTGAGAAAGTATTGGATGAAGTCCGGTGCCGTTTCTCACATCAAAATAAGAAACACATCCGCATGCAGGGAACAAACATACATCCGCAGCTTATAGTTCAAGCTCGAGAGAACATTGCAAAAAAATTGCTTACAGTACAAGGTTCATAAATGATTAGGGAAAGAAACTTCTCTGTATAATGCTCAAGATTTTAGTATGAGCATAAAACATACACAATAACGAGGAGAAAAGATTTTATTTAGATGGCCAGCAATTGCCGTTATTCATAAATTTACACACCAAAGGAGAACAACGAAAGAAAAGAAATACAGCACAAACATACACTCCAAATTGTTCTGCAGTTATCTGAGTTCCACACTACCTGAAAAATCAAAGGATAAGAAATGCAGTGTAAAGAAACTGGTGAAGTGGAGGCTCTTCCCGTAGAAATCGTTTCATCAGTCTTCGTCATCATTTTCAAATGATTGATCAAATTCAGGATCCATGATAACCCCGCTCATTATATGCACAATGATCTCACCCTTCATCAAATCGACCCGTTCTGATCCAACATTGTTAACGAACAAAGTTCCATTAGCAGCTTTCCAAGCATATAATTTATATCCAGATACAGAATCGAAACTCAACTCTTTTTGCACCGGTACTACTTCAGAAGGAAAATGCCAAGCAATTGTGGAAAAACCCATCACGCGCGATAAAATAGCAAATGTATCATTCATCTTATCTTCACCTAGGCTTTCATTGGCTCGTAAATTCAAAACTCGCTCAAAAGCTTGTTCCGAAGGGGTAAAGACCGTGAAAGCAAGATCATCAGGCAACATTTCGACCATTAATTTTCCAAGTCCCCCTAGCTCCACATCGCTCGATCTAGTTTCATGTACCAACTTTAAATGTGTTTCCTTGCTATTATCATTCGTTGAGATATCTGGAAGGCTCAAACTAAGCAAAAGCAGTAGGCATAAAATAGGAACAAAGAGACACAACAACACAACCAAACTTCTAATAGAACAGCCTCTTCTTAATTTCTTACGAGGTTCCATAAGTTGTGGAAACAGCTATTTGGGCTCGTTTATGTCACGGCGATAGAGATGACCAGCACAAAATAGTATCAATATTCCAAAAAATTAGTTCTGTGAAATGATTAATATTTCTCCGCCTTGACTGATTACTTTGTCCAAGAATTCTTTTACTTCCTCCTCTTGCTGAAATGGTATTGGCTTAGCTAGATCACTATCTAAGTTATACCACACGCCCACAATTTTTCGTAATGTTACCCAATGCCTACTTTTCCAAAGTCCTGCAAGCTTCCTCACTGGGATGTTAAGCATGATACCGAGTAGAGTTTCTTCTGTGAGATTGATTGATGAAGCTCCATGGCGACGATCATGCCAAAGTACTTTATAGTTTTTACTCTCTAATGCTGCGATGAGCACATTCACATCATAGTTCCCAGTCAAAATGTTGTGATGGGGCTTCAAGACAAATGAGAGAGGGGCCCATCTATTATCCCTAATAGGATCGTCAAGAACAAGTTTGTCAGCAATAGTATCCAATTCAGCTCGAGTGAATAAGCCCTTTTCCTGATTAGAAAAAGTTTCCAATATTTGTAATCTATGTCCGAAAAAATAAGTAACAAACAATATTGATAAGCACAAATCATGAATCCTAATCCCAAGTATCTGGGTAGTCTGCTTATATAGATGGGCGAAAGTATATATCATAAAGGAACTTAACATGTACTTTCAACTATTTGGATTTATTACCACTACTACTGATTTACGGAGTAACGGCCAAATAGCACTGTTGAACATGCAGGACTAATTGTGCTTCATTGCTTTCTTAAAAGCTTGATATCCAAGTTTCAACCTTGTATAATCAACAGTTTTACCATGTAAGCATGTTACTGATCGTCAGCTTAATAAGAATGTGAATAATTGCTTCAAGCATGCACTCTGTTTCTTCATGATCAATGTTAAGAACTAAAGATTGTATCCACAATTCCTTTTATAGCTTGGTTTCTCTGCTTGTTGAATCTATAGCACTCTTAAGATTGAAAATATTTGGTAGCCCCGTTAGTCCAACTATTTAGTGTTCGTTCTCATTTTACTCATATATGATTGCCATATTAAATAGTAAAAATAGGATGATATTAACAGAAAAGTTAAAGATAAATGGTATTAGATATTGCTTTCAGTTATGATGGATTTCGAATATCATCAAACATATTTGACACATTATATCCTTCATCTCCATAAATCTTCATTACACTTAATATCGTGGTTTAGAGTTCTGCAATCAGTAGTGAAAATGAAGGGGCACAAATTATATGAGGAATTTTGAAATTAAACTATATCTAATTTAATTAATTAGTGTCGATGTGATGCAGTACTAGAAACAGCAGCAGCAGCAGAAGGAGGTTTATCTCAAACAAATTTTATTACATGGGTCTTGTTTTATACAAGTATAACAAATAATAGAGATAACAACCAACTTTATCTCAAACAATTATCAAAACTAAACGAATCATTCAAACTAACTATAAATTAACCAACTATAAACAAATTCAAACTAAGAAACTAACAGAAGATTGAAATCTAACACTAAAATCTAACAATTCCAATCTTATTTTGGATTTTTCTGCCTACATCACAATGTAATTATTACAGGCTTCCACCTTAAAGTTATTGCCTTGGATTCATCGTCCTCAGTTGCTTAAAAAATTTATGGCCTTGGATTTAAGATAAGCCACATGGCTTGTATTTCCATCGCAGCAACAATATACATAGGTTAACCTACAGCACATGCATGACCAATATATGAACGATTGAAATTGGTGAACAATGAGTTACGTATGTAAGGAACTTAAGAGACTCCCTTCAACTTCCATCCATGCATGTTTAATTAAATCGTGTTGCTTCTTGGTCTCCTCATACATCATTCTAAGCAATTAAATAGCACCCACACCCTGCATCCCACCACAGTCACACATTTCATTCCATATTCTCCTACTGTATTCAAGAAATTTCACATGTACACATATTTCTCTTCATCAAAGCCTACCTCTAATTCTCAGTTGCTTCCGATCTCAGTCTCAGCTTATATGCCTCACAATTCTCCCACAATGAACTCAAGCTCTTCCAAGAAAAAGCTATTGGCCTTTCTAGGGACAAAGTTTAGCCGATTGTTGGAATGCAATGCTATAACTATGTTATCGCATCAACAAGATTATTCTCTGATTATCAAACAATGGATCGTACCCTGATATTAAATACTATCGTGACATCCACACTATCGCTTGCGAACACTTGCCATTTATTCTCATGTTTAATGGACTGAACTCTCAAGAGGACGTTTTTTGCGGGATTTGTGATGCAAGACCGGCACCCCAGTTATTGCTCTTTATGATTCTGATTAAGGTGGTGGCTACGACCGAAGTTCTAAGCATGTGATAAAAACTATTTGTTTTCATAAAAGAAATCTGTTAGGAGCATTAATTTGTTGTAAATTAGTGGGTGTTTAATTATATTACCCATGCAATCTTGTCCAAATTCACAGTTTAAAACTGTCACTAACGGATCTTTTTCCCTCTTTATAAATTTAATATAGATTTAGGGTTACTTATAACTTATATGTTGGAAAGTGCTTCATAAGTTCTTTTTTTTATAATATCTACTAAAAATATAACAATATTCTATCATATGAGTCAAACATAATTACAATTTTTTGCTTATGGATTTATTTTCTTCAAGTTGGTCATCGTCATCCAATATTCTTGTTTTCCTATTTTCAATCTGTAATCTAAACGTTAATATGAAATAAAATTAGACCAACATGATTATACTAACTACCAAAAAGGTGTTCACGGTTAGGATGATACATTAAGTTATTTGATTCTCAAATTAATTCCAGTCTTCTAGATATTTAATTGCGCGCATCTATAATCAATACTTTCTTTTTAAATGTGCATTTTATATAGCAGCTTTAATCACTGAATGGAAATTTTGTCAAATGTTATTTGAAAAATGTTTACGCTTTTCTATTTTCCAAACCTTAAGTTCTTAACTTTCAGGCACAGATTACTTTTTCATTTATGTCATAGGAAGAAAAATTCTCTCATAATAAAATTACCAATTTCGCACATATAACTACTATTACAATGTTGGGCATGTACTTACAAATTACAACAGTATGATACGCATGCATGGCTATTTTAAATGAAGAAGCCATCTAACAAAATTTAAATGCCAACAATAAAACAAGTTTTCATTTTTGGCATATTAACCACACAATTACTACATGGGAAAATGTACCTGTAGAAGATTGTTAAGTGCATGCAAAAGGCAGAATTGTAGTCTCTGCTTCTCATGATAAATGTGTTTGTCTTCCATAGTCTCCAACTTCGCTATATGTAACAATAAAGTCCCTTCTAACACAAGGAAAAAAAAAGACAAATTGAAGCCTGGAATTAGTTCCTCCTCCATCATCTACAAATCAACACTCTATTTTAATAAAAACATTGATCGTTATCAAATGCAAAAGCAACATTCAATTGGACCATCTTATATTGGCCTGTGAATTACACAAGATAGGGTTTTCAACTTCCTAGTGGCACATATAAACTAAATAGTGATCGAAAACCGAAAGACAATTTCACCAAACATTCAATAGAAGTTTATATAAACTTAGTTATACCAATGACAAAAGAAAGAATTTCGATTAAAAATAGGGATCTCTATTTACTGAACAAGAACCATATTAGGGTTTCAGATAGATTTTGATCAACAGATAAAATAGCGAGACAAGAGACTTACAAATTCGCTGACTATGATGGATCTCTATTATGGCTCCGACAAAAACGAAGTAAAGCTACTATTCTTGGCAATTTTGATATTAAATTTACCGACCGAAGGTGGATGGCTCAGTTAAATGGGCTCTCTTTGTGGGCCTGACTCATTCAGCCCAATACATGTGTTTGTTCTAGATTACTCTCTTCCTGGTGAGCAAAACAAAAGTGATAAAGGTTGTGATCTAATTGGCTGTAAAGCAAATGTTGAGGGAAAAACAAAAGGCAAAAAAAGAGGGATTTTTTTTTAATAAAAAGTCAAGTTAGCTCTATGGATTCAGGATAGAAACTATAAAGCATTTTTACGGAATTAAAAAGAAAACTTATTACACGACCTAAAGTACATATACCAAAAATAATAACAATCGAAAAATTAAAATCCTCATTCTTAACCATCATTGCAACTTAGAAATGTAGTGCCATTTTTACTTCTTTTCGCACTACGAATCCCGAGTTTCACTGCGAAGTTTTTGGAGCAACAATTGAAACTTCAGAACCGAGTTGTTGAGGATGGTTTGGATTTCTCACCCTATTCATTCATTCAGTGGAATCAAAAAGGATTTTTGCATACATACATATTCCCTCTTGCATCCTTTATATTTGTAAATTGCCCCTTGCAGCCTTTGCGGCGGTCTATGAAAATGCTTGAATCACAAGTCTTCTATTGAGTAAAACATCGGTATGTTTTGGACTAATCTTGGTTGCATACTGCATACATGCATCCAGCAACTAATAAGAATACCGATAGATAAGATGAATCTAGATAACATTGTTATGGTTTTATTCTTAGCCACTTATGCAGGATGATTAAATAATTGCCTATATTATTTGATGCAAAAAGAATAGGATAGTCAATTTTGAAATTGACCTGACTTTGTTATTCTTCAAGAGAAACAATTAAAAAGCTCTAAAAAAATCCATCCAAGTTAAATAACAGTAACTAACCCTATATCTCTCTCAATAATTATAACTAACCCCAGTTCTCTCTCCCCCAACCACTGCACCTTCTCTACTATTATAACCATAACAGGAAGAGCAAGTAAGAGAAGCTACTTCACGTTGCATAAAAATAACATATATTTACAGGGGATGAAAAACATAAAACTGAAAAGAGAAAAGAAAAATAAGGGAAGAGAGCAAAAGAAAGTTGAAGATGATGATGGAGGAAGAAAAAGAAGGGGAGAGCCATGTTATTTGCTAATCAATGATCATTCATCTTATCAAGTTTTGATGCTAAATTCATGTGAGCAATTGCCGTTAACATATTTTCCTTAAAAAAATCTATACTATGATTCATACTTCATTAAGTTTTCTTAGTGGCATTATGAGTTAGTATTCTATAGAATTAGGCATTCAAAAAAATTAAATTGGATTATTAAATTTGGTGCATTGCACATGCAAAATACTAATAGTTATTCTGTGATAATTGAAAATTATTTAGTGATAATTGATGTAGCGATCAAACATTTTACCTCCAAGAAAAATAAATAGTAAAGATAAAGAGTTGTTTTTTTATGAGATACATGCCCATGTAATCTTCGGACTCAAACCATTGATTTCAAAAAGAAAGCTTAATTCCAAAAAAGCTACCAAATACTTTGGTTCAGTTACAAGAAACTACAATAAAACTATAAGAAACTACTACAGAACTTTCAAAAACTACAAAAAACCATCATAACTAAAGTAACATCAATATTTGCAAGAAACTATTATAAAACTTTCAAAATATAGCAGTTTCTTATAATTATTAAGAGTTTTTGGTAGTTTCTCATAATTGAGTTAAATTTTTTGTTAGCTTTTTTCTAAATTAAGCCAAATAAGAAAACACATAGAAAGCTTAGGTCTAAACCATTGGTCTCGACAAATATTAGATCCGTTTCATTTAATCCTCTAATAGTATTTTTGCACGTATGATGCATGCTTATATTATAAATTGTGAGTGACCGGTGTGGCATTTTTTGGGAAAAACATGTGTTTCATGAAAATAAATAAATTGTAAGCGTCACATTATTTATTCTCAAATAATAGTAACCAAAATATGATATGCATCAGTAGGAGTCTAAATGTTATAAGTACTAATAAAAAGTTGCATTTCTGTTGGTTTAGATGCATGTCTATTTTCGAGTGAGTAAATGAAGGGAGCAGTGTTTTAAAAGGCGGCCGTCTAAGCGCCTAAACGGCCGCCTATGCGCGTAAAAGAGCCACATCGCACTGCATTAGGCCGCTTTGTCGGGAATTATGCTTACGCATGTATTCTTGTGGGTATACTCTTTATTTGTTAATTGAAGTGTAATATATAATAAATTGGAGTTGTTTTAACAATATTAAAGGGCCTTCCACCGCCGATTTCGAGAGCCATGAGCACTAACGGCGGCAGCTTTGAAGTTCTTCAACTTGATCTCGAACCAAGATCTCCACTTCGATCTCCATTCTTGTCTTTACCTTTGATCTTCATCTTCAAACTCACTTTTGACTTTAAGTTTCAACCATGCCAATACCGCCTTCGAGTTTTGAGCCTTTGACGGCAATAGGTTTTTTTGCCTTTTCTATTTTTGCTTTTTTTGTATTTAAAATTAGAGAGATTTAGCTTAGACAATCAATTAATTATTTAATTAAAATTTTTGGATATTTGAAAAATGGGCGATATTTTGCCATATTGCATTTAATTGTTAACACATTTGAGAATGCTTATCTGGGCCGCTTCTACAAGTGAAAAAATTAAAATAGTTAACAATCAAATTAGAATCAATATTTAACAAATAAGATTAAAAATATAACAAAAGTAACTCAAAATATACCTAAATTGATCTTAATGCGGCCTGGACGCCCGCCTGCGCACCCAAGCCCTTTGTTTGCACCGTTTTTTTGTCACTTTTTAATCACTGAAAAGGAGTGAATAATGAGACAAGAAGAGAATGTAGGATGGAGATGTCATATATTTTGGACAGGTATAAATTAAAACTCTCATTTTTTGACTTTTTCTTGCAAAAAAATAAAAAATTACAACTCACATCTTGGGTTTGAGTTGTAATAGTAAAGATTCTAAACGGCATAAGAGGAATAACAGCAATTTTAATGGATGAATTGACAGCTCTTTTGTAGGGTTCATTAAATGAGTTATCTTATTTTTTCCAATTGATTTACTCATGATAAAAGAAGCTTTTTTGGTTGCCCTCATGTGTTTTGAGTTATAATAATAATAAAGATAATACCCGAGTCAATTAGGAATATTATAGAAGTAATGTTTTGATTTTAGTAATTTCAAAACAAAATAAGGTCAAATGACCGATATAGTTATATCTAGCTAAATCTCTACTTCCTAGATTGGTCCTTGAAAATTACAATGATGGAGCTCTAATGTTTTTTTCTTTCTTCTTTCTTGAACATAAATTGAAATCTATTTGCTAATACAATTTATATCAAATAATGTATTAGTGTAGTGATTTTTGTATGTTTTTGAGGTAAATAACTAAATCATGAAATATGGTAATAGTACTTCCTAGCTTATCATATTTTTGGCATGATTTGTATGATTTATTTGATATGCAACGTTTATAAATGAATATTAATATTATGTGCAAATATTTCTTCTAATACAATGTATGAAAAAGCATTTAATTACCCAAAAAAGGAAAAGAAAAAAGAAATAAAGATAATAAGATATTAGAAAACTAAATCAATCAACTTAAAAAAAGAATTAATTAACAAGAACCCATGCGTTGAACCATCTTCTATTCCTTGAATCGATACATATCTATCTATTCAAATTTTGATTCTTTATTTTTGGGGGGGTTTTAAAGGAATTTCATACACATGTTCAAAGATTTTATTCAGTTTTCACTTTTTTGATTCGTTATGTTTCACTTTCTTTCGATTTCTAGATTTTTATAATTGTACTTAAGAGCCTTATAGTTGAAATGATGTTGGTTTGATAGTTTTGCTCAAAAACTAAAGTTTTCAATGGTATGTGATATAGAGAAGGAAATAGTCACACAGTTATACTGTAAGTGTATAGATTTGCATAGTTAAGAGATAAAATGATATTTCGTCATAGTTCATTTCATCATGGTGTACAAGATTGTATAAATATTTTAAATCAACTTTCTATTTTAGTATTGAATTGTTATATATTTTTTAATTGAAATTTGATTTTTTTAATCCTACTATGAATGTATTTGTTCGTAATTGAATTTATGTTCTTAAAATTGAACTTAAGCTTGAGCCAGTTATTACAATTCATAAAAATAAGATCATATCTCAACGAAGAAATTAGATTGATCTCTCCTAAGATAATGAAAAAATTAATATTAGATATAGACTTAATTCCAAATAAACTACCAAAATATTAACCTATTTGGCAACTACTAAAAGAACTCAAAATTATGAGAAACTACGATGACTAACAATGACACGTCAACACTAACAGTGCTATGTTACTGCCACGTCAGCAATTACTCAAGTTACCACATTATCAAAAAATCATTGTTTTAAAAGCGGAAAAGAAAATCGGAACGGTCGAGAAGCCAAAACGTCTAAGCGGCCGCTCAGGCCGTTCAGAAATCAGAGCAATGGTGTTTCATCAATATTCATTTTCTTATCAATAAATAATGATTCTCATTACATTCTAACTATTTTTATGTTACTTTTGTACTAGCAAATGCCTAATTTTAACCCAAAATTTAATAAATTAGACAATATATTATTTGCTAAAATATGCACAAATAATTCAATACAAAATTAAAATTTTCTTAGAATTTATTAGTTTATATAGTGCTTATAAACTTTTTGATACTCAACATCAAGTATCATAGCTCAAATCAGTAAAAATACTTACCAAATTATTAAAAAAAGTATCTAAAAGATTGTAACTCGAAACGAGATGGAGTCAAAATCGAACTGAAATTTCATGATCAAAATTCAAAAACTACTCAAAATCAAAATATAAAACTTCGAAATCGATTTAGATCTTGACTTATTGAAGTTGATAAACCTAAAATTTGAGTTTTGAAACCCAAATTTTGAAGTGTTTCAAAGTTAGGTCGACAACCATGGGATTTATCGAGTCGAGTACGAAAGATAGAAACATGGAAAAAGAGAAAAAAAAAGATGGAATGTTGTATTAATTAGTATTTGTGTATTTTTACTCCAATAACAATACTTATATACCCTTTATAACACTTATGAGGTGTATACATCAATAAAATAGATTATGCAATATCACCGGCTTAAACGGGATAAAACGGAAAGGCGAAACCCGCTCGGAGCTTAAGAGGACGCCTTTTCTTTTTCCTAACCCTAGCCGCCACCGTCCTCCCTCTCATTCATCTCCATCTTTCATTTTTCCTAACCAAATCGCAGCACGGTCCTAGACCTAGCCTTGCATCCTATGGTTGGCGCTCTCCCCTCTCATTGTTGCCCCTTCTCTCTTCCCTCCACGCTCGAACCGTCGTTAACGACTCCATTTCCCTAATCTCCCTTTTTCTTTCCCCTAACCTTGACCTAACTCAAACCCCAGTCGTTCGAGCCCTAGCCTCACCATCCTCTCTTGCCGCTCCAAGCCACCTCCTCGCTATTGACACGGTCCTCTCTTTTTTATTTAACCCTAATCTAACCCAAACTCTAGCCGTCAAGCCCTAGCTTCGCCATCCTTTCTCGCCGCCTCTAGCTACCTACTCACCCCTCCCTCTTGCCGCCTACAATCATCTTCGCGGCCATCTCCTTCACCATCACGTTAAGTATCTAATATCCAATTATTAAAAATCATCCTCAAATGCTTAATAATTACATAACTTAAGTAATTATTTAATAAAAATGTTGTTTAACATATACAATTGACAGCATTAAAGCCTCGTTGGGTTACGGTTCCTGAGATCCAAGTTTCATAGGATTTGATGCTAAACATGAAAAATTGAGACCGACTTATTTGGAAACCAAAATGAAATTTCCTAAAACGTGGTTTCAAAATGTTTCAAGGGCTCAAAACCCCATTTTCCTAAACTCCAAAAAAAATGGAGCAAGGTCCGCGAACTCGGTTTTGGTATTGGTTGGTTCAACTTTCGTTGGTTTCGGTAGGCGTTTGTTAGTTTTGATAGTTTCACTGCAAGTTTCGATTTTGGGTTTTGAAATTTATGCATCCGTGTAGGTACATATGTGTGAAACTAATTTGGATGATATATCCATACATGTATGTGTGTTTGTATATATACATGTGTCTACACACATGAATTAAAATTCATTCATTGCAAAAATAACGACTTATATTCTAGAGATTATTCGAGAATTCCTAAGTAATTCAAAATAGATGGGCAATTATTAAATTAAAACTATTTTTATTGATTCCACTTCCCTTGATTTCTTTGCATAATATTTCGCTATTCAAAGAAATACAAATAAATTTATGACTAGAAATAGTAGATGCATTTACTTCCAAAATTAATTTTCGTAATTGCTGCCTTTGTTATATAGAAAATAATATTTTAAAGTCAAATAAAGTTTGGCCTTCCATCGGTTCCATGGAAAATTAAATGGTGAAAGTTAATATTTCAAGATTTTATTAGAGAGATATTCAAAGTCAACTATAGTTGGCTTTTAATGTAAATAAAATGGTAAAGGGTTTTCATACAAAGGCTTTGGTGGAAAGAGAGACATAAATTGAATCATGTAACTATATCATAAAATTAAATATGAAAGTAAGAATTTTAAACTTCTGAATAGCAAAAGATACAAAAGATTCTTTCTATTTTTCAATTATCCAAGAAAGGCGGTTCTAAACTCTTCTCTTCCTTTTCCTTCTTTCTTCTCGGTCTTTTTTCTATCTCAAAAATACTTCAACCTTACCATCCTTCTAATTTCTCGATGGTCTTCAAAGATTTCAATAGCCTAATCAATCCTACAAAACTCAACAATAACCCGACCTACGACAAAAACGACTAGATAAAGCCAAAAGAAAAGCGAAAGATGAAGCAAACACATCTTATACAATTAGATCTAGTACCAGAAGCTTGCTAGACAGCAACATAGCCTATAATATTTAACAAAGCAGCAAGTTTCAGCCGAAACATTAAAAGATTGGGCCAAATTTTAGTGATAAAGATATGATCCCATCGAAACATCACTGAAACCGAGATTTTACTTGTTTCGGACAGGTTCCCTCCGAAACCAAGGTCAAACCATGGAGCGGACTTTCGCAAAATTTCATGCCCCCGTCTCTCTCCATCTCGCTCACTTAATAAGTTAAGTTAACCAAAACCTTGGTTTCATAAATTACATTGCACAATCCTGATTTTATGAAACCACAGTGTGCACAAATGTCAATCGTGGTTTTGTTTTAACTTAGTCGAAACCATGATATGGAAACCTAGTTGCCAAACTAGGCCTAAATGTTAGCTAGCATTGATAGTTAGTCATGGTAGTTTTTAGTAATCTAGAGACCTCTTGATAGTTTGTTGCCGAACGGTCAAACCTATTCGTACTTTTAAGAATTAAACCTTAAGCATACAACTGGAGGATAATAGCTCAATTTGATGATCCATCTTCTTGGGCCCTACACAATTACAGAAAAAACTTCTTTTTCTACCCGCTTGGCAAAAATCCATGTAGGCTGTCGGGATTCTCATTACATAGAAAGTGGGCGGCCATGATATCTATTGTCTAGATAGTTGCACCCTTTAACCCACTTGTATCCACTGAGAGTCCTTGTTGCACCCATGATATCAATTGCGAATTAAGCATACTTCCTATTTCTTATATTCTAAATATGCATGAGTTTTACAATCATAAATAATTCTTCATGCTCAAATCCCCCAGCATCTTATTCGAGTCTTAATTTGATGCCCCGGCAGGTGAGGGAAAAAGTCAGACACTGATGATGCTTGAGATCGGCGATCTCCCATATCGTGACACGTGGCAGATGACGTGTCCCAGAGCTCAGAAGGAAGGGCCTACAGGGGCCGACCAGGCCACCCCTGTGCCCGACCAACAAGCACAAGCTGGCTCTCCTTAGAGCCCCATGCACAAATTGGCTTCCTTGGCCTCCCAGCTCGCCTCCGAGCTATCACAGGACCAAGATGCCTCGGCTCTCCCGCTGAGGCCATTTTCCTCGGTCTTATCGACTGACCAGCGGTACCACTCGCAGGCGTAACCGCCGCTCCGCGAATCTCGCCATGCGCGAGATCTCCGCCGGCCACATCCCACGTTCCACGCCATTACGATCCCCATTAACGAGTCTGTCTCGCCATTAATGGGAAGATCTGTTTATCACGCGGGCGTGACGTCGGGAGCGTAACGGCCGGCATGATTCTCACGCATGCCCCTGCATGCTGCTGCCGCTATATAAACCCCTCTCCCAAAGGGATCAAGTAAGCCATTTTTACTCCACTAAGCCGTTACTCTGCTCGGATCTTGTTACTGACTTGATCGTCGGAGGGTCCTCGGTGGTACCAAACCACCCGGGACTTCCTTGCTGTTACTCGGCGCAAATCTCCTCCAACCCATTGAGATCCACACGTCGCAGGAGATCACGCTCCAGACCAAATCCCAACCGTCAATAGCAGCTATCGGCAGATCAACGGTAGACAACATCTGAAGGAGACCGGGAAAGCCCGCCTCCATCAGACACAACCTAAGGTTCATTGATAATATGGTGAGATGACATAAATTTCAAGCGGCATGAATCATTTGGATTCAAATCCAAGATGGATGGATTTATGTTCAGGGAATTAACATGAAAACATGTTACATAATCTAGAGTTGATCCTATAAAAATTACACTCATGCTCAACAATCAACCTTTAAAAACTGTAAGAAAAAAATTAGACGCAAGGATTTCAAAGCTCGCTTGATGCAAAAATTCAAATAGATAACTATGTTAGAAAAGCACCTGGGGTCGATTCGTGAGAGAGAGGCGTTTCCGACGTGGTGGATTCGCCGGCGAGGTGGCGTCTCCGGCGAGCCAGGTGAGGAAAGAGAGGAGTGAAGGCAGCCGACTCGCGAATCAGGTAGATCGATTAAGTAATCGGAGTACGGAGGGGAGCAAAAAAAAGCCCTAGTTTTTGACGATTTGGTAACAATCCATTGGGCTAATCAATTTAAGGATTTGGGTTGGATAGGAATGTTGTCAATCCTTAAATTGATAAATGTAGAGATAAATCTAACCACAACTATAAAAGACTTTAATTATGTTGTTGATTTGATTTACTAAAATACCACGTTGATAACTTAAAAAATATTTCTCTCTTGCACATCCACCAATGACATATTAATACATTTTTTGTGGATAATTAATTCATTTTTAAACTAATCGAAATTGTAATTTTTTTCAAACATTAGGAATATTTTTGATACATCATAATGTTTTGCAAGGAATATTTTGCTTGGATATGCATTCGTACTGCCACTTTACAGAAGGAAGAGTTAGATTTTTTAATAAAATGGTTTTTACAGACTATTTAAATATAACATAATATATCTAAATGATGCAAATTTAACTCCAAAACATTGGTAGAATAGGCAACAAACTAAATAACTATATAATTAAAAGATTTTGTAGTTGGGATTAGTTTTGTCCATACAAAAATTTTGGTATGGGTTATCAATTGAAGGTTTGGCAAATATCGCCACCCTTTGGGTTTTAGTGGATTTTATGCCGAAACTTCGGTTCATAAGTCGGGTCCGCTCAAAAAGTATCCAAGTGGGTTTTCTATCTATTTAAACCCAAAATTTTGATCGTGGATCCGAGCGATTCAGAGTCCGATTTGCGACAGAGGACGATTTATTAGACATTTATAAGAATACATAAACTGGGATTAATATAAATCCAAAAGAACTAACTTAATAGTAGGTGGAAGAGGGGCATTTAAGTAATTTTAATCAAAAAAATAATTAAATAATAAAAAGATACTTATCTTGCATGTAACATTTGTCTTTAACAAAAAGTTAACCTGGAGAGTTTCATGAAGCATTATATAAAAGTTCGGGATAGTTAAGAATAATAAAGCAAGTTCATGGTAGTTTAGCGGAAAACAGCAACAGTTTAGGGTAGTTCAGTGAAATTAACCTTTTTTGTTTAACGTAAATTGAAAGTTAATAGTATATACACCGACATATTTTTATTTTCTAGTTCAATTTCTACCGGAATTACGTATAGTGTTAGTGTAGTGATTTTTGTATGTTAGGTTTGTTAGCTATAATGTTCTCAAGGCAATTATTGTAATTGCATGTTAACGATTATGATGATTGAGGGAGAACCTATATGAGCAAAACAGTCTTACTCGAGATGATAGTATACTATCTGGTTCATCTTTATTATCATTGTTAGTGTATATGCCCTAGGGGCCATTATTGTATCATACTTGTATGTATATTACTTAATGGAAGCTTGGGATATTCACAGTTGTATATACAATCTTGCTAAACATGGTAGTATGCTACTTGGTTTGTGTCTACTTTAATATGTGCATATGTTTCTTGTAACGTATCACTTATACATATTAGTAGAGCCCATAGGATCTTTGCTTGATTACCAGCGTTGTGATGGCAGTCACACTAGTGGGGCTGGGTAGTCTATAAGCAACATCCTATACTTGTCCCTAGTCGTAGGATTATCGAGACAGGGCCTCGATATTCCAGAATAGACTAAGTGTGTACGCTTCTCATCCCAGTTGGGGAGATGGTCTGTCCCACAGCTATCAGTACGTCGTACTGGAGATAGTATACAGGTGCTCGTTAGGTTACGGGTACACCGGACAGGACTCGTAGGGGAACTGATTAGTTGGTATTATACCCGTCGTCAGTTAACAGTTCTCAGATGACATGAGTACAGCATAGTCCGCAGACTTGACACTGCTACTTCGCCTCGAGTGTGTCCCACTGTTCTTAGATTGCTACCCTACCACGGCTCAAAGGAGTCGTGCAAACATGTAGCAGTTGGGTGCAGTCCCGAGCACTTGGAGGCAGCGGCAGTTAGACATGATTCATCTCTCCCGGTACTGGGAGTCGATATCGCGCTATGTCGGAGAGCCATTACGCAAAGTCCCTGGCCAGGGCAAGCGGGATTTACTGGTAGGTTCCAGTAGTTTTCTCAGGGTGTAATGGGCTACGCTCCGACATGACTTATACAGCTATTAGGGGACTGGCGCTTGCTGCCCCCTAGGCTTGATATGCGATAGTCTTAGACGAACAGATCAGGCTGTACGGAGATTGTCACATCAGGCTCAGTGGGAGTTCGGATGAGTTTCCTCATCGGCCTTCTTATCGACATCTACCTGGGGACCGTTACGTACAGCTAGTGCCGCTTGCGGTCTGTGGTTAAACCCACTGCCAGCGTAGTGTCGAGTCTTTAGAGTCCCACACAGAGAGTTTCTCTGCTCCAGGCGAAACGATATAGAGGTCGTATGGTTTTACGACAAGGGTTCGGATGCGTACGTGTGTTTACGCACGTACGACTTTTCGGACAGTTTTTACTAGCCGGCTTTGGTTTAAGCCAGATTCTAGTATCGGGTTATTAGATTTATACAGTCTAAAGTTTTTCCGTGTTTTCACGGATTGGTGGGGCGTTCTCGTAATTTTCCAGAAAGCTTCTAGAAGAGTGGTGACTAAGGGGTTAAGGTGGCATGAGCATTAATTGCTTAATGACTCATTTGTGTGATTCATCCTTTGTCTTAAATGATTCATTAATGAGTTAATGAGTCATATGATGAATCACATAAGATGAATGCATCAACCATGATGATTAATCATATATATTATTTATTTATTTGATTAATTGTTATGGTTGTTATATTCTAGTGTGTTCATTTTTCTTCTCATTCTTATGCTCACCTTCTCTCTCCTTAAGCTCATCCTCTCTTGAAACCCTAATCATCCCCTCTCATGTGTTGAGATCAAGGATTAGATAGACTAATACATCCATAACCTTACTCTATATCCCCTAGGTAGCTTAGATTAGCACTTTGAGCAACCTAGTTATCTCAAGTTAGAGATAAAGCTTGGCGTAGGAGCTCTCGGGTGGATCATCTTTGATTCGAGGAGGCCGTTGAGGTGCCGATGTTCCAAGGAGCCTACGAGGAGTTGAGGACCGCGATGAAGACCCGAAGGACAAGTAACGTGAGGTATAACTTCGAATCCGAGTAGTTAAACCTCTAGTAGTTTGTTAGCAATGGTTTAGAAACGATTCATGCGCTTAAGTCCGTGTTACGAAGCTTTGATAATCGTTTTTCATATATTCCTGTTAGTGTTTATGCCCTAGAAGGCCATTACTGTATCATACTAGTTTGTATATTACTTAATGGAAGCTTGGGATATTCACATATATATAACAGTTGTTAGTTATATGTATACCCTAGAGACCATTGCTATACATAGGATGTATATTGTAGTGGATGCTGGGACATATATAGGGAGGACTTTCTTGCTCGACATGATAGTATGCTATCTGGTTACTCTTTACCTTAACGTGTACACTGATTGTCTCTCTGTTACATGTTGGTAAAGCCCTTAGGATGTGTACTTGACTACTTGGACTATGATGCGGATCATACTAGTGGGGACATGGTAGTCCATAAGTACATCCTTCAAGGTCCCTAGTCATGGGTGTATCGAGACGGGGCATCGATATTCCAGAGTAGACTATCGTATATCTTCTCGACCCATGTGATGGGCGATGGATGATCCCATATCCATTGATGTTTGACATCAGAGATGGTATGCGGGTGCTCAGTGGAGATTGGGTACACTGGACGGACTCGCCGAGAACTCCCAGATGGTATTATACCTCACGTCAGATGGCAGACACTGGTACAGAGTAGTCTGTTGACCCGAGATCGTCATAGAGTCTTGTGTGGTTCCCACTGTGCTTTGATTTCCACCTTACCATGTCCAAGAGGGCGTGCAAAACGGTGGTTTTTGGGTACAATCTCGAATCACATGGAGGCAATGAGCGATAGGAGGGGATTCGTCTCTCCCGGTATAGGGAGTTGATGTTGCGTTGTGTTCGATTGGCTATAACCGGAAATCCCTGGCCAGGGTTGCTGAGATTTACTGGTAAGTGTTACCAGTAGTTTCTCGAACTGTTATAGACCTCATATCGACACGAATTATCGAGCTATTGGGGTCTGACGTTTACCACCCCTAGGCAAGATATGCGACATATCAGACGACGAGACCGGACTGTATGGTAAGTGTTACCGGTTGGATTCACAGGAGTATGAGCGGGCTTGCTCGTCGATCTTCTGATCGCTCAATACCCGGGTGGCCGTTACGTTTAGCAGACCGCTTGCGGCTTGTAGGTGTTTGATATGATCATCACCTGCTGCCGGCGTATTGACGAGTCTTTAGAGTCCTACACAGAGGTTTTCTGGCTCAAGCGAAACGAAATAGGAGCACATATGAGATATGTGCGGGACCGAGAATAATGCGTGTATGTGATACCGTATTCTATTCTCGCGATGAATGTATCGAATGGTTGTATGCGATATAACCTAGTTATCGAATCGAGGATTGATTCGATAAGCCGATACATTGGATACTAGTCGGTTATATGCGACATGACCGGATCATTGAATCAAGTGTTGATTTAATGATTTAATGTATAATTATATATTTGATATATTACTTTGCATTAACTAGTATTGGTTCACTTTAAAAGGATTTTCTCACTTGATATGCACATTGTATATGTGATATACTTTTGTGCACTTGATTGTATCATGTTTGACGATTCATGCATACTTAGTTAAGTGTATGATTAAACCATGGTTGTGTAATGGTTAGGGTTTTGATTTACTTATTCATTTATTTTGTTTATTTATTTTTGCAAAATAAATGAATGGTGGCTTTCTTTGTTTGCTAGTTGAAGTTTCATGAAGCTTTGACTAAGTGACCTTTTTTGTTTTCATGCTTAACCCTAACCATTCCACTTAACCCTAGTTCATTCTCTACACTTGACCATGGTTGCTTTATGATAAGTATTCCTTTTATTTTCTATTTTTGAAATAACTTATCATATTCTTTTTTCTTCTTCTTCATCTTCAACATGAAGAAAACCTTGCCTCCATTAATGGCAACTTGAGAAAAAGAGTGAGAAATCCAATTCTAAAGTGAACCCACTTCCTATTTCTTCATCCTCTACCACTTGCCAAGTAGTATAGGGTGTTTTCTTCACAAGTTTCATGACTTGGTGAAGTGGGAGCTTGATCTTGTGATGCCTCGACGTAGATCATCTTCGGCATCGAAGTCGACGACCTAGCCCGCCCATTTCTCCGATGAAGCCAATGCTAGAGTCCTGGATTCGATTTGGACAGCGAGGGGACTTCATCACGGAGCCATGGAGGTGGAGGACCGGATCTACAAAGGTTGTATTTCCGTTCACTTAGTTAAGTTGTTAACTAGTTGCTTTGTTTCGCCTAAAATCTAGTTAACGATCCGTATTATGGTTTCTCGGCACTTGTAAAATTTCAAATTGGCATGGTTGATGCCTTGTGAGATCTCTAGTGTGTGCCTAGGAACCCTACAGTGGTATCAGAGCCTAGCTAGAGCCTTAGGCGAAGTGTAGACGACGTTTGAAATCCGAATGAACATCGAAACCCTAATCCAAAATGCTCTCTGTACATTTTTGAAATTCGTGGAATTTTGTAAATTAAAAATGCTTAAAAAATTCAGCAGGAAATTCTAAGAATTACGGTGCAAAAATTACCTAATGATGTGTCTAAAGCGCGGCGGAACCGCGGCATTAGCCAGCTATTGTGGCGGTTCCGCGCCCATTTAGTCTCATCAGTCAACCATTTTTGCACAGTAACTTCTTTATTTAAATGCCGAGTTTTATGGGAATTTTTAACATTTACTCAAGAGTTGAGTTTTCTGGGTTGTATTGGGGACTCGGTGTTTCGATCGGATTGTCTAATTTTGTCTGTATGCTTTTCCGGATAATTTTAGAATATGTTAAAAAAGTTCGACCGGATATAAATACCCATTTTTTCCCCTGCCGGGAAATTTCCAATTGTTGGATTTTTCCATAGTTTAATGACGTTCTAAGTAGTGCAAGTAATGCGATGGTCCTTCTAGAAGACAACAAACCTTAACTCGATTATGTGACCGTCTTGAACTCCCCTTTGAAACTTCGGGTTTGGGGCAGTACGGCGTGCCACATGTGAGACGTTGGCTTGACCCTTCTACGGCTGGACCGTTGGTACTGAGGCACGAAGTGAATGTTTTTAAAACTTATTTCATGTGTTGAGCTGTTTCGGGAAAACTTGGGTGTTCGATTGTTCGATAGGAAAGTTTAACATTTTCTATTTATCCGGAATGTGATACAATAATTGGAATTCACAAGTAGTTATGAGATAACTGAATGAATGTTATAAATCTAGCGGTTTAGTTTCACTTGATCGGTTGCAACGGAATTTTGATGTGATCAAAAGTCCGTCGCAATCACGTAGCGTACGCGGATACTCGCCGGGTAAACTTAATAGACAGCCACGCCCCATAGCCCCGACCAAGTGACTGTAGGAGAACCCTGTCGCCGAGAGCATCCGTTCGGGTGCTCGCGGCAGCGGTGTTCCGCCTTGGTGCACTTCGTCGACGGTATCGGGGGTGTGGCCGCCTACTAAAGTTTGCGACGAAAATTCGATCAGGATGTCGGGAATCTTGTTGAATTACCCGACTTGATATTGAAAAGTGTTTTCGATAATGAGACTAAAATGCGGGGTTTATAATTGTTAGGCATGTGATGTCTAAGGAATTCATTGGTTTAGACATGCGATGTCTAAGGAGGTTGCGGATTCCAACTGTTGTAGTTTTACACTTTCTTTTCTGTGACCGTAAGTGTAATATGTGATATCGCTGGTTTCGTTGCTATATGTCAACGACAATTGGGATGCGCATATTTACTTACGTTGATGACATGTGATGTTATGTGTTGCTGGATATGTTATATTGGATCGTCGTGTTTGAATAGCCGGGTTTTTTTTATGTGAGATGAGTGTTTTTCATTTTCATTCATGTAAAAACTTGTATGTAATATTCTTTTATTGAGGAAAAACACATAGACAAAGTTTAATAATATACAAATGGTGACATCATCCGCACTAGGATAGACCCAAGGAGGAGGGCATAAGTAACCGGGTTCTGGAGTCCAGTGGGAGACCAACTCGAGGAGTCGAGTCCGGGCCTCCTAACTCTAGAAATGGTAGGGTTGCTTGCCGCTCTCGTAGGGGTCTAGGGGTGTGGGTTTGGCTATTCATCACGACCGTGGAATCCATGTTTTATACTGGCTCGTATTGAAAACACGGACGTCCTAGTATATCCAATGTTTCATATGTTTCTTCTGCTGCGATATCTCTGATGTGATCATGTGATGTTCTGTGATAGATACAGTATATAGTATATATGATATATTATATAGACGTTACTTATGTTTTACACCCGTGCTCACCCTGTATTACAAATACATTGATTCTGAACGAATGTTATTAGATACCGAACCTGATATACAAAATCATATCAGTCTCTTTATAAGTAAAGAAATGATAAAATTTTGTATTGTTGGATAATGTTTTGAACATTTCCTATATCAAAAGTTGATCGGTTCAGGCACGTTATCTAAAAGCATTAACGTTCTAAATCAAACTACAGTTCCTTGTATACAGAACACACACAAGATGAAGAGTTCAGAAATGAACGAATCCTTCTTGAGGCATTGTAGACAAGGTCATATCAATGCGACCCGACTGGCTGAAGTTACATTTAGATGCATATTTAAATCAGTTTGAATTTACATCTTGTGAAACTTGCCAGTCATGTCACAAAGATAAAATGACCATAGCTCTGTTTATTGGAAACAGAAAAAGAGTTAGTAAACTCTTGGAATTGATACATGCTGATGTATGAAGGTCCCCTGTCTACACATGCCAAGACCGGTTCTTTGTATTTCATTACATTCTCTGATAATCTCTCAAGATTCAGACATATGTTCCTGTTGAAACAAAAGTCCGAACCTTTTGAGATATTCATAGAATATAAGTTAGAAGTAGAGAACCGATACGGGTATAAGTATTATGTCCTTTGATGAGATCAAGGAGGAGAATACTTGAGCACGGAAATCCTGGACTATTCAAAAAGAGAATGAAATTCTCTCTCAGCATTACTCCTCCGTATACACCATAGCACGATGGTATATCGGGGCGGAGCAATCACACCCTATATGATAAGGTGTTCTCTATGATGAGTACTACTGAGTTACCTATTTCCTTTTGGGAGTTATGCACTTATGAAGTTGGATACCTATTGAATAGGGTTCTAATCAAATCAGTTGCCTACCGCTTCATATGTGATATGGTATGGGAAGAGCCCATATCTTAAGTTTGTTAAGATTTGGGGTTATCCGGCCTATGTCTAAAAGCAAAATCCGGACAAGCTCGAGGCAAGATCTGTTATGTACAACTGGAAATGTTCCAGCTATACAAACTACAGCAGATGATTTGGAAGAACCAAAGGATTCAATAGTTACCAACGACCCTCAGCCTCTTCGCCGATCTAGTAGGGTTCCTCACCCACCTGAGAGATACTTTGGTTTCTCTATGACAGTGGGAGCGAGGATTGCATCATGAGATGATGACCCAACTAGTTTCGAGCTGGCCATCTGGAGTAAGACTCTGTAAGAATGGCTGGATGTTTATCGATCTGAGATGGAATCCTTATACACCAACAAAGTATGGACTTTGGTTGCTATATCTGAAGGGTTAAATCCCCATCAGGAGCAAGTATATCTTGAGAAGATTACTTGGTGTACATGGAAAAGTTGAGACTTTCAAAGCTAGACTTGTTAAAGGTTTGCATCATTGACCATATATGGATTATGTTGAAACCTTTTCTAAGGATCTATGCTTAAGTCCATCCAGATCCTACTTGCCACGGCTATATACCATGACTACGATATCTGGTGGTTGGGTGTCATGACAGCTCTTCTAAAATGATGTTTTGGAAGAGAGCGTCTATAAGTACACAGCCAGAGGGCTTCGTAGACAGTGGGAGCAGCGGAAACGTGTGCAAGATGTTTTATGTGATGAAGCAGGCATCGCGGAGTTGGAACATCTGTTTTGATGAGTTAGTCAAACAGTTTGACATCATCAAAATGGTAGATGAACCTTGTATATACAAAAAGGTAGTGGGGAGTATGGTAGTGATCCTCGTAGAGTACCTGGATAACATACTCTTGATAGGGAAGGAGTTTCCTATGCTACGCTCGGTCGATCTCCGCTTATCACATGGATTCTCCATATAGGATCAGAGTGATACCTCTTAAATCCTGAGTTTTCATCTATGAGATAGATGTTATTTGGGTGTTAGAATACTCACTAGCTGTAGTGAGATGGTATCAATTGATCCTGGGGAGAATCACTGGAAAGGTTCCAGGGTGATAAAGACGAATGAATGTCAGTCACACGCATTGTCTTTACCCTCAGCAAAGGGACGGTATGTTGGAAGAGTTCCAAGCTAGATACCGTGGAATACTAGATGATAAAGGCTGGATATATCGCTACTTAAGATGCTACCAAAGAGGAAGTCTGGGTGTATATTAGTTCATGAGATGAACTTAGTTCCCCCCATTGTGTGGCAATGGAGTTGTGGCTTATGCCAAGGAACATCCGTCCCATCAGTGATCCAGACGTATTCTAAGGCAGTATCACCTGATCATGGAGATGGTTGATCTCCAGGGTGATCGAGGTGAGGAGAGCAGACTCAGAGGACAACACGGCGGATCCACTCACGAAGGCCTATTCCCATAGAGAGACTTTTATAGGATGGTTGAGTATGAGATACTACAACCACTGCTACAGATGGCCCTAGTGCAAGTGGGAGATTGTTTGTTATATGTATGCCCTAGAGGCCATTGCTATACATAGGATGTATATTGTAGTGGATGCTGGGACATATATAGGGAGGACTTTCTTGCTCGACATGATAGTATGCTATCTGATTACTCTTTACCTTAACGTGTACACTGATTGTCTCTCTGTTACATGTTGGTAAAGCCCTTAGGATGTGTACTTGACTACTTGGACTATGATGCGGATCATACTAGTGGGGACATGGTAGTCCATAAGTACATCCTTCAAGGTCCCTAGTCGTGGGTGTATCGAGACGGGGCATCGATATTCCAGAGTAGACTAGCGTATATCTTCTCGACCCATGTGATGGGAGATGGATGATCCCATATCCATTGGTGTTTAACATCAGAGATGGTATGCGGGTGCTCAGTGGAGACTGGGTACACAGGACGGACTCGCCAAGAACTCCTAGATGTTATTATACCTCACGTCAGATGGCAGTTCTCTGGTGACACTGGTACAGAGTAGTCTGTTGACCCGAGATCGTCATAGAGTCTTGTGTGTTTCCCACTGTGCTTTGATTTCCACCTTACCACGTCCAAGAGGGCATGCAAAACGGTGGTTTTTGGGTACAGTCCCGAATCACATGGAGGCAATGAGCGATAGGAGGGGATTCGTCTCTCCCGGTATAGGGAGTTGATGTTGCGCTTTGTTCGATTGGCTATAACCGGAAATCCCTGGCCAGGGTTGCTGAGATTTACTGGTAAGTGTTACCAGTAGTTTCTCGAACTGTTATAGACCTCATATCGACATGACTTATCGAGCTATTGGGGTCTGACGTTTACCACCCCTAGGCAAGATATGCGACATATCAGACGACGAGACCGGACTGTATGGTAAGTGTTACCGGTTGGATTCACAGGAGTATGAGCGGGCTTGCTCGTCGATCTTCTGATCGCTCAATACCCGGGTGGCCGTTACGTTTAGCAGACCGCTTGCGGCTTGTAGGTGTTTGATATGATCATCACCTGCTGCCGGCGTATTGACGAGTCTTTAGAGTCCTACACAGAGGTTTCCTGGCTCAAGCGAAACGAAATAGGAGCGCATATGAGATATGTGCGGGACCGAGAATAATGCGTGTATGTGATACCGTATTCTATTCTCGCGATGAATGTATCGAATGGTTGTATGCGATATAACCTAGTTATCGAATCGAGGATTGATTCGATAAGCCGATACATTGGATACTAATCGGTTATATGCGACATGACCGGATCATTAAATCAAGTGTTGATTTAATGATTTAATGTATAATTATATATTTGATATATTACTTTGCATTAACTAGTATTGGTTCACTTTAAAAGGATTTTCTCACTTGATATGCACATTGTATATGTGATATACTTTTGTACACTTGATTGTATCATGTTTGATGATACATGCATACTTAGTTAAGTGTATGATTAAACCATGGTTGTGTAATGGTTAGGGTTTTGATTTACTTATTAATTTATTTTGTTTATTTATTTTTGCAAAATAAATGAATGGTGGCTTTCTTTGTTTGCTAGTTGAAGCTTCATGAAGCTTTGACTAAGTGACCTTTTTTGTTTTCATGCTTAACCCTAACCATTCCACTTAACCCTAGTTCATTCTCTACACTTGACCATGGTTGCTTTATGATAAGTATTCCTTTTATTTTCTATTTTTGAAATAACTTATCATATTCTTTCTTCTTCTTCTTCATCTTCAACATGAAGAAAACCTTGCCTCCATTAATGGCAACTTGAGAAAAAGAGTGAGAAATCCAATTCTAAAGTGAACCCACTTCCTATTTCTTCATCCTCTACCACTTGCCAAGTAGTATAGGGTGTTTTCTTCACAAGTTTCATGACTTGGTGAAGTGGGAGCTTGATCTTTTGATGCCTCGACGTAGATCATCTTCGGCATCGAAGTCGACGACCTAGCCCGCCCATTTCTCCGATGAAGCCAATGCTAGAGTCCTGGATTCGATTTGGACAGCGAGGGGACTTCATCACGGAGCCATGGAGGTGGAGGACCGGATCTACAAAGGTTGTATTTCCGTTCACTTAGTTAAGTTGTTAACTAGTTGCTTTGTTTCGCCTAAAATCTAGTTAACGATCCATATTAGGGTTTCTCGGCACTTGTAAAATTTCAAATTGGCATGGTTGATGCCTTGTGAGACCTCTAGTGTGTGCCTAGGAACCCTAAAATAGTCTTGCTAAACATGGTAGTATGCTACTTGGTTTTTCTATCTTAATATGTGAGTATACGTATTGATAGAGCTCTTAGGATCTTGCTTGACTACCAGCGTTGTGATGGTAGTCACACTAGTGGAGGCTGGGTAGTCTACAAGCACATCCTTATTCAGGTCCGTAGTCGTAGGATTATCGAGACAGGGCATCGATACTCCGGAGTAGACTAGTGTGTACGCTTCTCATCCCAGTTGGGGAGATGGTCTGTCCCACAGCCATCAGTACGTCATACTGGAGATAGTATACAGGTGCTCGTTAGGTTACGGGTACACCGGACATGACTCGCAGGGGAACTGATTAGTTGGTATTATACCCGTCGTCAGTTAAAAGTTCCCAGGTGACATGAGTACAGCATAGTCTGCAGACTTGACACTGCTATTTCTCCTCGAGTGTGTCCCACTGTTCTTAGATTGCGACCCTACCACGACTCAAAGGAGTCGTGCAAACAGGTAGCAGTTGGGTGCAGTCCCAAGCACTTAGAGGCAGTGGCAGTTAGACAGGATTCGTCTCTCCCGGTATTGGGAGTCGATATCGCGCTATGTCGGAGAGCCATTACGCAAAGTCCCTGGCCAGGGCAAGCGAGGTTTACTGGTAGGTTCCAGTAGTTTTCTCAGGGTGTAATGGGCTACGCTCCGACATGACTTATACAGCTATTAGGGGACTGACGCTTGCCGCCCCCTAGGCTTGATATGCGATAGTCTTAGACGAACAGACCGGACTGTACGGAGATTGTCACATCAGGCTCAGTGGGAGTTCGGATGAGTTTCTTCATCGGCCTTCTTATCGACATCTACCTGGGGACCGTTACATACAGCCAGTGCCGCTTGCGGTCTATGGTTAATCCCACTGCCAGCGTAGTAGTCAAGTCTCTAGAGTCCCACACAGAGAGTTTCCCTACTCCAGGAGAAACGATATAGAGGTAGTATGGTTTTACGACAAGGGTTCGGACGCATACGTGTGTTTACGCACGTACGACTTTCGGACAGTTTTTACTAGTCGGCTTTGGTTTAAGCCAGTTACTAGTATCCGGTTATTAGATTTATACAGTCTAAAGTTTTTCGTGTTTTCACGGATAGGAGGGGCGTTCTCGTAATTGCGCGAGAAGCTTCTAGAAGATGGTGACTAAGGAGGTTAAGGTGGCATATACATTGAATGAGATTAGTGAGTCATATGAGTGATTCATCCATGTCATTAATGCATCATATATGCTTAATGACTCATGGAGATGAATCACCATTAGATATTTATGAAGCATGATTATTCATCATTATTTTTCTTTTATTGATAAATCTTAATGCTTCATATATATTATGATAACTCATTTTCTCATATCAATTATCATTCTCACCTTCTCTCTCCTCAAGCTTCCTCTCTTCAAACCCTAATCCTCTCCTCTCATGTGTTGAGTACAAGGATTAGTTAGACTACTTAATCCATAACCCTCACTCTATATCATCTAGGTACTTTGATTAGCACTTAAAGAAACCTAGTTGCCTCAAGTTTAGAGGCAAAGCTTGGAGTAAAGCCCTCGTGGTGGATCGTCTACTACTTGGAGAAGGCCGAGGAGGAGATGGAGTTCGTAAAGACGAAGGACACGGTTCTTTAGGTATAATCACTTCACATAGTAGTTTAGAACTTCTATGTTAGTTGTTAGCTATCGTTTAGCTTCGATTCATGCGGTTAGTCGATGTTTAAGCAAATAACAAGATTGTTTTTCATATTTCCGCCTCCCTGCAAGTCATGGGGTGTTGTACATCGACTTACAATTCCACCTCCCCGCAAGTTCGTGGGGTGCGTGACATGGACTTACAGTGGTATCAGAGCCAACTAAACCATTACTAGCTTGTTAGCAACTAGTTAGAAGTTCGATCGACGTAAAACACGAAAACAAAACACCTCGTACCCTAAGTTTCTGTTAATTTTAAAAGTGTCTGAAAAAACATTTGACATACCTTAAAATTCACAGCAGGGTATTTTAAGAATACTGGGAAAATACGAGCCAGTAACTCGGCAAAACGGCCGCGGATCCGCGGCAATAGAGTGCTTGTGCCGCGAATCCGCCGCCGAGTCAACTCCGAGTTGACTCAGATTTGATCTGTAATTCTTATTTTTTGGTGTTTTGGTACTCTGTTTGTTCTGTTTATACCCAGGTTACTTCAGTGCTGCTTTGCTTTCAGGGTAGACACGGAACATGGTAATCGATCGATATTCTAAGATATTTGCTAATTGGGTTTTTTATCTGTAATATTTAATGTGTTCGTAAACCTCCCCTAACTGCTAGTATGTCGGTTGGCAGGGGGTTGCATATTTCTGTAATGTTTACTGTTTGTGTATATGGACTTGATTGGAATGTTGTGATGATTAGCCGGGGTTTGAGATGGGTTTAATATTCATTCATTCGATGTAAATGTAATATGATGTAATATTCTTTTGCGGGGCACATCCAGGTTGTGGTTGTAGCCACCGTCGTATTATTTCTTTTTACCGTTTTTTGCTCCTAGGATAGACCCAAGGCGGGGTACACAAACTACCGGGTACTTTGAAGTGTTTAGTAGCCTACTCACTTTGTTGAGGGAGACCGCTTCACTTCGGGTACTTGGCGGGTAGTTTTCCGTACCCATAGGGGTCTAGGGTAGGGTAATGGTTATTCATCACAACTGTGTAATCCGTCTTTTATTGTAGGCTCAAAGCAAATGCGGATTGCTAGTATATCCAATAAAGTTCATTTGTGATCTGGAATGCTTATTATTGCGTCTGACGAATGTAAAATATCTATATATGATAGCTATTAGACGTCACTTATGTTTTACACCCGCGCTAGCCCAGCCCCCGCTCTGTCATTAGTTAAGTAACCTAACGGGTGATGACGGGACCTCGTGGCGAATGCGGATGGCATAAGAGGACGTGTTATTTTCGTTGTTTTCTGCAATGATAGGATTATTGATGGGACGCATTATTATTATTATTATAATGCAAAGAAAATAAACCAAAGTTTAATCGTTGGAACAAATTTAAAAAACCACTCGGTTATTTTAAAAAGGATCGGAATTTTTAATTGCGGAGCTTTAACCACTCCTTTTAAAAAGTATCAGGTTCCTTCGATTATATCAAGTTCACTACGTTCACGGTTTTGCCAAAACCATTCGTAGCCCTCCGTCATTTCATTTGGGTATTCAGCAGTATTCAAGCTATGTATATTTGGCCCTTAGTCAAAACATAGTGTTTGGTAGCTGCTGGGGTATTCATTTGTTGCATAGATAGATGCGTTGGTTTGGGACAGTCGTATTACTTTTCTTGGCCCTTAGTCAAGAGTATATACGGGTGGGTTCAAATTAACCTGGATAATGACGGGTAGAACTTGACATGTGACTTATGACATATTTGGCCCTTAGTCAAAGTCATAAGTGCATGGGGCAAAAATCCATATCGGGAATTTCTAAAGAAACTGAAATTTACAGAGAGATGCATACCATTTTGGAGTTTGATGAATGTTGGTAGGATTCCTTCAACATTATCATACGTGATATTTTAGATCCCGATCCTACTGTGAGTATGTACTACTTATCAGGAGATTTGTCACTTAACGATCAATTCTATAAACCAAGTAGGTGCCTAGAAAAGCGTCAGCGGGGTTACGCCCCCAGAGAAAAGAGGTTATTTAATTAAGGAACTTCGCGAAAGCGTTGGAAAACCTCCCTCGAAGTATCGACACTGACCTGGCTGAACAGTTAAGCAAGAATTGTATGGTGAGAATGGTCCTGGCCAATTCTTCTTTTATGGTTTGAGGAGAGATTCGAGAAACAGTGGGAGCCATCCTGTTTAGATAAATTAAAAACCAATCTAAACTTACAAGAGCATCATGCTAATAGTATTTTCTTCTCTCTCTTAAATTGCAGCGACCTTGTGACCACACATAGGTTACATCTAGATAACAAATTGACTGAATCTGACTTATATGACTGGCAAAAGTCTGTCCAGATGTCCATTGCCTATGACAAGCTGGACCACCCTATTACTACTCAAGATCCCGTCGTCCCAGGTCCAGTTTCCACTGTCGCGGATATGAATATCCGTCAGACAAGGGAAAAAGATAAAGCGAAAGCTAAGTGCCTCATGTTAACTTCAGTTGATGGTGTATACCAGAAGCAGCACGAGAAGATAGACTTAGTTTCCATCTTTCTCCATAACAAAGATTTATATGGAGAGCAATCTCATATCGCAAGATATGAGACCTCGAACGAATTAATTCAGGCGAGGTTGGCTGACGGGTCATCTGTAGGGGACAACGTCTTTACAATGACTAGCTGTATTGATGAGCTCCAGGACTTGGAGACCGCGTTGGGAAACGAGTCAGATACTGACTTGATTCTATAGTCTCTGCCTCCTACCCTGAAGGAAACCAGGGAAGTAGAAGGAAAGAGAAAGGCAAAAGTTTCGGGACTGGATATAGTAAAAGAGGGACGTTCCTATTGTTACAGGAATGAACATTGGCAGAAAGATTGCAGGGCTTTTGAAGACAGTAGCCAGGATACGAAGCATGTTGTGGCTTCAGCCTCAAGTATGTTTGTAATTGAAGACTGTATGTCAATAAACTCTACTTTCTGGGTACTAGATACCGGAGCAGGATCTCATATCTGTAATTCATTACATGCTTTGAGAAATAGTAGAGTTATAAAGGTAGGTGATTGGTCTCTCAGAGTGGCAAACGGAATGACAGTGAACGCTGAATCCGTGGGAGAATATCGCCTAGGTTTGACAAGTGGGCATATATTGATTTTACGTAACCGTTTATATGTACCTAGTATGACTTGTAATATCATATCAGTGTCCTCACTTTCGAGAGAGGGATATGATTTTACATTCGTAAGCGATGTAGTTAACATCCACCTAAATCAAGTTCTGATTGGGTCCGGTACATTAGATAACGGTATATACGTATTAAGTCAAGCTCAGGTTTTCAATGTCCAGAACACTCTTAAAAGAAAGTCTCCAGAGATAAATTAGGCTTTCTTATGGCATTGTAGACTAGGTCACATCAATAAGAGAAGGCTGACTAAGTTACATAGAGAAGGATATTTGAATCCGTTCGAATATCTTATGCTACTTGTGAATCTTGTCTCAAAGGAAAGATGACAAAGACTCCGTTCACTGGACACGGAGTGAGAGCAAGCGAGCTCTTAGGACTCGTACACAGTGACGTGTGCGGTCCAATATCTACACATGCGCGAGGTGGTTATTCCTACTTCATTACTTTTACGGATGATTTCTCTAGGTATGGATATGTCTTCTTAATGAAGCATAAATCCGAGGCTTTTGAGAAATTCCAAGAATACAAGAATGAAGTGGAAAAACAAACAGGCAAGAGTATAAAGACACTGAGATCTGATCGAGGTGGAGAATACTTAAGTGCCGAGTTCCTGGGTTACTTAAAAGAGAATGGAATTCTCTCTCAGCTTACTCCTCCATACACGCCACAACATAACGGTGTATCAGAAAGGAGGAATCGAACCCTATTGGATATGGTTCGTTCCATGATGAGTAACGCTGAGTTACCGCGATCATTCTGGGGATATGCACTAGAATCAGCTACATATCTTTTGAACCAGGTTCCCACCAAGACTGTGCCTACCACACCATATCAGATGTGGAGTGGGAAGAAACCCTATCTTCAGTATCTAAAGATTTGGGGATGTCCGGCTTATGTTAAAATGCAGCATGCGGACAAACTCGAGGCACGATCAGTACTATGTAAGTTTGTGGGATATCCAAAGAACTCCAGGAGATATCTATTCTATTACGCAGAGGAACCAAAGGTTTTTGTTTCTCGTAATACCCATTTTCTAGAATATCAGTTTTTAGAAAAGGAAACTGGTGGGAGCGAAATAGAACTGGAAGAAATTCCAGAAGCACAAACTACTACTGAAAGTTTGGTAGAACCAGAAATTCAAGAAGAACAGAACATCCCGACGCCACTCCGCAGGAGTAGTAGGCAATCTCATCCGCCCGAGAGATACTACGGTTTTCTCATAGACGGGGATAGAGAGGATTGCACTATTGACTATGATGAGCCTACTAGCTTCCAGCAAGCCATTCAGAGCGATGACTCAGTAAAATGGCTGGATGCAATGCGGACCGAAATGGAGTCCATGTACACTAACAAAGTATGGACTTTGGACTTTGCTCCAGATGGGGTAAAACCCGTAGGATGCAAATGGATCTTCAAAAAGAAGATTGGTGTAGATAGACAGGTTGAAACCTACAAGGATAGACTAGCTGCAATGGGTTTCCGTCAAAGACCTGGTTTGGACTATGACGAAACCTTTTCTCCAGTAGCTATGCTTAAATCCATTCGGGTCCTTCTTGCTATTGCTGCCTTCCACGATTATGAAATCTGGCAGATGGACGTAAAGACGGCCTTTCTAAATGGTAATTTGGAAGAGAGCGTCTATATGGATCAGCCAGAGGGATTCATTCAGAGTGAGAGCAGCGGTAAAGTATGCAAGCTGCTTAAGTCCATTTATGGACTAAAGCAGGCATCACGGAGTTGGTGTAAGTCCACGTTGCCCACCCCGGTGCTTGCGGGGAGGCGAAAAACGGAATAAAAATCGAATTTTTATGACTTTAGGCAACATGGACTAGACAAAGAAGGATCTTTGCTAAACAAAAACAAGCTAAAGCTAACTAGAAACTAGCTAAGTGTTAGAAAGGTTATACCTAGGGCTTTATGTCCTTCTCTCCTTGCCCCTTGGAGTAGTGGAAAGAGATCACCTTTGTCGTCTTCTCACGTCGAAGAAGGATCCACCCGAAAGCCTCAACCTTTGGCTTCAACTCCAAGCTGGAAGTGACTAGAGTGCTAGAAATGCTAATCCTAGAACCCTAGATGAGAGTAGAGATTATCAAGAGGAGGTTTTTCTCAAGCTCAAGTGTTTCTCAACACATGAGAGGGGAGAGCTTGAGGGAGAGGAAGAACAAGAGAGAGAAAGTGAATGATAGAATGAGAGAATAATGAACCATTCTCACATATATGTGTGAATTATTGTAATTAGATAATTAGTAAGATAATTGTCATGGCTTAATCAAGACATGACCATTATCATTTCATATTTAATGCTAATTGCAAGGATCAAAGAGCATCTTTTATATGGAATGATGATGGTCAATATGTCAACTAAGGTCAACAAGTCAAGATAGTCAAATGGTCAACAACCATAACCATGCACAATTATATTAAACTAATATCAATTAACCATAATTCACACACATAAGCATTAGGGTTAACAAAATGACAATAGTCATTAACCCTAATCAAAGTCCTCTCCCTCTGTCTCAAGCAACTGTACATACGCACCCGTATTCGTGATCCGAGGAACACGAATACAATGAGATAAAACCAATCCCAAATCATATACTAGGATCCGGCTTAAACCAAAGCCCGCTAGTATAAGCTGTCCGGACAGCAATCGTGCACAAGTGCGCGGATGTGAACGAACCCTGTCGCAAAACCATGCGACCTCTACTCATTTTGCCTAAAGGCGAATAGCTCTCTGTGTGGGACTCTAAAGACTCGACACTACGCTGGCAGTGGGTTTAACCACAGACCGCAAGCGGCACTAGCTGTACGTAATGGTCCCCAGGTAGATGCCGATAAGAAGACTGACGAGGTGAACCCCATCTGAACTCCTACTGAGCCTGTATGTGACAGTCTCCGTACAGTCCGGTCTGTTCGTCTGATACATCGCATGGCGGGCCTAGGGGGGCGGTGAACGTCAGTCTCCTAATAGCGGTACAAGTCGTGTCGGAGTGAAGCCCAGAACACCCTGAGATAACACTGGAAACCTACCAGTATATCTCGCTTGCCCTGGCCAGGGACTACTTATGTAATGGCTTTCCTAGACACAGCGCGATGTCAACCCCCAATACCGGGAGAGACGAATCCTGTCTAACCGTCACTGCCTCCAAGTGCTTCGGGACTGCACCCAAACACTACCTACGACTCCTTTGAGCCGTGGTAGGGTAGTAATCAAAGTGCAGTGGGAACACACTCGAGGCGAAGTGACAGTGTCAAGTCAGCGGACTAAGCTGTACTCATGTCACCAGGGAACTGATAACTGACGATAGGTATAATACCAACCAACAGTCCCCGACGAGTCCTGTCCAGTGTACTCGTAACCTAACGAGCACCCGTATACTATCTCAAGTACGACGTACTGACGGCTGTGGGACAGACCGTCTCCCACACTGGGATGAGAAGCGCATACGCTAGTCTACTCCGGAGTATCGATGCCCTGTCTCGATTGTAAGTCTACGCTAGCGCCCCGGCAGTCTACAGACGCCAAATGCGGAACAAAAACTTTTAAACTGGCGCTATCGTATACTTTAACCCGGATCTGTCATTATTGCTAAACTAACAAACTGTAAAGAGTGTAGAAAGGTTATACCGAACGATCCGAGTCCTTCGTTCTTCAACCATCATCCCACGCTCCGTTGCGGCTGCTCCGATCTCTTCGAACTCTGATATCCTCGTCGAGGTGGCACCACATCACCGATTCTTTAAACGGGCTCCCGCCTCTGACTTGAGGCAACTCGATAGTCAAGTTTGCCAAAAGAGACGACCAAGATTGATGTAGAGAATGAGTAGATGACTTTGTCTCACTTCGTCCAAGTCCGTGGACGATCGGTTAATGAAGTTGCCGAAGGAATCGGGTGATGGAATGAAATGGACTGTGAAATTCCATACACCGATAAAACCTATCATAATCTTTTCTAGCAAATGAAAACTCAAGTGAGAGAGAGAGTATGAGGAGAGAGAGGGGTGGCCACTTATAAAGAAGGAGGAAGGTGAGTGTAGGAGAGGGGGGTGACCACAAGAAAGCTTCTCACTCAAAAGATCAAGAAGAAATATCCTTAGCTAAATAAAATGCTTTAATGATAAAGCATGAGTCACTAATACACATCATCAAGCTTTAATGCATCCAATGAAAACTCAACACCAATTAATCCTAGTCACCTCATCTAGATGCTTCTAGAACACTGACTCACCTCAACTGAAGAAAAGATAAATCTGTCTTTAACCAAATGTTAAAAGACGGCTGATAGAAAACTGGAAACTGGCAACTTCCAAAAGTGATCCTGAAACGAATTTCAGGACAACCCCGAAACTGTATAAATATACCCGCATTTGTATTACGACCGAATACAAATGCAACTGAGACAAAGATATTATACCTACTCAATATAATACTCGGATCCGGCTTAAACCAAAGCCGACCAGTATCATCTGTCCGAAAATCGACACGTGCGTAAACGCACGTGCATTTTCCGAACCCTGCCATAAAACCATACGGCCTCTACAACGTTTCGCCCGAACTTGGGAAACTGTCTGTGGGGGACTCTAATGACTCGTCAGTACCCTGGCAGTGGGTTTAACCACAAACCGTCAGCGGCACTAGCTATGCGTAACGGCTGCCCATGGACTGACCTCAAGGGAGGCTGATGAGCACACTCAAGGGAGGCCGATGAGTGAACTCATCCAGAAACCCTACTGAGCCTAACAGTGACAATGTATATACAGTCCGGTCCGTTCGTCAATGAGTATCGCATATCTGCCTAGGGGGCTAGTAACGTCAGACCCCCAAAAGCAGTATAAGTCGTGTCGGAGTGAAGCCCAATAACACCCTGAGATACTACTGGAGTACCTACCAGTAAATCTCCTGCCACGGCCGTGGGCTTTGTGTAATGGCTCTCCTAGACACAGCACGATCTCGCCCCCAATACCGGGAGAGACGAATCCCCTGCCGATCCGCTCACGTGCCTCCATATGGCTCGGGACTGTACCCAAAAACTACCTGTTTGCACGACTCCTTTGCGCCGTGGTAGGGTAGAAATCAAAGCACAGTGGGAACTCACACGAGACAAATGACGACCTCAGGTCGATGAACTAACCTGTACACATGTCACCAGGGAACTGCTATCTGACGATAGATATAATACTAACTAGCAGATTCCCGGCGAGTCCTGTCCGGTGTACTCATAACCCAATGAGCACCTGTATACATCTTAGGTGATCCAACTGACACCAGTGGCTTGTGAGACCGGCCACCGCCCCTCGTCGGGGTCTCGACTGTATACACTAGTCTACTCCGGAGTATCGATGCCCTGTCTCGAAACTCCCACGACTAGGGACCACAATTAAGGATATGCATATAAACTACCCAACTCTCACGTATATGATCACCATCATACTGTTGGTAGTAAAGCAAGATCCTAAGGGCTCTATCAAAGTGTAACATGCAATCAGTCACCTGAACATGTACACGACTGATAAAGGCAAACCAGATAGCATACTATCATCTCGAGTAAGACTGTCCTACCGGGATAGGTCCTCCGCAATCATTGCAATCACGTACCTGCGATCCAATAATTGACTATGAGGGCACTATCTCCAACAATCTCCCACTTGCACTCAAGGCTAATATTGCGATGTCGACTACTCACAGCCCGTGTGAAACCGAACATCCAACTCCTCTACTAATCAGTTTCACAAAGCCCGTTTGTAAAACTATTGTGTTCGAGAAATAGCCTCAGTGAGTGGATCCGCCTAGAAGTTTCTTTCTGAATCTCTCTTAATCTCAAGTTCGCGGAGAAAGCCATCTCCCGAATTGAGTAATACCTGTCTTAGAATATGTCTGGATATCTGATGGGACCTTAGTTCATAACTGAACTCCATATCCAAACTTCTTAGACTGTATGGATCACTGAACCTAATCAGTATCCGGCACCATGCCACCCACAGTATCCTCTTGGACCACCTGTCCATAATACTGTCCCTCGTCAGAGGGAAAACTAAAACTCTGACAATCACTCTGTCAACCATGTCACCTTTGAAGCCTGGAATGATAACCGTCTCCCGAAAGAGGCTGCCGTCATCAAATCCGTAGAACATGTACTTATGTTCAAAAACTGCTTCCTTATGTTTCTCCAGGATTGGATCAATACAAACTTATTGCATCTAGTGCAAAAACAACATTTGGTATGGTACTTGACATCTCATGATTGACTCAATTGCCTAAGCAAGTGATATGCCAATCATGCACATCCCTCTCCCCTTTAGTCTGTAAGACACCTTTAGAGAGGGTGACTCCATAACCTGCAGGTACACCACCATGCTAGGAGTCAACTATTCCAAAAACCATTAGAATATCTGTCAAAGTACCCACATTGGGAAACTACCCAAATCCAGATCTAAAACCATAGATCTAGAAACCAGAATGTCAAATATTATATCCATATCCTGTCTGGAGAAACAACTGTGTGACGACCACAGTACAACCGATCGTAGTATAGGAATTTTACTTCCCACTCTGTGTATGTCATCCAGATACCATGACATCACACCCTACTACCTTCTTAACAGATCCATCCTCTTTTCTGATTGAAGTCAAACCCATGACTGTCACATCAAAATTAGATGATCTATCTCCGCTAAAACTGCTCAAGTCTATAAATAGATATAAGCATCTTGCCCACTATGCTTCCGCTGCTCCCACTGACTACGACAACCCTCCTACCGGGTCTCATAGCCTGGAACAACAGTAGTGTCAAGTCTTGGTAGATAAGAACCTCCCTGTCACCGTCCTTGAGGCTACCGAAGTACCTCTCGGGTGTCTGAGGTTACCCACCATACCTGCGGAGTGGCTATTGGAATGTCAAACCTGATTGAATGTATTGGTCCTATTAAATTTTCCATAATCGTTCGCGGTTCTGGAATTACTTCCAGTTCTACCATACTCCCACTACTGTTTTCTGAAAAAGATCCATTTTACTAAAACTGTGGCGAGTCAAGAACAATATCACTATTGATCTTCCAAATGGTAGAATATCAACCCTTGTCATAGCCAGGGTCAACCCACAAACAGCCACTACAGAAACGTGCCCTGAGTTATCCAGAGTCTGGTTTTAAGCAAAAGCTGGACAGCTCCCCGTGCCTTAATATCTTTTAAGGTACGATCTATTCTATATTCAATATAGAAACTTTGACACTTATTTAATTAGAACCATATTCAATCCATGCAGCTGTCTCTAGTGCATATCAACTTAATGGAAAGAGGCTAATCAACATTACTCAACTTAGGAATCCATCCAATTATGAGTAACCTGAAAGAGAAACACGTTTCTCAAAACCATCACTATCATCTGAATACCAATCACAAGAATCTACATCTTCGATCTCTTTGAAGAATCCCGATACTTGTGACACCTGGTTCTCTACTTTATTCTTATACCCACAACTTCTCAAAACTTAGACCTTGTATTTCTACAAAACACTTGTCTAAATATTAGAGAAATTATAAGTAAACAGAACATAGTACGAGGACCTACCCCTGTGTCCTGATGGACACTTGGACAACATACAATACTCTGTATAAGTCCGCTGAGTTAAACAACTCAAAACCTGTGCGTCGTAGGTAGAAAACAGTACCCTGGCGATTTCCTCAAATATCACCAATTACAATGAATTCCGATATAATGAGGATGATCACCTAATTCCCAATAACTTACTCCCACTCATCATCTGTAAAACCATACAGATATGAGAATGAAACCTGGTAAATACATACCCTTGGAGTAAGTGTCTAATCGGGAAAACAGGTTTTCTTTTAACGATGCACTGAAACATGAAAATGTTTCGTAGGGGTATCCTGGTATTTATAGTAATGCCTCTTCCATAATCCAATTCATGACTTCAACCGTATATTTTATTGCCATCTCTCCAAATCCTTTATTTGTCTTTAGTCGTTACCTTCTGTACACCATCGTTAGGCTAAATGGTTTTCTTCCTTCCCTACCGTTCGGCACCAGCCTATGGTTTGGAAGAAGACTATCCAGTAAGCATAATAGGTGTACCCTCCTAAACCAAGGAGTACTCGCAACTGAGAGAAGGTGATGATAAAAGACAACTGAATAATACCTTATTCTTTTAAAGGTGAAATAGGAGTGGCGATGAAGTACGCGGTTTTGGTCGTGAATGATATCAGTCGCAATTTACTTTGCTCTCTTTCTAATCCCTTTATTTTGTCTTTACATATTACCTTCTGCACACCCTACTTAGGCTAATTGGTTTTCTTCATTCCCTACCTTTCGGCACCAGCCTATGGTTTGGAATAAGACTATCCAATAAGCGTAATAGGTGTACTCTCCTAAACCAAGGAGCTCTCGCAACCTGAGAGAAGGTGATAATAAAAGACAACTGAATAAACCAATTCTATTTCTCCTGAACCTGGATCCATCCTCGAAGAAGTCCCTTCGAGTTCGTATATAACCATACGATGGCTCTATCCAATGGAAGTGGATATCCGTAGTAATACGGGTGTTCTGAGAAACTCAAAGGGTAAAAGAAGGAGTGGCAATGACTTATGCAACTCAGACAATCCAAATGCCAGTATTTTAAGAAGGTTCGGTCAACTTGGTCACTGAGTCATAGTCTAGGGTCGGTCAAAGGTCGCTGCCAAAGAGAGAGAGAAAAGAAACACTCTGCGTGCACTCTAACCTAGATCAGAATGGTCATCATTTTATCTAATCCGGAAACCTCCCACTGTCCTGTCAAATTCTCCTCCAAACCTAAAGAAGAACCAATCGGGATCACCCGAAGAGTAAACCAACTCATCAGTGGGAATCGGGTCCAACTCTCATTGCATGTTAACGTGATGGAATGCATCCACGTTATTCATACTCCAGAAGGTATGCGCATACTTGGCAAGTTTCAGTTTCTTTAGAAACTCCCGATATCATTTTCTTGCCCCATGCTCTTATGACCTTGGCGAAAGTCAACAAATCATAAGTCACATGTCAAGTTCTGCCCGTCATTATCTTGTTAATTTGAATCCACCCGTACATACCCTTGACGAAAGCCAACAAGGTAATACGACTGTCCCAAACCAACTCATCTATCTATGCAACAAATGAATACCCAGCAGCTACCAAACACTATGCCTTGACGAAAGCCAACAAACATAGCTTGAATACTACCGACCATCCATAAGAAACGACGGAGGGCTACGACTGGTTTTTGGCGAAAAAACCTTTAACGTAGTGAACTTGATATCGCTGAAGGAACCTGATAGCTTTTTATAAAAATATAGTGGCGAAAACCTTTTGCTAAAGAGGTCATTCCCGGTGAAGGGATCTCGGCTCTTTCCTCATGGAATGAGGTGCAGGATATTCCACTGAATACCGCTATGCAAAGCAACTTGTAATCGACTATAGTGAAGTTATTACTCTGACGCAAACTTCTGTCCAAGGGGTCTTTCCCGGTGAAGGGATATCAGCCCTTGCCTCGTCGAATGAGGTGCTGGATATTCACACCGAATACCGCTATGCATAACAAAAAGAAACGTCTTTGTAATAACACCTTTTTAAAATTGTTCCAACAACTCAAACAGGTTTGTTTTACTTTGCATTGATCATAATCAACGCAGTCCCATCAATCAATCACACCAGAAAAGAACGAAAATAAAATGTACGTATATGCCATCCGCATTCGTCGCTGGGTCCCGTCATCACCCGTTAGGTTACTTAACTAACGACAGAGCGGGGACTGGACTAGCGCGGGTGTAAAACATATACAACATCTAATAGTATATAAACCAATATACATAATCGCTCCAGGCGTGATAATATGCAACATTACAGAAAAGTAATAAGCATCACAGAACAATACAGATAATCTGGGATCCCCGGGTTTCACAGAGCCGCTGCTGAAACCCGACGTTCCCCTGTCGTGTGGATAGCCTGTGCAATGAAACCTAGACCCCTACGGGTGCGGCAAGTTACCCGCCAAAACCTGAAGCGAGGCAGTCCCCACAGCATAGTGAATGGAACACCCGGCACTTCACGGAATCCGGTAAATTGAGCACCCCTCCTTGGGTCAACCTGTACCCCCTACGAGTGCGGCGAATAGTCTGCCAATTCTGAAGTGGGGCCCCTCTGCCTCTCAAAGCCATGAGATGCGGACCCGTTGCTTTTCCCGAACCCGGCTATCCGTGCACTCCGTCGCGGGGCAAAACCTAGTACAGTAATGAAAAATAGTACAATAGGTACATCGACCGCAACCTGGTCGTGCCCCAAAAGAATATTATACAACAGGCAGTGACGGCTGTCCACAAGTTGGACGCTCGCCCCGCAATATCAAATGTACAAATAAACTCAACCTGTACTACCATTGCACACTGCTATCCACCATGACAAATCCGCAACATCACAGCACAACACAGAACATCAACGCGAATGTCACGTTCGCAAACCCGTCTAAAAGAACTATAGCAATCAGACGCGGTTTACCGATCAAATGACATTCCCGGTCGGAGATATAATGTAAGCACTGTAAACTAACGTGTTTAAATTTCGATCGACCAAATATCAAGAAGTGGGCCCCACGCAAATCTGTAGAACAGTAATAAAACCTGGGCCCAAATGATATATACCAAAAACCCCAATTTCCAATATAGAATGCACTGTAGAAATTTGACCATGAGATTTGACTTTTCTGCGGCGGATCCGCGGCCAAACCCATGCTTGGGCCGCGGATCCGCGCTATAACTGTCGAATTACTTCGTCGAATTTTTGCAGTTTTCCTAAAAAAGCCTGCTTGATTTTCTGGTATGGTCCAAAAGTCATTTTGACAAGTTTAAAATTTTACAGAAACTGTCAAGCAAGAAATCGCAGTTTTTAGTTTTCCGGTCGGATCGATATTTTAAACGCGTTAGCACAAGTTAGCATAGCAAAATGGTGAGGCTCTGATACCACTGTAAGTCTACGCTAGCGCCCCGGCAGTCTACAGACGCCAAATGCGGAACAAAAACTTTTAAACTGGCGCTATCGTATACTTTAACCCGGATCTGCCATTATTGCTAAACTAACAAACTGTAAAGAGTGTAGAAAGGTTATACCGAACGATCCGAGTCCTTCGTTCTTCAACCATCATCCCACGCTCCGTTGCGGCTGCTCCGATCTCTTCGAACTCTGATATCCTCGTCGAGGTGGCACCACATCACCGATTCTTTAAACGGGCTCCCGCCTCTGACTTGAGGCAACTCGATCGTCAAGTTTGCCAAAAGAGACGACCAAGATTGATGTAGAGAATGAGTAGATGACTTTGTCTCACTTCGTCCAAGTCCGTGGACGATCGGTTAATGAAGTTGCCGAAGGAATCGGGTGATGGAATGAAATGGACTGTGAAATTCCATACACCGATAAAACCTATCATAATCTTTTCTAGCAAATGAAAACTCAAGTGAGAGAGAGAGTATGAGGAGAGAGAGGGGTGGTCACTTATAAAGAAGGAGGAAGGTGAGTGTAGGAGAGGGGGGTGACCACAAGAAAGCTTCTCACTCAAAAGATCAAGAAAAAATATCCTTAGCTAAACAAAATGCTTTAATGATAAAGCATGAGTCACTAATACACATCATCAAGCTTTAATGCATCCAATGAAAACTCAACACCAATTAATCCTAGTCACCTCATCTAGATGCTTCTAGAACACTGACTCACCTCAACTGAAGAAAAGATAAATCCGTCTTTAACCAAATGTTAAAAGACGGCTGATAGAAAACTGGAAACTGGCAACTTCCAAAAGTGATCCTGAAACGAATTTCAGGACAACCCCGAAACTGTATAAATATACCCGCATTTGTATTATGACCGAATACAAATGCAACTGAGACAAAGATATTATACCTACTCAATATAATACTCGGATCCGGCTTAAACCAAAGCCGACCAGTATCATCTGTCCGAAAATCGACACGTGCGTAAACGCACGTGCATTTTCCGAACCCTGCCATAAAACCATACGGCCTCTACAACGTTTCGCCCGAACTTGGGAAACTGTCTGTGGGGGACTCTAATGACTCGTAAGTACCCTGGCAGTGGGTTTAACCACAAACCGTCAGCGGCACTAGCTATGCGTAACGGCTGCCCATGGACTGACCTCAAGGGAGGCTGATGAGCACACTCAAGGGAGGCCGATGAGTGAACTCATCCAGAAACCCTACTGAGCCTAACAGTGACAATGTATATACAGTCCGGTCCGTTCGTCAATGAGTATCGCATATCTGCCTAGGGGGCTAGTAACGTCAGACCCCCAAAAGCAGTATAAGTCGTGTCGGAGTGAAGCCCAATAACACCCTGAGATACTACTGGAGTACCTACCAGTAAATCTCTTGCCACGGCCGTGGGCTTTGTGTAATGGCTCTCCTAGACACAGCACGATCTCGCCCCCAATACCGGGAGAGACGAATCCCCTGCCGATCCGCTCACGTGCCTCCATATGGCTCGGGACTGTACCCAAAAACTACCTGTTTGCACGATTCCTTTGAGCCGTGGTAGGGTAGAAATCAAAGCACAGTGGGAACTCACACGAGACAAATGACGACCTCAGGTCGATGAACTAACCTGTACACATGTCACCAGGGAACTGCTATCTGACGATAGATATAATACTAACTAGCAGATTCCCGGCGAGTCCTGTCCGGTGTACTCATAACCCAATGAGCACCTGTATACATCTTAGGTGATCCAACTGACACCAGTGGCTTGTGAGTCCAGCCACCGCCCCTCGTCGGGGTCTCGACTGTATACACTAGTCTACTCCGGAGTATCGATGTCCTGTCTCGAAACTCCTACGACTAGGGACCACAATTAAGGATATGCATATAAACTACCCAACTCTCACGTATATGATCGCCATCATACTGTTGGTAGTAAAGCAAGATCCTAAGGGCTCTATCAAAGTGTAACATGCAATCAGTCACCTGAACATGTACACGACTGATAAAGGCAAACCAGATAGCATACTATCATCACGAGTAAGACTGTCCTACCGGGATAGGTCCTCCGCAATCATTGCAATCACGTACCTGCGATCCAATAATTGACTATGAGGGCACTATCTCCAACATCGATAGTCCAACGACCAGGGACCTGTATAAGGATGTGCTTATGGATTACCCAGCTCCCACGAGTGTGAGCGCTATCACAACGCTGGTAATCAAGCAAAGATCCTAAGGGCTCTACTAATATGTATATCAGCGATATGCTAAAAGAAACACATGCACATATTGAAGTAGAGACAAACCAAGTAGCATACTACCATTTCGAGCAAGATTGTTTATACAACTGTGAATATCCCAAGCTTCCATCAAGTAATATACAAACTAGTATGATACAGTAATGGCCTCTAGGGCATATACACTAACAATCTCCCACTTGCACTAAGGCCATGTACTGGCGTATCGAAGACCTATCATCTCGATCAGCCACTTGAACTGAATCTAGGGCAAGGCCTTGGTGAATGGATCTGCTGTGTTATCTTCTGAAGCAACCCTCCGAACCTCGATCTCTTGGCGATCCACGATCTCCCTGATCAGGTGATACCGCCTTAAGATGTGTCTGGATTTCTGATGGGACCTGGGTTCCTTCGCTAAAGCTATAGCCCCATTGTTGTCGCAATACAGAGGTATTGGGTCAATAATAGACGGAACCACCTGAAGTTCTTTCAAGAACTTCCTTATCCAGACAGCTTTTTTGCGGCATCAGATGCAGCGATGTATTCCGCTTCCATAGTCGAGTCAGCAACGGTTTCCTGTTTGGAGCTCTTCCAATACACCGCCCCTCCATTGAGGGTAAAGACAAAACCCGACATGGACTTGGAATCATCCTTATCACTCTGGAAGCTGGAGTCAGCAAAGGCCTCAATCTGGAGGTCTTTTCCGCCATACACCAAGAACATCTCCTTAGTCCTTCTTAGGTACTTGAGAATGTTCTTTACTGCTATCCAATGCTTCTCCCCAGGGTTTGACTGATACCTGCTTACCACACTCAGTGCATAAGCCACATCCGGTCTGGTACACAACATCGCATACATTATAGAGGCTACCGCAGAAGCGTAGGGTATAATAGACATGCGATCCCTCTCCAAATCAGTCTTGGGAGACATCTCTTTGGAGAGGGTGATCCCGTGACAAGCCGGTAGATTACCGCGCTTGGAATCTTCCATACTGAATCTCTTCAGTATGGTGTCGATGTACCTGGACTGTGAAAGTCCTAATATCCTCTTGGATCTGTCACGGTAGATCCGGATATCCAGAATGTATGAGGCATCACCCAGGTCTTTCATGGAGAACCTGTGTGACAAGAACCCCTTGACAGATTGTAGCATAGGAATGTCATTTCCTATTAAGAGAATGTCATCCACGTATAAAACGAGGAATACTACAGTTCTCGCTACAAATCAACAATAGATGCATGTTTCATCTGGATTTTTGATAAAGCCAAATTCCTTGACCGTCTCATCAAAACAGATGTTCCAACTCCGCGATGCCTGCTTTAGTCCATAAATGGACTTAAGCAACTTGCACACCTTTCCGCTGCTCCCACTCTGAATGAAACCCTCTGGCTGGTCCATATAAACACACTCCTCTAAATGTCCATTTAGAAAAGCGGTCTTTACGTCCATCTGCCAAATCTCATAATCGTGGAAGGCAACAATGGCAAGAAGGATCCGAATGGATTTCAGCATAGCTACTGGAGAAAAGGTTTCGTCATAGTCCAAACCAGGTCGCTGACGAAAACCCTTTGCAACCAGTCTAGCTTTATAGGTCTCAACCTGTCCATCTACACCAATCTTCCTTTTGAAGATCCACTTGCATCCTACGGGTTTTACCCCATCTGGAGCAACGTCCAACGTCCATACTTTGTTGGTTTACATGGACTCCATTTCGGTCCGCATTGCATCCAGCCATTTTACCGAGTCGACGCTCTGAATGGCTTGCTGGAAGCTAGTAGGCTTATCACAATCTATGATGCAATCCTCTCTATCCCCGTCAATGAGAAAACCGTAGTATCTCTCGGGCGGATGAGACTGCCTACTACTCCTGCGGAGTGGCGTGGGAATGTCCTGATCTTTCGAACCCTCTGGTTCTACTAAGCTTTCAGTAATAGCTCGTGGTTCTGGAATTTCTTCCAGTTCTATTGCGCTCCCACTTAGTTCTTTTTCTATGAACTGGTGTTCTCGAAAGTGGGCATGGCGAGAAACAAAGACCTTTTGTTCCTCTTCGCAATAAAAGAAATATCCCTTGGAGTTCTTTGGATATCCCATAAACTTGCACTGTACTGAGCGTGCCTCGAGCTTGTCCGCATGCTGCTTTTTTACAAAACCTGGACATCCCCATGTCTTAATGTGATTAAGATAGGGTCTCTTCCCACACCACATCTGATATGGTGTAGTAGGCACAGTCTTAGTTGGAACTCGGTTCAAAAGGTATGCAGCTGATTCTAGTGCATATCCCCAGAATGATCGCGGCAACTCAGCGTTACTCATCATGGATCATTCCATATCCAATAGGGTTCGGTTCCGTCTCTCCGATACACCATTATGTTGCGGAGTGTATGGAGGAGTAAGCTGAGAGAGAATTCCATTCTCTTTTAAGTAACCCAGGAACTCGACACTCAAGTATTCACCACCTCGATCAGATCTCAGTGCCTTGATACTTTTGCCTGTTTGTTTTTCTACTTCATTCTTATATTCCTGGAATTTTTCAAAAGCCTCGGATTTATGTTTCATTAAGAAGACATAACCGTACCTTAAAAAGTCATCCGTAAAAGTAATGAAGTAAGAATAACCGCTTCGCGGATGTGTAGACATTGGACCGCACACGTCGCTGTGTACGAGTCCCAAGAGCTCGCTCGCTCTTTCTCCGTGTCCAGTGAACGGAGTCTTTGTCATCTTTCCTTTGAGACAGGATTGACAAGTTGCATACGATTGATATTCGAACGGATCCAAATATCCTTCTGCATGTAACTTAGTCAACCTTCTCTCATTGATGTGACCCAGTCTACAATGCCATAAGAAAGTTTTATTTATTTCTGGAGACTTTCTTTTGTGTGTATTCTGGACATTGAAAATCTGTGGTTGGTTTAAAACGTTATACCGTTGTTCAATGTACCTGACCCAATCAAAACTTGATTAAGGTGAATGTTCACTACATTACTTACAAATGCAAATTCATAACCTTCTTTAGATAATAAAGATACAGAAATGATATTACAGGTTGCATTTGGTACATAATAACAACTACGCAAAACCAAAAAATGTCTATCCGACAATCCCAGGTGATAGTCCCCCACAGCCTCAGCATCCATGCTAGCACCGTTTGCAACTTTGAGGGTCATGTCACCTGCCTTCAAAACTCTACGCTTTCTCAACGCCTGCAAAGAATTACAGATATGAGATCCTGATCCGGTATCCAATACCCAGGAAGTAGAGTTTATTGATAGACAGTTTTCAATAACATACACACCAGAAGCTGAAGCCGCAACTCGCTTCAAATCCTGTGTTCTGGCCTTCCAAGCCTTGTAATCCTGTTTCCAGTGACCACTTTTGTGATAATAGAAGCATTCTTCCTTCCCCACTAGCTTTCCCGCTACCTTTGTTGCCTTTCCTTTTCCCTTCGTATCCACTTTACTGACACCGCCTCTTGGTTTGGCGGGGGCTTTCTTCTTCTTACCCTTGGCTTTCGCCCTGGATCTAGAAGAGGAAGATCCTCCTACAAACAAAGTGGATGTCTCCCTACCTTTCTGTAGGGTGCCCTCAGCACTCCTCAACATGTTCAGAAGTTCGGAAAGTTCAACCTCCTTTCCTTGCATGTTGAAGTTAAGGATAAACTGGGCGTAAGTGGAAGGAAGGGACTGGAGAATCAAATCAGTATAGAGTTCATTCTCCAACGTGGTCCCAAGGTCCGCGAGCTCCTCTATGTAGCCAATCATCTTAAGCACGTGTTTCGCTACCGATGATCCGACAGCCAACCTTGCCGAAAATAACTTCTTCGACACTTCGCATCTGGCGATACAAGACTGCTTTCCATACAGTTCTTTTGTATGAAGAAATATGGATTCTAGGTCCATATTCTCATGCCTCCTTTGATGTTCGTTGTCCATCGAGGCAAGTACGAGGCATTTGGCCTTCGCGCAATCTATCTCCCATGTCTTACGGATTTCTACATCCGCGACGCTGGAGGTGGGACCTGGGACAGGGGGAGATTTGGTGGTAAGGATATACCCCAACTTGTCGTAAGTGATTGCCATCTTGACATTCCTGAGCCAATCTTTGTAGTTTGGCCCTGTCAATATGTTTTTATCTAGTAATAACTTAAGTCCGGTCATGTTGAATGGTCGCTGCAATTAGGAGAGAGAAAAGAAACACTTTAGCATGATGCTCTTGCAAGTTTAGAGTGGTTTTTAATTTGTCTAAACTGGATGGCTCCCACTGTCTCTCGAATCCCTTCTCAAACCGTAAAGAAAGGATTAGTCAGGATCAATCTCACCGTACAATACTTGCTTAACCGTTCAGCCAGGCCAGTGTCGGTACTTTGAGGGAGCTTTTCCAACGCTTTCGTGAAGTTCCTTAATTTAAGAACCTCTTTTCCCTGGGGGCGTAGCCCCGCTAACACCTTTCTAGACACCTGCTAAGTTTATAGCATTGATCGTTAAGTGAGAGTTTTCCCGAGGAGTAGCATATACTCACAGTAGGATCGGGATCCAAATATCATCGCATGATAAAACCAAAGGAATCCTACCAGAATCATCGCACTCCAAATGGTATGCAGCGCTAGCAAGTTTCAGTACTTATGAAACTCCCGATGTGGATTTTTGCCCCATGCTCTTATGACCTTGACTTTGGCCAAAATATCATAAGTCACATGTCAAGTTCTACCCGTCATTCTCCTGGTTAATTTGGACCCACCCGTACCTATCCTTGACTTTGGCCAAAATGGCAGCACGACTGTCCCAAACCAACGCATCTATCTATGCTGCACATGAATACCCAATAGCTACCAATCACTATGCCTTGACTTTGGCCAAAATACATAGCTTGAATACTTTTTGACCATTCATGTGGAATGACGGAGGGCTACGAATGGTTTTGGTGAAACCGTGAACGTAGTGAACTTGATATAATCGATAGAACGAGATAGCTTTTAAAAGGAGTGGTTCAAGCTCCGCGTTTAAAAGTTTAGTTTTGAAAAGAACCGAGTGGTTTTCAAAGTGTTCCAATCGACTTTAACTTAGTTTATTTTCTTGCATTAGTTCTTTTAATGCGTCCCATCATTTAATCCTACCATTGCAGAAAACAACCAAAATATGACGTACGCTTATGCCATTCGCATTCGCCATGGGGTCCCGTCATCACCCGTTAGGTTACTTAACTAACGACAGAGTGGGGGCTGGGCTAGCGCGGCTGTAAAACATAAGCAACGCCTAAATAGTTATCATATATAAATATATAGCAATGATAGACATTACAGATCACAGATGAATACATTGGATATACTAGGAATCCGCAATCCGTTCGAGCCTGCAACGAAAAGTGGATTACACGGTCGCGGTGAATAGCCAAATACCCCACCCAAGACCCCTACGGGTGTGGCAAACTACCCGCCAAGTACCCGAAGCGAAGCAACCTCCCTCAACACCGTGAGTAGGCCACTCGGCACTTCGAGATACCCGGTAGTTTGTGCACCCCCTCCATGGGTCTATCCTAGGAGCAAAAACAGTAAAAAGAATTATACAATGACGGCTAAAACCCCGACCCGGTTGTGCGGCCATACAAATAATAATATTACATCAATTTACATGTTACAATGAATGAAAGAAAAAGAAACACTCATCTCACATCCACCCCGGCTATTCACCCGCGACAATCCAACACATTCATATACATATACCATCATCAAACACAGATCACAGATATGTATAACCCCGACTAATCGACATATAGCGATTAGCCGACGTTCAATACATATAAACATCACAGATATAACCCTTTAGTCAAAGTGTAGTGAAGTTCGATAAAAAAATACGGATTTATAGGCCCCCAAAAACAAATTTCTATTCTGAAAAACCTGGGCACATATAAACCATCTTAAAAATCCTAAAACCAAGCCAGAAAAACACTGCACCAAACTCGATCCAGAACAGAGCCAAAACGGCCGCGGTTGCGCGACAATAGCTTGCTATTGCCGCGGAACCGCGGCTCTTTGAGCGAATCACTGGATCGTGTTTGGTGGTTTTCTTCACAAAACCCTGAGATGATTTTTGGAGTATGATTTATTTTGTTTTGAACAAAAAAAATTTTAACAGAAAGTTAGGGTTTTGAAAACTCGGTTTTTCGATTTTTTCCGATTGAACTTCCATACACTTTACTACCTAGCTAGTTTATGTTTAGTTAGGCTCTGATACCACTGTAAGTCCACGTTGCCCACCCCGGTGCTTGCGGGGAGGCGGAAAACGGAATAAAAATCGAATTTTTATGACTTTAGGCAACATGGACTAGACAAAGAAGGATCTTTGCTAAACAAAAACAAGCTAAAACTAACTAGAAACTAGCTAAGTGTTAGAAAGGTTATACCTAGGGCTTTATGTCCTTCTCTCCTTGCCCCTTGGAGTAGTGGAAAGAGATCACCTTTGTCGTCTTCTCACGTCGAAGAAGGATCCACCCGAAAGCCTCAACCTTTGGCTTCAACTCCAAGCTGGAAGTGACTAGAGTGCTAGAAATGCTAATCCTAGAACCCTAGATGAGAGTAGAGATTATCAAGAGGAGGTTTTTCTCAAGCTCAAGTGTTTCTCAACACATGAGAGGGAAGAGCTTGAGGGAGAGGAAGAACAAGAGAGAGAAAGTGAATGATAGAATGAGAGAATAATGAACCATTCTCACATATATGTGTGAATTATTGTAATTAGATAATTAGTAAGATAATTGTCATGGCTTAATCAAGACATGACCATTATCATTTCATATTTAATGCTAATTGCAAGGATCAAAGAGCATCTTTTATATGGAATGATGATGGTCAATATGTCAACTAAGGTCAACAAGTCAAGATAGTCAAATGGTCAACAACCATAACCATGCACAATTATATTAAACTAATATCAATTAACCATAATTCACACACATAAGCATTAGGGTTAACAAAATGACAATAGTCATTAACCCTAATCAAAGTCCTCTCCCTCTGTCTCAAGCAACTGTACATACGCACCCGTATTCGTGATCTGAGGAACACGAATACAATGAGATAAAACCAATCCCAAATCATATACTAGGATCCGGCTTAAACCAAAGCCTGCTAGTATAAGCTGTCCGGACAGCAATCGTGCACAAGTGCGCGGATGTGAACGAACCCTGTCGCAAAACCATGCGACCTCTACTCATTTTGCCTAAAGGCGAATAGCTCTCTGTATGGGACTCTAAAGACTCGACACTACGCTGGCAGTGGGTTTAACCACAGACCGCAAGCGGCACTAGCTGTACGTAACGGTCCCCAGGTAGATGCCGATAAGAAGACTGACGAGGTGAACCCCATCTGAACTCCTACTGAGCCTGTATGTGACAGTCTCCGTACAGTCCGGTCTGTTCGTCTGATACATCGCATGGCGGGCCTAGGGGGCGGTGAACGTCAGTCCCCTAATAGCGGTACAAGTCGTGTTGGAGTGAAGCCCAGAACACCCTGAGATAACACTGGAAACCTACCAGTATATCTCGCTTGCCCTGGCCAGGGACTACTTGTGTAATGGCTCTCCTAGACACAGCGGGATGTCAACCCCCAATACCGGGAGAGACGAATCCTGTCTAACCGTCACTGCCTCCAAGTGCTTCGGGACTGCACCCAAACACTACCTACGACTCCTTTGAGCCGTGGTAGGGTAGTAATCAAAGTGCAGTAGAAACACACTCGAGGCGAAGTGACAGTGTCAAGTCAGCGGACTAAGCTGTACTCATATCACCAGGGAACTGATAACTGACGATAGGTATAATACCAACCAACAGTCCCCGACGAGTCCTGTCCAGTGTACTCGTAACCTAACGAGCACCCGTATACTATCTCAAGTACGACGTACTGACGGCTGTGGGACAGACCGTCTCCCACACTGGGATGAGAAGCGCATACGCTAGTCTACTCCGGAGTATCGATGCCCTGTCTCGATAGTCCAACGACCAGGGACCTGTATAAGGATGTGCTTATGGATTACCCAGCTCCCACGAGTGTGAGCGCCATCACAACGCTGGTAATCAAGCAAAGATCCTAAGGGCTCTACTAATATGTATATCAGCGATATGCTAAAAGAAACACATGCACATATTGAAGTAGAGACAAACCAAGTAGCATACTACCATTTCGAGCAAGATTGTATATACAACTATGAATATCCCAAGCTTCCATCAAGTAATATACAAACTAGTATGATACAGTAATGGCCTCTAGGGCATATACACTAACAGTTGGAACATCTGTTTTGATGATGCTGTCAAAGAATTCGACTTTATCAAAAATCCAGATGAACCTTGCATATACAGTAAGATTGTAGGTAGAGCTGTAGTATTCTTCGCTTTGTACGTGGATGACATTCTCCTAATAGGAAATGATATTCCTATGTTACAGTCAGTCAAAAGATTCTTATCACATAAATTCTCCCTGAAAGACCTGGGTAATGCCACCTACATTCTGGGGATCCGGATCTATCGTGATAGATCAAAGAGGATGTTGGGACATTCACAGTCCAGGTACATAGACACCATAGTGAAGAGATTCAGTATGGATGATTCTAAGCGCGGTAACCTACCGGCTTGTCACGGAATCACCCTCTCCAAAGAGATGTCTCCCAAGACTGATTTGGAAAGGGATCGCATGTCGATTATACCCTACGCTTCTGCAGTAGGCTCTATAATGTATGCGATGTTATGTACCAGACCACATGTAGCATATGCATTGAGCGTAGTAAGCCGGTATCAGGCAAACCCAGGGGAGAATCACTGGATAGCAGTAAAGAACATTTTCATGTACCTGAGGTGGACTAAGGAGATGTTCTTGATGTATGGCGGAAAAGACCTCCAGATGGAGGCCTTTGCCGACTTAGGCTTCCAGAGTGACAAGGATGACTCCAAGTCCATGTCGGGTTATGCCTTTACCCTCAATGGAGGGGCGGTCTGTTGGAAGAGTTCCAAGCAGGAGACCGTTGCTGACTCAACAATGGAAGCGGAGTACATAGCTGCTTGCGATGCCGCAAAAGAAGCTGTCTGGATGAAGAAGTTCCTTACAGAACTTCAGGTGGTTCCTACCAGTGTTGATCCAATACCTTTGTATTGTGACAACAACGGCGCTATAGCTTTAGCGAAGGAACCCAGGTCCCATCAGAAGTCCAGACACATCTTAAGACGGTATCACCTGATCAGGGAGATCGTCGATCGCCGGGAGATCGAGGTGAAGAGAGTAAAGACGGAGAATAACATTGCTGATCCATTTACAAAGGTGCTTCCTCAGACACAGTTCGAGAGGCTATTCGAGATGATAGGTCTATGATATGCCAGCTCATGGCCCTAGTGCATGTTGGAGATAGTGCCCTCAGAGTCAATTATTGGATCACAAGCACGCGATTGCAATGATTGAGGGAGGACCTATCCTGGTAGGACAGTCTTACTCGAGATGATAGTATGCTATCTGGTTTACCTTTATCATCGTGTACTGCTTCAGGTGACCTTGAAGGTCGCTATTACACATTGATAGAGCCCCTAGGATTCTTGCTTGACTGCCGGCAGTATGATGGCGATCATATACGTGAGAGCTGGTGGTCTATAAGCACATCCTTAGAAGGTCCCTAGTCGTGGGAGTTTCGAGACAGGGCATCGATTCTCCAGAGTAGACTAGTGTATACAGTCGAGACCCCGACGAGGGGCGGTGGCCGGTCTCATAAGCCACTGGTGTCAGTTGGTTCACCTAAGATGTATACAGGTGCTCATTGGGTTATGAGTACACCGGACAGGACTCGCCGGGAACATGCTAGTTGGTCTTATACCTGACGTCAGATAGCAGTTCCCTGGTGACATGTGTACAGGTTAGTTCATCGACCTGGGGATCGTCATTTGTCTCGTGTGAGTTCCCACTGTACTTTGATTACTACCCTACCATGGCTCAAAGGAGTCGTGCAAACAGGTTTTAGTTGGGTACAGTCCCGAGCCACATGGAGGCAGTGAGCGGATCTTCAGGGGTTCGTCTCTCCCGGTATTGGGGGTGAGGTCGCGCTGTGTCTAGGAGAGCCATTACGCAAAGCCCTCGGCCGAGGCAGGAGATTTACTGGTAGGTATTCCAGTAGTATCTCAGGGCGTTCTGGGCTACACTCCTACACGACTTGTACCGCTTTTGGGGGTCTGACTTTTACCAACCCCCTAGGCCCGACATGCGATGCTCATAGACGAACGGACCGGACTGTACGGATATTGTCACTGACAGGCTCAGTAGGGTGTCAGGATGAGTTCGCTCATCGACGTCCCTTTTGGTCAATAGCTGGTGGCCCGTCACGTATTGGCTAATACCTCTGACGTGCTAGTGGTTAAATCCACAGCCATAGTATTGACGAGTCTTTAGAGTCCACCACACTTACAGTTACTCAAGCTTTCGGGCGAAACGCTGTAGAGGCCGTATGGAGATATGGCAGGGTCTGATCAGATACGTGCGGTATTGCACGGATCAGGATCGGACGGTTTGTACTAGTGATAGTATGGATATATGGCAGGGTTCGATCAGATACGTGCGGTATTGCACGGATCTGGATCGAACGGATATTACTAGCCGGCTTTGGTTTAAGCCGGATCCTAGTTTAGTACAGTGTAGATTTTGTCTCATTGCATTTGTATCCGGTCGGAATACAGATGCGGGTGTGTATGCACAGTATCGGGGTTTTCCTGTAATTTATTACGGGACCAGTTTTCTGAGGTTGCCAGTTCGCATTCCGTTCCGGCCGGTTTTCCTTTGTACTTTCCAGGCCGGACTTTTCCGATGGAGGGTGTTATTTGCAAGTTTGCAAATAACATTTTGTGGAGGGGTTTCTTGCATATGGATTGATTATGATAGCATCTTTAGATACCATTCTTTTCCTTCATCATTTCTTGCTTTATTAAGATTAGAAATGAGATGAAAGATGATATGACTTTGTGATCATGGTTTTTGGATGTGGTCACCTCTTGCTTTATCCTACACTCACCTCCCTTCATGAGTTTGGTTTTTCCCTCCACCATTTCCTCATATCATAGGCCGGCCACTATTAGGGAGAGTGAGAGAGAAGTTCATTTTTGAGGTATGGCAATTTGCTTCATTTCATATTCATTCTTAGCTTGCAAAAGTTTAAAAGCTCTCTCCATTGCTCATTCTTGATTCCTCCATCACCATGGCAACTTCAAACCCCATATGAGACAAGCATCATCTACACTACATTCTACAGCAAACCTTGGGCATGTCGACTAGCCAGCTTCGTGCCTGAGTTGCCTCGGTATTGAGGTGGGAGCCCGTAAAAGATGCAGACGATGTGGTGCCCTTCCGGCAAGGATGCGACGACCGGAGTTTCCGCGGGAGATCGGGACGACGACGAGAAGACCGGAGGACTCGGATCACTCGGTATACTTCTCTTCCCATCTCTTGTTAGCTAGTATAGGTTAATGGTTAACGATCCGGGTTTTATTGTCCGCGGTAGCGCCAGTTTCCGAGTAAGGAAAATTTTTGATTCCGCATTTTGGCCTCGGATAGACGGCCGGGGCGCTGCCGTGGCGCAACATGGTATCAGAGCCACGCCATTAACCTAGTCTAGCTTGTTCTAATGTGTTTTACTTATCCGATCGACCAAAGTTCCAAAATACGCGTTTTCTTCACATCAGTTTTCTGTTGATTTTTTTCTTGCTCAAAATTTTTTTCAGGTTGCAGAAAAGTGATGTACTGGAAAATATAAGGCTACTGTAGAAATTCGACAGAGTGATTCCATTGTGTGAGCGCGGAACCGCGGTAAAACCCCCCTTTGTGCCGCGGTTCCGCCGCACTATGGTCAGATCACTGTGTCGTTTTTCTTCAGTTGCTTTCTGGGCTGATTTTAGGGGTTTTGGAACATTAATTTTGGGCCCAGAATTTCTTGATGTGCTACAGTAGTACTTGGGGGCCCACTTGTTAATTTTTGGTCGATTGGATATTTTAAACACATTATTTCACAGTATTTACATTATATCTGCGACCGTGAATATCACTTGATCGGTAAATCCTGTCTAACTGCTATAGCCCGGTTAGACGGATTTGCGAACGTGATTTTCACGTTGATGTTCTGTGTTTATGCTGTGTTGTTGCGGATCGGTCGTGGGGGATAGCCTGGATGCAATGTTAGTACAGTTTTGTTTTATATGTACATTTGATATTGCGGGGCGAGCGTCCAACATGTGGACTGCCGTCACTGCCTGTTTGTATTATTCTTTTGGGGCATGACCTGGTTGCGGTCGATGTACCCGTTGTATGTATATTTTACTTTCTGTACTAGGATTACCCCGCGGAGGGGTGCACGGATAGCCGGGTTCTAGAGGGCAACGGGCCCGCATCTCACGGCATTGAGACGGAGGGGGCTTCACTCTAGGATTGGCGGGCTATTCGCCGCACTCGTAGGGGGTACAGGTTGACCCAGGAGGGGTGCCCAAGTTACCGGATTCCATGAAGTGCTGGGTGGTCCATTCACGGTGCTGAAGGGGGCTGCCTTGCTTCAGGTTTTGGCGGGTGACTTTCCGCGCCCGTAGGGGTCTAGGATTTCATTGCACAGGCTATCCACACGACCAGGGGAACGTCGGGTTTCAGCAGCGGCTCTGTGAAACCCGGGGATCCCAGATATCTGTATTGTTCTGTGATGCTGTACATTTCTGTGATGTTGCATTCTTATCACGCCTTGAGCGAATATAATATATTGGTATATATATTAGTAGATGTTGTATATGTTTTGCATCCGCGCTAGTCCAGTCCCCGCTCTGTCGTTAGTTAAGTAACCTAACGGGTGATGACGGGACCCAGTGGCGAATGCGGATGGCATATACGTACATCATTATTTTCGTTCTTTATTGGTGTGATCAATTGATGGGACTGCGTTGATTCGGATCAATGCAAGATAAACAAACCTATTCTGATGTTGTTGGAACAATTTTTCAAAAAGCTGTTATTGCAAGGACGTTCACTTTTGTTTTGCATCGTGGTATTCATTTGGAATATCCTGCTCCTCAGTCGACGAGGCAAGGGCCGAGATCCCTTCACCGGGAGTGACCCCTTGGACAGAAGTTTGCGTCAGGGCATTAACTTCACTATAGCCGATTACTTTTGCTTTGCATCGTGGTATTCAGTTGGAATATCCTGCACCTCATTCTACGGGGAAAGAGCCGAGATCCCTTCACCGGGAGTGACCTCTTTAGCAAAGGTTTTCGTCACTATATTTTTATAAAAAGTTATCCGGTTCCTTCAACGATATCAAGTTCATTACGTTAAAGGTTTTTCGCCAAAAACCAGCCGTAGCCCTCCGTCATTTCAGATCAGTATTTCTTAGTATTCGCGCTACGTTTGTCGTTGCTATTCGCCGAGGCGTAGTGTGCGGTAGCTCTGTAATGCTTTCTGTCGTATGGATATGTGGATTGGTTAGGACAGTTGTACGAATTTGTTGATTATTCGTCAAGGGTCGTGCGGGTGGGTTTAACGCAATCAAGATAATGACGGGTTGAACTTGACTAGGACCTTTTGATTTGTTGATTATTCGTCAAGGTCACTTGGGTCCTAGGGGTGAAAATCACAACGGGAGTTTCAAAAGAACTGAAACTTGCCAGGCATGCGCATACCTTCTGGAGTGTGGTGACTTGAGTGGATTCCGTCAAGTTATCATGCGATGATAGTTGGATCCCGATTCCCACTGATGAGTTAGTTTACTCCTCGGGTGACCCCGACTAATTCTTCTTTCAGGTTTGGAGGAGAATTTGAGGTACAGTGGGAGGTTTCCTGATTAGATAAATTGGTAACCATTCTGATCTAGGTTAGAGTGCACGCTGAGTGTTTCTTTTCTCTCTCTCTGGCAGCGACCTTTGACCCGACCCTAAGACTATGACTCAGTAACCAAGTTGACCAAACCTTCTTAACACTGGCTTTTGGATTGTCAGAGTTGCAGACCTCATTGCCACTCCTACGTTTACCCTTTTCTCCAGGACACCCCGTATTACTACGAACGTCCACTTCCATTGGAAAAAACCATTGTATGGTTATATACGAACTCGAAGGAATTCGAGGATGGTTTCCGGTTATAGAGAAAATGGATAGGATTATTCAGTTGTCTTTTCCCTTTTACCTTCTCTCAAGTTGTGAGTACTCCTTGGTTTAGGAGATAGCACCCCTATTACGCAAATTGGATAGTCTTCTTCCAAACCTTAGGCTGGTGCCGACCGGTAGGGAATGAAGAAAACCAATTAGCCTAAACGGTGTGCAGAAGGTATTAAGATTAAGACAAAGCAAGAGATTAGTAAGAGGGCAAAGTAAATTGCGACTGCTATTCACGACCGAACCAAGTATTTCTTCGCCAATCCTAAATCACCTTTGTATTTCTCCAGGACACTCCGTATCACTACGAAGATCCACAGTTTATTTGGATACTCCATCGTATGGTTATATACGAACTCGAAAGGAACTTGTTCCAGTTCGGGGATGGATTCTGGTTCAGGAGAAATAAGAATAAGGTTTATTCGGTTGTCTTTTATCTTCACCTTCTCTCGCTTTGCGAGTGCTCCTAGGATTAGGACAATACACCTTTTATGCTTATTGGATAGTCTTCTTCCAAACCATAGGCTGGTGCCGAACGGTAGGGAAGGAAGAAAACCATTTGGCCTAAAGGGGTGTGCAGACGGTAATGACTAAAGACATATAAAGGGATTTGGACAGATGGCAAAGAGATATACGGTTACAGTTGTGAATCTGGATAATGGAAGAGGCATTACTAAGAATACCGGAATACCCCATCGAAACATTTCAATGTTTCAGTTTCACTGTGTAATGTTAAAAGAAAACTGATTTCCCGATTAGATACTTACTCCAGGGTATGTATTTACCAGGTATGATTCTCACATCTGTATGGTTTTACAGATGATGAGTGGGAGTAAGTTATTGGGAATAGGGTGATCATCCTCATTATATCGGGATTCGTTGTAATCGGTGATATTTGAGGAGATCATCTGGGCTGTTTGCCGGTCGGCAAATATTTGGTTTTGAATATCCGCTGTTGTGCACCGATTTCAAATTGATATATCTGTACGTCTATTTTCATAGAGTGAGATATACCTTTTGATATTATGTCGATGACATTTACCTATATCAGTGGATGGTTAGGTAAGGAGCATTAAACAGCGGTGTAATTCTTCTTAACCATAAGTACAGTTTTCAACCTACGACGCACAGTGAAAGAGTTGTTAGACTCAGCGGACTTATACAGAGTATTGTATGTTGTCCAGTGTCCATTAGGACAGAGGGGTTGGTCCTCATACTATATTCTGTTTACTTTTAACTTCTCTAGTTCTTAGACATGTGTTTCGTAGGAACACAGGGTCTAAGTTTTGAGGAGTTATAGGTATTTGAATAGAGTAGAGAACCAGGTGTAGCAAGTATCGGGATTCTTCAAAGTGATCGAAGATGTAGATACTTGTGTATGGTATTCAGTTGATAGTAATGATTAAGAGAACTTGCTTCTCTTTCAGGTTACTCATAATTGGAAGTATTCCTGAGTTGAGTAACGCTGATCGGCCTCTTTCCATTTAGTTGACATGCACTGGAGACAGCTGCATGATTTGAATCTGGTTCCAATTAAATCAGTGCCTCTGGTTCTATATTGGATATAGAACAGTTCATATCTTAACGACGTTAAGGTACGGGGAGTTGTCCGGCTTATGATTAAAACCAGACACTGGACAACTCAAGGCACGTTTCTGTAATGGCTGTTTGTGGGTTGACCCAGGCTATGACGAGGGTTGACTTTCTACCATTTGGGAGATCAATAGTAATATTGTTCTAGACTCGCCACAGTTTTAATAAAAATGGATTTTTCAGAAAACAGTAGTGGGAGTATGGTAGAACTGGAAGTGATTCCAGAACCGCAAACGATTACTGAAGATTTGATAAGGAACCTAAAGATTCAAATTTGGTTTGACATTCCATTGGCCACTCCGCAGATACGGTGGGTAACTTCAGGCACCCGAGAGGTACTCCGGTAGCCTCAAGGACGGTGACAGGGAAGTTCTTGTTTACCCACACTTGCCATTGCTGTTGTTCCAGGCCGCGAGACCCGGCAGGAGGATGAGTATAGCGTCGTTCTGAACTAGCTTCAGAAGTGTACGTGTATATGACTCTGCCAGAGGGTTGTCGTAGTCAGTGGGAGCAGCGCAAGCATTGGTGGACAGGTGGCTTATGTCTATTTATAGACTAAAGCAGATATAGCGGAGATAGATCATCTATTTCTGACATGACAGTCATAGGTTTGACGTCATCAGAATAGGGGATGGATCTGTTGAGAAGGTAGTAGGGTGTGATATCCTGGTATTTGGATGACATACACAGAGTAGGAAAAGAAACTCCTATACTACGATCGGTTATACTTTGGTCGTCACACAGTGGTTTCTCCACAAAGGACTAGGACATTATATCAGACATACTGGTTACTAGATCTATGGTTTTAGATCTAGATTTGGGTGGTTTCCCAATCAGGGTACTTTGACAACATTCTAAGAGTATTTAGAATGGACGACTCCTGGCACGGTAGTGTACCTGCAGTTGATGGAGTCACCCTCTCTAAAGGTGTCTTTCAGACTAAAGGGGAGAGGGATACGCATGATTGACAGATCACTTGCTTAGGCAATTGAGTCAATCATGAGATGTCAAGTATCACACCAGATGTTGTTCTTGCAGTAGATGCAATAAGTTGATATTGATCCAATCCTGGAGAAACAGTTGGAAGCAGTTTTAGAACATAAGTTGATGTTCTAGGGATATGATAACGACAGCCTCCTTTAGGAGACGGTTATCATTCCAGACTTCCAAGGTGACATGGATGGCAGAGTGGCTGTCAGAGTTGTAGTTTTCCCTCTGACGAGGGGCAGTATTTTGGACAGGTGGTCCAGGTGGATACTGAGGGAAGGCATGGTGCAGGATACTGATTAAGTTCAGTTATCGATACAGTCTAAGAAGTTTGGATTTGGAGTTCATTTATGAGCTAAGTCCCATCAGATATCCAGACATACTCTAAGACAGGTATTGCTCATTTCGGGAGATGGTTTTCTCCGCGAACTTGAGATATAGAGAGACATAGAAAGAAACATCACAGCGGATCCACTCACTGAGGCTATTCCTCGAACGCAATAGTTTCGCAAACGAGCTTTGTGAGACTGACTAGTAGAGGAGTTGGGTGTTCGGTATCACACGGGCTGTGAGTATGCGACATCGTAATAATTAGCCTTGAGTGCAAGTAGGAGATTGTTGGAGATAGTGCCCTCAGAGTCAATTATTGGATCACAGGCACGTGATTGCAATGATTGAGGGAGGACCTATCCCGGTAGGACAGTCTTACTCGAGATGATAGTATGCTATCTGGTTTACCTTTATCATCGTGTACTGCTTCAGGTGACCTTGAAGGTCGCTATTACACGTTGATAGAGCCCCTAAGATTCTTGCTTGACTGCCGGCAGTATGATGGCGATCATATACGTGAGAGCTGGTGGTCTATAAGCACATCCTTAGAAGGTCCCTAGTCATGGGAGTTTCGAGACAGGGCATCGATTCTCCAGAGTAGACTAGTGTATACAGTCGAGACCCCGACGAGGGGCGGTGGCCGGTCTCATAAGCCACTGGTGTCAGTTGGTTCACCTAAGATGTATACAGGTGCTCATTGGGTTATGAGTACACCGGACAGGACTCGCCGGGAACATGCTAGTTGGTCTTATACCTGACGTCAGATAGCAGTTCCCTGGTGACATGTGTACAGGTTAGTTCATCGACCTGGGGATCGTCATTTGTCTCGTGTGAGTTCCCACTGTACTTTGATTACTACCCTACCACGGCTCAAAGGAGTCGTGCAATTAGGTTTTAGTTGGGTACAGTCCCGAGCCACATGGAGGCAGTGAGCGGATCTTCAGGGGTTCGTCTCTCCCGGTATTGGGGGTGAGGTCGCGCTGTGTCTAGGAGAGCCATTACGCAAAGCCCTCGGCCGAGGCAGGAGATTTACTGGTAGGTATTCCAGTAGTATCTCAGGGCGTTCTGGGCTACACTCCGACACGACTTGTACCGCTTTTGGGGGTCTGACTTTTACCAACCCCCTAGGCCCGACATGCGATGCTCATAGACGAACGGACCGGACTGTACGGATATTGTCACTGACAGGCTCAGTAGGGTGTCAGGATGAGTTTGCTCATCGACGTCCCTTTTGGTCAATAGCTGGTGGCCCGTCACGTATTGGCTAATACCTCTGACGTGCTAGTGGTTAAATCCACAGCCATAGTATTGACGAGTCTTTAGAGTCCACCACACTTACAGTTACTCAAGCTTTCGGGCGAAACGCTGTAGAGGCCGTATGGAGATATGGCAGGGTCCGATCAGATACGTGCGGTATTGCACGGATCAGGATCGGACGGTTTGTACTAGTGACCGTATGGATATATGGCAGGGTTCGATCAGATACGTGCGGTATTGCACGGATCAGGATCGAACAGATATTACTAGCCGGCTTTGGTTTAAGCTGGATCCTAGTTTAGTACAGTGTAGATTTTGTCTCATTGCATTTGTATCCGGTCGGAATACAGATGCGGGTGTGTATGCACAGTATCGGGGTTTTCCTGTAATTTATTACGGGACCAGTTTTCTGAGGTTGCCAGTTCGCATTCCGTTCCGGCCGGTTTTCCTTTGTACTTTCCCGGCCAGACTTTTCCGATGGAGGGTGTTATTTGCAAGTTTGCAAATAACATTTTGTGGAGGGGTTTATTTCATTTAGATTGATTATGATAGCATCTTTAGATACCATTCTTTTCCTTCATCATTTCTTGCTTTATTAAGATTAGAAATGAGATGAAAGATGATATGACTTTGTGATCATGGTTTTTGGATGTGGTCACCTCTTGCTTTATCCTACACTCACCTCCCTTCATGAGTTTGGTTTTTCCCTCCACCATTTCCTCATATCATAGGCCGGCCACTATTAGGGAGAGTGAGAGAGAAGTTCATTTTTGAGGTATGGCAATTTGCTTCATTTCATATTCATTCTTAGCTTGCAAAAGTTTAAAAGCTCTCTCCATTGCTCATTCTTGATTCCTCCATCACCATGGCAACTTCAAACCCCATATGAGACAAGCATCATCTACACTACATTCTACAACAAACCTTGGGCACGTCGACTAGCCAGCTTCGTGCCCGAGTTGCCTCGGTATTAAGGTGGGAGCCCGTAAAAGATGCAGACGATGTGGTGCCCTTCCGGCAAGGATGCGACGACCGGAGTTTCCGCGGGAGATCGGGACGACGACGAGAAGACCGGAGGACTCGGATCACTCGGTATACTTCTCTTCCCATCTCTTGTTAGCTAGTATAGGTTAATGGTTAACGATCCGGGTTTTATTGTCCGCGGTAGCGCCAGTTTCCGAGTAAGGAAAATTTTTGATTCCGCATTTTGGCCTCGGATAGACGGCCGGGGCACTGCCGTGGCGCAACAGTGCAAGTGGGAGATTGTTAGTGTATATGCCCTAGGGGCCATTATTGTATCATACTTGTATGTATATTACTTAATGGAGGCTTGGGATATTCACAGTTGTATATACAATCTTGCTAAACATGGTAGTATGCTACTTGTTTTGTGTCTACTTTAATAGTTACATATGTTTCTTGTAACGTATCACTTATACATATTAGTAGAGCCCATAGGATCTTTGCTTGATTACCAGCGTTGTGATGGCAGTCACACTAGTGGGGGCTGGGTAGTCTATAAGCAACATCCTATACTTGTCCCTAGTCGTAGGATTATCGAGACAGGGTATCGATATTCCAGAGTAGACAAAGTGTGTATGCTTCTCATCCCTGTTGGGGAGATGGTCTGTCCCACAGCCATCAGTACGTCATACTGGTGATTGTATACAGGTGCTCGTTAGGTTACGGGTACACCGGACAGGACTCGCAGGGGAACTGATTAGTTGGTATTATACCCGTCGTCAGTTAACAGTTCTCAGGTGACATTAGTACAACATAGTCCGCAGACTTGACACTGCTACTTCGCCTCGAGTGTGTCCCACTGTTCTTAGATTGCTACCCTACCACGGCTCAAAGGAGTCGTGCAAACATGTAGCAGTTGGGTGCAGTCCCGAGCACTTGGAGGCAGTGGCAGTTAGACAGGATTCGTCTCTCCCGGTATTGGGAGTCGATATCGCGCTATGTCGGAGAGCCATTACGCAAAGTCCCTGGCCAGGGCAAGCGAGATTTACTGGTAGGTTCCAGTAGTTTTCTCAGGGTGTAATGGGCTACGCTCCGACATGACTTATACAGCTATTAGGGGACCGACGCTTTCCTCCCCCTAGGCTTGATATGCGATAGTCTTAGACGAACAGACCGGACTGTACGGAGATTGTCACATCAGGCTCAGTGGGAGTTCGGATAAGTTTCCTCATCGGCCTTCTTATCGACATCTACCTGGGGACCGTTACATACAGCTAGTGCCGCTTGCGGTCTGTGGTTAAACCCACTGCCAGCGTAGTGTCAAGTCTTTAGAGTCCCACACAGAAAGTTTCCTTGCTCCAGGCGAAACGATATAGAGGTCGTATGGTTTTACGACAAGGGTTCGGACGCGTACGTGTGTTTACGCACGTGCGGCTTTTCGGACAGTTTTTACTAGCCGGCTTTGGTTTAAGCCAGATTCTAGTATCAGGTTATTAGATTTATACAGTCTAAAGTTTTTCCGTGTTTTCACGGATTGTAGGGGCGTTCTCGTAATTTTCCAGGAAGCTTCTAGAAGAGTGGTGACTAAGGGGTTAAGGTGGCATGAGCATTAATTGCTTAATGACTCATTTGTGTGATTCATCTTTTGTATTAAATGATTCATTAATGAGTTAATGAGTCATATGATGAATCGCATAAGATGAATGCATCAACCATGATGATTAATCATATATATTATTTATTTATTTGATTAATTGTTATGGTTGTTATATTCTAGTGAGTTCATTTTTCTTCTCATTCTTATGCTCACCTTCTCTCTCCTCAAGCTCATCCTCTCTTGAAACCCTAATCCTCCCCTCTCATGTGTTGAGATCAAGGATTAGATAGACTAATACATCCATAACCTTATTCTATATCCCCTAGGTAGCTTAGATTAGCACTTTGAGCAACATAGTTATCTCAGGTTAGAGATAAAGCTTGGCGTAGGAGCTCTCGGGTGGATCATCTTTGATTCGAGGAGGCCGTTGAGGTGCCGATGTTCCAAGGAGCCTACGAGGAGTGGAGGACCGCGATGAAGACCCGAAAGACAAGTAACGTAAGGTATAACTTCGAATCCGAGTAGTTAAACCTCTAGTAGTTTGTTAGCAATGGTTTAGAAACGATTCATGCGCTCAAGTCCGTGTTACGAAACTTTGATAATCGTTTTTCATATATTCCGCCTCCCCGCAAGTTCGTGGGGTGCATGACATGGACTTACAATCATCTACATGTATTATGTGGTATTACGGATCACTATTATATGTTGATAGAGCCTATAAGATTCATGCTTGAATACCAGGGTTATTGTAGCGATCACACTTGTAAGAACTGGATAGTTTATAAACAAATCCTTAAATGTCTCTAGTTGTAGGAATATCGTGACTGGGCATCGATATTCCAGAGAAGACCAGTGTACACTTTTCTTAACCCCGACGAGGGGCGATGGCCGGTCTCATAACCATCGGTGTAAGTTAGTCATCAAAGATTGTATACATGTGCTCATTGGGTTATGAATTACATTGGACGGACTCGTCGGCAATATGCTAAATGTTGTTATACTTATTGTCAGGTAGCAGTTCACTGATGACATGAGTACAGATTAGTCTGTCGACCTGAGATCATCATTTGTCTCATGTGAGTTCCCGCCGTGCTTTGATTATTACCCTATCACGGCTCTACTGAGTCGTGCAAACAGGTTTTAGTTGGGTACAGTTCCGAGCCACATAGAGGCGGTGAGCGGATCGTTAGGGATTCGTCTTTCCCAATATTGGGGGTAGATGTCGCGCAATGCATGGGTGGCCATCACTAGAAATGCTAGGCCAAGGTGGACGAGATTTATTGATCTGGATCAATAGTTTCTCTGTAAGTGATGGGCTTCATACCGACATGAATTATCACATTATTAGGACTCTGACGTTTTTCATCCCTAGACCAGATATGCGATACTCCTAGACGAACAGACCGGACTGTACAGAGAGTCATTTTCAGGCTCAGTAGGGATACGTACGAGTTTGCTTGTCGACCTTCCTTTCGTTCAATATCTGAGTGGCCGTTATGTACAGCTAGTGCCGTTGACGTGCTTGTGGTTAAACCCACTGCCGGCGTATTGTCGAGTCTTTAGAGTCCCACACTGAGGGTTTCTCAGCTCAGGCGAAACAATGCAGTGTGCATATTTTGATACGTATTTAGGTTCGATTAAATGCGTGTTTTTGTACACGTACTTTAATTGGACATTTTATTAATACTAACCGGTTTGAAAGATAGCCAGATTATCACATTTGGATAAAATGTGAGCTAGTATTATATATTTCTTTTTGGTATTTGTATTTTGACAGAATATGGTATTTATACGTATACAGGTATTTGTATAAATACGTGTGTCTGTGTCTTGATATAAATACAGATATTTATATCTTCATACGAATACGGATATTCATATTTTTATATGAATACGGTATTCGTATTTTGATACAAATACGGGTGCATGTATTTGTAACATATACTTGCATTAGTGTGTGTGTGTGTGTGTGTGTGTGTGTGTGTGTGTGTGATGGCTTCTCATTTTTCTCTCATCTCTTCTTGATCATCTAAGAAGTGTGTGGACTTATGACTCACACATGTGAGTCACAAATCCACTTACTTCCTTTAAATGATCAAGAAAATAAAAAGAAAAGGATGAGAATGTTTTTTGCCATGCTTGATTTTTTGTGAACTTCACATTTTGCTTCTTCTTCCTCTTCTCTTGAGATTTTAGAAGTCGAGAAAGGAAAATGAAAAAGAGAGAAAACATAAAGACTAGCCACTACTATATTCTAGTGACCAATTCTTAGCAAGTCTTATTCACTAGTTGCTTCACTTTGTGTTTTAGTGTGAAACTGGAGCCTAGATTAGAGTTCTTTCAAGTGCTTTCCAGAGTACGCTAAGATGGGCACGTGACATAGCCAACCATGCTACCTGTAGATAGGAAAAATCCCTCCACAGTCATATTACGGCTGTAGAGATATCAAGAACAGGAAAGTAAACCAACTATCTAGTACATGCCCATAAGCCGGAGCAAAAGAGTCAAGAAATAACAATGTGTGGAAGCCAAGAGGTACAATAATGAAACCTGGAAGTAAGACTACATACCGACAGGAACTTCACCGCTCAGTCTAACAGCGGCAATACTCCTGATCAGTCTGCAACAAGGTAGAAGAATCTGGGCCATACAAAACCCAGACGTCAGCGCGTCATGTCATCAAGCAATAAAATATAAATAGGGTAACAGACAATGCAGATATAATCATGAATGAAAAGCAGATGCAACAGTAATGTAAATCAGGGCAGTGAAGGGTAGTGTGCAGTGAGTAAACTAAACTGTTCTATTGGGTTATCTACTCTCAAGTCTTTGAAATCAATTTGATAAATCATCGATATAACTCAATAGTATCCCGTGCATACCTGGGACCACGGTCAAGATTCTCGGGCTGAATCCGAGACATGCCGCTAGGCACTAAAACAGGAAATATGTACAGATGAATGATGTCAGCAGCATCATCCCAAGGCTGGCCTAGCCTCTAAAACTGATCAGAACAGGTATCGAACTGTTGAGTTACAAGTCAGGTTTCACCATTGATTTCCCCATATCCCTAAGTTATGTATGTCAAGTTAGGTATTCAGTAATCAAGAACTAATGCCAACACAGGATCAGGTAAGAGCAGGTTTGTCTGGATAGACAACAGGAACGGTCCGTGAGGACTACATGTCAGGTTTGTTGGCATTAGACACAAGATCAGGTAATGGTTCAAGCCATGGTACATCAGGTAATGTATAAAGGTGTCATGTCATGTCAAGAGTGTACGGTACCATGTCATATCAAGTAGGCAGTGCATCAGGTCATGTCAGGAGCACAAGATGTCATGTGGGTACTCATAATCAAACTAACATAAACAAGATTATAAATGAACCAGCATGAATACTATCAGAATAATAAACTAGATCAGGTAATATGGTAAGCAAATAGGTACACATTACATTATATGGATGCACAGTCATCATTACTTATCTACAGTATACAAATATGGATGTTAGGATCATGTTAACATGCACTACGTAATCTAGAGATGCACCATCCTGTATAATAGGTTCAAAAGATGTAATTAAAACTAAAACCGGTTAAAGAATCACACGGGTGTCCAACAGGGTATAAAACATAAAAGGGTACTGTGGACTAAAGTCGGTGATTGTGTTTGATGTTGCAGGAAAAGAAAAGAGAGAAGGAAGGAGATAAGGAGAGGAGGGGAAGAAGGATATGGCTGCACTGTGGTATCAGGTAAGGCTCTGGGTCAGGGACAGAGGAGGCGAGGGGCGTTGACGGGGTTTTCCGGCGATGGCAGTGATGGTTACACATGGGTTAGCAGTGAAAGATGGGTTCTTGATGGTTGGGGTGTGTAGAGTTTGGGTGCTATGGTTGAATGGAAGTGGAGGAGGTGGAGGCGAGGTGATGGAATCGATGAGAACAGAGCTCCGGTGAGTCAAGGGTAGGGTTGCAGGCGTGCAGGGTTTCCGTGCAGGGGAGTCTCGAAAAGTGATGAGGTGGCCGAGAGGGATGAGGAGGCAAAGGAACAGAGGCGAGGTCGAAGATGGAAGCAGCGACGGCGAGGCGCGGGCGACGGCAAGGTTAGGGTTAGGGTTCTCATGGCGAAGAATGGGTCGCGGTGTGCAGGGTCGTGGTCGGGGGAAAGGAAGAGAGGGAGATGTGGTGGTGGTGGTTGTGACGAGGTTGGGGAAACGAGGGGATGGGGACGACGGCGAGGATGACGGCTCGGTGTGGGTTCGTGGGTGAAGACGAGGAGGCGGGAAAATAGATGAATGAAGGAAGAAGAAGGTTACGTGGGCATGAGTTTTAATAAAAGGTAAGTTATAAAAAATATTCAAAAGATTTATTATACACATATATATAATTAGAGAGAGAGAGAGATTGTGTCAGGCGCTGGTTGTTATAGGAAAATATATGTGGTTAGTATGTAAAGATATTTAATAGTGTGAAAAGAATATTAGAATTTAATATTAGTCCGATTGAGATTTTAGCAAATACAAATTTACTCCAAAACACGCCCGGGTCGGGTCTAAAAATTCAGATTAAAAATATGAAAAATATATGCGACGTCCAAATTTTAAAATAAGTACGCAGGTAACGAAAATGCGTACCCCTGAGGAAGGATGCACGTACGTGCGCGTAGCCATCCAAACACGTCTGTTTTACTGAACGGGACGAGAACAAGATGCGTGGATACTACCACAGGGTTAGGGGTATCAAGCAGGCCTTGACAAGTATTTTAATTTATTTTACGTGATTTAAATTGTTATATGCAAAAAATGCGCTACTAGATAAAATACCAGTATAAACTAAATTATGAGATGCACTAGTCCATGCAACAAGTCAAGGTAATCCATAAATGAGAGTCAAACAGGTTCAAGCAAACGGGTCGGGTCGAATGCCTAGTAACATGTAAAATACTATTCGCACCCAAACACGCTAAATCAGGAATAGACCATGGATAAGTAAAATACTGAAACTGGAATTGGTATAAATGAACTCGGGTGTTACACGATCAATAGGTAGTTTAAGGACATTACGGTCCATTGTTAGTTTTAAGACGTTGCGGTCAAGGTTAAGGACGTCGTAGTCCGTGGATTTGAGGACTCCACAGTCCGATGTTAGTTTTAAGACATCACGGTCAAGGTTAAGGACGTCATAGTCCGCTGTTAGTTTTAAGACATTCCGGTCAAGGTTAAGGACGTCGTAGTCCGCTGTTAGTTTTAAGACATTCCGGTCAAGGTTAAGGACGTCGTAGTCCGTGGATTTAAGGACTCCACAGTCCGATGTTAGTTTTAAGACATTACGGTCAAGGTTAAGGACGTCATAGTCCATGAGTTTAAGGATCCCACAGTCCGTATCAATGTATGGTCGTCGGGACCCGTCACCTCTTTGAAGACGTTGAGGAATTACAACGCCAAGTATCAAAGGAGTGAAGAGATGTACTCTTAAACCGAGGTAGATTAAGTGATCTGTAGTCCAATTTGGAAATTAAGATCAATTATTATATTATGAGCCCATTGGCCCAATTAAGTTTGAATTGAAAACTTATGGCCAACTTGGGCTAAGTCCAATGGTATCTGGGATATTGGCCCTCTGTTGATTCATTGAAGGAGAGGCTTTGCCTCTGGAAACTTTAGCCAATTGGGCTAAGACTAGTGTTAAACACTAGAGACCGACATTGTTGAGCCCTGGGAAAAGATTGACAAGTTAGTGTTAAACACTAAAAGATAATCAGCGTTGAACACTGGGAAGAGAGTTTTCAAATTAGTGTTAAACACTAAGCAAATCAGTGTTAAACACTGCAAATAGAATTTTCCAAATTAGTGTTAAACACTAAGGAGAATCAGTGTTAAACACTGGATATGGAGGTTTCAATTTAGTGTTAAACACTAAGGCAAGAGGGGTCACGTGGTAACACGTGAGAGCGCCCTGGTTCCTTGTATTTTGTTCTATAGATAAGTGTTTAACACTTTTAGTTCTGAAAGCCATCTCGTGTGGACACGTGATGGGGGTGCTCTGGTTTATTTAGAATACTCATTAGGGGTCACGTGGTGACACGTGAGGGCACCCCAGAGTCTTTGTTTGCTTTGATGTTTCTTTATCTGTTTCGGGGATCACGTGGGGCACGTGAGGCATTGCCTCAAAGTTCTCTTTTATATATCTTCGCAGGAGTCACGTGACAACACGTGAGGTGCCTACTTCAGAGTTTTGTTCTGTAGGTCTCTGCATGCTTTAAAGTTCTGTTCATAGGGTTAAACCCTGAACTTTAGAGGAATTATATTCTTAATAGGGTTAAACCCTAGTTTCTTTTCTTAAAGGAATTAAATTCCTGTGAGTTCGAGAGAATTATATTCTCAGTTAGGGTTAAACCCTAGTTCTGTTCATTTTGAAGGAATTAAATTCCCATAACATAGGGTTAAACCCTAACTTTATCTCAAAGGAATTGAATTTCTATCATTTTGTGAGAATTAAATTCTCTAAACTCAGTTCCTCCTCTGTGTTTTAGATTGCATGGCAGGATCTCAACCCAATGAGAATTAAATTCTCAATTCATGGGAGATGTGCACTTTGCAGATCCTCAACTAGAGAAAAAATTAAGTTCTTTTTTTTTATATAAGAGTTAAACTCTTTTGAGAATTAAATTCTCCTTTGAAGCCTCCCTTTTCTTTTCTTACCTAAGGTTTTCCTTTTTGTAGAGAATCAAAGGCTCTCTCTCTCTCTATGTATCAATAGAAAAAGATCCAAAGGTCTCAAGGTTTCAAAAAAAGTTTTAGAAAAAAGATCTTCCAAAAAGGGTTCTTCTCTTCTTTTCTTGGCTCTTATTTATAGGAGAAGGAAGAGAATCAATCTGCTTAGTAAATCTCTCATTGAGAGATTTGATTTGTATGTTGAGAGATTTGATTTATATTTATCATTAATCTGGGCCTTTAGATTGTTAAGTGACTTTTATTCACCATTGGATTTTAAATCCAAAGATATTTCCTTGTTATTTCGGTTAGATTTAGGGGGAAATCTTTCCAAGTCCAAGATTTTTCCATAAATAGGTGATATTTAATCACTTTTAGATTTTTAATCCAACGGTTCCAAATAATCATTCTCTATTTTGGAAAGATTTGAATGACCTTTTCTCAGAATTTAATTCTGTTAAATGATAAGGCTTTTAAAGCTGGTCACGTGTGGCCACGTGACCCCTGGTCACGTGTAGGCACGTGACCCTTGGAACGGGCCTCCTCTCCTTTTGCGCTCTATTCTCTGGCCGCTGCTTAACCATCACGTGCCAACACATGACCATTGGTCACGTGTGAGCACGTGATGCCTCTTCTGAGTCCTTTCCTGATTTTTAATCAGGGAACAAATGCCTCCACAGCGTTGTTCTCACGTGTCTGCACGTGAGTGCAACGCTGTCTCTTTTGTGACCGTCGGATCTGCTTTGGGAGTAGGGTAAATGAAACGTTTTCCATCCCATCCTATAAATGCCCATGTCTTTTCAGAAGCCTCCACTTTGTTCATCTTCCTCCTTTGAGAACTTTCTTCTTTTGAGAAGTTAATTCTCGTTTCCAGAGCTTAGTTCTCTGCCTCAAGCATTTTCCAGAGTTTAACTCTGTTTCAAGAAAGACTTCTTTCTTCAGGTAATGATCTTTGAACGATCGGAGAACTTTCATTTAAAAACTCTATGGATCTTAAATCCACATCAAGGGTTTCACCCTTTTAAAATGAACCCATTTTTCTTCAAGTTTTTCCACAAGAACAGAAAACCACCTAATCTTTAAACTGTAGATCTCCTAGGGTTTCATATGATCCTTAGGGAAATGATAGTGACAGTTCAAGTCCATGGAGTTTAACTCCGTTCACAGAAAAGATGTTTCTGGGAATTTAATTCCCCCGTTTTAAAAGGAATTTAATTCCTATGAAGAACCAAGTTTTTCTCATAGAGGCTTCTTAGGGTTTCCTTCGCCCTAGGTTGTCCTTCTGTGATCAATGAAGAAGAAGCTTGCAATGATGTCTTCTGTGGGAATTTAATTCTCCTGATCTTGTTTGATTTGTTGTAGAGTCCAAGGTAGATTTGTCTTCTAGGGGGATGTGTAGGGTCACTTGAAACCCACTGCCTATTTAATGAGGATATCCCCTTTGTCTTATTATGATTGCTTGGCCTCATTATTAACGAGCCGTCAACCTGATTCTGTGGGGCCCATGTGTTTTGTAGCCAACGACCCCATAAAGAAGAATCTGCTGTCGCTTTCTTCAACTGTCTTCATATATATATTTACGCTTATATATATATATATATTGTCGGCTTCGCTTTTGACAGTTTTCCTTTATTTTATTTCAGGTGTAATGGATTTTGTTCCGTGCTTTCCCTTCACTCGCTCAGAGGCCGCTTTTCCTCAATCACCATCTGATGAGGAAGCGATGGCGATGATCCGGGCTCATGACCCGAACTGCACCAGCTTACTTCTATGGGGAACTTGGTATAGTCATATTATTCGGGGTCGCCGGAGTTTCCTCTGCGCAGTACCGACTTTCCCGTTCTTGCTGATGGACCCTCCGAGGACGGTTTTTGCTGTGGAGATGCCAAACTGGACTCCAGCGGGACGGCTCGAGCCTTCAACGACCGGTATCCCGAACCATCCGATCTCGGCTATAGACATTCTGGGGCGGCGTATTTGCTAGGGTAAGGCCCAACCATGGGGACAAATCTACAAGATAGGGCTCACCCCTCGACACCCTACGGGGTACCTTCTCTGGGCTCGTTACATCCTGTCCGCCCATCGCGCGCGGCTGCAGAAGGTCAGGCTTTACCAGGCGATATATGCGTCGCTCTTTCACTACCAATCCCCGCATGTCTGGCAGGTTAAGGTGTTCTTGAACCAGTGGAACCTCCCCACCAACACTTTCCTTTTAGGGGACCGCGAGGTCTCGATCTCTCTGGCAGAATTCTATGACATCTCGGGGTTGCCAATCAGGGGTATCCTGTATGAGGAGTTGCTGCCTTCTGACGAGTACGTCTTTGAGCCCGAGCCTGCTCCGGTTGACGGCCTGTCTGCTGAGAATGCCGTCCGCCACAAACGTCCCAGTTTGATCAAGGCGCTAGGTATCTTCGACCGATTGTTCACCGAATCTGAGGAGCAGGGTGTTACTTTTAAGAGCTTCATTGCCTGCTTCCTTCGCGAGGACGTCTTGTCGAAGACAACTCTGAAGTTCGCAAACATCAAAGACCCCTTTGGGTTTGGTCCGAAGAAGCTGCCGACCACTGAATCGGATCTACCACAATACTACATCCCCATTATGTCGCCGATGTCTTTTGAATCCATTGCAGCTCCCGGCATGGATGAGGAGACGTTCTTCATGGGGTTTGTTAGTGTCTGGCTCAGTTGGTTTGTCATCCCCATGCATCGTCGCTTTATGAGAGCTTCGGTTATCTACCCGGCTTATTGTATCGCTGAGGGGACGCGGTTGGCCATCGGCATCCCGGCGTTGGCGCATCTTTATCACGGGTTGGGCACCGCGGCTAATACCTCTACTCCCGGCGTAGATGTAGTAAACTTTTCGCTTCATTACTTCACGTCCTGGATCGAAATGCACGTGTTGGGGGCTTTCGCTATGCATTAGAGGCCCGCATTTATGACGCCTACCCCTTCCCGCGACTTATGCAATTGGTGGATGCTTCTGCCGCCGACCCGACTCAATTCGGGGCTATTCGGGTGCTGATTTCTCCTTACGCTACTGCCGGCGGGCTGGTTTTTAATGATCGGGTCCTGTCTTCTCCTTCAGGTCCAGTTCAATAACTCTGGGACCGGTCAAAAGACAATGTACCCTCTCTGAGGCCCCGGGAGGCCGTGCACTTGTATACTATTAGACCAGGCTATTTGGTATTCTGCCAGGACAGTGCAGCTCTTTTCATGCGGTACAATCCGCATCGCTTTGCTCGACAGCTTGGATACAACCAGGGCGTTCCCTTTGAGGCTTTCATAGTTGCGCCGGTCCTTTCACTTGATGCCGTTCGCGATGCCGCTCATCATTTTGTGAGGCTGAACACCGGTTCCCACTTCATGATCCCTGAAGCTGAGCACATGCCCCGGTGCGTGGGATCGTTCACGGGTTGGTATCTCCATTGAGTCAACCCGATTATTCTTGAGGAGAGAAGGGTGCTTCTTGGTCATGATGCCCCTCCTCAGGTTCCGGCCATGGGAGCTATGCTGCAACCGCGAGCTCCGATCCGCTTCCCTTTGAAGGAGATTGGCACCGCGCTCATTCCGGGGGAGTCGGGGGTGGACCTTACTCCAACAGCTGGTATTCCCCTAGGTACCCGGTCGCGGGGTAGACGGGCCTAGTACTGTCCCCCGTGGCATCGACAATGGCGGTGTCATCCTCGGTTGTGGCACCAAGCGAGGGTAATAGGGACGAGGGTGTTGAAGGCGACATGGGCCGCCGCCGCACCAAGGCTCCACGGGGAAAGAAACGGTCGTCTTCGGCGGTCGGTTCTGGATCTAAGAGGCGGAAGAGGGTGGCCACCAACCTACTTGATTCTTTAACGGAGTCAGAGCCCATACTTCCAGATGAGTCGTTGGTTGTGCAAGAGTCGGACGCTGGTCTTCTTTTCCCGGGTTCGGCTGCCGAGGAGGCCGCACAATTGGCTGAGGCTATAAGACGTTCCCAAGATGAGTCCCAGAACGTCAGGGTTCCGAAGAAGCCCTATCCTGCCGTAATATTTTATGAAGACCCTTCGTGGATCCGGCGGCAGTTTATTGGCCCTTTGGAGGAATGGGGAGAAAGGGCCGTGAAGCAGGCCGCTTCGGAGGATGCTGCGGACGCGCTTTCCTTGTGGACCGGAGGCCATGAGTCTACCCTCGAACCCTGGCGAGCACGCCTCCTTGAGAAGGAGCATGAGCTTGAAGAAGCCATATTGAAGGCTTCCCTGCGCATTGGTACGTTTTTATATTTCTTTGCAGTTCTTCAGATTGCTTATGCCCGTATAGATGTATCCTTATTCTTTGTGCGACTTGTGTAGATTCTTTGGCGATGGGAGAGATTCCCACTGGCTTGCTGCAGCTAGAGCCCGTTGACATTCCCGATGCGGCCTTACTCGATGCAGGAGGGGGGGGCGACAATGCTATTCCTCTCACAATAGAACCTCCGGTGGCGGTTCTTGATTCCAAAGTACTCGCTCCTTTGGGAGAGGTTCCCTTGGTGGTCGCCGCCTCAACGACTCTTCTTGAAGGCGGCCCAGAGGCTGGGATGGAGGTAGTCGGGATCACCCTCCCTTTGTTGGAGCCCGAGGTCACGGCGGAGGCCGTTGAAGCTGCTATCCCCCCAGCTCAGAATGGGAGGAGTGTCGAAGGTAACCTTCCACATTTTAAGCTAGTAATCTTTCTGTTATATGAACTCTTTTGTCTTTTCAGAATTGCGCGGACTGGCGGCCTCCATTGCCGATCTGTCTCCTCGGCAATCCTTCCAGCGTCTTTTGGAGATGGCCGCTCCGCAGGCGATATCTCCTCAACGCATCGTCCTCTCGTCTGGGCAAGGTTAGTGTCGTCCACCATCTTTTCATATCATTGTTATTATTTTGCGGGCTGACATTGACGTCTTTTACAGTTCTGGAGGCCGATGACGAGGTTGAGATTCTCGAGGGGCCAGGGGAGCCTTCAGCACCTTCTTACATGACTGTGGGTAAGTGACGTCTCAATATGGTCCCACTTGTTCCTTTGCTTAAGAGTTTCACCGATCTTTTATAAATCTGAGCAGCCCTGCCAGTTCTCATAATGTTGGAGTCGCGCATCACCATGCCGCCCGGTCCTTATGCTTTGCGAGCCTCAGACCGTCTGGCGAAATTAAGCCTTGATTCCTTGTCATCCCTGATCGAGGAGCTTCGTGCGGGCAGTGTAATTACAGCCGAAGCGTTTGCCGCCGAAGCTAACGGTTCTCTTACCTTTCTTGCTGTCTATCATAGCGAGGCCGTGGTGCAAGTTTAGGTTGAGTTTTGTCGTCAGGTGGAGGATTGTCTGCACGTTCTTGAGTGTACCCGCCTTTCCTCGGAGGCTGTGGCTGCGAAAGCGGGCCTGCGAAGTTTGATTGAGCGATGTGTGGCAAACATGGTGTCGTGCGAGAAGAGGCTCGGCCACAAGTTCTCGGAGAGGGAACTGGTTTCTAAGGCGCTGAACGAGCTTCAAGCCAATCTTACCGTCAACGCCAACAAAGCGTATGAACTCTGGCGAGTGCTTCAGGAGGCCATCAAGGAGGTAGTGGCCATAGACAAGGCCGCCGAGTTTACTCGCGAAAGAGTCGAAGCCCACAAAGCTACCGAGAAGGAGCTCGAAGGTCGGCTTGCCTTATATCAGGCCCAACAGGCTCAGGCAGAGGCCCGTCTTCTGGCGATACTGAATCACGAAGGCGTGGCCCAGCGAAAGAAGGATGAGCTGACCAAGCTGCTAAATCGCCCACCGGCCTGAAGAATTGTATCTTTTCCTTTCTTTTTGTACATACTCCTGAATGAGAGTATTATATTTTTTTTGTTCTTTTATGAATCGTACTTTGTACCCATTTTGGTTTATGAATAAAGACATATTTTTTCTTCTCAATGGCGTGTCCCCTTTTTATTGAATGTGTTCTGCGGAATCTATCTTGATCTCTTTGCAGGGCAGCGATGGCTTAGGATTCAGGGTTAAGATCCACCTCTTAAGAATTTTGAGCTTTATGAGCCGTGAGGGTCTCATAAAGAGTTTTTCTCCCTACAGGTCAAGAGGATCCGGTAGGTGTAAGTTCTTCTTAAGAATCATGAGGATTCTTAAGAGGGTTTTCCCTTGGGAGTCGTAAGGATCTCACAAGAGAGTTTTCTTCCTTGTAGTTCATGAGGATCCACAAGTGCTGAGTGTGGTCGCCCTTATCCGTATTTTACGGGGTCAGGGGTTGCTTTGGGATGTTCTCCAGGGTACCATAGTTTAAAGACATCGTGGTCAAGGTTAAGGACCTCATAGTCCATGTATTTAGGGACTCCACAGTCCGATGTTAGTTTTAAGACATCACGGTCAAGGTTAAGGACCTCATAGTCCGTGGATTTAAGGACTCCACAGTCCGATGTTAGTTTTAAGACATCACGGTCAAGGTTAAGAACCTCATAGTCCGTGGATTTAAGGACTCCACAGTCCAATGTTAGTTTTAAGACGTCCCGGTCAAGGTTAAGGACCTCATAGTCCGTGGATTTAAGGACTCCACAGTCCGATGTTAGTCATCGGGACCCGTCACCTCTTTGAAGACGTTGAGGAATTACAACGCCAAATCTCAAAGGAGTGAAGAGATTTACCCTTTAACTAAGGTAAAATCAGTCTAGAATCATCATGGTTGGTCGTTAGTTTTAAGACATTACGGTCGAGGTTAAGGACATCATAGTCCGTGGATTTTAAGGACTCCACAGTCCGATGTTTACTCTGGATACTTCACACAGGTTCACTGCCGTGCTCGGCAAGGACCAAGCTCCGCTCTGGGCATTTTCCGCGGGGTCAAAGAGTGATGTTATCCACGTTCCACGTAACCAGGAATTTTGCTCTAGATACTTCACACGGGTTCACTACCGTGCTCGGCGAGGACTAGGCTCCGCTCTGGGTGCTTCACCCGAGTTCACCTCCGTGCTCTGCGAGGACCAGGATCCGCTCTGGACGTTTCCCATGGGGTCAAAGAGTGACGTTATCCGCGTTCTACGTAACCAGGAATTTTGCACTAGATGCTTCACACGGGTTCACTGCCGTGCTCAGTGAGGACTAGGCTCCGCTCTGGATGCTTCACACGGGTTCACTGCCGTGCTCTGCGAGGACCAGGATCCGCTCTGGACGTTTCCCACGGGGTCAAAGAGTGACGTTATCCGCGTTCTACGTAACCAGGAATTTTGCTTTGGATGCTTCCCATGGGTTCACTGTCATGTTCTGCGAGGACCAGGATCCGCTCTAGACGTTTCCCACGGGGTCAAAGAGTGACGTTATCCGCGTTCTACGTAACCAGGAATTTTGCTCTAGATGCTTCCCACGGGTTCACTGCCGTGTTCTGTGAGGACCAGGCTCCGCTCTGGACGTTTTCCATGGGGTCAAAGAGTGACGTTATCCGCGTTCCACGTGACCAGGAATTTTGCTGATTGTATCCGCATTTCAAGGGATGGGGGTTTGACTCTTGGTGATCTGTATATCGCCGAGCCATGGAACTGGGAGTTGTCGTTGTTCCGCTTCGCTTGAAGTTCTGTCCGTTGTTGCAAGACGAGTGTTGAGACGATCTCTAGATCACTTGCGGCTTATCAAGATTTGGCTTCTTCTTCTGATGAAACCTGGGAGAGGAGGAATGCGATTCCTTCTTTGTTTGCACCCCTGGATTGTATACAGGGATAGATGTAACATCACCTGTAGGGCGTAAATTTCATTTTTATTTTATTTCTTTTTCCGCGATGCTCTATCATTTCAGCTTTATATCGCGAAGGTCGCGATTGCCCAATCATTTCATCTATTTTTCGCGGTGCCCAATTATTTCGGCTATTTATTTTATTTTTACTCGTTGCTTTTTATTGCGAGTTGCCTAATCATTTCGGCTATTTCTCATGCATACATTTTTACTTGCTGCTTTTTATTGCAAGTTGCCCCATCATTTCGGCTATTTCGTATGCATGTGTGGCTCGCTAGCCTTTTCGCTGCAAGCTTGGATTTTAGACACCGATTTCGGCATCAGCACCGCTGCAACTGGGATGTTTCCAGAAGCGAATCATCAGTTGCCTCTGTCGATGTTGACCAAAGGTGGCTTAGCAAACAGGGTTAAGGGTCCTGTCGACTAAGGCTTTTGACTTCATGAGCCGTAAGGGTCTCATAAAGGTATTTCTCCCTGCGATTCGTGAGGATCTTGCAGGTGTGTTTTCTCCTTGGGAATCGTAAGGATTCCTAAGTGCATGTCCTCTTGCAAGTCGTAAGGATCTTACAAAAGGGTTTTCTCCTTATAAGTCGAGAGGATCTATAGGGGTTGTTTGCCATACGAACATATCCCTAGTCACGGATGGGACTTGGTTAGGGAAATGTTTATTCGCGCCCGTGGATTGTATACAAGGGTCAGTATTGAGCCACTTGTAGGGCATAAATTGAAGGTTGTGGGGGTTGCTTAAGCATATGTTTTAGGTCTCTGTGACTTAAGTCTTTCAAATCTTATGAGCCGTGAGGGTCCCATAAGAGGGTTCTCCTTACGAGTCATGAGGATCTCGCAAGTGTAATTTCTCCTTAGGAATCGTGAGGACTCCTAAGTGTGTTGCTCCTTTGTGAGTCGTAAGGATCTCACGCGGGTGGTTTCTCCTTACAAGGTCGAGGGGACCCTGTAAGTGTCTTTTAACGAGGTTGCGCCCTTCCAGGTTTTCACAAACACTCGCCGGTAGTCCTGCTGTTTTTACTCACGGAGCCCTTTCGGGTTTTCATCCGTGCCCTTTTTGCTTATGGACATACCTTTTTTTTTATTCTTTTTATATTTTTTTTACGAGGTCGCGCCCTTTCGGGTTTTCACGAACACTCTCCGGTAGCCCTGCTGTTTTTACGCACGGAGCCCTTTCGGGTTTTCATCCGTGCCCATTTTGCTTATGGACATACCATTTATTATATTTTTTTATTTTATTTTTATCTCGTCAGCCTAAGGATGCTGCGGTAGTAGTTTAAAGACGTTTCCGTTCTTCGTTAGTTTAAGGACGTTTCGGTCTGCCATTAGTTTAAGGACGTTTCGGTCCGTTGTTAGTTTAAGGACGTTTCGGTCCGTTGTTAGTTTAAGGACATTTCGGTCCGTTGTTGAAGAAGGCCGGTTACCACTTATAGAGTTTGGAATTAGGAAGATAGCGAGCGGACATAGTCGTCGTCATCTATCATTGACCTAGGCCGTGACTCGTCAGGCACAGTATTTCTTCAGGAAGCGACCGTTTATTGGCCTGAAAGGTCTTTCACCGTACATATCCATGAGTAGATACGCTCCACCCTGGTAGACCTTGTCTATGATGTAGGGGCCTTCATAGTTCGGCTCAAATCACGCGTAGAGAGGGTAACTCTATCTCGAGGGGGAGTACTGCTTCTGTACCGAATACCAACGCGTATGGCGTTGTGTTCGTGGCCGTTTTGAACGTAGTTCGATACGCCCAAAGAGCTTCTTGCAGCCTCTCATGCCAGTCCTTCTTATTTCGGGACACCGTTTTCTTCACGATCTTTGTCAAGGTCTTGTTGAAGGCCTCGGCTAGACCATTAGCTCGCGGATTAAAAACCGAGGAATATCTCCAGTCTATGTTATGTTGTTGCGCGAAGCGACTGATCTTGTGGCTTCTATAAGCTGGCCCGTTATCGGAGATGATCCGTCGCGGGGTTCCAAACTGATATATGACGTGCGTCTTGAAGAAATGGAGGATATTATCCGTCTTCACTTCTCTCAACGGTACTGCCTCTGCCTATTTGGAGAAGTAGTCAGTCGTCGCCAGGATGAAATGATGTCCTCTGGACGATGCTGGTTCAAAGGGGCCGATTACGTCAGTTCCCCACATTTCGAATGGCCAGCTAGCAACCGTTGGATGGAGTGGATTTGGATGCTGGTGGATAAAGTCCCCATGAATTTGGCACGAGTGGCATTGCTTCGCATACTCGAGGCAGTCTTGGATCATTGTGGGCCAATAATAACCCATTCGTTTGATCTTCAGCTTCATCTTTGGGCCAGCTTGATGAGAACCGTAGAGTCCATCATGAACTTCCTGAACGAATCTTTTCGCTTCGTCAAGTCCCATGCATCTCAACCATAAAGAATCAAAAGACCTCTTGTACAGAGTATCATTGACGAAGGCGAAAGACAGAGCTCGTTTCATAAGCTGATGTCTTGAGGACGCATCTTCGGGCGTTCGACGGTATTTGAAGTAGTCTATAAAGACTTCCCTCCAATCGTCAGCCTTTTCCCGGTCTTTTATTTGCATGGCCATTTGCTCAGTCGCTTCCTTTTCTTCGGATGATTCCGGAGATATTTCTGCCGGGGCAAGCACCCGACGGCTTTGTATCACGATTCTTACGTCATCGAGGTTCTCATCGGCCAGTTCCTTGGCGAGCTTGGCCAACGTGTCCGCTTTGCTGTTTTCCGTGCGCGGTATGTTTTCCAAAGTATAGGAAGGGATTTGGGTCAACAGTTGCTGCACCTTTTCGCCGTACTTCACCAACTCTGGTTTGCACGTTTGGTAGTCGCCGTTTACTTGACTAACGACCAGCTGGTAATCTCCGTATATGAGGAGGTTTTCAATTCCCATGTCGATGGCGATCTCGAGGCCTGCTATCAAAGCTTCGTATTTGGCTTCATTGTTCGTTCTCGGCTCTGTTAGGGAGAAAGCAAAGCGCATTATCCCTCCTTGTGGAGTTACAAAGATGAGTCCTACCCCCGATTTGATTATAGGAGCACTTTGTTTGCGCTTCTTCACGGAAGATGCTCCATCGAAATAAAGCTCCCATCGGGTATCACCACCGTCGATCGCATCAAACGCATGTTCGTCTGGAAGATCGTAATTCAGAGGAGAATCGGCGGGTATCGGATGCTCAGCGAGGAAATCGGCGATGGCCTGGCCTTTCACTGCCTTGAGAGGCTGATAGGTTATCGGGAACTCCATCAAGAGCAGGGCCCATTTAGCGAGTCGCCCCGTCAATATGGCCTTCGATATTAAATATTTAAGGGGGTCCACCTTTGAAATGAGACGGAATTCATGCGCCAACGCATAGTGCCTGAGCTTTGTTATCGCAAAGATTAACGCCAGGCAATGTTTTTCGATAGGGGAGTAGTTGCTTTCTTCCCCCAGTAGGACTCGACTTAAATAGTAGAGCGCTCTCTGATTGATCATTTCTTTGTCTGTCGGTTTAAGAAAATGTATAAAATCACAATCAAAGAATTATTTTGACTGCAATCAATAACGGTGTCGAATGTAGCGCGTTAGTAAGTGCGGATCGTCCACAGGGAAAGTGTAATCGTTCGTATTTTGAATTAGATGAGTCGAAACTTTAATGAAAAGAAAACAAAAAAATTCATGATTTATATTTGAAGTTCAAGAATTAGAAAATATAGATCTAATAACAAGAAAAAAGATAGAATCAAGAATTGATAGTTTGATGATTTTTCCAACCAAATATCAAGAATCGAAATGAGGCTCGTAGGAATCGATCGGATCTATAGATGTGATGTAATCTTACAATGACGTATTCTTATCCTTCAATGAATTGATACTAGATCGATGATGATCGGAGAGAATTAGAGATTTCTTGTGAAACTAGGGTTTCATCTTATCCCTTGTTCTTTCATCAATATTATTCATATTCTAGCCTCTAGTAAATTCAAGAAACAATCGTAGATCCCTAATTTCGAGCGATAACAATCAAGAAAGCATCGCAACGAAACTAGGTCATCGATTCTTGAACTTGCTAGGGTTTACAAAACTCGTAGGACTCAAGAATCGTTTTAAGATTTGTTACATCATCATTCTATTGATCGTCTCGACTCCTTGACGAGCGGAGTTTTACTCAAACATCACAACAAGAACTACAATTACAAATTGAGATCGAATCATGATGCAAGAATTTAAAGAAAGCAAGATTAAAGAATTTCACCTTTTATTTATATCAACAATTTCATTACAATCGCTCAAGAACTACAAGAGGAAGAACTCGATTGTCGATTTGGCTTCGCTCGTCTCCGTGAGTCGCGGATCGGCTTGGATTACTTGCTCGATTGAAGATCGGCTCGGCTCATAAAAGGTTGAAGGCTTCTCGCTTGATTTGGTACTCAGGATCTTGAATTTGGATTGGAATTAGAGTTAGGGTTTCGCACAAGTCTTGTCTCTAGACTTGTGGAAGAAGATGAAGAATGAAAGATTAAGGAATTAATGAACTATGAACTAAAGAACTAACAAAGATTAGCTTCAACCCTTAGATCTAGGCTCCTATTTATAGATATCAAAACCCTAGATCTAGGATTTGAATTTTAAGTTTTCCTCCAAAAGTTTGTTGAGGAAATTTGAATTTCCCTCCAAATGTTTGTTGAGGAGAAGCTTCTAGATGTGATTAGTTAGGAGGGAGCTTCTAGAAATAGTTTGTTAGGAGCTTAATTAAGATTAGCCTTGCTTAATGATCTTTGCTGATCTGGTAGAATCTTCGAGAGAATTCTGGAATTTGAAGCATCTTAAATGAATGTGGTCCCTGCGAGAAGAATTTTGAGGCAAAGCTTAGGTGCTGACGTGGCAGAGCCGCCGCGGAACCGCGGCGCAAGATGGCTCCCGCCGCGGTTCCGCGGCTCTTTTGGAGCTTCATGGCTTGAGTCTTATGTATTGAATTTGGGCTGACATATGGGCCTTTATTGTATATGTTGAATTTAATATCTCCTTCTAGATTGCTACCAGTTCTCAGGTCTTTGAGTTGGCGTAATGTTTGATCAGCAAAATGACAATTTTGGCTTTTCTTCCGGATTTTCCTGCACAATTTCTCAAGACAAGTGTTGCGCAATATAGAGATGATGCGATGCCATGAAATGCAGTCAATTTCCTTTATAATTCCGGTTTTAGAGTCTAACACATGCAATCTGATATTTAACGACTGATTTTGCTAATATGTGAAATATGAATACCGAACACTTCTAAATGAGTGCAAAAGATAGGGAAATTGCCGTGTTAAAAATACATTATTTTCGACTGATCAAATTCCCCCAAACTTATTTTCGATCGTCTCGAGCGAACTTTTTATTAAAAAGAGAAGGAGAAAATAGAGAAAGAGGAAAACTAACTAGCACACTTTCGTAGGCAACACGATTGCACTGAGCACGTGCAACAAGCCTTTAAACCTCTAGGTGTCCCTAGTAGGAGGAGTGTTGTCTCCTGAGGGTTTTCAGCGGATTGCACCCACAAAATCCAATAATAAAAGAAAGATCATGAATATTACATTTAAAGACAAGAATTGTAAAAGAAAAGCCTTGAAAATTAGGGTTTCCAACTAAGCTAGCTTTTCGGTTGTCATGAGCCTATTTTAATGGTCATGAAAAAATGTTGGAAATCACGTCCTCCCTCAATAAAACATCGTCTTATTCTTCATTCCTATCTTTCGTCCAAACATCGATCATATAACCCTGCGTGTGTGCAAAGACATCCCTACACCCGGAGAATTCAATTCAAGCTATCATACTCTTGCCCATCAGCCTCAGTACTTTTTAATTAATGAATATTTAGATGAGATTGCTCACACACTTTCATCTAACCGTTAATACTTCTTTAGGTACTAACCGACTGATTACTCATGTGCTTGCTTATTTGGTGTATTTTCCTCGTCTTGCACCACCTCAGGCATAGCAGTGACTCCCAGACTAGTTGGCCTTAGGGCACTAGGTGAAGAAGCACACTCGCTATATATTTTTTTATTGCCCTCGGTGATAACAAAACCAGTGTCCATTTCTCTCACCACTTTATATTTTCTTCATTTTTTTTATTTCCTTCATACTTTTGGCTTTAAGAAAAGAGCATTTCAAGGTATCCTCTACTATCCCGGGCTTTAAGACGTGTGTAAGTGCGAATAGCAGGGTATCAACGTTCAAAATGTTTGGCTTCCAGAATAGAAACTATTTTTCAGACTTATTTTTATCCTCAGATTAGCGACTTCCTTCATCTTACTAACTCTTGGGACAACGACTCATAACTACTTATTACTAGTTCGTATAAGAAAACTTCTAATTTTCTTAGTTTTCTTAAATTTTTCTAATCTCATGGATGTAATTTTTCACTATCTAATCTTTTACTATCTTATTTATGTACAAAAAAATATTTTTATCTTTTAACAAATTTTTAATTTTTATAGGTTTTGAAAAAAAAATGTTTTGTGCTTATGCAAATGATATGCAAATGATACGAAAATAAGCACAAACCTCCCCCAAACTTGTTTTCAACAGTGTCCTCACTGTTGCCTTCTGCTAAATCTCGAATAACCTGTAAGCCTGGGAGGAATTTATTAGTGGGGGCAAAATATTTAAGTGAAGAACCTCCTCCAAACTTATTCTTGGCTCATCATTTTGTAAAAATTTTCTTTTCAAGAGCCAGAAAATATACCCCCCCAAACTTGAGTTATGCAATGTTAATCTTTGAAAATCATATGAGGGGGTCAAAAATCAGTGGTCGATGCCAAGCTTTGCAAAGACCGAATGTTAACACCAACCATTCAAAAATTTTATCAATGCAGTGCTCTGGTTGGTGGAAGAAAAAGTGGGGAAAGGTTAAGTGGTGGAATAGAATGTGTGTGCGTCTCATTTTGGAGAGACGATGCAGTGAATGCGATGGATTACTCGCATTCTTTTTACAGTTCAGAAGAAGGGGTGGAGGTTCAATTTCATTGATTGGGAGATGATTCATCTCAACACCCGTGCCATTCAAAAATGCGAGTTCATCAGCGAAGATTTCCTCAAAAGTTCCATCAAAACCCTGATGAATAATGTCATCACAAAGTGCGGGGTGATCTTCAGACTCTAAGAACAGTTCATAATCCGTGTTAATTGTTGACCCGGACATCTTGGTGGAAGAGTCCGTATGTGTATGATACATAGTTGGGTCAAACAATAACGTATGAAAAGAGTCAAGATCGGTATCAGGAGGATCATCAAATTCGCTGCTGTCGACATCCATTAAGTCGACAGAACAGACCTGAGCAGTAGGTTCGGAGGGTACACTTCCCAACTTGTAAATGTTCAGTTCTATTGACCTATTCCCGAAGGATAGGGTCATAGAACCATTACGACAGTTAATTATTGCATTGGAAGTGGCCAAAAAGGGGCGACCGATAATCACCGGAATTTGATTCCGTGGGTTCGCTACAGGCTGTGTATCAATTACAATAAAGTTCACAGGGAATATGAATTCCCCGATTTTTATTAACACATCCTCCAGTTCACCCTTAGGTTTGGTGATTGATCGGTCAGCCATCTGGAGAGTGCAATGGGTTGGCTTCAACTCTCTGATCCCTAATTGCTCATAGACTGAGTATGGAAGCAAGTTAAAACTAGCGCCAAGGTCTAGTAGAGCACGATTGATGTGTTTTTCCCCAATAGAAATGGAAATAGTAGGATATCCAGGATCCTTACGTTTCCTCGGTAATTGCTGGGGGAAAGCCGTGTCTACAGTCTTTTCCATGAATATCTTCTTGGGCACTTGAGTCTTCCTCTTCCTAGTGCACAAGTTCTTAAGAGTTTTCGCATAGGACGGAACTTGTTGGATGGCATCTAGGAGAGGGATGTTGGTGTTAACTTGCTTAAAAATGTTCATAATCTTCTCAATATGTGGACTTGGTGTGTTAGCCCTTAACCGATTAGGTAAGGTGCTTTAGCAATAAACGCTGGGTCCATCATAGGAGAAGGAAGTGTGTATAGACCCGATCCCAAAATAGAAGTGGGGATCGTCCGTGGAGGAGTAAAAGAGGTGGGCTGAAGTGGCGAGCCTTTTGGGAAACGAAGAATAGGCTCGGAAGAAGGTGGTGGGGTAGAAGAACAAGGATCAGAACTAGAAGTAGAAGTGTGTGTGTGAGGAAAGGTCTCAGCCGGGGTGTTATTGATTGATTTATCAGTATCATCAAACTCTTCCCCAACGTGATTGTCAAGCACTCTTCCAGATCTCAACGTGATTGCATTCACAGGATGTGAATAGCCAGGATTGGGTAAAGGTTGAGCTGGAAGTTTCCCTTTCTCTCTTGCACTCATTTCGGTTTTTAATCGTGCAATTTCTTCTTCCATCGATTTAATACTCTCGCTTTGGGACGCAGAGTTTTTCTTTATATAATCAACAGAAGTCTTTATTTCAGCCGATACTTGCATGAGATTTGTTAGAAGCAAGTTTATGAATGAAGAGGATTCATCAGTCCTGGTCAACTGCAAAGGACTAGATGGTGCGGGTGTGTTGACTAGATTTTGGAAATTTTGTGCTTGAAAGGGGTGCTGACTCAATTGAAGTTGTGGGTGCTGTTGTGGTGGAGGGACCCTTTGGAAATTGTTTTGGGTTGGAACCGTGTTTTGAGATTGTGATTGGTTCCAAGCAAAATTTGGGTGATTCCTCCAACCCTGATTATATGTGGAAGAAAATTAATCGTTTCTAGGTCTTTGAAATGTGGCATTGGTATGCTCATGACCTTGAAACGGAGAATTTAGTGGACACTCTTCCGTCAAATGAGAAGGATCAGAACAGTATCCACATACAGTTTTGGAGAGTGGCATTTGACTCAGGGCGGCAGCTAAAAATTTATTTTCCATAGCGTCGAATTTCTTGTGTAAAGCTGAAATTTCAGCTCTAACTCCTTTGGAAATATCATTGCCATCCCTAGATGATTGACTCACACCCTCCCACTGTAACGATTTTTCAGCGAAATCTTCTAGGAATTTCCATGCTTCCCCATCATCTTTAGTCATGAAGTTGCCTTGACACATAGATTCAAGAGTCTGTCTCGTGTTAGGATTAATGCCCTCATAAATGATTCGGCACAGATCCCATCTCGGGATGCCGTGATGTGGACATCGGACTAACAGATCCTTGAAACGTTCAAGACATTTTGAAAATGGTTCATTTGGAAGCTGGGTGAATTGATAGATTTCGCTACGGACTCGAGCTGTCTTTTGGTATGGGTAGAATTTCTTAAGGAATGCTTTGACGAATTCGTCCCAATTTGAAATGGAATGTGCGGTAGTGTTATATAGCCACTTCTCGGCTAAATCGCACAAGGTGAATGGGAGAAGACGAAGACGCAAAGCATCCACAGAAAGCTGTGAAGTACCCATCATTGCGCATACATTTTCAAATTTCGTGATAAACATGTATGCGTTGTCAGACTCGAGACCGTGAAATTTTAGTAGAAGGTTGATGTATTGGGGTTTAATCTGAAAATTGTCCCCGTTGGCTGGTGGTATGGAAAGACAGGTGGAAAGTGGGCCTCGTGTAGGATAGCACCTCTCTTGGAGAGAGATGGGAGGTGGATTCTGCGCACCAACGGACGGCGGCAGGGTAGTGGAAAAGAAATTCGATGGAGATGGATCCATCGATGTGGGTGTGGTGGTGGGTAAAAGAAAGGTAAATGGAGAAATACCAACTTTTGGGTCGATGAGGGAAACGCGGACTAACAGGCACTAGAATCCCGTTGTCCAGCCTATCTTGCACTAAAAAGGGTTAGTATAAGTGGCAGCGTGAATTATAATTAGAGCAAATGATATGAATGCGGTGTTTGTTTTGAAAATTGGACGGATTTTTGAAAATATGATGCAACACAACAAATGCAACACACAAAAACCTAATTCTAGGAGTCACCTAGGTCAAACTCTAGACCGCTCCTAACTGCCAAAAGACAAGTCGCAGGATAAATCCTCCACCGCTTCTTTGTCCCCCTGTGGCCAGGTAAGTGCCAGGTAAGTGGGAAGGTACTCCACTACGTAAGTAGTAGGCTTAATTAATAACCACTAGCCTTCGACACACTTGCTTTAGACACCACAAGAAAACGCGGATAAGCAATGAATTACCCACGGCCTTCTCTTGTCCTATGTGAGCACGACGGTCCTTAGAGTCATCTCTAGATTTCTTTTAATTAATTGGGGTAAATGCGGATGCAAGTTTATGATTTTTGGGGCCTAGGAAGGGTAATGAACTCCTCACCTAATCTGGATTTGTCTTTGCCCCTTAACATCCGTATTAATATGCAAACAACCAAAAATCAAAACACGCACAATTTAATTTTTTCTTTTTGCGCGGCGCTGCGATTTTTGCAAAGAATCCTGCACAAAATGTTAATTGGAGCAGAGAGAGGAGAAGATAAGAAAGCAAGAAGTTACCTGAGGAAAAAGTGCACAGAGATCCCTCTAGCAAGCCGCGGTTCCACGGCAAATGAAGGCGTAGACCGCGCTTCCGCGGTGGCTTAGTCGGATCTCTTGACAAAAAATCTACAGATCACTCCTGATCACTTCCCTAGTCCTCTGGAATTATCCAATTAATTTTCCAATTTCACAGCAAGCTCCAGATTTTCTCGCACAAATCACAACAACACATATTAGTGTTTGCGCAAGTTTTGATCTAAAAAAATAGAGACGGAATAAACTTTTTAACTCAAATTTCAAAATACGAACAATTAGCGCACAATCCCCGGCAATGGCGCCATTTGATTGTTAAGAATTCTTGTTGTGTAGTGTATCAAATCAAATGATCCCCGGCAACGGCGCCATTTGATTGTATGAAATTCTTGTTGGTGTTTATCAATTCAAATGATCCCCGGCAACGGCGCCATTTGATTGATCATTTCTTTGTGTGTCAGTTTAAGAAAATGTATAAAATCATAATCAAAGAATTATTTTGACCGCAATCAATAACGGTGTCGAATGTAGCGCGTTAGTAAGTGCGGATCGTCCACAGGGAAAGTGTAATCGTTCGTCTTTTAAATTAGATGGGTCGAAACTTTAATGAAAAGAAAACAAAACAATTCATGATTTATATTTGAAGTTCAAGAATTAGAAAATATAGATCTAATAACAAGAAAAAAGATAGAATCAAGAATAGATAGTTTGATGATTTTTCCAACCAAATATCAAGAATCGAAATGAGGCTCGTAGGAATCGATCGGATCTATAGATGTGATGTAATCTTACAATGACGTATTCTTATCCTTCAATGAATTGATACTAGATCGATGATGATCGACGAGAATTAGAGATTTCTTATGAAACTAGGGTTTCATCTTATCCCTTGTTCTTTCATCGATATCATTCATATTCTAGCCTCTAGTAAATTCAAGAAACAATCGTAGATCCCTAATTTCGAGCGATAACAATCAAGAAAGCTTCGCAACGAAACTAGGTCATCGATTCTTGAACTTGCTAGGGTTTACAAAACTCGTAGGAATCAAGAATCGTTTTAAGATTTGTTACATCATCATTCTATTGATCGTCTCGACTCCTTGACGAGCGGAGTTTTACTCAAACATCACAACAAGAACTACAATTACAAATTGAGATCGAATCATGATGCAAGAATTTAAAGAAAGCAAGATTAAAGAATTTCACCTTTTATTTATATCAACAATTTCATTACAATCGCTCAAGAACTACAAGAGGAAGAACTCGATTGTCGATTTGGCTTCGCTCGTCTCCGTGAGTCGCGGATCGGCTTGGATCACTTGCTCGATTGAATATCGGCTCGGCTCATAAAAGGTTGAAGGCTTCTCGCTTGATTTGGTACTCGGGATCTTGAATTTGGATTGGAATTAGAGTTAGGGTTTCGCACAAGTCTTGTCACTAGACTTTTGGAAGAAGATGAAGAATGAAAGATTGAGGAACTAATGAACTATGAACTAAAGAACTAACAAAGATTAGCTTCAACCCTTAGATCTAGGCTCCTATTTATAGATATCAAAACCCTAGATCTAGGATTTGAATTTTAAGTTTCCCTCCAAAAGTTTGTTGAGGAAATTTGAATTTCCCTCCAAAAGTTTGTTGAGGAAAAACTTCTAAATGTGATTAGTTAGGAGGGAGCTTTTAGAAATAGTTTGTTAGGAGCTTAATTAAGATTAGCCTTGCTTAATGATCTTTGCTGATCTGGTAGAATCTTCGAGAGAATTCTGGAATTTGAAGCATCTTAAATGAATGTGGGCCCTACGAGAAGAATTTTGATGCAAAGCTTAGGTGCTGACGTGGCAGAGCCGCCGCGGAACCGCGGCGCAAGATGGCTCCCACCGCGGTTCCGTGGCTCTTTTGGAGCTTCATGGCTGTAAGTCCACGTTGCCCACCCCGGTGCTTACGGGGAGGCGGAAAACGGAATAAAAATTAATTTTTTATCAACTTAGGCAACATGGACTAGACAAAGAAGGATCTTTGCTAAACAAAAACAAGCTAAAGCTAACTAGAAACTAGCTAAGTGCTAGAAAGGTTATACCTTGGGCTTTATGTCCTTCTCTCCTTGCTCCTTAGAGTGATGGAAGGAGGTCACCTTTGTCGTCTTCTCACGTCGAAGAAAGATCCACCCGAAAGCCTTGACCTTTGGCTTCAACTCCAAGCTAGAAGTAACTAGGGTGCAAGAAGTGCTAATACTTGAACCCTAGATGAGAGTAGAGATTATCAAGAAAGGGTTTTTCTCAAGCTCAAGTGTTTCTCAACACATGAGAGGGGAGAGCTTGAGGGAGAGGAAGAACAAGAGAGAGAATGTGAATGATAGAATGAGAGAAATAATATGAAGCATTCTCTCATATATGTGAATTATTGTAATTAGAAAATTAGTGAGATAATTGTCATGGCTTAATCAAGACATGACCATTATCATTTCATTTTAAATGCAAATTGCAAGGATCAAAAAGCATCTTCTAAATGAAATGATGATGGTCAAAGTGTCAACCATAGTCAACAAGTCAAGGAGGTCAAATGGTCAACAACCATAACCATACACAATTATAAAACTAATATCAATTAACAATAATACACACATGAGCATTAGGGTTAATAAAATGACAATAGTCATCAACCCTAATCAAAGTCCTCTCCCTCTGTCTCAAGCAACTGTGCATACGCACCCGTATTCGTGATCCGAGGAACACGAATACAATGAGATAAAACCAATCCCAAATCATATACTAGGATCCGGCTTAAACCAAAGCCCGCTAGTATAAGCTGTCCGGACAGCAAACGTGCACAAGTGTGCGGATGCGAACGAACCCTGTCGCAAAACCATGCGACCTCTACTCATTTTACCTGAAGGCGAATAGCTCTCTGTGCGGGACTCTAAAGACTCGACACTACGCTGGTAGTGGGTTTAGCCACAGACCGCAAGCGGCACTAGCTGTACGTAACGGTCCCCAGGTAGATGTCGATAAGAAGACTGACGAGGTGAACCCCATCTGAACTCCAACTGAGCTTGTATATGACAGTCTCCGTACAGTCCGGTCTGTTCGTCTGATACATCGCATGGCGGGCCTAGGGGGCGGTGAACGTCAGTCCCCTAATAGCGGTACAAGTCGTGTCGGAGTGTAGCTCAGAACACCCAGAGATAACACTGGAAACCTACCAGTATATCTCGCTTGCCCTGGCCAGGGACTACTTGTGTAATGGCTCTCCTAGACACAGCGTGATGTCAACCCCCAATACCGGAAGAGACGAATCCTGTCTAACCGTCACTGCCTCCAAGTGCTTCGGGACTGCACCCAAAAACTACCTGTTTGCACGACTCCTTTGAGCCGTGGTAGGGTAGTAATCAAAGTGCAGTGGGAACACACTCGAGGCGAAGTGACAGTGTCAAGTCAACGGACTAAGCTGTACTCATGTCACCTGGGAACTAATAACTGACGATAGGTATAATACCAACCAACTGTCCCCGACGAGTCCTGTCCAGTGTACTCGTAACCTAACGAGCACCCGTATACTATCTCAAGTACGACGTACTGACGGCTGTGGGACAGACCGTCTCCCACACTGGGATGAGAAGCGCATACGCTAGTCTACTCCGGAGTATCGATGCCCTGTCTCGATAGTCCAACGACCAGGGACCTGTATAAGGATGTGCTTATAGATTACCCAGCTCCCATGAGTGCGAGCGCCATCACAACGCTGGTAATCAAGCAAAGATCCTAAGGGCTCTACTAATATGTATATCAGCGATATGCTAAAACAAATACATGCACATATTGAAGTAGAGACAAACCAAGTAGCATACTACTATTTCGAGCAAGATTGTATATACAACTGTGAATATCCCAAGCTTCCATCAAGTAATATACAAACTAGTATGATACAGTAATGGCCTCTAGGGCATATACACTAACAATCTCCCACTTGCACTAAGGCCATGTACTGGCGTATCGAAGACATATCATCTCGATCAGCCGCTCGAACTGATTCTGAGGCAAGGCCTTGGTGAATGGATCTGCTGTGTTATCTTCTGAAGCAACTCTCCGGACCTCGATCTCCCGGCGATCCACGATCTCCCTGATCAGGTGATACCGCCTTAAGATGTGTCTGGATTTCTGATGGGACCTGGATTCCTTCGCTAAAGCTATAGCCCCGTTGTTGTCGTAATACAGAGGTATTGGGTCAACAATGGACGGAACCACCTGAAGTTCTTTCAAGAACTTCCTCATCCAGACAGCTTCTTTTGCGGCATCAGATGCAGCGATGTATTCCGCTTCTATCGTCGAGTCCGCAACGGTTTCCTGTTTGGAACTCTTCCAACACTCCGCCCCTCCATTGAGGGTGAAGACAAAACCCGACATGGACTTGGAATCATCCTTGTCACTCTGGAAGCTGGAGTCAGCAAAGGCCTCAATCTGCAGGTCTTTTCCGCCATACACCAAGAACATCTCCTTAGTCCTTCTCAGGTACTTGAGAATGTTCTTTACTGCTATCCAATGTTTCTCCCCAGGGCTTGACTGATACCAGCTTACCACACTTAGTGCATAAGCCACATCCGGTCTGGTACACAACATCACATACATTATAGAGCCTACCGCAGAAGCGTAGGGTATAATAGACATGCGATCCCTCTCCAAATCAGTCTTGGGAGACATCTCTTTGGAGAGGGTGATCCCGTGACAAGCCGGTAGATTACCGCGCTTGGAATCTTCCATACTGAATCTCTTTAGTATGGTGTCGATGTACCTGGACTGTGAAAGTCCTAATATCCTCTTGGATCTGTCACGGTAGATCCGGATACCCAGAATGTATGAGGCATCACCCAGGTCTTTCATGGAGAACCTGTGTGACAAGAACCCCTTGACAGATTGTAGCATAGGAATGTCATTTCCTATTAAGAGAATGTCATCCACGTATAAAACGAGGAATACTACAGTTCTCGCTACAAATCTACAATAGATGCATGGTTCATCTGGATTTTTGATAAAGCCAAATTCCTTGACCGTCTCATCAAAACAGATGTTCCAACTCCGCGATGCCTGCTTTAGTCCATAAATGGACTTAAGCAACTTGCACACCTTTCCGCTGCTCCCACTCTGAATGAAACCCTCTGGCTGGTCTATATAGACACACTCTTCTAAATGACCATTTAGAAAAGCTGTCTTTACGTCCATCTGCCAAATCTCATAATCGTGGAAGGCAGCAATGGAAAGAAGGATCCGAATGGATTTCAGCATAGCTACTGGAGAAAAGGTTTCGTCATAGTCCAAACCAGGTCACTGACGAAAACCCTTTACTACCAGTCTAGCTTTATAGGTCTCAACCTGTCCATCTACACCAATCTTCCTTTTGAAGATCCACTTGCATCCTACGGGTTTTACCCCATCTGGAGCAATGTCCAACGTCCATACTTTGTTGGTGTACATGGACTCCATCTCGGTCCGCATTGCATCCAGCCATTTTACCGAGTCGACGCTCTGAATGGCTTGCTGGAAGGTAGTAGGCTCATCACAGTCTATGATGCAATCCTCTCTATCCCCGTCAATGAGAAAACCGTAGTATCTCTCGGGCGGATGAGACTGCCTACTACTCCTGCGGAGTGGCGTGGGAATGTCCTGATCTTTCGAACCCTCTGGTCCTACTAAGCTTTCAGTAATAGCTCGTGGTTCTGGAATTTCTTCCAGTTCTATTGCGCTCCCACTTAATTCTTTTTCTATGAACTGGTGTTCTATAAAGTGGGTATGGCGAGAAACAAGGACTTTTTGTTCCTCTTCGCAATAGAAGTAATATCCCTTGGAGCTCTTTGGATATCCCACAAACTTGCACTGTACTGAGCGTGCCTCGAGCTTGTCCGCATGCTGCTTTTTTACAAAAGCTGGACATCCCCATGTCTTAATGTGATTAAGATAGGGTCTCTTCCCACACCACATCTGATATGGTGTAGTAGGCACAGTCTTAGTTGGAACTCGGTTCAAAAGGTATGCAGCTGATTCTAGCACATATCCCCAGAACGATCGCGGCAACTCAGCGTTACTCATCATGGACCGTACCATATCCAATAGGGTTCGGTTCCGTCTCTCCGATACACCGTTATGTTGCGGAGTGTATGGAGGAGTAAGCTGAGAGAGAATTCCATTCTCTTTTAAGTAACCCAGGAACTCGGCACTCAAGTATTCACCACCTCGATCAGATCTCAGTGCTTTGATACTTTTGCCTGTTTGTTTTTCTACTTCATTCTTATATTCCTGGAATTTTTCAAAAGCCTCGGATTTATGTTTCATTAAGAAGACATAACCGTACCTTGAAAAGTCATCCGTAAAAGTAATGAAGTAAGAATAACCGCTTCGCGCATGTGTAGACATTGGACCGCACACGTCGCTGTGTATGAGTCCCAAGAGCTCGCTCGCTCTTTCTCCGTGTCCAGTGAACGGAGTCTTTGTCATCTTTCTTTTGAGACATGATTGACAAGTTGCATACGATTGATATTCGAACGGATCCAAATATCCTTCTGCATGTAACTTAGTCAACCTTCTCTCATTGATGTGACCCAGTCTACAATGCCATAAGAAAGTTTTATTTATTTCTGGAGACTTTCTTTTGTGTGTATTCTGGACATTGAAAATCTGTGGTTGGTTTAATACGTATATACCGTTGTTCAATGTACCTGACCCAATCAAAACTTGATTAAGGTGAATGTTCACTACATTACTTACAAATGCAAATTCATAACCTTCTTTAGATAATAAAGATACAGAAATGATATTACAGGTTGCATTTGGTACATAATAACAACTACGCAAAACCAAAAAATGTCCATCCGACAATCCCAGGTGATAGTCCCCCACGGCCTCAGTATCCATGCTAGCACCGTTTGCAACTCTGAGGGTCATGTCACCTGCCTTCAAAACTCTACGCTTTCTCAACGCCTGTAAAGAATTACAGATATGAGATCCTGATCCGGTATCCAATACCCAGGATGTAGAGTTTATTGATAGACAGTTTTCAATAACATACACACCTGAAGCTGAAGCCGCAACTCGCTTCAAATCCTGTGTTCTGGCCTTCCAAGCCTTGCAATCCTGTTTCCAGTGACCACTTTTGTGACAATAGAAGCATTCTTCCTTCCCCACTAGCTTCCCCTCTATCTTTGTTGCTTTTCCTTTTCCCTTCGTATCCACTTTACCGACACCGCCTCTTGGTTTGGCGGGGGCTTTCTTCTTCTTACCCTTAGCTTTCGCCCTGGATCTAGAAGAGAAAGATCCTCCTACAAATAAAGTGGATGTCTCCTTACCTTTCTGTAGGGTGCCCTCAGCACTCCTCAACATGTTCAGAAGTTCGGAAAGTTCAACCTCCTTTCCTTGCATGTTGAAGTTAAGGATAAACTGGGCGTAAGTGGAAGGAAGGGACCGGAGAATCAAATCAGTATAGAGTTCATTCTCCAACGTGGTCCCAAGGTCCGCGAGCTCCTCAATGTAGCCAATCATCTTAAGCACGTGTTCCGCTATCGATGATCCGACGGCCAACCTTACCGAAAATAGCTTCTTCGACACTTCGTATCTTGCGATACGAGACTGCTCTCCATACAGTTCTTTTGTATGGAGAAATATGGACTCAAGGTCCATATTCTCATGCCTCCTCTGATGTTCGTTGTCCATCGAGGCAAGCACGAGGCATTTGGCCTTCGCGCAATCGATCTCCCATATCTTACGGATTTCCTTATCCGCGACGCTGAAGGTGGGACCTGGGACAGGGGGAGCTTTGGTGGTAAGGACATACCCCAACTTGTCGTAAGTGATTGCCATCTTGACATTCCTGAGCCAATCTTTGTAGTTTGGCCCTGTCAATATATTTTTATCTAGTAATAACTTAAGTCCGGTCATGTTGAATGGTCGCTGCAATTAGGAGAGAGAAAAGAAAAAACTTTAGCATGATGCTCTTGCAAGTTTAGAGTGGTTTTTAGTTTGTCTAAACTGGATGGCTCCCACTGTCTCTCGAATCCCTTCTCAAACCGTAAAGAAAGGATTAGTCAGGATCAATCTCACCGTACAATACTTGCTTAACCGTTCAGCCAGGCCAGTGTTGGTACTTCGAGGGAGGTTTTCCAACGCTTTCGCGAAGTTCCTTAATTTAAAAACCTCTTTTCCCTGGGGGCGTAGCCCCGCTAACACCTTTCTAGACACCTACTAAGTTTATAGCATTGATCGTTAAGTGAGAGTTTTCCCGTGGAGTAGCATATACTCACAGTAGGATCGGGATCCAAATATCATCGCGTGATAAAACCGAAGGAATCCTACCAGAATCATCACACTCCAAATGGTATGCAGCGCTAGCAAGTTTCAGTACTTATGAAACTCCCGATGTGGATTTTTCCCCCATGCTCTTATGACCTTGACTTTGGCCAAAATATCATAAGTCACATGTCAAGTTCTACCCGTCATTCACCTGGTTGATTTGGACCCACCCGTACCTACCCTTGACTTTGGCCAAAATGGCAGCATGACTGTCCCAAACCAACGCATCTATCTATGCTGCACATGAATACCCAATAGCTACTAATCACTATGCCTTGACTTTGGCCAAAATACATAGCTTGAATACTTTTTGACCATTCATGTGGAATGACGGAGGGCTACGAATGGTTTTGGCGAAACCGTGAACGCAGCGAACTTGATATAATCGATGGAACGAGATAGCTTTTAAAAGGAGTGGTTCAAGCTCCGCGTTTAAAAGTTTAGTTTTGAAAAGAACTGAGTGGTTTTCAAAGTGTTCCAATCGACTTTTACTTGGTTTATTTTCTTGCATTAGTTCTTTTAATGCGTCCCATCATTTAATCCTATCATTGCAGAAAACAACCAAAATATGACGTACGCTTATGCCATTCGCATTCGCCACGGGGCCCCGTCATCACCCGTTAGGTTACTTAACTAATGACAGAGCGGGGGATGGGCTAGCGCGGCTGTAAAACATAAGCAACGCCTAAATAGTTATCATATATAAATATATAGCAATGAAAGACATTACAGATCACAGATGAATACATTGGATATACTAGGAATCCGCAATCCGTTCGAGCCTGCAACGAAAAGCGGATTACACGGTCGCGGTGAATAGCTAATACCCCACCTAAGACCCCTACGGGTGCGGCAAACTACCCGCCAAGTACCCGAAGCGAAGCAACCTCCCTCAACACCGTGAGTAGGCCACTCGGCACTTCGAGATACCCGGTAGTTTGTGCACCCCCTCCATAGGTCTATCCTAGGAGCAAAAATAGTAAAAAGAATTATACAATGACGGCTACAACCTCGACCCGGTTGTGCGGCCATACAAATAATAATATTACATCAATTTACACGTTACAATGAATGAAAGAAAAAGCAACACTCATCTCACATCCACCCCGGCTATTCACCCACGACAATCCAACCCATTCATATACACATACCAACATCAAACACAGATCACAGATATGTATAACCCCGACTAATCGACATATAGCGATTAGCCGACGTTCAATACATACAAACATCACAGATATAACCCTTATAGTCAAAGTGTAGTGAAGTTCGAAAAAAAATACGGATTTATAGGTCCCCAAAAATAAATTTCTATTCTGGAAAATCTGGGCACATATAAACCATCTTAAAAATCCCAAAACCATGCCAGAAATACACTGCACCAAACCCGACCCAGAGACAAGCCAAGATAGCCGCGGTTGCGCGGCAATAGCTTGCTATTGCCGCCGAACCGCGGCTCTTTAGTCGAATAAGTGGATCGTTTTTGGTGGCTTTCTTCACAAAACCCTGAGATGATTTTTGGTGTATGATATATTTTGTTTTGATCAGAAAAAAATTTAACAGAAAACTAGGGTTTTGATATTTTGGTTTTTGGATTTTTCTGTTTCGAACTTCGATACACTTCACTACCTAGCTAGTTAATGTTTAGTTAGGCTCTGATACCACTGTAAGTCCACGTTGCCCACCCCGGTGCTTACGGGGAGGCGGAAAACGGAATAAAAATCAAATTTTTATCAACTTAGGCAACATGGACTAGACAAAGAAGGATCCTTGCTAAACAAAAACAAGCTAAAGCTAACTAGAAACTAACTAAGTGCTAGAAAGGTTATACCTTGGGCTTTATGTCCTTCTCTCCTTGCTCCTTGGAGTGGTGGAAGGAGGTCACCTTTGTCGTCTTCTCACGTCGAAGAAAGATCCACCCGAAAGCCTTGACCTTTGGCTTCAACTCCAAGCTAGAAGTAACTAGGGTGCAAGAAGTGCTAATCCTCCCTAGATGAGAGTAGAGATTATCAAGAAAGGGTTTTTCTCAAGCTCAAGTGTTTCTCAACACATGAGAGGGGAGAGCTTGAGGGAGAGGAAGAACAAGAGAGAGAATGTGAATGATAGAATGAGAGAAATAATATGAAGCATTCTCTCATATATGTGAATTATTTTAATTAGAAAATTAGTGAGATAATTGTCATGGCTTAATCAAGACATGACCATTATCATTTCATTTTAAATGCAAATTGCAAGGATCAAAAAGCATCTTCCAAATAAAATGATGATGGTCAAAGTGTCAACCATAGTCAACAAGTCAAGGAGGTCAAATGGTCAACAACCATAACCATGCACAATTATAAAACTAATATCAATTAACAATAATACACACATGAGCATTAGGGTTAATAAAATGACAATAGTCATCAACCCTAATCAAAGTCCTCTCCCTCTGTCTCAAGCAACTGTGCATACGCACCCGTATTCGTGATCCGAGGAACACGAATACAATGAGATAAAACCAATCCCAAATCATATACTAGGATCCGGCTTAAACCAAAGCCCGCTAGTATAAGCTGTCCGGACAGCAAACGTGCACAAGTGCGTGGATGCGAACGAACCCTGTCGCAAAACCATGCGACCTCTACTCATTTTGCATAAAGGCGAATAGCTCTCTGTGTGGGACTCTAAAGACTCGACACTACGCTGGCAGTGGGTTTAACCACAGACCGCAAGCGGCACTAGCTGTACGTAACGGTCCCCAGGTAGATGTCGATAAGAAGACTGACGAGGTGGACCCCATCTGAACTCCTACTGAGCCTGTATGTGACAGTCTCCGTACAGTCCGGTCTGTTCGTCTAATACATCGCATGGCGGGCCTAGGGGGGCGGTGAACGTCAGTCCCCTAATAGCGGTACAAGTCGTGTCGGAGTGTAGCCCAGAACACCCTGAGATAACACTGGAAACCTACCAGTATATCTCGCTTGCCCTGGCCAGGGACTACTTGTGTAATGGCTCTCCTAGACACAGCGCGATGTCAACCCCCAATACCGGGAGAGACGAATCCTGTCTAACCGTCACTGCCTCCAAGTGCTTCGGGACTGCACCCAAAAACTACCTGTTTGCATGACTCCTTTGAGCCGTGGTAGGGTAGTAATCAAAGTGCAGTGGGAACACACTCGAGGCAAAGTGACAGTGTCAAGTCAACGGACTAAGCTGTACTCATGTCACCTGGGAACTGATAACTGACGATAGGTATAATACCAACCAACAGTCCCCGACGAGTCCTGTCTAGTGTACTCGTAACCTAACGAGCACCCGTATACTATCTCAAGTACGACGTACTGACGGCTGTGGGACAGACCGTCTCCCACACTGGGATGAGAAGAGCATACGCTAGTCTACTCCGGAGTATCGATGCCCTGTCTCGATAGTCCAACGACCAGGGACCTGTATAAGGATGTGCTTATAGATTACCCAGCTCCCACGAGTGCGAGCGCCATCACAACTCTGGTAATCAAGCAAAGATCCTAAGGGCTCTACTAATATGTATATCAGCGATATGCTAAAAGAAACACATGCACATATTGAAGTAGAGACAAACCAAGTAGCATACTACCATTTCGAGCAAGATTGTATATACAATTGTGAATATCCCAAGCTTCCATTAAGTAATATACAAACTAGTATGATACAGTAATGGCCTCTAGGGCATATACACTAACAATGGCTTGAGTCTTCTGTGTTAAATTTGGGCTGACATATGGGCCTTTATTGTATATGTTGAATTTAATATCTCCTTCTAGATTGCTACCAGTTCTCAGGTCTTTGAGTTGGCGTAATGTTTGATCAGCAAAATGACAATTTTGGCTTTTCATCCGGATTTTCCTGCACAATTTCTCAAGACAAGTGTTGCACAATATTGGGATGATGCGTTGCCATGAAATGCAGTCAATTTCCTTTATAATGCCGGTTTTAGAGTCTAACACATGCAATCTGATATTTAACGACTGATTTTGCTAATATGTGAAATATGAATACCGAACACTTCTAAATGAGTGCAAAAGATAGGGAAATTGCCGTGTTAAAAATACATTATTTTTGACTGATCACTCTCTCCTTCGCTTGGTCGTTCTCTTGTGCCCATAATGCGCTTAAGGAACCTTCGAGGGTCGTTGTATAAAGAATAAGAGGTTTTCCCCTGACTGGAGCAGCTAACACCGGCGGGTTCTGCAGGTACTGCTTGATCTTGTTCAGTGCGCCTTGGCATTTGCGATACTAGACAAACGGGGTTCCCTTCTTCATCAGGTGACTGTAAGGCGGCACTTGCCTGAAAGGTTGGCTATAAATCGCCGGATGTACTCGAGCTTTCCTTGGAGAGACCGCAATTGTTTCAGAGTCCTTGGCGGTAGCATTTCCATGATCGCCTTGATCTTTGACGGATCTATCTCAATGCCCCGGTGCCGGACAATGAACCCTAGGAACTTGCCTGAGGATACCCCGAACGCGCATTTGAGGGGGTTCATCTTCAAGTTGTATTGCCGAAGGTGTTGAAATACGGTCTTCAGATGCTCGATATGTTCCTTGTATGACTTGCTTTTCACGACGAGGTCGTCGATATAGCATTCGACGATTTCATGTATAAGGTCATCGAAGATCTTCGTCATGGCCCTTCGATAAGTAGCACCGGCGTTCTTTAAACCGAAGGGCATCACTTTATAACAGAATATTCCCAGAGGAGTCCGAAAAGCGGTGTGCTTCTGGTCTTCGGGATGCATCTTTATCTGATTATACCCTGATGAGCCGTCCATGAAGGAGAAAACCTCATGAGTGGACGTATTGTCTATCATCAGCTCGGTGACTGGCACTGGGAAATCGTCTTTCGGGCAGGCTTTAATGAGATCCCGGAAGTCTACGCATATGCGCATTGTCCCATTTTTCTTCATTACCGGGACGATGTTGGCGATCCAGTCGGGATATTGCACTTCTTGGATAAACCCATAATCGATCGGCTTCTTGACTTCGGCGTTGATGCTCATCTCAAGCTCGAGCCGCATTCTTCTCGGCGCCTGTTTGACTGGCTTGACGTCTGAGGATACTGCCAATTTATGCACAACAATTTCTGGATCTAGCCCTGGCATTTCAGAATAGTTCCATGCGAAACAATCTTTATGCTACATAAGCACGTCTTTTAACGCGGCCACCTTTTCTTCAGATAGCAGCTCGCTGACGAATGTCGGTCGCGGGTCGTTCGCCGTCCCCAACTCAATTTTCTTGCGGTTATCGGCCGTGGTGTGTATGCCATCTTCCAGCTCTTTCAGTGCTGGTGGAAATTCTGAGATTACCTCGTCGTCATTGTTTTCGAAGCACCAGGGAAAGTCATCCATATTCTCGGGCTCTTCTTTTGATACCGTTATCATGCGACAGGTGCGAGCTCGTTTCCAAGACCGATGTGGATCTGGTTCTGCTCTTGTGGCTTTGGGTTCATGCTTCTGTGGCGGGGTTACCCTCCAGCTGTCAGATAGAGCGAACTTGCCGAGCTGATACTGATCTTCGACCCAGTTCTTAAAGGTGAAGCAGTCTTCGATAGGGTGTCCTATGGCTCGGTGATAAGAGCAATAGCCCGGATGAGAGACCTCATTAGCTTGCTCAGGGTGTTTAGACTTCGGAAGTGTAATCATTCGATGTTTTAAAGCGGGGTCAAGTATCTTCCTTGTCTTGTCTTGAGGGAAAGAATACGCTCGACTCATCTTCTTCATGGGGGACAAATCCGGACCGCGCAATACCCGATCACATGACTTCTTGGTCCCGCTCTGTCGCTGTTGAACGCCTTTTCTGCTCTTTGACTTGTCTCTACCTTTGCGTCGGGCCTTTTGCACAACAGATTGATAGGGAGGAGTGTTTTCATCTTTCGCAGTCTGTTGAAAAAGGCGCTGCATCCTGGCTTTCTTGTAAATGGCCGTTTCGCGATTATGATCGTCCCGAGCTTTTTGACCCGCTTTCCTGATAAGCTTGTCTATTCGCTCTTCAAATGATAGACTCGGGACTTCAGTCGCGGGATCCAGTTCCGATGAGGGGTTGACATTTTCTGACAAGGCATCCTCCTCTTCATCGAAGGTATATGTGGCGTAGCTACAGTAGACCAGTTCCCGTTTTCTGGCTCTCACGTATCCAAGCCCAAGCGTTTCCATTCTCCCGTTGGGCAACTTGCGCTGAGTCCCAGGGACATCCTAAATCCTGTTATAGAATCGAGCTTGTCGGGTAGTCTGTTTTAAGGGTACCCCTTGGCGCTTCAATAGCCTTTTCAGTCCGTTCGTGTAATATCTGGGCAAACGGATGGGTTGAAGCTTGTTAAGTGTAGAATTCGCGCCGTGCCAGATCTCTTTCTCCACTCTTGTTTTCGAGGATCGATAGAATAGGATCGCCTTTTCGCTTGGGAGGGACGTAAAATGTTCGCAGCTCTTGCACGTTGTGAGCTTCAAGTGCGTCAAGGTCTTTATAGTGCTCCTGCGGAATCATGGTGATTTGCAAACTCTGATCATCACCAGGGAATTCTTGTATTGGCGGCCGACTGGAGAACACAACATTAACCTCATCTTCCGAGTCACTTCCGAAGATCAATATGGGGGCGGACGGTCCTAGGTTGTTGCGTCGAGACGGCCCAGTGTAAACTATCTCTTCTTCTTCTTCGGTATCACTCCCGAAAACAGGAATGGTGGGGCTGCTTTGTTCTCCGGTTTGCGACACCTTTCTGTGTCTTCGAAATCTGGCAAAAAGTATTTTGCATCTTCGTACTTGCGGACTTCGTTCACGGATAATAGGTTTAGCTCACCTGTTACGGTATACTCGAGACCATCCTTGAAATACTTCACATACTGATGTTGCATAGAAGGGATGATGTTGTACTCGTGTAACCAAGGTCGGCCGAGCAGAGCATTGTAACATGTCTTGGCATCTATGATGTGAAACTTAATGTCCGTGACGAGCAGCCCAAAGCGTAGCGTCATTATCACAGACCCAAGAGTTCTCGACGATTGGGAGTCGAACCCGGAGATAGTGATCTTGTCCCGAGCAAGGTGCTGGACGCTCATGCAAATTTCCTTTAACACCCGCACATTGAGGAGATTAACGGAAGACCCATTGTCAACCAAGATTTTGCCTATCCTTATATCGTGGCAATATCCAGAGACGTATAGGGGGCGGTTGTGGTCGCATGTCCCAAGGAGCAGGTCTTCGTCACCGAAAGTGATATCGGCCGTATGCACTTCTTCCAGTTCGTCCTTCATCCTTTCTTCGGCGAGGAAGGCTTGGAATTGTTCGGGATCTTGTAGCGCCTTGATTAATGAATCTCTCGCTTCCTTTGATAACAGGAGGGCGTCGAGAATGCTGAGATGCGAGGGTAGCTTCTTCAGGTGCGCTAGGATGTTGTAGTCCACCCTACTCTTCTTAGGCGGGTCATTGGCAGTCAGCTCTTTCATAACTTGGTCATCTAAGGTGATATCCTCAGCGACCTTTTCCTTTCCCTTATCTTTTCTAGTTGCGGGTCCGAGATTCTTTTTCGAAAGTGTGCGATTGCGCAGCTGAATGTTTTCGCAGGCTTCTGGCTCTTCCTCTTTTCCCGAGGTGGACTCTTTAAAGAGGGGGCTAAGAGCCATTTCCTCGTCAGAATCGCTCCCGAATGTGAGCACTTGCGGTCCCCCGGCGTTGACCGTGTAACAGTTACCGGCAGTTCTTTTGTGTCCTTCGGTCGTACTTTTCTGCTCCCGACGAGTTCTGCATTTCATTCGCTTAAAATGTTGCCGATGAGCAACATATCCCTGCCACCATGTGTTAAAAGCGTCACACTCCTCAGTGGGGTGTGAAATCTTCCGATGATATGAGCAGTAATTAGGGTGCCTCTCAGCCCCATTGAGCGTGTTTTCTTCCGAGGGTGGTAGTTTCATTCCCATTTACATAGCTTTGGCAAACCTTTTCCTCGTCTTGAATATGTTTTTATCCGCGTCAGGTGCCTTTCGATTTGGTGGGAGTACCTCCACTCTTTCGTTTAATCGCCTGCGTTTGGCTCCTTCTGATGCGGCCATCTCACGCTCCTGGTCGGCTTTACTTTTTAAACGAATCTCGTCTAGAAAGGCGTCGATCATTTCGTCTGTTGGCCATACAAGCTCTGGTTCAGGCTCTGCCCCCAGTTTCTTAGTGCCAGGAGTTTTTTCATCGTCGGTAAACAAGTGGGAGATCACATTACAACTTGCCACGTATCCCTCGGATTCATCCGACGAACTCCCCCCCTCATCTTCCTCTTGAAAGATGTGGTTGAGGAACTCTTAGAGTGTGATGGGAGTTCGTGCTTTCTGGTTATATTCCTCCAGCGCGTCAATCTGCTTTTGTAAGTCCGTACGCTTGTTTCCAGGCTTCACGGGCTTCTTAGATTTCTTCTTCTTCTTCTTTGAAGATTTCGACGGCTGGGTGTGAGTGCTCGGGCCATCACCATTGATCTTCGGAGTTGGGCGCGGCTTTAGCATCCCTTCAATGATCTGGGGTTCCAGCGGGTTCTTCTACTTGACTGCCGGGCATGTCTGGAGCTCATTCAGCATTCTTTTGGTTTTTGCCGAAAGCACGATTTCCCATGGAGCTTCTTCAATGAAAGAACAAGTTGCCCCGGTGTGTCCGTCTTCTTAGCAGTATGAGGTTGTGGCGGGTTCACTTTCCACTTCTCGGACAGCGCAAACTTGCCCTGTAGGTATTGATCTTCAATCCATCATTTGAAGACGAAACAATCCTCGATCGGATGGCTTACCGTTTGATGGTAAGGGCAGTAGTTGGGGTTATTCACCTCACTGGGTTGCAGCGGTCGCCTCGGGTTTGGCAAGTTGATAAGCCTGTTGCGTATTGCCAGCTCAAATAGCCTCTTCGTCTTATCCCGTGGGAATGAGTAGGGGCGCTTCATTCTCTCATTGTAATACCCCCGTCTTTCTTCCAGTTGATCCGCCAGCTTTAGGGCACTGGGTTGCTGCTGAGCGTTCGCAACGAAGGTTGCTTTCCCTTTACCCTTGCCATTCCGAGGTTCTGGCTTCGGGGGAGATGGTCTGTGACCCATCCGGTCCATCTGGGCCAACTTGTCGATCAAAGCCTGGAACGTGGTGGGCTTAAAAAACATCATGAACTGTGAGATAGTTGCATGAGGATCTAGGGTACCCACGAACATGCCCACCGCAGGCGCTTCCTCAATGCGTTGTTCGCATTTCGACCACAAGTTTCGCCAGCGTATAGCGTACTGGACCCACATCTCGCCTGGTTTCACCCTGGCATTAATCAATGCCGTTATCGGGGTACGTTCGCTGGCGCTCGTGAATCGCTGAGTGAATAGCAACTCCATTTTCGCAAATGTTTTAATAGAGTCGTTTGGGAGCTCAGAGTACCACTCGAACGCCGTTTCTGACAAGCTACCGACGAACTGACGAAGCAACAATTTATCATCACCGCTGGTGTTGCCGCAAAGTGCCCTGAACTGGGCGACATGTTGATGGGGATTGCCTGTCCCCTTGTAAACATGGAATTTCAGGATTGTGTAGCCCGGCGGGTATTTGATCTGGTCATACCGGCTCGGATATGGTCGTCCCGTCCTGACAACTTGACCAGCTGCCTCAGTCGCCTGGTGAACCCGTATCTGCTGAGCTATATATTCGTCTAGGTCAGCTTTGGAGATTGTCTCCTCCTTGGCTGTTGACAGAGCGGGTGGAGGATTCGACGTTTCTCCCCTGTCGTCTTCAAGAACGATTGGAGGATCTTCAGTAGGAGGCTCTTGTTGGATCATCATACCCACCATGTCCTGGAATAGAAAGGCCATTCATTGTATATTGGTTGCTTGTTCAGCGGCTTCTTTATCCTTCTTCTCTAGTATCCTACGAAGGAACTCAGCGTCAGTTTCTTGCTCCCGGCGTTGATCAGATGACGCTTCGGGGCTTTCTTTCGGCCCAGTAAGTGCGGCCACGCCGTCATCATTTCTTGGAGCTTCTGCTGTTGCTCCTGAGCTTTAGTCACTGACCGTGTAAATGGTCTATGACCCGTGGATGCACGACTGTCTTCTTTTCCAAGCGCCATGTATACTGTATGCACCATCATGCCCCCAGACTTAGGGCGTTTAAGCTTATTGTCCTTGATATTTGCTGCAGGAATGGGGACTTTCTCCGGCCTTCTTCTCTTTTGAGTAGTCGATGTGGAGGGAGCCGTTGTAGCAGGCACCCAAGCGGTTGTCGTCCTTCGTTGTTGACGAGAGTGATCCTGGTCAATTACCGAGTCTTGAATTTTCCGCCAGACTTTATAAATCTTGGAGGACAGCCGTTGAGGAGGCTGCTCCGGCTTTGTTTCTATAACCTTCTCCGTAGGTGGAGGGGATCTTTTGAGAACCACAGTCGGCGAATTTCTGCGTACCCTGTTCAGCAGCTCGAAGCTGTTCCCGGTTGGAACAACGGCCTCAATTTCCACCGTTGGAGCTGGTAGAGTTAGTCCAGAGGGGGAGTTGCCCCCAGTCTTCCTTATCCGGCGCCAGTGGCGACGTCGGGCATGACGGGTTGTTGGGATTGATTCAGCGACGGCTGCGTCTTGCCCCCTGTTCTGGGGAGGGGCTGCTGCCGGTGTCAGCCTCTTGAAGACCGACGTTCGTTGAGAAGCTACAGTTTTCTGAGCGGGAGCGGGAATGGAGGTAGTCAGTCTCGCGAAGACCGACCCTCTGGGAGGAGAAGCCGTCTTGACGACTTCAGGAGCAGCTGTCTTCTTTGGGATGGCCTTCTCAGGTATCACAGCCTTTTTGGCTGGCCCTTTGGAGTTCATGCTCAGTCTGGTGAAGACCGAGGAGTTGGACGACCTGCTGAGAGGGGCCGTGGGAATAGCAAGTCGATCAAAGACCGACTTCTTCAAAGCTTCCGGTATGGGCATTGGGATGTCAATGTTCACTGGCGGGAGCATGGTCCCAAAGAATAGACCGGTAGTAGCTTGAGTCACTTGCTCTACAGGCATAGTGAATAGGGAAGCAGACTGCGGTCCATATGTACACCTCCAGGTGAGGCGGAGCGTCGGTTGCATTTGCAGTTCGAGCAGTTGAACGCCATTGATCCTTTGTTTTCTGCACCAAGCAAAATGCCAAATCTTAGTGCCTCGCAACCCAAGGGCAAACATTAGCAAACCGCGATTGGTTCGCGAATCACGACACACGAAGTGTGGAGTGGAAAGAGGAAAAGGTCTGACCGGGCGTGCCAGAATCTGTTTCCCTCCGAAAGACGGCGTGACGCAGGGACGTCTTGCCTGAGATTCGGGGCAGATGCTAATTGGTGTTATCCGTCCACCTCTTCGAAGATGCCAAGTTGATTTATGGCACCATGTGTCGAAGGTTTAAACGGATGCGTTCGATGTAGAAGACTTCGTCAGATTCCCCCTCGCTTGAGGGGTTTTTGATTGTGGGGACGCTCTTCCCTGCAGGTACAAGCCCCTGCAGTTAATTACGCTACCGCATTGCGGTAACAACTTTCTCCTTCTCCAGATGGTCACTTCGTGTCGTGTGTGTTTGATTTGTGTTTGGCTTCCCGTGGATTGTATACGGAGACCGAGTTATGTCGTCGCCCGTAGGGCGTGGACTAGTCCAAATCCGTATTATCTTAGATTTGGATTTGGGGGTTGTGTTTAAGGATACGTTAGCCTCGTTTGAGACTAAGCTCGACTTAAACGTTTGTTAAGGATACGTTAGCCTCGTTTGAGAGTAAGCTCGACTTAAACGTTTGTTAAGGATACGTTAGCCTAGTTTTAGACTAAGATCCACTTAACGGGATCGTTTAGATCCGACAAGAGAGCGATTAGTGGAGCCCTGTTGTTTAGTTTAGTGACATTGCGGTCAATAGGTAGTTTAAGGACATTGCGGTCCATTGTTAGTTTTAAGACGTTGCGGTCAAGGTTAAGGACGTCATAGTCCGTGGATTTGAGGACTCCACAGTCCGATGTTAGTTTTAAGACATCACGGTCAAGGTTAAGGTCGTCATAGTCCGCTGTTAGTTTTAAGACATTCCGGTCAAGGTTAAGGACGTCGTAGTCCGCTGTTAGTTTTAAGACATTTTGGTCAAGGTTAAGGACGTCGTAGTCCGTGGATTTAAGGACTCCACAGTCCGATGTTAGTTTTAAGACATTACGGTCAAGGTTAAGGACGTCATAGTCCATGAGTTTAAGGACCCCACAGTCCGTATCAATGTATGGTCGTCTGGACCCGTCACCTCTTTGAAGACGTTGAGGAATTACAACGCCAAGTATCAAAGGAGTGAAGAGATGTACCCTTAAACCGAGGTAGATTAAGTGATCTGTAGTCCAATTTAGAAACTAAGATCAATTATTATATTATGACCCCATTGGCCCAATTAAGTTTGAATTGAGGACTTATGGCCAGCTTGGGCTAAGTCCAATGGTATCTAGAATATTGGCCCTCTGTTGATTCATTGAAGGAGAGGCTTTGCCTCTGGAAACTTTAGCCAATTGGGCTAAGGCTAGTGTTAAACACTAGAGACCGACAGTGTTGAGCACTGGGAAAAGATTGACAAGTTAGTGTTAAATACTAAAAGATAATCAGTGTTGAACACTGGGAAAAGAGTTTTCAAATTAGTGTTAAACACTAAGCAAATCAGTGTTAAACACTGCAAATAGAATTTTCCAAATTAGTGTTAAACACTAAAGAGAATCAGTGTTAAACACTGGATATAGAGGTTTCAATTTAGTGTTAAACACTAAGGCAAGAGGGGTCACGTGGTAACACGTGAGAGCGCCCTGCTTCCTTGTATTTTGTTCTACAGATAAGTGTTTAACACTTTTAGTTCTGAAAGCCATCACGTGTGGGCACGTGATGGGGGTGCTCTGGTTTATTTAGAATACTCATTAGGGGTCACGTGGTGACATGTGAGGGCACCCAGAGTCTCTGTTTGCTTTGCTGTTTCTTTATGTGTTTCGGGGATCACGTGGGGCACGTGAGGCATTGCCTCAAAGTTCTCTTTTATATATCTTCGCAGGAGTCACGTGGCAACACGTGAGGTGCCTACTTCAGAGTTTTGTTCTGTAGGTCTCTGCATGCTTTAAAGTTCTGTTCATAGGGTTAAACCTTAAACTTTAGAGGAATTATATTCTTAATAGGGTTAAACCCTAGTTTCTTTTCTTAAAGGAATTAAATTCCTGTGAGTTCGAGAGAATTATATTCTCAGTTAGGGTTAAACCCTAGTTCTGTTCATTTTGAAGGAATTAAATTCCCATAACATATGGTTAAATCCTAACTTTATCTCAAAGGAATTGAATTCCTATCATTTTGTGAGAATTAAATTCTCTAAACTCAGTTCCTCCTCTGTATTTTAGATCTGCATGGCAGGATTTCAACCCAATGAGAATTAAATTCTCAATTCATGGGGAGATGTGCACTTTGCAGATCCTCAACTAGAGAAAGAACTAAGTTCTTTTTTTTTTATATAAGAGTTAAACTCTTTTGAGAATTAAATTCTCCTTTGAAGCCTCCCTTTTCTTTTCTTACCTAAGGTTTTCCTTTTTATAGAGAATCAAAGGCTCTCTTTCTCTCTCTCTCTATGTATCAAAAGAAAAAGATCCAAAGGTCTCATGGTTTCAGAAAAAAAAGTTTTAGAAAAAAGATCTTCCAAAAAGGGTCCTTCTCTTCTTTTCTTGGCTCCTATTTATAGGAGAAGGAAGAGAATCAATCTGCTTAGTAAATCTCTCATTGAGAGATTTGATTTGTATGTTGAGAGATTTGATTTATATTTATCATTAATCTGGGCCTTTAGATTGTTAAGTGAATTTTATTCACCATTGGATTTTAAATCCAAAGATATTTCCTTGTTGTTTCGGTTAGATTTAGGGGGAAATCTTTCCAAGTCCAAGATTTTTCCATAAATAGGTGATATTTAATCACCTTTAGATTTTTAATCCAACGGTTCCAAATAATCATTCTCTATCTTGGAAAGATTTGAATGATCTTTTCTCGGAATTTAATTCTGTTAAATGATAAGGCTTTTAAAGCTGGTCACGTGTGGCCACGTGACCCCTGGTCACGTGTAGGCACGTGACCCCCGGAACGGGCCTTCTCTCCTTTTGCGCTTTGTTCTCTGGCCGCTGCTTAACCATCACGTGCCAACACGTGACCACTGGTCACGTGTGAGCACGTGATGCCTCTTCTGAGTCCTTTCCTGATTTTTAATCAGGGAACACCAGTGTATACGAGAGGAGTCCAACTTACACCGTGGACTTTGGTAACCCGTAGTACACGGCTTCGTCGATAATACCACGGAACAACGGCATGGATATAATTACGTCTTTTAGTGACCACCTCGTGCCACCTTTAACATGTTCTGTACCAGTCAACCCCTTTATAAACCCCGTAATGTTTACTGTATTGATTGTACTGATTGTATTGTATTGTTATAGATGGATGACTTGCCGAAACCATGATATCAGTAATGGATATAAATGGATAGTCATGTAATCAGAGTATATCTATGGTTCGGTTCAGTCATGTTCATGTTGATATGGATTGTATTATGGTATTCGTGGATTCATGTTGTATTGTAGTTATACTTGAATTGAATTCAAGTCAGATTGATTTCAGATTTGACCATGACTCGAACTGAGTCAGACTTTTATACAAAATTGAAGTCCTGATTGTTTTGGAGTTATCGGTAACTGCTGCACATGGACGGCAGGATTTGTGTCTTTTTCCAAGACAATTACCTTGTTGATAACACCGTTGTTAGGTTGTCTACCTTAGATAGGCAAACACCCATATTCTCCGGCTCCCTGAGGCTCAAGAGAACCGGTCCCACTTAAACCTATGTTTACTAGGGTCCTTATTGTAAATTAGTATAACTTGAGAGAGTTTTATGAAAAATAGTTTTGATATATTTTCAAAATACACCTCAAGTATTTAATTATCGTCTTTAGGGTTTTCATAATTTTAATTTTTATAAAGTGAAGTTTTCTAGTGAATAAAACCTAGATTTCATTGTATATGGTATTTTAGTGTAATCTTGGAATGGTATTGAATTGTAAAGATAGTTTCATGAAATTTTTGATTCCTTTGATTTGGAAAACATGGAATATATAATATATATTTAAAGTAGATATTTTGATAATATTTATATATATCTAATATTTATAAAAATAAAATTTATTTATTAAATAGAAACTACATTTTTCTTAAAAAATGCATTAAAAATTCCATCGAGATCGAATGCTCCTTGCGGAGGTTTGCACTCGCTCTACTAGGCCTGAGGATGTGCGATAACCCGCACCATCCCGATTGGGGTTCCCCAAAATGGGTTGTAGAGACGTATTTGTAAGGAATTAAATAACACACTTTTTAAAGAAAACGATTTTTGAATGTTTAAGGTACTTAAATGTAAATTCATATTTTCCCATAAAATAATGTCCCAAGAGTTATCGTGCTATATCAAAAATGTGTGTTGTGATGAGGTAGGTTATTACCTCATCAGTTTTCTAAAGATAATACAAGGGAATATGTTGAATTGTGTCGAAAGTAATGTATATGGTATTTAACCGTAAAAATGCGATAAAATTTGCATAATACATTCTTTTGAGATAAAACTTGTTCTAATGTGTTTGTTTATATTTGTTGATCATTATGAGAGAATATGGTATTTTATTGTTTAAGAAAAATGGAGTTTTTAAAGAAAAACGAATCAGAAGTCGGATTAACTCCGCTTCCGATGAGTTTTGAAAATAGATTGTTTTAGAATAGCAAAAGAGAAGGGGAGAGAGGACTTACTGATTGTAAAACAAGAGGAGAGAGAGAGGGGGAAGCTATTGGAATCGCCAGGGAGTCTTTTTGTCGCCGGAATCTTCCCGAAACGTCGTCGGGACTTCGACCTTTGCTAACTCCACTTGCACAACTTAGGACTTGGAAATTTTTAGAGAGTTTTTGTAATAGAATTCTGAATGAGGAGGAGTGAAATGTAGTGTGGTATTTATAGGAAAAATTAGGGTTTAGGGTATGAAGAATGAATTGAAAAATGCATTAAAGTTTGGATTTAAAAGGTGGATTTAATCTCTCTGTTAATTTACAGAGAAATCAAACAGCATGGGGGAAGTGGGGTAGGTCAAGGGGTGCTAGGAAATTTTTTTGGAGCAATACCTACGGGCTTACCCGGCGGTGCCGGCCCCCTAAGCTTATCTCGCCGGTCAAAACCGGTGGGATGGGTTTGGGATTTGTGACACGTGTCCCTGTCGCTTCAACTAGTCTAATGCACATGTTTGTTTAATCTGTGACTTTTCATTTTACGTGTAGTACACGTGTAAACTTTTGGGCTTCTAAAAGATTAAAAAAAATCAATTAAAAATATATGTGGCTGGGGGGATTCGATCACAGGAGCTATGTCACAGCAGTGCAAGGCTTTACCAATGAGCAACAATTTCTTTCTTGCTATTCAAAAGCAAATTAAATTTATAACTTGTGCTCAGGCTTAGGTGTTCCTTTCTGTATTTTTGAAAAAATTCTGTACAGAAAGTTTAGGGTTGTTACATTCTACCCTCCTTCTAAAAATTTCGTCTGTAACAGATTCAAAGCAATTTGGTGATAGTGATGGTGATAGAACTAGTGATAATGCATACAAATATTTGGAAGACCAAGAGAATGCAAAGGTTTTGGAAAGATTGAAAAAAATGTGAGGGAAATACCAGGGTTACCTTAGTCTACAGTCTTGGCTTCTACGGCTGCTAATGCGAAAGCCTATCGCCAAGGAACATTCCTCCTAGCTGGAGGCATATTCCTCTGTTCTTAGGGCGTGTTTCTCTGCCATTGAGGCATGTTCCTCAGTGCCTGATGGAATTGGCGATTAAGCCGTGTAGGAGGTCCACGTGGAGGTGGAGCTGGAAGAGCAAGACGATGTGCAGGAGCCTGGATAGCTGGCCGCTGGGGATAAGCGTTTTGAGTTGGAACTGTGTTGCGTCTATAAGGACATGTTCCAATTCCATGATTGGATGCGCCACAAACTAAGAACATGCATTCTGCGCACCTATAATCCTTCCACAGGTGTCCATCCCTCTTGCGGTAGAAGCAAAAATCTGGACTTGGCCGGTTATTTGTTTCTTCCAGTCTCCTGGTTCAAAAGTTGGCCTTGAAGAGACTCCTCCTGCCATCTGAGTGGCAGGATGTTTCACTCCGGCAGGCCCTTCTTCTTCACTATTGCCTCATATCGACGGGCATCTTTCAGGGCCAGTTCGTGGGTTGGGAAATCCCCTGTAGCTAAGGCAGCTTGGATCTCCGGATCTAACCCTTGCTGAAATCGTTTGGACCTGATCTCAGCAGTCGGTATCAAGTGTGCCGCGAACCTGTTAAGGTCTTGTGTTAACCGTGTAGTATGTGATATTTGAAAATCGAATATTGAGACATATATTACTTACTGAGTATGGTAAACTCAGCATCATACTCATCCACCGATTTGGTCCACATCGAACCCTGTTGTAGGTGGATGAATTGTTGTTCTATGTCAAATCGGGCAGTCTCTAGAAAGTACTTCGCGTCAAACATGTCACGAAAGGTTTTCCATTCGATCGGTTTGTCAAGATGGCTTTCTTCCACCTTCTACCAAACTCGGACGTTGTCGGTGAGTTGCAGCTTCGCAACTCGTACCCAAGCGATCTCTGGCACTTGTGCTGCTGCCAGATCGTCCTCAATGCTCTGAGCCCATTCATTCGCTTCTAAAGGGCTCTTTTTCCCCGAAAATTGCTTTGGGTGCAATGCCCGGAATTGCTTTACTCCGGGCGCTTCCGCTTCTGGACGGTTCGGTAATATAGCAGTCTGTTGCTGCTATCCTTCCAGGAGGTTTCAGATTGCCTTAAGAAGAACCATCTACTCATTGATCGAAGCAGCAACAGTAGGCGTAAGCGGTAGAGGTGGTGGTGTGTTGTTGAAGTTGGTGCTGGTATTGTTTGGAGAATCCATAACCTTGAAAGAAAAATAGGGTTATGATAGATTCAAAATATATGAAATTGTAAGATTCAAGGAATATGAAATGTAAAGAATGTTTTTAGTTGCTGATTCTTGTGTTATATTGCTTATGACTTCATGCAGAATTGATTTGCATGTCCATGCAGAATTGACATGCATGGTAGGGTTCCATGCAGCACTAACCTGGATGGGCCGCCAACAAAACCTGTCACGTCCCGCTTCCCGGTGTACGGGAAGGGGGACGCGGCGAGGTCCGCTACGTATTTACTCAGAAGTAAACACACTAAGCATATCTAAGCAATATAAAGTAAAATGTACACAAGAGATATGAATGTAAATGAACAGCAACTATTATTTATTCAACATTCCTTTACAATACAACTGGAAATATACATACAAGTCTGGAATGCAATGCCTAAATAATGGCATAATTGAAATGAAAAGTATGTACAAGTAAACTCTAATGCTCAGGGTCTTCTGTGAACTGCTCCAAGTATCCTGACTGGTCTCGAGCTCCTCAAAGTCGAGTCCTCCTGACAACATTCCAAAGAAGAAGAGAAATAGGAATGTCTTCAGCGAACAATCGCTCGGTAGGTCCCAAAGAAAGAAGGAGAAGAATAGACAGAGAATAGAATAGGTGAAGTATATATGTTATATTTGTTATACTAACGTAGTTGTTGTAGCTTGGTACAGAATATGCCAGTGTATACGAGAGGAGTCCAACTTACACCGTGGACTTTGGTAACCCGTAGTACACGGCTTCGTCGATAATACCACGGAACAACAACATGGATGTAACTACGTCTTTTAATGACCACCTCGTGCCACCTTTAACATGTTCTGTACCAGTCTACCTATTTATAAACCATGTAATGTTTATTGTATTGATTGTACTGATTGTATTGTATTGTTATAGATGGATGACTTGCCGAAACCATGATATCAGTAAACGGAATGGATATAAATGGATAGTCATGTAATCAGAGTATATCCATGGTTCGGTTCGGTCATGTTCATGTTGATATGGATTGTATTATGGTATTCGTGGATTCATGTTATATTGTAGTTATACTTGAATTGAATTCAAGTCAGATTGATTTCAGATTTGACCATGACTCGAACTGAGTCAGACTTTTAAATAGAATTGAAGTCCTGATTGTTTTGGAGTTATCGGTAACTGCTGCACATGGACGGCATGATTTGTGTCTTTTCCAAGACAATTATCGTGTTGATAACACCGTTGTTAGGTTGTCTACCTTATATAGGCAAACACCCATATTCTCCGGCTCCCTGAGGCTCAATAGAACTGGTCCTGCTTAAACCTATGTTTACTAGGGTCCTTATTGTAAATTAGTTTAACTTGAGGGGGGTTTATGAAAAATAGTTTTGATATATTTTCAAAACACATCTCAAGTATTTAATTATTGTCTTCAGGGTTTTCATAATTGTAATTTTTATAAAGTGAAGTTTTCTAGTGAATAAAACCTAGATTTCATTGTATATGGTATTTTAGTGTAATGTTGGAATGATATTGAATTGTAAAGGTAGTTTCATGAAATTTGTGATTCCTTTGATTTGAAAAACATGGAATATATAATATATATTTAAAGTAGATATTTTGATAATATTTATATATATCTAATATTTATAAAAAATAGAATTTAATTATTAAATAGAAATCACATTTTTCTTAAAAATTGCATTAAAAATTCCATTGAGATCGAATGCTCCTTGCGGAGGTCTGCATTTCGCTCTACTAGGCCCGAGAATGTGCGATAACCCGCACCATCCCGATCGGGGTTCCCCAAAATGGGTTGTAGAGGCGTATTTGCAAGGAATTAAATAACACACTTTTTAAAGAAAACGGTTAATGAATGTTTAAAATACTTAAATGTAAATTCGTATTTTCCAATAAACTAATGTCCTAAGAGTTATCGTGCTATGTCAAAATTGTGTGTTGTGATGAGATAGGTCATTACCTCATGAGTTTTCTAAAGGTAATACAAAGGAATATGTTGAATTGTGTCGAAAGTAAAGTATATGGTATTTAACCGTAAAAATGCGATAAAAGTTGCATAATAGATTCTTTTGAGATAAAACTTGTTCTAATGCATTTTTTTATATTTTTTGATCATTATGAGAGAATATGGTATTTTATTGTTTAAGAAAAACGGAGTTTTTAAAGAAAAACGAATCGGAAGTCGGATTAACTTCGCTTCTGACTAGTTTTGAAAATAGATTGTTTTAGAATAGCAAAAGAGGAGGGGAGAGGGGACTTACTGATTATAAAACAAGAGGAGAGAGAGGGGAAGCTATTGGAATCGCCGGGGAGTCGTTTCGTCGCCGGAATCTTCCCGAAACGTCGCCGGAACTTCGACCTTTGCTAACTCCACTTGCACAACTTAGCACTTGAAAATTTTTAGAGAGTTTTTGTAATGAAATTCTGAATAGGAAGGAGTGAAATGTAGTGTGGTATTTATAGGAAAAATTAGAGTTTAGGGTATGAAGAATGAATTAAAGTTTGGATTTAAAAGGTGAATTTAATCTCTCTGTTAATTTACAGAGAAATCAAACAGCATAGGGGAAGTGGGGTAGGCCAAGGGGTGCTAGGTAAATTTTTTTGGAGCAATACCAACGGGCTTACCCGGCGGTGCCGGCCCCCTAGGCTCATCTCGCCGGTCAAAACCGGTGGGATGGGTTTGGGATTTGTGACACGTGTCCCTGTCGCTTCAACTAGTCTAATGCACATGTTTGTTTAATCTGTGACTTTTCATTTTACGTGTAGTGCACGTGTAAACCTTTGGGCTTCTAAAAGATTAAAAGAAAAATCAAATAAAAATATATGTGGCTGGGGGGATTCGATCACAGATGCTACGTCACAGCAGTACAAGGCTTTACCAATAAGCTACAATTGATTTCTTGCTGTTCAAAAGAAAATTAAATTTATAACTTGTGCTCGGGCTTAGGTATTCATTTCTGTATTTTTGAAAAAATTCTGTACAGAAAGTTTAGCGTTGTTACAATATCTATTGTGTGCATGACATGGTAATTACCAACGGTATGTATGGGTATATGAATCAGTGCTCGTGCGATATGAACCGTTAGTAATGGTGCAGTGCCCTATTAATGATATGTCATTGTACAACAAATAATAGGATGCACAATATGATCCTTATGCACAAATCACAATATATAAGCATATAGCACAAGTTATGTCACTTGAATCTGGCCATCGGCGCTCAACGCCATACAGGTGATTTCCCCCGTAGATATTAAATCTACTCACCGGAACGGTCTCGAGCTAATGGAATCTGATCACTTCCTTCCCTTTCCTAGCTGTGTCTGAAGTCCCCGCAAGTGATCCTAGCATCGCACAAAACCATAACGCGTGAAGTTGGTAAACTTTCTGATAAGACTCGGACACATACGCAAAGCATAACGAACCAACTCCCACAACCTATCATGTGTTAGCTTAGCGGGCTAAACGTGTGCAGCGACATTCTAGACCGCCTCTAAGGCTGCTAACCACACGAAACATCTAAATGAGAGTAAGATAAATCTGTACCTCACTTTATCAAAACACTTGAAAGATAGCAAAACAGTCATAGATTTTCCTACAAATCAAATTAGGGAAAGATGCACATGCCATAAGCCTAATTATAGTTGCAGAGAGCTCACGACCAAGACTCACTCCCAAATTCCCCAACCTGGCCGCAATTTGCAGCTATAACGATTAAATTTGCGGCCTCATTGAGAGGGGGATGGCTCAGGTTTTGGGTTTATGTTCATGGCTCCTAGACTAGCTCTCAGTAATGGAAACTTCCCAAAAAGGTAACTGGGTTGATAGCAGATCCGAACAGAAACTCTAGGCTTAACTAAATATGATATTAACCACTAAACCAAAATATTAAGGTATATTAGTGAAACTAGATAACAAGAAGACTTCCCTTAGAGCCTAATTAAGGGTTTTAAATCATTACCTCACCAAAACTTGGAAGAAATCCTAGCCATGCAAGCTCCAAGACTCTAAGAGAGGCTAAACATACTTAATGAAGGATTTTAGTGAAATTTTATGGTGGTTTAAGCTCAAGGTTAGTGGTGGAGAATTTGCAAGAGGAGAACTTGAAGAAAGAAGAAGAAGAAGAAGAAGAAGAGAAGAATGAGAAATGAGAGTTGAAAGAGAGATGATGGTAGAGGGTTGACTATTGAAAGCTATGCTCTGTCTCTCTCTCTTCGTTAATTGCCCCCCTCACTTCCTTGTCCCCCCACGCCATCATGTATTTTCTTTTATTTTTAAAAATAAAAACTAAAACCCTTTTTACTTAAAATATGTAACATATCAAAATATGGTTAAAGTGCCATGACTAACCAAACATGATTAGCATATCCTTAATGCTAGATTAGCATGCACATGGGTGTGCCTAAAAATACCGCAAGTACATAAATAATTAAATAAAATATTAATTAAATAAATAAAATATGTGAACAATAATTATTAGTTATGTTATCAAAAACCTATATTATATCGTTTAATTAACTCTAATCGCGTTTTAAGGTGTTACAGTCTACTAACATGGTTTCAGAGCTACTAGGCAGGAATGCCGACCCATAGGGGGTCTCACTGTGTGACAGTAGTGGCGAAGCATAGGCTCTTATTCATAGGGTGCCCAGTGCAGATTGGCCCGGCAGGTTGTAGTCCGTCACGAGGGAACAACGTAAAAAGTAGCTGCTGAGAGATCTTTGGGCGCTACGACGCGCTTCCGCTGCACCGACTGATCCTTTCAATAGTATGAGAGATACCCAAATACTAGAACTAGTAGTAGACGATATTTACTTTTCGAAACTAAAAATTTCTGTTTTTCGAAACCATAAAAAACCATGTTTCTGTTCGATATTTTTATGATCTCTGAAATTTTTTTAAACAAGTGCAGAGATCCTGTTATGAGATATAAAAACTTGGGAAGAAACACGGGGACCTAACTCCATAAAAAACCGCCAGAAATTCCTTTGTCCTCGACATGGGCGGTTTTGTTGTTGACTCTGGTCTCTGATTTTTCCCAGTCGCATATTCTTATGAAAACTTGGTTTTTGGTTATGTTTTTTTTGCCTAGATTTCATTTGATGTTATCTTTGTATTCGGGTAACACAGTAAGTTTTAAAATCGAAAATTTTGCATTGTTTATATTTTGTGTTTGTATATGTCGTCTAATTGCTATAGGTCGATTATACGGGGTTGCAAATACTTACTTAGGCTGTTGAGATGCATATCTTGTGATGGTTTAGCCGGATTGTTGTTGTGGATAGCCCCTCATTGTAGAATGTTTGTATATTTGTTTATTCGAGGTGAACGGCCTGATTGTGGCCGTCGTTACCACTTGTTGTATATTGTTTTATTGGAACACGACCGGGTTGAGGTCAATATTACCATTTTATATACATTCATTCTTGTATTAGGATAACCTACGGAGAATTTCTCGAGTATTTGGGTTCTAGAGTGTTTTAGGTGGTTGTCTCATGGTGATGAGTTCGAGCTGCCTCGCTCTAGAATTGGCGGGCTATTCGCCGTACTTATAGGGGTTTAGGATTGACCCACGGTGGAGTGCTCAAGTTACCGGATTTCTTGAAGTGTCGGGTGATCCACTCATGTTATTGAGTGATGGTTGCCTCACTTCTAAAATTTATAGGTAGCCTGCCACTCTCATAGGTGCTTACCGCCGAAAATAGGGCTGAGAAGCGGAGGACGTCTAGCCTGAATTTGGGGGCAGATACTATTTGTACATATCCATCCACCTCTCCGAAGATACCAAGTTGATTTATGGCACCGTATATCAGAGGTTTAGATAGATGCGACCGTTGTAGTAGATTTTATCAGATCACTCCTCATTTGTGAGCGGTTTTTGATTGTGGGGATGCTCTTCCCTGTAGGCGCAAGCCCCTACAGTTAATTACATTATCGCGTTGCGATAACACTTTTCTTCTGCTCCAGTATTTCACTTTGTGTCGTATTATGTTTGGTTTATTTTGGTTGCCCGTGAATTTTATACAAAAACTAATTTATGTCGTCGCCCGTAGGGCGCGGATTAGTCCAAATCCGTATATTTTAGATTTGGGTTTGGGTCAAGGATTTGCTAAAGGGAATGAATTTAGAACGCATTTATCATATTTGTGAGATCTATCTGTTCACGGGATAATTAGATTTGATCTAAGGATCGTTAGTCATATTTGAGACTAAGATCGACTTATGAACAACGAGTATATGGGCTTAATTATATTAGTTTAAGGACATCACAGTCCATTATCGCTGTGTTTGGGGCGAACATTAGTTTAAGGACATTTCGGTCCATCATCACCGTGTTTAGGGCGACGCTATAGTTTAGGGACATTTTGGTCCATCATTCCCATATTTGGGACGAAATTTAGTTTAGAGGCATTTCGGTCCAACATTCCCATGTTCGGGACGAAATTTAGTTTAAGGACATTTCAGTCTGTTATTGCCATGTTTGAGGCGGATATTAGTTTAGGGACATTTCGGTCCATTATCACCATATTTGAGACGAATATTAGTTTAGGAACGTTTCGGTCCAACATTCCCATATTTGGAACGAATATTAGTTTAAGGACATTTTGGTCCAACATTCATCTTGCACGCACGTGTATTTGTTACATGGCGAAGTGAACGATGGTGATATATGATGTGCCCAATTTGAGGTGCGATCAAATTTGAAGTGTGCACATCGATGTGGAAGTACAAAAATATGAGATGTATCATTCCCTATCTTGAAGAACTTTCATATCTTTCATAAAATTGGGACGATGAGTTGTTGTTGGTTGTCGGGACCCACCATCTCTCTGAAGACGTTGAGAAATTACAACAACATATATCAGAGATGTGAAGAGATGTACCCTTGAACCAAATTCCGTATTTGAGGAAAAAAATCATGGTGGATCATTCAAGAAACATTAGTCTTGTTTGAGACTAAGATTAACTTAGAAGGTATGGAATGCAGATCGTTAGACATGTATGGGATTAAGATCAGTTTGGATATCACAAACATAAGCTTAGCCGATTTGGGCTAAGAATGGATTTTTGTAACATCAAGCAGTGCTAAGTATTTAGTTGCATATAGCGTTCATGTATAATAGTGCTAAGCACTAATTTTTCTCTGACGCTCACGTGTGTTTCACGTGAGGCACTGAGCGTCTGGTGCCTACGTGTGTTTCACGTGAGGCGCTCAGTTTTGGCTTCTTTTGAGCGCTCACGTATGTTTCACGTGAGGCGCTAAGTTTTGGCGCTCATGTATGTTTCACGTGAGGCGCTGAGCTTTTGGCCTTGGGTGCTCACATGCTTTTCATGCGAGGCGCCGAGCTTTTTGGAGATTTAATCTCTGTTGATATTTTTAGAGAATGCAAACCTCTGTGAATGGTATTTTGACTATTAACGATCGCCAAGATCACTATTTTGAGAATATGGGATCATGTTCTTTAAGAACTAAGTTATTGATTTGAAGGAACTATGTTTCTGGAGTATTATGAACTCCATCTTCTCCATGTTCTTTTATCCATGTTCTCTTGTTCATGTTTTCAGAGATGTTAAACTTCTGTTAATGGTATTTTGACCATTAACGATCATCAATATCACTATTTTGAAGATCTGGGATCGGGCTCTTTAAGAACTAAGTTTTTGATTTGAAAGAAATAAGTTTCTGAAGTATTATGAACTCCAACTTCTTCATATTCTTGTATCCATGTTCTTCCCTGAATCTTTGATTCTTAAGAACAAGATCTTCCCGATGAGAATTAAATTCTCAACTTGTGAGAGATTTGTCTTGTAGATCTTAGATCCAGAGAAATAACTAAGTTCTTTGAGAAGTATTAAACCCTTAGATATGTTATGTCACGCCCCGCATCCCAAAATACGGAATACGGGGGGTTGACAAGGCCAGCCATGCTCCTACGGTCAAGGAAATGTCCTGCCGTAGTCACACTTCGGCTTCTAGCTTTACGTGGTAACAGTAAATAATGCGCAGGTAATGAGAAATGCAGTAACTGAACAAAACAATATAAAGAACTGACCTGATGGGGAACAGAAGGGTATAACCCTGGATAGCTAATAAAGATGTCCGTGATGTGCGTCTGGTCCTGGTCCCGGCTAAATCCACTCCTCACACTGAGCATGCATACTCAGGTCGTCAGAGCGACACAATATCAATATAATATATAGATACATGTGACAACTCGAACAGTGATAATAGATATATATATATAACATTAAATCAAGACGGTATAGATATGAACTGCAGTAACTAATGAAATGTTTAATAGATCAGGTGAACAGTAAAGCAGTAATATAGTATGCCAGGTATGTCAACACAGTAAGAAATGTATATCAATGCCATCATCCCTATCAGTCTCTAAGTCTCACTGTACAGGTCACTAAGCCTATCGTCAGTCCAAGTGTGAGAGTCAACCACTCACGAGTGTCTTCCACCCAAGGGTAGAACCCAAGGGCAAGGGACCACGTGCCCAACATGTAACTCACGATAATAATCATGTACCCTGTAAATCTCCATATATCTCCATATATATAAGCCGGCATGGGACTCCCGAGATTCTGTTGAACTCACACTCAAACTACCCCACACCCTGTGGTCTACATCAAACGCTAACCATAACCTCGAATACCAGTCGGTCTGTGACAAGTCTGCACGAGAACTGGAGACATGATCTCCATCAAGCACGTCCCGACTAATACTCAAGATAAATGGCAGTGTCTGGTGCCTTATCTGTGACACCCATGCAAGAGCTTTCATAAGTGTCCCATACCACTTATAGTCACACGTACACGCGTCCCACAGACGTCGACAATGCAATAGAATAATAAGGTTTACTGATTGTGTACAAGCACGTGTCACTTTCACGTATTTACTCATGCACGAACACTAACGTACTTACCACAATCATCACTAATACCTAACACTGGGTAATGCACATGATCACTAGGTTATTAAGGCGGTGACATGTGTATGATATGATGCGTAGACAGTATGTAAAGTATGATTAAGATGTCATAAAACAGTATTCTACCACTTGCACAATTTATCATAAATCATACATGTACAGTTTAGCGAAACGATGAATGGGGAATAAATAGTATGTTCAATTATCTATCCAGCGAATTTAGTTTCACCCCAATCGGGTTTCAGGATCACTAGTTATGGCCATTTCATTTTAAGCGTTCACGGCTGGAAATCTGGTTTCAGAATCGGAAGTCCGTTTCGCAACTCATTTTAATACCAGTTGGGATCAGAATTTAGCGACGCTATAGTTGAATGGAATCTAGGGTTTTCAGTAAGGTTTTCGACGCAATAGACAGATCTTCAATCGAGTCTGTACATCAGGAGATATACACTGTTCAATACTAATATGTCAATTCTGATTCTGTTGGGACTGTTATACGTCCTGATCCTTTAAATTACAGGTTAAATAGCAAATAATGACGAAACAGGGTGAAACCACTTGTATTATCTATCTAACAAATTCACCTTTAATAAACAGCGGAGTTCCGCAACCTATGAGTTAAGGAAATCTGGTGGTACCCATTACGGGGCAGCATACAGTAAACTGAGCCACTCTGGACTGCAGTCCAGAGTTGCACTCCGATCCAAATATTATCACAGTTTAAGTACAAAAACAATTAGAAACTAGCATAGGGTTATAGTTAGTCGAGTCGGCTTCGATTTGAGCCCTCGAACGCATCATTCCAATAGGTAATTAATTTATGGTGATTTTAACGGTTTTCAGGTACAAGGAATTTCCAGTTTTACAGATAACTTGGGGGTAGTCGTTTTAGTCGTTAATAGTCGTATTATCCAGTGAAATTTATAAAGGATACTCATCACTACAAGGGCCAGGACAGACAATCTAATTCCGTCAAATTAGGCAAGTATTTTCATTGGGATCACACATCGAACATGTATGGCACATAATCGATCTGAAATTGTAAATTTGTGATCTATGTAATTTAAGTTTGTAACTTGAATATATGGCATGTAGCAAGTAAATTACTTGCCTGAAAACGTTTCGGGGATGTACGGCGACAGTAACGTCACGAACGCACGACGAACGACGACGGCAGCGTCTCGGAATGAGCTCGGGTCTGTTCTGGGGCAGCGGAGAGCGACGTTGGTTGGCCGGAGTAGGGGAGAGGAGCTTGTGGTCGAGGTGGTGCACAGGTGGTGGCCGAGGTGCCGCGAAGGAGCTTGGCGACGGATATGGAAACTGGAGCTTGGAGTTGGGTAGGGTACAGCCGGGGCTTCGGGTTGCTGTTGTGAGTTTAGAGTGGATGTTGTGGAATCGATGGGGGAAAAGAAGGCGAGGAGTTTAACGATGTTGTTGAGAGGAGGTGGGCAGCGGTTCAGAGGCGGCTCCGGCGAGATGGAGACTCAGGTGGTGGTGAAGATAGGGGCGTCAATGGATGTTGGATGCAAGTGGAGCTCGGGCAGGCGATGGGAGGAGGTGAGGGAGGTGAGGATGACGACGATGATGGCGGCGTTGAGAGCAAGGAGGTGATGGTCGGTCGGTGATAAGCTAGGAGGTGAGGGAGGTGAGGGAGGTGCGGAGTGTGCTCGGGGAGTGAGGAGCTTGTTGGCGGTGCTGGCCGTGGCTCGAGAGAGAGAATGAAAGAGGGGGCGTCGGCGGTGGTTGAAACGACGGTGAGGAGAGAGGTCGGCTCGGGTGCAGGCGAAGTGATGGGTGCGACGTAGGCTGGGGACGAGGGTGAAGGCGGCGAGGTGGGGGTGAGCGACGTGAGTCAGGTGAGTTGGAGGCGAGCGACGTGAGGGGGCGGCGGCGAGCGCGACGTGCTAGTCGTGGGCGCGGGTTCGAGGGAGAAGCGGAAAAAAAATGGAGGAGAGCAAGAGACGTGTGTGTGTGAGGGAGAGAGAAGAGAGAGAGAAGGAGAGAAAAGGAGAGAACGAGAGGAGAGAGAGAGAGACGTGTGAGAGGGAGAGAGAAAGAGAGAGAGACGTGTGAGAGGGAGAGAGAGAGAGAGTAACGTGCGCAGTTAGGGAAATTTAGGAGGAGAGAGAGAAGAATTTTGAGAGGAGAGAGAAAGAATTGTGGGAATTTAATAAAAGGAAAATTAAAGGAAAAGAGAGAATGTGGAAATATAAAATTAATACGGAAAATAATTGAGGGATTAAATAAGTGTTAATGGAAATTTATGGGTGAAAAATTAAGAGGTGTTAATGGAAATTATTTTAGAATTAAAGGTGATTTAAAAGGGAATAATATAAGGAGATTTAAAATGAAGGAAGGAAAAGGAGGAGCTTGGCTGGGCTTTTGACGGGCTGCTGGGCTGGGCTAAGGGAAAAGAATTCAAATGGGGAAAAGAAAGAAGCGGGCCAGGTTGGTTTAAAATCCTATTTATTTTTACATGGGCTAGGGAAAATACAGGTTATGGACTGAGTAAATTATGGTATGGGGTTTAGTAGAAATAAAATTAAATAAATTAAATAAAATTCAAGAATAACAAAAATACAGATATTGGTATAAAAAGGGGCCGGGTATTACATGTTAGGTAAAAGAGATATTTTGATCTCGATATTTTCTTTACCTAGGATTTTGAGGATGGATACGATCTTCTTTATTGAGAATTAAATTCTCTGTTGTTTTGTGGAAGCTTTTGGAGAGTGATTAGTCATAAATATTGCACATTTGTATGAACATTTTCCTTACTATTATTAACCGCTAAAATGTGTTAATTGTAAATAAAGAACATATATGGGTTTATTTGTAAAAAGTTTATTCTAATATATTTCTTCATTTTAATTAATATAATTAGGGAAAATATATGCATATAATATTTAAATGAAATATTAGTAATTAAAATATGCATATCATATCAAATATTCCTAATCAATATTCTTAAGATATTATATCATATAAATGGTTTGAATAGTATCTCAGAAATACCAAATGCTACTAATAATTTGATTTGAGATATTGTGCAGGTATTAGCTCAGGTCTGAAATCCAAGTAAGAGATCCAAGTCAAATTGGGATATCGAAACCGAATCTGCCAAATTTTAGAAGCAAATCGAGAAATCTACCAACGACAGAGACTCAGAGCAATATTTTCAGAATTTATATATCAAGAGGATCTCCAAATATCAAGGAGAAGAGCCAAAAAAATCCCAACACCCAATCCCACCAAGTGGTGGTAGAACCACGGTAAAAAAAGGGCAAGGGCGGCGGTTCCACAATCTCATGGTAGTCGTTGGATCTGGGATTTTGAGGGCATGATCGTAATCTTATTTGCTCCAACATGGTATCTAGGGTTTCTGGTTTTAGAGACTATATAAAGGATCGAGAGTTGTGCAATCAAAATCATCCAAGAGATTACATAATCCAATCTTACAATTTCACATCTAATCATCTCATTGTCTATTCATCTACCTCCATAAAGAGAGAGATTTAGAGCAAAACCAGGGTTCTTGTGATCTACTTTCTAAGGAGATGTTGTAATGCAATAGTTGATTAATAAATGTAGTTTTTGTTTTAATTCATTTTGCATTTACTTTTTCCGCATTTACTTTCCACATTACTTTTCTGCATCTTAATTATTGTTTCATTCATCTTCAATCTTTCTTCTAAATCACTACTAACTATGAGCGAGTAATTTCTTACTTGCTAGGATTTGTAGGATAGGGTTGAATAATGAATGAAATGTCTTTTAACTTTTTTTTTTTTATCATTTTAATGTTTATAAACTTTAGCAAAATAAATGTTAACTTTCTTATCGGGCGCGCTATCAATTAATGATAGTCACGACCATGATTTGAGATTAGTTAAACATTTGTTTTGTTAAGGGCTTGAGATAAATGGAGATCAATGGAAGAACAAGGGTTAGTAGTGGGAAACTCTAATTCTCTCCAAGAACCCTAATCCACATTCATCGTCTCTCTAGTTTTACACTATTAAAAGATAAAAAGAGTCATTTCTAAACATTCATCTATTAACTATTAAATCCTATAAACCCTACAATCCCTTCTATTATAAATTTTATATCCATATTAAAATAAAACGACAACAATCCATCATCTCTCTTATTAACTCGTCTAGGGCAAGAAAAGAAGTTCATGTTTCCCTGCGGATGACCCGTACTCATCACGGCTAGCTATTTGCGACACCGTTTTGATTGCGGTTATTTACAGCATATATACACACTTTCGCACGATTAATCAAATGGCGTTGTTGCCGGAGAAATGATCGTAATTAATTTTCTTATTATTCGAGTTGATTTCGTATAAAAAAAACCAGAGAAACATAAACATAAAAGAGAACCAAAACCGCATCTTGTGTTTTTAACGATTATTGTGCGAGTTTTTGCAAGGACATTTGGAGTAATTGGAGCAGGCCAATAGAGATTCAGAGACTTTCAACTTGGACCAAAGGAGTAGTGGTGTGTCCTGATGAAATTTGAGCAGAAGATCTTTCAAAGCGGTGGTGGAACCGCGGTTTTTGGGTACATTCGGCGGCGGTTCCGCGGTTCCTTGGAAGAGTCGGGCCCCCAAAATCCTTTGGTACTCTTATTATCTTTCTCTCTCCTCTAAAGCTCTAATAAATTGTTTTTACCTGCAGTATTCTTTGTAAACATCGCTGCTCAATTTTTTTGCATGTTTTGATTTCGCTTTGTTTTGCATACTTAAACCGGACTTTAAGAGGCAATAAACCCAAATTCAGATTAAGTGTGGATTTCATCACCCTTTCCAGGCCCCACAAATCACAAATGAGTAAACTATCACCCTACATTAATAAAAAATATCTAGGCCAAGCCCCTAAGAACATTCACGCTCAATAAGTACAAAGGAGGGTCGTGGGTAATTTTTTGCTTATCCGCATTTCTCTTGTGGTGTCTAGGCAAGTGTGACTAAGAAAAGTGGTTACTTAATTAGGCCCGTTATTTCAGTGATTCGTATAGAGGATACCTTCCACTTACCTGACCGTAAGATTGATAAGGAGGTGGTAGAGGATTGATCTTACGACTTGTCCTTTGAAAGTCTAGGAGCGGTCTAGTGACTTGACTTAGGTGACCCTAACTCTAGGGATTGATTGTGCATTTTGTGATTTGTTGATTCAAGCCTCACGTCCGACATTTTTTCAAAACAAGCCTTCTTAAAATCGTTCTCACACATATCACACGCTGTCACGTGCACTAAACCCGCTTAGTGCATGATTGGCTGGACACGGGATTCTAGTGCTCATCTAGTTCGCATTTTTGTTGTCGACTCCAAAATTGATACTTCTTCATCAACTATTTCTCCTCCACCTACCACATCTCCCGAGATGGACGGATCACCATCGGGCTTTAACAACACCACCATGCCACCACCTGTAGGTGCACAAAATTCACCATGCATCACTCTGCAAGACAGATGCTACCCCGTACGTGCACCCTTTCCTACATGCTACCCCGTACGTGCACCCCTTCCTACATGTCTGTCTCTTCCACCAGCCAATGGGGATAATTTCGAAATTAAACCCCACTTCATCAACTTGTTGCCCAAATTTCACGGGCTTGAATTTGAAAACGCATACGTTTTTATAACCAAATTTGAAAACATATGTGTGAGCATAACCCAACTTTTAGGGGATACTCTGCGATTACGTCTTCTCCCTTTTACCTTGTGCGATCTCGCAGAAAAGTGGCTTTATAGCACCGCCGCACATTCTATCGCTAAATGGGATGAATCCGTCAAAACATTCCTTAAGAAATTTTATCCTCATCATAAGACCGCCCGTATCCGGAGTGAGATTAACCAGTTTGCCTAACTTCCCAACAAACCCTTTTGGAAATGCTTTGAATGGTTTAAAGATTTTCTTGTCCAATGCCCTCATCACGGAATTGACAGATGGCAACTTTGCCAAATTATGTATGAGGGTATTAATCCAGCTACAAAACAAATGCTAGAAACCATTTGTCAATATCATTTCTTGTCAAAAGACGATGGCGAAGCATGGCAATTTCTGGAAGATCTCGCCGAACAAACATTACAGTGGGAGAGCACTAGACCAATATCGTCTTCATCTAGGGCAGGTATCCATCAGCTTGACACTTCCATCGCAATAAAAGCCGAAATGGCTGCGATGCAAAAGAAACACGAAGCTATGGAAAGCAAATTCTCTTCAGCCTCCCTAAACCAAGTTACGCTCTCCAAAACCGTGTGTGGTTGCTGTTTTGACCCATCGCATTTATCAGAAGAATATCCTTTGAATCCTTCGTCTCAAGGTCATGAACAAACCGATGTTGCTTTTCAACAACGACCTACGAATGATCCTTATTCATCCACATATAATCAGGAATTGAGGAATCATCCTAATTTTGCTTGGAACCAAAACCAATCTCAAATCAAAATCAGTTTCCAAGACAAAATAACTATCAAAGGCTTCCCCCATAACAACAACAGCCACCGCAACAAATTCAGCAGCCCTTTCAACCGCAATCTTTCCAAAATCCGGCCAACAATTTTTCCCCTTATAATAATTCTTTCCAACCACAGACGAATATTCCGACAGCCGGTACCGATAAAATCTCTGCATTCGAAAGAAGCTTAGAAACATTTATTAAACAATCCACATAAACGACGGCTAATTTAACGTCTTCTATGCAAACGCTGATGTAACACACTGCTTCCCATGGTGAAAGCATAAAATCGATCGAAGCACAAATTTCATAGTTGAATGCTGCAATGAGTAAGAGAGAGAAAGGGAAACTTCCATCTCAACCTCTACCAAATCCCGGCCACTCACAAAGTGCAAATATTTTCCTTCACCCACAAAATCATAACGTGAGTACCATAACTACGTTTAGATCGGGAAGAGTGCTGAATAACCAGATTGGTGAACAAGTTGATGATTCAGATGAAACCCCGGCTACTACTTCTACTCCTATTTCGTCTAATCCAACATTTTCTTCCGAGCCTATTCTCCGTTTTCACTTGGCTTAAACCCTTAGCCCACTTTCTTAAATGAATTACCATATACAACCATCCCAAATCCAATTTTGGGATCCATTCCATCCCTTCAACCTTCTCCTCAAGTGTTGGACCCAACCCTTATTAATAAAGCTCCTTTTCCAAACCGGTTGAGGCCCAACAGACCAAGTCCATAAATGGAGAAGATTGTGAATTTTTTTAAGAAAGTAAACATAAATATTCCTCTCTTAGATGCTATCCAACAAGTTCTGTTCTATGGGAAAATTCTTAAGGGCTTATGCACTAGGAAGAGAAAAACTCAAGTGCCTAAAAAGGTTTTCTTAGCGAGTAATATGAGCAATGCTCTTACCCAACATGTGCTCAAGAAACATAAGGACCCCGGTTGTCTTACAATATCTTACTATTAAGGGTAAAAACACCAATCACGCTTTACTCGATTTAGGTGCTAGTGTTAACTTGCTCCCGTATTCTGTTTATGAGTAGTTAGACATAGGAGAGTTGAAACCTGCGCACTGCACTCTTCAGATGGCTGATCAATCTATCACCCACCCTAGGGGTGAGCTAGAGGACATATTGATCAAAGTCGGGAAGTTTATATTCCATACGGACTTTATAGTTTTAGATACACAGCCTGTGGCAAACCCATGGAACCAAATTCCAGTGATTCTAGGTCGACCTTTTCTAGGAACTTCCAACGCGATAATCAATTGTCTTAACGGTTCCATGAACCTGTCCTTTAGGAAGATGACAATTGAGCTTAACATTTATAGGGTAGGAAGTCAACCCTCCGAACCTTCTGCTCATATAATTGATATATGTTCTGTTGACAAGATAGCTTCTGACAGTTGCAAATTTAAGGAGTTCTTGCTTTCCGGTAATGATCTCGACGCCACTAGTGCGTTATTGTTTGATCCATCTATTTATTATACGAGTGAGGACTTTTCTGAAGACAAGTTTACCCCCGAGTCCGAATCCTTTGACTTTTTGAAAGACTTAGTCGAGCTATCCGAGTCAGTCTCTTACACTAGATATGAATCTCTTATGGAGTCCGAGTATCATACTCTTCTTTCCGATGAGATCATCATTCAGAATATCGGTGAAAGTTTCGAAGACATTTTCGTAGAAGAACTCACGTTCCTTAAAGACATGGATGTTGTGATGAATCAACCTCACCTGAAGAAGTTGAACCACCATCCCTTCTTCTAGTCACATACGAAAATGAGACTATTCCACCCATTTCTTATCTTACACATTCTCGTTTTCACCCACGATCACTTTTTCGTCTTTATCAACCGAGACGTAAATCCTTTCGATTACACCTCTTATCTCCTCCCCACTTCTTCACGTCTACCTATAACATGATCTTCCACCAACTATGGTGTTATGCAGATAAAATATTTGAATGGTTGGTGTTGACTTTTGGTCTTTGTAAAGCTTCACGTAGACCAATAATATCTCCTCCCTTTTATGTTAAATTTCAATAATTAAATAATGAAAACATTGTTTTACTTAAGTTTGGAGGGGGGGGAAAGAAAATATTTTGGCTCTTGAAAGAAAAGAAATTTTTGCATGATTATGAGCCAAGAACAAGTTTGGGGTAAGATTTCACGGTTATTCACTCTTGACCCCTTCTTTATACCATCTTATTAAACTGTTCATCCTAGCCTTCATGTTTTGAGCTTACAGAATAACATCGGTGAGAACACTGCTGCAAACAAGTTTAGGGGGATGGTTTGTAAGGATGGTTTGTATATATCTACGTATCATCTGTAAATATTGCATTGCATATCATATGTAAATATTGCATTGCATAATAATTTTTTTAAAATAAAAGTTAGGAAGTAAAATATACATATGAAAGAAGGGAATGGATTTAAGAAAAGCAAGAAAATTAGATGTTTTAAAACAAAGCTAGTAATAGATAGTCATGAGCTGTTGTCCCAAGGGTTAGTAAGATGAAGGAAATTACTAATTTGCAGATAGAAATAAGTCTGAAAAATAGTCCCAATTCTTGAGTCCAAATTTCTGAACATCGATACCCTACTATACTCACTTGCACACATCTTAAAACTTGGGATAGTAGAGGATACCTTGAAATGCCCTTGTTTAAAAACTTTAGTATGATGGAAAAAATTAATAAAAAAAAATATAAATGACACATAAAAAAATAAACGGTGAAGAAAAATGAACACCGGTTTTGTAATTACTTAAGGCAACATAGAAAAACTATAGCGACGGTGCCTTATCATCTAGTGCCTTAGACCAACTGGTTTGGGAGTCACTGCCAAGCCTTAGGTGTTGCAAGAGTAGGATATTGCTAATTACGCTTTAAAGAGTGAGCATATTTGGTAATCGGTTGGTTAGTACCTCAAGAAGTATTAACAATCGCATGAAGAATGTGTGAGCAATTCCATCTAAAAACATGCAACGACTAAAAAGTACTAAGGAAGATGGACAAGAGTATGATAGCTTGAATTGAATTCTCTAAGTGTAGAGATGTCTTTTACACACACGCAGGGGTATATGATCGATATTTGGAAGAAAGGTAGGGAGGAAGACTAAAGATGATGTTTTATTGAGAGATGATGTGATTTCTGATATCTTTTCATTACTATTAAGATAGGGCTCATGACAACTAAAATGCTAGTGTAGTTTGAAACTTTTCTTTTCAAGTTTTTCTTTCATATGTTCTTATCTTTATATGTAATTTTCATCTTCTTTCTTTTATTATGGGATTTTATGGGTGTAATCCGCTAAAAACCCTCAGGAGACAACACTCCTCCTATTAGAGATAACTAGAGGTTTAAAGTCTTGTTGCACGTGCTAAGTGCAATCGTGTTGCTTACGAAAATATGCTAGGTTTTTTCTTTTTCTCTTTAATAAATAGTTTGCTCGAGACGGTCAAAGATAAGTTTGGAGGTATTTGATTAGTCATAAATATTGCACATTTGTATGAATATTTTTCCTACTATTATTAACTGGTAAAATGTGTTAATTGTAAATAAAGAACATATATGGGTTTATTTGTAAAAAGATTATTATCATATATTTTTCATTTTAATTAATATAATTAGGGAAAATATATGTATATAATATTTAAATGAAATATTAGTAATTAAAATATGCATATCATATCAAATATTCCTAATTAATATTCTTAAGATATTATATTATATAAATGGTTGGAATAATATCTCAAAAATACCAAATGCTACTAACAATTTTATTTGAGATATTATGCAGGTATTAGCTCAGGTCTGAAATCCAAGTAAGAGATCCAAATCAAATCGGGATATCGAAACCGAATCTGCCAAATTTTAGAAGCAAATCAAGGAATCTAGCAACGGCAGAGACTCGGAGCAATATTTTCAGAATCTATATATCAAGAGAATCTCCAAATATCAAGGAGAAGAGCCAAAAAAATCCCAACAACCAATCCCACCAAGTGGCGGCGGAATCGCGGTAAAAAAGGGGCAAGGGCGGCAGTTCCACGGTCTCATGGTAACCGTTGGATCTGGGATTTTGAAGGCATGATCGTAATCTCATTTGCTCCAACATGGCATCTAGAGTTTCTGGTTTCAGAGACTATATAAAGGACCGAGAGATATGCAATCAAAATCATCCAAGAGATCACATAATCCAATCTCACAATTCCAAATCTAATCATCTCATTGTCTATTCAAATACCTCAATAAAGAGAGAAATCTAGAGCAAAACTAGTGTTCTTGTAATCTACATTTTAAGGAGAAAAGTTGTAATGCAATAGTTGATTAATAAAGGTAGTTTTTGTTTTAATTCTTTTTGCATTTACTTTTTCCGCATTACTTTTCTGCATCTTAATTATTGTTTCATTCATCTTCAACTTTTCTTCTAAATCACTACTTGTTGGCTATAGTGCCCTCAAGGCAATTATCGTAATCGCAGTTAGGTGATTATGATGATTGAGGGAGGACCTATACCGGTAGAACAGTCTTACTCGAGATGATAGTATGCTATCTGGTTTGTCTTTATCATCACGTACATGTTGATAGTGCCCATAGGATTCTTTCTTGACTACCAGCATTATGATGGCGATCATATACGTGGGAGCTGGGGGTCTATAAGCACATCCTTAAATGTCCCTAGTCATGGGAGTATCGAGACTGGGTATCAATACTCCAGTGTAGACTAGTGTATACTGATCGAGACCCCGACGAGGGGCGGTGGCCAGGTCTCACAAGCCATTGGTGTTAGTTTGTTCACCTAAGATAGTATACAGGTGCTCATTAGGTTATGAGTACACTGGACGGACTCGCCGGGAATCTGCTAGTTGGTATTATACCTATTTTCAGATAGCAGTTCTCAGGTGACATGTGTACAGGTTAGTCTATCGACCTGAGATCGTCATTTTTCTCGTGTAAGTTCCCACCGTGCATTGATTACTACCCTACCACGGCTCAAAGGAGTCGTGGAAACAGGTTTTAGTTGGGTACAGTCCCGAGCCACATGGAGGCAGTGATCGGATCATCGGGGATTCGTCTCTCCCGGTGTTGGGGGTTGATGTCGCGTTGTGCACGGGTGGCCATCACCAGAAATCCATGGCCATGGTGGACTAGAATTACCAATCCAGGATCGATAGTTTCTCTTGTGGTGATGGGTCTCATGCCGACACTAAATTTCGCGTTGTTAGGGGTCTGACTTTATCCACCCCGTAGACTCGATATGCGATACTCTTAGATGAACATACCGGACTGTACGGATATTGTCACTGTCAGGCTCAATAGGGGTTCTGGATGAGTTTGCTCGTCGGCCTCCCTTTCGCTGAATACCTGGGTAGCCGTTACGTACAGCCAGTGCCGCTGACGTGCTTGTGATTAAACCCACTGCCAGCATATTGACGAATCTTTAGAGTCCCACACAGAGGGTTTTCACGGTTCATGCGATATGGTGTAGATGACGTATGTTGGTACATACAGGTGTCCGATTAAATATGTGCACATGCTGCACAGACTTTAATCGGGCGGTTGATAATACTAGCGGCTTAGGATTAAGTCGGATTATTAAATCAAGTTTTGATTTAATAATTTATATATGTATTTATATTCTAGTATTATTGTTCACTATTCATTTTCTCCCTCTTGGCTATTCGTATTTTTGTACGAATACACGTATATGTATTTCGATAGGTGTACCGGGATACATTCCATATTTATACGGAATGGTTTCTAGAAGGTGGCCACCTCATTATTGGATTTTCTTTTTAGAAAATCAAGTAAAGAAATGAGGTGGAGGGGTGAGCTGGCATGAGCATGGGTCTTGGACATGTAAAGAGGCATGGGTATTATTTGTTTATTGGAAAAAGATAAGAGATTTTTTTGTGTGTGGATTTTGTGCATGAGAGAGAGAGAGGGTAGCCACCATTCTATTCTTGGCCTTACTCATTTTCTAGAGCTGCTTCTTCACTTGCTTCACTCTCATTCTCACTTCATCACTTAGCCATTCTTGAGTTGCTCATGCCATTATTTCCTCACATCCTTCATCTTCTATGGTTGCTTCCTTGAGAAATTATGATGAGAGAAAAATATAGTGACACATTCCTACACCTCCACTCTCCATTGCTAGCAACCTTGGAGCGTCGGTTGCCTCACTCGACGAGGCTGAAGCTTTTGCCGTTTCCCTCAGGTGGATCATCGTAGATGGAGGAAGACCGGTAACCAAACTCGATCAAGGAGCCACTATGAGCTTGGGGATGATGGTTGAAGACCGAAGGACACGGCTCAACTCGGTATAACCATCTAACTTCTTTTTATAGCTTGCTAGTTTAGGGTTTAAGGTAGATCCGGGCATCGAGTAATGGTAGCGCCGGTTTAGTAAATTTATGTTCCGCTTTTGACCACGGTTTGATGGTCGGGGCGCTGCCGTAACCCAACACTACTAACCATGAGCGAGTAATTTCTTGCTTCCTAGGGTTTGTAGGATATGGTAGAATAATGGATGAAATATTTATTAACTTCTTTTGACATTTTAATGTTTATAAACTTTAGCAAAATAAATGTTAACCTTCTTATCGGGCACGCTATCAATTAATGATAGTCATGACCATGATTTGAGATTAGTTAAATACTTGTTTTGTTAAGGGCTTGAGATAAATAGAGATCAATGGAAGGACAAGGGTTAGTAGTGGGAAACTTTAATTCCCTCCAAGAACCATAATCCACACTCATCGCTATCTCTCTAGTTTTAAACTATTAAAAGTTAAAAAGAGTCATTTCTAAATATTCATCCATTAACTACTAATTCTTATAAACCCTACAAGCCATTCTGTTATAAATTTTATATCCATATTAAAATAAAACGAAAACAATCAATCATCTCTCTTATCAAATCATCTAAGGCAAGAAAAGAAGTTCACGTTTCCCTGTGGACGACCCGTACTCATCGCGGCTAGCTATTTATGACACCGTTTTGATTGCGATTATTTACAGCATATATACACACCTTCGCACGATCAATCAGAGAGCCTTCTGTATATTTTTACAGAAGCTTATGCGGTGGTCTCCTCTCTCTAGTTTCAATCTCTTTGTTCCTATTTATAGGAGAAAAGAAAAATCAATCTGTTGGAGAAAATCTCTCATTGAGAGATCATGATTGATTTCATAATCAATCGAAATGATCTTAAAGATCAACCGGTGAATATTATTCACCAGGATTTTAATCCAAGAGCTCTCTGTTTTACAGAGAAGACCATTCTTATTTATTTTACAAGATTAGGAAAATATTTTTCTAAGATATTATTTTATTCTGTCATATGAATATCTTGTTCGTTTAATAAGATTAGGATGATATTTTCCTAACATAGAATTTTATTCTATCATATGAATATCTCGTTTGTTTAACAAGATTAGAAGGATATTTTTCTAACATAGAATTTTATTCTATCATATGGTTTAATTGGTGATATTTTATCATCATTGGATTTTAAATCCAAAGATTCTCTGTTAGAGAAAGATCTTTCCATATTAGAAAGATCAGAGAAAATATTTCTCAAATAGAATTTAATTCTATCACATAGAATTTAATTCTATCTGATGAGAGCATTTTAAATTGGGGCGCTCATGTGTTTTGCACATGAGTATTTCCATATACATATATAGCAGCGGCGCTCACGTGCTTTGCATATGAGCGCTGCTAAAAGATTGCGACAAAGGGAACTCACATGTTTAACACGTGAGGACTATCATAGAATTTAATCCTATCTAAAACCGGTACTCACATGCTTTGCATGTGAGTGCTCTCGTGTTTAACACGTGGGCGCTGTTATAGGATTTAATCTTAACTGCAGCAGGTACTCGCGTGTTTTGCAAGTGAGTGCTTACATGCTTTGCACGTGGGGGGGGGCTATCATCCATTTTATAAAAGGAACAACAAGGTTTGGCCAAAAATTTTGGCGGGAACAAATGCCCCATCTACTTTTCCCACATAAGTATGTATGTGGGTTAAGTAGTACAGAGTTATGCATCTTCATAGAATTGATGGTCTAGGAGACAGGTTTAGGATCCCTGTCGCTTAACACTTTTTCATCTTCATGAGCTGTAAGGGTCTCAAGATGGTTTTTTCTCCCTATGAGTCGAGAGGATCTCACATGTGGATATTCTTCTTGGGAATCGTGGGGATTTCTATGTGTCTTTCACCTTCATGAGTCGTAAGGATCTCATATATGTATTTTCTCTTTACGAGTCGAGAGGACTTGTAAGTGGCTTCTTCACTTCATAGATATGAAACTTTTAGCGAATGTGGCCCGTGAATAGTATACAAGTGTTGATCTTGACCTCATTGTAGGGCAGCGATCGCTTAGGAAACAGGTTTAGATCTGTCGCTTTAGTCTTTTCAACTTTATGAGCCGTGAGGGTCTCACAAAGATGTTTCTCTCTATGAGTCGAGATGATCTCATAGGTGTATTTTCTCCTTAGATGTTGTGATGACTCCTAAGTGTGTTTTCTATTGAGAGTCGTAAGAATCTCACAAGAGTATTTCCCCCCTTATAAGGACTCGTAAGTGGCTTCTCCTCCTCATCGGTATACGACTTTGGAGAATGTGGCCTATGGATAGTATACAAGAGTTAATTTGGACATACTTGTAGGGCAACAATGCTTAGGAAACAGGTTGATATCCATGTCACCTAAGCCTTTTCACCTTTATAAGCTTCGAGGGTCTTATAAAGATGTTTCTTCTTACGAGTCGAGACAAGTCGAGAGGATCTCGCATGTGTAACCTAATGTAAAATGTAGATAACCCCACTCTTTTTTGACAGGAGTCCGTTAGCTTTGTGGTACTAGGTTTAAGTCTATCGTACCGTCGCGTTGGTTGATATATTCCTCGATATGCAGTCCCTTAGGTTGCTGCTCGAGTAGCCCCGTGACTGTTATGTCTCTGATCCCTTCTGAGGCTGGACAAGACGTCTTCAAGCAATCTTCTTAGGTTGGAATATCCATATTACCGTCGGAAGAACAAGCGTTAGGTATTTTCCATGGTGCTTTCTACTTGAGGTTATGCTTAATTTGAAGCCCCGATGAGTCATAACCACACCCTTCTGGGGTAGGATGATCTCCAATGATCTTTAGGCTTTATATGTATTACCATCAAGACCCAAAACTAGGAATATACCATGACTTCATTTTCTGTTTTGATGATGCCGCGCCGATTCTTCACTGAATTCAGGTAGACATCCATATAACCTCTAGGACGTATATATCTCCATCAAGGTCTGGAGCTAGGATTTTTCCGTCACTCCACTTTTATTTGACCGTTGCGTCCGCACCATGCTGGAATGAGAGGCACGTTGAGTTAGTCTCTAGGTTGTATATGTACCGTTAAGATTTGGAGCTAGGATTTTTCCATTTCTCCACTTTTATTTGATCCTTGGGTCCTTGTTGACGCCGTGTCTGCACTGAGAAGGAACATCGAAGCTGATCTCTAGGTTGTAGATGTTCCCATCGAGATCTGGAAGTAGGATTTTACCATCACTCCACTTTTGTTCGACCCTTGGATCTTTGCTAACGTTATGTCTGCACCAAGAATGAACTTCGAGTTGGAGATAGGGTTTTCTATTACTCCATTTTGATTTGACCCTTTGGTCTTTGATGACGTCGCATCTGCATCCTGCAAGATTGAGAAAAATATCGAGTTGATCTCTAGGCTGTAAATGTTGGCATCGAGATCAGGAGCTAGGATTTTTCCATCGCTCCACTTTTATATATTTCACCCTTTGGTCTTTGTTGATGCTCTGTTTACACTGAGAAGGAACGTCAAGCTAGAGCTAGGATTTTACTATTACTCTTTTTTTATTTGGCTCCTTAGAGCTTTGTTGACACCATGTTTGCACTCCGGTGGGGTAAAAGAGATGTCGAATTGGTTTTTAGGCCACATAGATTGTCATCAAGACTTAGAGTTAGGAATATGCCTTTACTCCATCTTTGATTTGACCTTTTGGTCCATGTTGACGTCGCGTTTGCACCTTGCTGAAATGAGAAGTACGTCGAGTTGATCTCTAGGCTGTGGATGTTGCCATTGAGATCTGAAGCTAGGAATATGCCATTGCTCCACTTTTATTTGACCCTGGGGTCCTTGTTGACGTCGCATCTGCACTGAGAAGGAACGTCGAGCTGGAGATAGGATTTTGCTATTACTCCTCTTTTGTTCGACCCTTGGGTCTTTGTTGATGTCGCGTCTACACTAAGAAGGAACGTCAAGCTGATTTCTAGGCTGTAGATGTTGCCATCAAGATCTGGAGTTAGGATTTTTCCGTTACTTCACTTTTATTTGTTTCACCCTTTGGTCTTTGTTGACGCTCTGTTTGCACCGAGAAGGAACGTCGAGCTGGAGCTAGGATTTTGCCTTTACTCCTTTTTTATTTGGCTCCTTAGAGCTTTGTTGACACCATGTCTGTACTTCGGTGGGGTAAGAGAGATGTCGAATTGTTCTTTAGGCCGCATATATTGCCATCAAAGCTTAGAGTTAAGAATATGTCGTCACTCCACTTTTTTTGACCCTTGGGTCGTTGTTGACGTTGCGTCTGCACCTTGCTGGAATGAGAAGGATGTCAAGTTGATCTTTAGGCTTTAGATGTTGTCGTCATGATTGTAAGTGCACGGCGGCGCCCCGGCCGTCAATCCGACGCCGGAATGCGGAAACGAAAACTTTTCTATAAACTAGAACCGGCACCACCACGCACAAAAATTCCGGATCGGGCCATTAACCTAACTCTAGCAAACTAGAATAAGAGTAGAGAAGCTATACCAAGCGATCCGTGTTCTTCGGTCTTCGCCTCCACTCCGATCTCCTCGCGGAATCTCCGGTCGTCGCCTCCTCGTCGAAACAGTCACCACATCGCTGAGTTCTTTTACGGGCTCCCACCTCTGGACCGAGGCAACTCGGGCACGAAGTTGGCGAGCCGACGTGCCCAAGAAATGCTGTAGGCTAGTGCAGAATCACTTTGTCTCAATGGGGTGAAGTTGCCTTTGATGGAGGAATGAAACAATGAACTTTGGAGAGGTGTTAGGAATTTAGCAAGCAAGCCAATATGAGATGAATCAATTTCCTTCACCAAAAAAAAAACCTCTCTCCCTCTCCTCAAAGTGGCCGGCCCCTTATCGAAATGGTGGAGGAAAAAGAATCAAACATGAAGGGAGGTGAGTGTAGGAAAAGCATAAGGGTGACCACATCCAAAAGCGATGATACCAATATCAAATCAATTTCTAATCCTTTCTCATCTCATTTAATGCAAAAGAAATGACGCATGAAAAGAAAAGATGCTATCATAATCTTTCCATATCCAAATAAACCCTCCACAATAGCTAATTTGCAAACTTGCAAATTAGCCCCTCCATCAGAAAAATCCGGCCGTGAAGGAACAAATGAAAACTGGCTGGAACGGAATGCAAACTGGCAACTTCAGAAAACTAATCCCGTAATAAATTACAGGAAAATCCCGCGACTGTATATACATACTCGCATTTGTATTCCCACTGAACATAAATGCAAAGAGACAAAATCTACACTGTCTAATACTAGGATCCGGCTTAAACCAAAGCCCGCTAGTAAAATCCGTCCGATCACGATCCGTGCAATACCGCACGTATCTGATCGAACCCTGCCATATCTCCATACGGCCTCTACAACGTTTCGCCCGAAACTTGAGAAACTGGTCTGTGGGGGACTCTAAAGACTCGTCAATACTTTGGTTGTGGATTTAACCACTAGCACGTCATAGGTATTAGCTAATACGTAACGGGCTACCAGGTATTGACCAAAAAGGAGGTCGATGAGCAAACTCATCATGACACCCTACTGAGCCTGTCAGTGACAATATCCGTACAGTCCGGTCCGTTCGTCTATGAGCATCGCATGGCGGGCCTAGAGGGTTAGTGAAAGTCAGACCCCTAAAAACGGTATAAGTCGTGTCGGAGTGTAGCCCAGAACACCCTGAGATACTAATGGAATACCTACCAGTAAATCTCCTGCCTTGGCCAAGGACTTTCATGTACTGGCTCTCCTAGACACAGCGCGACCTTACCCCCATTACCGGGAGAGACGAACCCCTGCAGATCCGCTCACTGCCTCCATGTGGCTCGGGACTGTACCCAACTAAAACCTGTTTGCACGTCTCCTTTGAGCATGGTAGGGTAGTAATAAAAGCACAGTGGGAAATCACACGAGACAAATGACGATCTCAGGTCGATGAACTAACCTGTACACATGTCACCAGGGAACTGCTATCTGACGTCAGGTATAAGACCAACTAGCATGTTCCCGGCGAGTCCTGTCCAGTGTACTCATAACCCATTGAGCACCTGTATACATCTTAGGTGAACCAACTGACACCAGTGGCTTGTGAGACCGACCACCACCCCTCGTCGGGGTCTCGACTGTATACACTAGTCTACTCTGGAGTATCGATGCCCTGTCTCGAAACTCCCACGACTAGGGACCTTTTAAGGATGTACTTATAGACCCCAGCTCCCACGTATATGATCGCCCTCATACTGCTGGCAGTCAAGCAAGAATCCTAGGGGCTCTATCAACGTGCAATAGTGACCTGTAATGTCACCTAAAGCAGTACACGATGATAAAGATAAACCAGATAGCATACTATCATCTTGAGTAAGACTGTCCTACCAGTATAGGTCCTCCCTCAATCATTACAATCACGTGCCTGTGATCCAATAATTGACTCTGAGGGCACTATCTCCAACAATCTCCCACTTGCACTCAAGGCTAATTATTGCGATGTCGCATACTCACAGCCCGTGTGATACCGAACACCCAACTCCTCTACTAGTCATTCTCACAAAGCTCGTTTGCGAAACTATTGCGTTCGAGGAATAGCCTCAGTGAGTGGATCCGCTGTAATGTTTCTTTCTATGTCTCTCTTTATCTTAATTTCGCGGAGAAACCCATCTCCCGAAATGAGCAATACCTGTCTTAGAATATGTTTGGATGTCTGATGGGACCTAGCTCATAAATGAACTCCAAATCCAAACTTCTTAGACTGTATCGTCAACTAAACTTAATCAGTATCCTGCGCCATCCTTCCCTCAGTATCCACCTGGACCACCTGTCCAAAATACTTCCCCTCGTCAGAGGGAAAACTGTAACTCTGACAGTCACTCTGCCGTCCAGGTCACCTTAGAAGCCTGGAATGATAACTGTCTCCCAAAGGAGGCTGCCGTTATCATTTCCCTAGAACATCAACTTATGTTCTAAAACTTCTTCCGATCGTTTCTCCAGGATTGGATTAATATCAACTTACTGCATCTACTGCAAAAACAACATCTGGTGTGGTACTTGACATCTCATGATCAACTCAATTGCCTAAGCAAGCGATCTGCCGATCATGCACATCCCTCTCCACTTTAGTCTATAAGACACCTTAAGAGAGGGTGACTCCATCACCTGCAGGTACACCACCATGCCAGGAGTCGTCCATTCTAAAAACTATTAGAATGCTGTCTAAGTACCCTGATTGGGAAACCACCCAAATCTAGATCTATAGATCTAGTAACCAGAATGTCTTGATATTATATCCAATTCCCATATGGAGAAACCACTGTGTGACAACCAAAGTATAACCGATCGTAGTATAGGAATATCACTTCCTACTCTGTGTATGTCATCCAGATACCAGGACATCACACCCTACTACCTTCTTAACAGATCCATCCCCTATTCTGATGAAGTCAAACCTATGACTGTCACATCAGAAATAGATGATCTATCTCCGCTTTATCCGCTTTAGTCTATAAATAGACATAAGCCACTTATCCACCAATGCTTCCGCTGCTCTCACTGACTACGACAACCCTCTGGCAGAGTCATATACATGTACACGTCTACAGCTAGTTTAGAGCGATGCTATACTCATCCTCCTGCCGGGTTTCGCAGCCTAGAACAACATCAATGGCAAGTCTGGGTAAACAAGAACCTCCCTGCCATCGTCCTTGAGCATACCGAAGTACCTCTCGGGTGCCTGAGGTTACCCACCTTATCTGCGGAGTGGCCAATGGAATGTCAATCCAGATTGAATCTTTAGGTTCTTATCAAATCTTCAGTAATCGTTTGAAGTTTTGGAATCACTTCCAGTTCTACCATACTCCCACTACTGTTTTCTGAAAAAATCCATTTTTATTAAAACTGTGGCGAGTCAAGAACAATATCACTATTGATCTTCCTGATGGTAGAAAGTCAACCCTCGTCATAGCCTGGGTCAACCCACAAACAGCCATCACAGAAACATGCCTTGAGTTATCCAAAGTCTGGTTTTAAGCATAAGCCAGACAACTCCCCGTACCTTAACATCGTTAAGATATGAACTGTTCTATATCCAATATAGAACCAGAGGCACTGATTTAATTGAACCGGATTCAAATCATGCAGCTGTCTCTAGCGCATGTCAACTAAATGGAAGGAGGCCGATCAACGTTACTCAACTTAAGAATGCTTCCAATTATGAGTAACCTGAAAGAGAAGCAAGTTCTATTACTATCAACTGAATACCATACACAAGTATCTAAATCTTCGATCACCTTGAAGAATCCTGATACTTGCAACACTTGGTTCTCTACTTTACTCTTATACCTATAACTTCTCAAAACTTGGACCTTGTGTTTTTACGAAACACATGTCTAAGAACCAGAGAAGTCACAAGTAAACAGAATATAGTACGAGGACCAACCCTTCTGTCCTAATAGACACTGGACAATATACAATACTTTGTATAAGTCCCTTGAGTCTAATAACTCATTCCCTGTGTGTCGTAGGTTGAAAACTGTACTTATGGTTAAGAAGAATTACACCGTTGTTTAATGCTCCTTACCTAACCATCCACTGATATAGGTAAATGTCATAGACATAATTTCAAAAAGGTATATCTCACTCTATAAGAATAGACGTACAGATATATCAATTTGAAATTGGTGCATAACAACGGATATTCAAAACCAAATATTTGCCGTCCGGCAAACAACCCAGGTGACTTCCTCAAATATCACCAATTACAACGAATCCCGATATAATGAGGATGATCACCTAATTCCCAATAACTTACTCCCACTCATCATCTGAAAAACCATACAGATGTGAGAATCATACCTGGTAAATACATACCCTGGAGCAAGTGTTTAATTGGGAAATCAGTTTTCTTTTAACAGTACACAGTGAAACTGAAACATTGAAATGTTTCGATGGGGTATCCGGTATTCCTAGTAATGCCTCTTCCATTATCCAGATTCACAACTGTAACCGTATAATTCTTTGCCATCTCTCCAAATCCCTTTATATGTCTTTAGTCATTACCTTCTGTACACCCTCTTAGGCTAAATGGTTTTCTTCCTTCCCTACCGTTCGGCACCAGCCTATGGTTTGGAAGAAGACTATCCAATAAGCATAATGGGTGTACTGTCCTAATCCTAGGAGCACTCGCCATGCGAGAGAAGGTGAAGATAAAAGACAACCGAATAAACCTTATTCCTATTTCTCCTGAACCAGAATCCATCCCCGAACTGGAACAAGTTCCTTTTGAGTTCGTATATAACCATACGATGGAGTATCCAAATAAACTGTGGATCTTCGTAGTGATACGGAGTGTCCTGGAAAAATACAAAGGTGAAGTGGGAGTGGTAATGAAATACTTGGTTTGGTCGTGAATAGCAGTCGCAATTTACTTTGCCCTCCTTCTAATCCCTTTATTTGTCTTTACTTAATACCTTTTGTACACCTTAGTTAGGCTAATTGGTTTTCTTCATTCCCTACCGTTCGGCACCAGCCTATGGTTTGGAATAAGAATATCCAATTTGCGTAATTGGTGTACCGTCCTAATCCATGGAGCACTCGCAACCTGAGAGAAGGTAAAAGGAAAAAACAACTGAATAGTCTTATTCGTTTTCTCCAGAACCGGAAACCATCCTCGAATAAATTCCTTCGAGTTCGTATATAACCATACGATGGTTTTGTCCAATGGAAGTGGACGTTCGTAGTAATACGGGGTGTCCTGGAGAAAAGGGTAAAAGTAGGAGTGGCAATGAGGTTTGCAACTCTGACAATCCAAAAGCTAGTCTTATAAGAAGGTTCGGTTAATTTTGGTCGCTGAGTCATAGTCAAAGGTCGGGTCATGGTCGCTGCCAAAGAGAGAGAGAGAAAAGAAACACTCAGCGTGCACTCTAACCTAGATCAGAATAGTTATCACTTTATCTAATCAGGAAACCTCCCACTGTAACGTCAAATTCTCCTCCAAACCTGAAAGAAGAATTAGTCAGGATCACCCGAGGAGTAAACCAACTCATCAGTGGGAATCGGGATCCAACTATCATCGCATGATAACGTAACGGAATCCGCTCATGTTATCACACTCCAGAAGGTATGCGCATATCTGGAAAGTTTCAGTTTCTTTAGAAACTCCCGATGTGATTTTTACCCCATGCTCTTATGACCTTGACGAAGGCCAACATATCATAAGTCACATGTCAGGTTCTACCCGTCATTATCCAGGTAAATTTGAACCCACCCGTACATACCCTTGACGAAGGCCAAAATAGTAGTACGACTGTCCCAAACCAACACATCTATCTATGCTGCAGAAAAGTAACAAATAGCTACCATACACTATGCCTTGACGAAGGCCAACATACATAGCATGAATACTAAGTGCTATCTCTCTGAAATGACGGAGGGCTATGAATGGTTCTTGGCGAAAAACCTTTAACGTAATGAACTTGATATCGTTGAAGGAACTGGATGGCTTTTAAAAATATAGTGGCGAAAACCTTTGCTAAAGAGGTCACTCCCGGTGAAGGGATCTCGGCTCTTTCCCCGTAGAATGAGGTGCAGGATATTCAAACTGAATACTACGATGCAAAGCAAAAGTAATCGGCTATAGTGAAGTTATTGCCCTGACGCAAACTTCTGTCCAAGGGGTCACTCCCGGTGAAGGGATCTCGGCTCTTGCCTCGTTGACTGAGGAGCAGTATATTCCAACTGAATACCACTGTGCAAAACAAAAGTGAACGTCCTTGCAATAACAGCTTTTTGAAAAGTGTTCCAACAACATCAGAATATGTTTGTTTAGCTTGCATTGATCCAAATCAATGCAGTCCCATCAATTGATCACACAAATAGAGAATGAAAATAATGATGTACGTATATGCCATCCGTATTCGCCACTGGTTCCCGTCATCACCCGTTAGGTTACTTAACTAACGACAGAGCAGGGACTGGACTAGCGCGGATGCAAAATATATACAACATCTACTATTATATATATATCAATATACAATATTCGCTCAAGGCATGATAAAATGCAACATCACATAAATGTAATAAGCATCACAGAACAATACAGATATCTGGGATCCCCGGGTTCCATAAAGCCGCTACTGAAACCCGACGTTCCCCTGGTCGTGTGGATAGCCTGTGCAATGAAATCCTAGACCCCTACGGGCGCGGCAAGTTACCCGCCAAAACCTGAAGCGAGGCAGCCCCCTTCAGCAACGTGAATGGATCACCCAGCACTTCACGGAATCCGGTAACTTAGGCACCCCTCCTTGGGTCAACCTTTACCCCCTACGAGTGCGGCGAATAGCACGCCAATTCTAGAGTAAAGCCCCCTCCGTCTCAATGCCATGAGATGCGGACTCGTTGCCCTCTAGAACCCGGCTATCCGTGCACCCCACCTTGGGGTAATCCTAGTAAAGAAAGTAAAATATACAACGGGTACATCGATCTCGACCCGGTCGTGCCCCAAAAGAATAATATACAAACAGGCAGTGACGGCAGTCCACATGTCGGACGCTCGCCCCGCAATATCAAATGTACATAATAAACCAAACTGTACTACCATTACATCCAGGCTATCCCCCCACGACCAATCCGCAACATCACAACACAACACAGAACATCAACGTGAATGTCACGTTCGCAAATCCGTCTAAAAGGGCTATAGCAGTTAGACAGGATTTACCGATCAAATGACATTCACGGGTGCAGATATAATGTAAATACTGTGAACTAACATGTTTAAAATTTTCGATCGACTGAATTTTCCGAAGTGGGCTCCAAGCACAACTGTAGCACTCAAAAACATCTGGGCCCAAAAAGAATATACCTGAAACCTTATTTCCATGTCAGTAAACCACTGTAGAAATTTGGTACGGTTTGGACACAAAACGGCGGCGGTTCCGCGGCCAAAACGTGGTTCTGGCCGCTAAACCGCCGCGCTACAGTAACATCAGCGTACCAAATTTTCACAGAATTCATAAAAAACCCTGTACGTAATTTTCCAATGTACCAAATAATTTTTAGAGCACAGAAAAATTCGACAGAAACTACGACATGGAAACGCGGTTTTTGGAAATTCGTTCGATCGAACTTGTAAACATGTTAGAGCAAGCTAGACTAGGTTAATGGCTTGGCTTTGATACCACTGTAAGTGTACGGCGGCACCCCGGCCGTCAATCCGACGCCGGAATGCGAAAACGAAAACTTTTCTATAAACTAGAACCGGCACCACCGCACACAAAAATACCGGATCAGACCATTAACCTAACTCTAGCAAACTAGAATAAGAGTAGAGAAGCTATACCAAGCGATCCGTGTCCTTCGGTCTTCGCCTCCACTCCGATCTCCTCACGGAATCTCCGGTCGTCGCCTCCTCGTCGAAACGGTCACCACATCGCCGGGTTCTTTTATGGGCTCCCACCTCTGGACCGAGGAAACTCGGGCACGAAGTTGGCGAGCCGACGTGCCCAAGAAATGCTGTAGGCTAGTGTAGAATCACTTTGTCTCAATGGGGTGAAGTTGCCTTTGATGGAGGAATGAAACAATGAACTTTGGAGAGGTGTTAGGAATTTAGCAAGCAAGCCAATATGAGATGAATCAATTTCCTTCACCAAAAAAAAACCTCTCTCCCTCTCCTCAAAGTGGCCGGCCCCTTATCAAAATGGTGGAGGAAAAAGAATCAAACATGAAGGGAGGTGAGTGTAGGAAAAGCATAAGGGTGACCACATCCAAAAGTGATGATAACAATATCAAATCAATTTCTAATCCTTTCTCATCTCATTTAATGCAAAAGAAATGATGCATGAAAAGAAAGATGCTATCATAATCTTTCCATATCCAAATAAACCCTCTACAATAGCTAATTTGCAAACTTGCAAATTAGCCCCTCCATCAGAAAAATTCGGCCGTGAAGGAACAAAGGAAAACTGGCCGGAACGGAATGCAAACTGGCAACTTCAGAAAACTAATCCCGTAATAAATTACAGGAAAATCCCGTGACTGTATATACATACCCGCATTTGTATTCCCACTGAACACAAATGCAAAGAGACAAAATCTACACTGTCTAATACTAGGATCCGGCTTAAACCAAAGCCCGCTAGTAAAATCCGTCCGATCACGATCCGTGCAATACCGCACGTATCTGATCGAACCCTGCCATATCTCCATATGGCCACTTCAGCGTTTCGCCCGAAACTTGAGAAACTGGTCTGTAGGGGACTCTAAAGACTCGTCAATACTTTGGTTGTGGATTTAACCACTAGCACGTCAGAGGTATTAGCCAATACGTAACGGGCTACCAGGTATTGACCAAAAGGGAGGTCGATGAGCGAACTCATCCTGATACCCTACTGAGCCTGTCAGTGACAATCTCCGTACAGTCCGGTCCGTTCGTCTATGAGCATCGCATGGCGGGCCTAGGGGTTGGTGAAAGTCAGACCCCCAAAAGCGGTACAAGTCGTGTCGGAGTGTAGCCCAGAACACCCTGAGATACTACTGGAATAATTACCAGTAAATCTCCTACCTTGGCCAAGGATTTTCATGTACTGGCTCTCCTAGACACAGCGCGACCTCACCCCCAATACCGGGAGAGACGAACCCCTGCAGATCTTCTCACTGCCTCCATGTGGCTCGGGACTGTACCCAATTAAAACCTGTTTGCACGTCTCCTTTGAGCATGGTAGGGTAGTAATCAAAGCACAGTGGGAAATCACACGAGACAAATGACGATCTCAGGTCGATGAACTAACCTGTACACATGTCACCAGGGAACTGCTATCTGACGTTAGGTATAAGACCAACTAGCATGTTCCCGGCGAGTCCTGTCCGGTGTACTCATAACCCAATGAGCACTTGTATACATTTTAGGTGAACCAACTGACACCAGTGGCTTATGAGACCGGCCACCGCCCCTCGTCGGGATCTCGACTGTATACACTAGTCTACTCTGGAGTATCGATGCTCTGTCTCGAAACTCCCACGACTAGGGACCTTTTAAGGATGTGCTTATAGACCCCAGCTCCCACGTATATGATCGCCCTCATACTGCTGGCAGTCAAGCAAGAATCCTAGGGGCTCTATCAACGTGCAATAGTGACCTGTAATGTCACCTAAAGCAGTACACGATGATAAAGATAATCCAGATATCATACTATCATCTTGAGTAAGACTGTCCTACCGGTATAGGTCCTCCCTCAATCATTGCAATCACGTGCCTGTGATCCAATAATTGACTCTGAGGGCACTATCTCTAACAATGATCTGGAGCTAGGAATAGGCCATTGCTCCACTTTTATTTGACCCTTGGGTCCTTGTTGACGTCGCGTCTGCATCCTGCTAGCACGGGAAGCACGTCGGGAGAGTCTTTAGGTTGTAAATATACCGTCAAGACTTAACTCTCCCTTTGATGGAGCCTGTTGGGAAGATACGGTTCCCTTTATTTCGTTTAAGCCTATTGATTGTATACAGGGGTCGGTGTGGACCTACCTGCAGAGTAGAAAAATTTTATTTTATTAATTTTTTAATATTTCCACGACACTCTATCTTTTCAGCTTTTTTATATCGCGAAAGTCACGATTGCCCAATCATTTTGGCTATTTATCGCGGTGCCCAATCATTTCGGCTATGTCATTTTTTATTTTTACTTGCTATTTTTTATTGCGAGTTGCCCAAACATTTCGGCTGTTTCATATGCATATATTTTTTGCTCGCTGATTTTTATTGCGAGTTGCCCCATCATTTTTGCTATTTCATATGCATTTTTTTTGCTCGCTGATTTTGCTGCGAGCCGGGGACTTGGGTCCTGATACTAATTTTGGCATCAATATCGTTATAACTGGAATTGCCATGAGCGAATTATCATTTACCGTGAGAGGACTTGGGTGGTGCCGGAAGTTTTGGTATCACCATCTCTACAACTGAAATATTGACAGGAGCGAATCATCATTTGCCTTTATTGATTTGAATAAAGGTGGCTTAGCAAACATGGTTAAAATCCTGTTGAGTAAGGCTTTTTGACTTTATGAGCCGTAAGAGTTTCATAAAGCAATTTCTCCCTACGAGTCATGAGGATCTCATAGGTGTGTTTTCTCCTTAGGAATCGTGGGGATTCCTAAGTGATATTTTCTTTTTTAAGTCGTAAGGATCATACAAGAGTATTTTCTTCTTATAAGTCGAGAGAACTTACAAGTGTTGTTCACCATATGAGGATATTTGTCGTCATTGGTGGAACTCGGTTGGAACTTATTTTGTTTGTGCCTGTGGATTGTATACAAGAGTTAATATCGAACTACTTGTAGGGCAACTTGGGGAATATGATGGCTTAGGAACAGATTTAGATCCCTGTAAGCTAAGCATTTTGAATCCTATGAGCCGTGAGGTCTCATAGGGGGAATTCTCCTAACGAGTCATGAGGATCTCGTAAGTGTACTTTCTCCTTAAGAATTGTATAGATTCCTAAGTGTATTATTCCTTCATGAGTCGTAAGGATCCCACGCAGGTATTTTCTCCTCTCAAGGTCGAGAGGACCTTACAAGTGCACGTAAATTTTTGTATTTACGAGTATGTGCCCTTTTCGGGTTTTCACAAACTCGCCGCAGTCCTGCGGTTTTTACTCATGGCGCCCTTTCGGGTTTTCATCCATGCCTATTTCGCTAGTTGATATATCGTTTTTTTTGCGAACGGTGAAACTCTTGAAAGTAGCTTCGTCGCAAGTGACCCATCTGTTTGCCGGTGGGACTTGGGGGTAGCTGAACCTTCTGGAGTAGCCGTTGTTCACCGCCGAAAACAGAGACGAACCGCGTAGGTCGTCTTGCCTGAATTTGGGGGCATATACTATTTGGATTTATCCGTCTACCTCTCCGAAGATGCCAAGTTGATTTATAACACCATGTGTTGGAGGTTTGGACGGATGCGGCCGTTGTAGCAGATTTTGTCAGATTCCCCCTCGTTTGCGAGGGGTTTTTGATTGTGGGGACGCTCTTCCCTGCAGGCGCAAGCCTCTGCAGTTAATTACGTTATCGCATCGTGATAACCACTTTCTCCTGCTCCAGAAGTTCACTTCGTGTCGTGTGTGTTTGTTTTATTTTTGGTTGTCAGCGGATTGTATACAGAGACTAATTTATGTTGTCGCCCGTAGGGTGTGGATTAGTCCAAATCCATATTTCTTAGATTTAGGGTTCTGGTTGATTTACGGATCGTTGATCCGTTTTTAGATCAAGATCGACTTAAATGTATACGAGAAATTGGGGGCTCGGTTGGTTTCATTGTTAAGGATACATTAGTCCAATTTAAGACTAAGATCTGCAACAGGGTGTTAGGATCATTTTTGTTTCAGATCCAACAAGAGAGCATTTGGGCTCTGTTGTTTTAGTTTAAGGACATTTCGGTCCCTTATCGCCGTTTGGGAGGCGAAGTTGTAGTTTGAGAACATTTCGGTCTGTAGATCACCATTTTTGAGGTGAGGTTTTAGTTTAAGGACGTTACGGTCCGTTGTCACCATTGGGGAGGCGACATTGTAGTTTAAGAACGTTTCGGTCTGTAGATCACCATTTTTGGGGTGAGGGTTTAATTTAAGAACGTTACCGTCCGTTGTCGCCATTTTGGAAGCGACGCTGTAGTTTGAGGACGTTTCGGTCTGTAGGTCACCATTTTTGAGGTGAGGTTTTAGTTTAAGGACATTACGGTCCGTTGTCGCCATTTTGGAGGCAACGCTGTAGTTTGAGGACTTTTTGGTCTGTACATCACCATTTTTGAGGTGAGGTTTTAGTTTAAGGACATTACGGTCCGCTGTTAGTTTAGGGACATCTCGGTCCATTGTCCATCTTGCACGCACGAAGCAACGATGATATGGGACACATCCAGTTTGGGATGTGGTTTGATTTGAGGTGTACACGTCAGTTTGGGTAGTGCACCAAAGAGCTGTTCGTTGTCGGGACCCGCCACCTCTATGAAGATATTGAAGAATTACAACGACAAGTATCAGAGACATAGAGAGATGTACCTTTGAACCAATTCCTGTATTTGAGGGAGAAGATCATGGTGAATCATCTAAGAATCAATAGCCATTTTGGAGACTAAAATTATCTTGGGAGGTGTGGGATGAACATCATTTTGGATATCATCCGTTAACAAACCATTAGTCATGCTGGGGACTAAGACCAACTTAGGGGAATGATGAGCACAGAGGGGTCTTGACTCTCTTAGTCAGCTTGGACTAGGTCTGGGTCTCTACAATTACCCAACAGTGTTAATGTGCTGAGACATACCATGCTCATGTGCATTTCATGCGGGCACTGAAATAGTGTTAAACACTAAATTTCTGTGGCGCTCACGTGGTGCACGTGAGGTACTCAATTATGGGCACTGTCCATTTATTTCCCTTTTTTAATAAGTGTTGAGCACTCGTTTCTTGTGGTGCTCACGTGTGAAATACGTGGGGCACCCCAAAGTTGGGTTCTCCCTTTTGGCTTTATTACCTCTCCCTTCATGTAAGTGCTAAGCACTTAGTTCCCACAGCGCTCACGTGTAAAATACGTGAGACGTGTCAAATGGGAAATGCCCTTTTATTTTCCCATTTTTTTTACAGAAGTGCTAAGCACTTGATTGAGGGTAGAGTGAAAACACGTGATTGTCTTAGGGAGTGTTCCTTGCTCCCCTTTTAAGCACTCGCGTGGGAAACACGTGATGCAGTCTCAGCCGTTTTCTTTTTGCTCATTAGAAACACTCACGTGGAGAACACGTGAAGTCTAGTTATAGTGTTAAACACTATAACGAATCACCAGGTTATTCTTCTATGGTTCTTAGGAATCAAGTTCTCCTTTTGTTTCTTTGCAAGAATTAAATTCTTCTTACAGGGTTAAGCCCTAGTTTTTTAAAGGAATTAAATTCCCATATGTGTTTTTTTGTAAGAGTTAAACTTTTTGAACTCAGTTCTTTCCCCTAGGCTTTGAATCTGCATGACGGAATCTTCCCGATGAGAATTAAATTCTCAACTTGTGAGGATATCTGCCTCTGCAGATCTCAACCAGAGGAAGAACTAAGTTCTTCGATGAAGGGTTAAACCCTTAGAGATGCAAAGAACAGTCTTTTGTTTTTTCCTTTACCTAGTGTTTCAAGAGAACAAGTTTTTTCTTCTGAGAATTAAATTCTCTCACCGTATATTCTTTAAGTCTCTCTGGGTAGCTCTCCTTCTCTTTTTTTTTAATTTTTCTTCTCCTCCCTTAACTTGAAGTCATGGGTTCTTTATATAGTGGAGAGAAGTTTGTTGATTAGTTTTAGGAAATCTCTCATGGAGAGATCCTAGTTGATTTTGGGGGTTTTACCCACTGTTGGATCTTTGATCCAAGGGTTTCTGTCTTACAGAACATATTTTCTTGTTTTTTAAACAAAATTAGGAAAATATTTTTCCATACAGAATTTATTCTGTAGATTAGTGATTCTTTAATCACCATTGGATTTTTAATCCAACGGTACTCTATTTTACAGAGGGCAATCTTTCTTGTTTAGAAAGATGTGGAAAATATTTTCCAACTCATGGGATCTTTGATCCGCCAACTTTCTGTTTAACAAAACATATCATTTCTCATTTAAAAGGCCCAATAGAATTTAATTCTATACTTAATCACCATTAGATCTTTGATCCAACATTTCATTGTTGAGTAGAATTTAATTCTACGTAGGGAAGTGCCCTCACGTGTTTAACACGTGAGGCTTATTAGCCTAGTAGTAGTTTTAATTGCAGTGCCTATATGCATTGCATATAGGCACTCACGTGTTAAGCACGTGGGGCTGTTTTAGCCTAGCAATTGTTTTAATTGCAGTGCCTATATGTGTTGCATATAGGCACTCACGTGTTAAACACGTGGGGCTCTTTTAGCCTAACAATTGTTTTAATTGCAGTGCCTATATGCGTTGCATATAGGCACTCACGTGTTAAACACGTGGGGCTCTTTTAGCATAGCAATTGTTTTACTTGCAGTGCCTATATGCGTTGCATATAGGCACTCACATGTTAAACACGTGGGGCTCTTTCAGTAGGGATCTTTCCCTCATCCTTTTTTATAAGGGAACAATGCCCCCCAGCGTTGCTCTCACGTGGCTTGCACGTGAGTGCAACGCTATCTACCCTCACAGCCGTTGGATTGCTTAGGGGAATGGGAATATGAATCGCTCCCCATCATGTCTTATAAATGCAGGGGTTTTTGCCTTTGAGAAGACCACTGTTCTTGCATCTTCTTCCCTACTTATTTTCCTTGAGAATTTAATTCTCTTCTTCAGAGCTTAGTTCTCTACCCGCTGAAATCTCAGAGTTAAACTCTGTTAAAACTTTTCTTTGGTAAGGATCATGAACGTAACCCCTTTTTTTGTTTTTTCGTCGTGGATTTTAAATCCGGGGACAGAGTGTTGCTCTTTTCTTGAACTGATTTCTTAAAGATCCAAAGCACACATTTTTTTGTAGATTTTGAAGTCTTGAATCAATGGGGATTGTTAATCCTCCTCTTAGGGTTTTACCCTGTCACCGATCTTTAAAGATCCTTGGAATTTAATTCTATTTCTTTGCCTCCTGGCCATGGGAGTTTTCTGGGATTTAATACCTATATTAAAGGAATTTAATTCCTTATTCACAGAGCTTGGCTTTGAGAGAGACTCAGAGATTTTGGGGAATTTTATTACCTAATGCTCTCGAGTATTTGAGGGTTTTAATGCCCCTAATGCAGATTTGAATCTGTTGTGCTTTTTTAACAGAACACGCTTTAAGAGTTGTTTAAACTTTACTGTTTACTTGATGAGAATCCTTTTTTATTCTTCCAATGATTATTTTGCCTCATCATTGGTGAGCCGTTATTTAGATTTTGTGGGGTCCATTGGTTTTACAGGCAGGGGTCCCATCACATCACGGTTTTCTGTTATTTTATTTTATGTTACCTTATTATTTATTATTATTATTTTTAAATGGTTTTTTATTTTAGAAACGATGGCCTTGCTTCCCGACTTCTTTTACACTCGCTTAGAAGCCGCTTTTCCGCAGTCGCCATCAGACGAGGAGGTTATGGCGATGATCAGGGCGCATGACAGGGACCATACTAGTCTTCTCTTGTGGGGAAAGTGGTACGGTCATATCATCGGGGGCCGCCGTAGTTTTACCTATGAAGAGCTGACAGAACCCATCCGCTCTATATCATTGACAGAATGCCCATGGACTGCTTATGCGGTGGAGGCGACTAACTGGACTCCTGTAGGCCGACTTGAGCCATCAACGACCGGGATACCGAACCAACCCATGGTGGCCATTGATATTCTAGGGCGCCGATTATGTCAGAGTGAAGCTCGACCCTAAGGGCAGGTTTATAAGGTAGGCGTTATCCTCCGCCACCCAGTGGGCTACCTTCCCTGGGCTCGATACATCCTTTCCGTCCAACGCGCACGTTTGCAGAAGGTTGGGTTGTACCAAGCAGTGTACGCTTCGTTATTCTATTATCACGCCCCTCACGTCGGGTAGGTTAAGTCCTTCTTGAATCAGTGGAATCATCCCACCAACATGTTCTTGCTAGGGGATCGAGAGGTCTCAATTTCACTGGAAGAATTTCGCGAGATCTCCGGATTGCCGATCAGGGAAGAGCATTATGAAGAGTTACTGCCTCCTGATGAACATGTGTTTGATACGGTGTCTGTTATGCTTGACGGCCTGTCGACTGAGAATGCCGTACATCATAAGTACCCAAGTCTAATCAAGGCCCTGGGTATCTTTGAAAAGCTGTTCGTGACATCGGAAGGGCAAGGTGTCACCTTTGATGCTTTCATTGCTTGCTTCCTTTGAGAGGACGTCTTATCTAAAAAGGCTGCGAAATTTGCAAAAATTGAAGACCCTTTTGGATTGGGGCTAAGGAAGCTGCCGACCAAGGAGGAAGACCTACCGTATTTTTATATTCCAAACTCATCAACCGTAGCTTTTGATGCAATCGCGGCCCCTGGGATGGACGAAGAAACCTTCTTCATTGGTTTTATCAGTCTTTGGCTATGCTGGTTCACCATGCCGATGCATCGCCGCTTTATGAGAGCCGCCCTTTTTTATCCTTCTCATCGCATAGCTGGAGGAGCACGACTGGCTGTTGGTGTCGTGGGGTTGTCGCATCTATATCACGGGTTAAGCGTTGCGGCTAATACTTAAAACCCGTGTGCGAAGACTATGAATTTCCCTTCCACTACTTCACGTCGTGGATCGAGATGCACATGCTAGGAGTGTTCGTTGCGCACCAACGGCCGGATTTTTATGATTCGTACACCTTCCCGCGGATTATGAGGTTGGTTGATGCCTCCGCTCCCGATCCGACCCAGGTAGGGGCTCCCCGCGTGCTGCTGAACCCGTACTCAAATGAAGGAGGAATGTTGTTCAGCGATCGAGTCCTTTCCGCTCCAGCGGGGCCCGTTCAGCAATTGTTTGATTTATCGAAGGGTAGGGTCTCGGCTTTGAAACCAAAAGAGGTCATCCACCGATACTTGAAGGCTAGGGTATCTGGTGTTCCGCCAGAATAATGCTGTCTTTTTTATGCGATATAATCCGTACCGCTTTGCCCAGCAGTTAGGCTATGACCAGGGCGTCCCTCTCGAGGCATTTTTAGACGAGCCTGCTCTCTCCTCGGAGGTTACTCACGACGTAATTCACCACTCCATGCGGTTAAACACTGGCTCCCGCTTCATGATCCTGGAGCTCGACTATCTTCCGAGATCTGTGGGGTCCTTTAAGGGATGGTATCGCCATAGAGTCGGCCCCGTCATTGCAGAGGAGAGACGGGTGCTTTTCGAGGGTAGAGCTCCCATTCCGGCTCAGGCCACCAATGCCCCATTACGGACGCGGTCAGTGGTTCGCCATCTACTGAGAGATAGCAGTTTGATGCTTATCTCTAAAACCGTAGAAATAGAATCGACCCCTTGTACTGCTGGTATGCCAGCGCGCACTAGAGCCAAAGCAAAGGCTTCTAATGAAGCACCGCCGGTAGTGTCACCAGCGGTGGTGTCACCAAAAGGCGATACCGAAGGTGAAGTTGGGCAGTGTCGTGCCAGAGCACCTAGGGGGAGGAAGCGCTCCTCTGTTAGCGTTAGCACAAGCTCCAAGAGGAGAAAGAAATCGGTCGCCGGCCTACTCGACACTCTGCTTGAATCCGAGCCATTCATTCAGGATGAGATGATATCTATGCAAGAGCCAGACGGCGGTCTTCTCTTTCCTAGTTCGTCTGCCGAGGAGGTCACGCAGTTGGCCGAGGCTTTAAGGCACTCACAAGATGAGTCTGAGAACATGTGCGCCCCGAAAAAGCCCTACCCTCGTTATATTCTATGATGTTGACCCATCCTTACGATGGGTACACATGGGTCCTTTATTAATGGAAGAAGAACGGGCCCTTAAATAGTCCATCTCGGTTGCTTCCGAAGACGAGCTTACACTAAAAACGGGTAGTCATTCATTTATGCTTGAAGCCCAGCGAGTGTATTTAATATGAAAAGAAAAACGGCTCGAAAAATCCATACTTCGGGCTTCCTGGCGTATTGGTATGTGTCTTTCTCGTGTCCTTCTTTTAGCGAGTAATCTGTATTACTTTTATGTCTTCTCATTTTTGCGAAAACTTTGCAGGGACTTCTGCAGCAGAAGCAGGTTTGAGTCCGGATCGAGCCATGGCTGCAAATTCTACGAACATCTTCCGTGACGCACCGAAGGGTGTAGAGAAGATGACTAAAGCTGCCATCCTTGCTGTGGAGCTTCCGGTGGTGGCTGGTGTCCCTTCCGCGTCTATTCCTTTAGCGGAGCTGACCGCATCGACCATAGATCCTATGGACATCCCCAGTGACTTACCGGAAAGTGTAGAGGAGATTGCCGAAGCCGTCATCCCTGCCTTGGAGCTTTTAGTGGCTGCTTTTGTCCCTCTATTGGAGACTACCGCGCCGACTATAGATTTTACAAATATCTCCGGTGATGCACCTGAGGGTGTGGAGGAGACCGCTGAGGCTGCCATCCCTCCAGCTCAGGACGGGCGAAGCATTGAAGGTAATCTCATATACATATATATTTTGTTTAATGACCCTTCTGTCATCTAAACCTTTTCTTTCCTTAAAAATTGCGGGAATCGGCGGCTTCCATTGTTGACCTCTCTCCGAGGAAAACCTTCCAGCGCTTACTTGACATGGCTGCCCCACAAACAATACCCCCACAGAGCATAGTTCTTTCCTCAGGACAAGGTTGATATGCTTTGCCCTTCTGGTTTTATATTTTCATAATGATGCTGATATGCCCTTCATTTTAAACCACAGTTCTGGAGGCTGAAGACGAAGTCGAGATTCTTGACGAACCTGGGGATCTTTCAAACCCGCCTTGCATGTCCATGGGTAAGTGACGTTTTATCCTTGTTATCGTTTTGTTTACTCTATGTTTGAAAACAAAACTGACCGAACCTAAATCTTTACAGCTTTTCCAGCCCTGACCCTATTAGAGTCTCGGATCCCTATGCCACCAGGCCCTTATTCCCGACGTGTGTCTGAAAGGATGGCAAAACAGAGCATTTATTCCTTGGTGGCACTCATCGAAGATCTTCGCGCTGGTAGCTTTGTCGCGGCCGAAGAATTTGTTGCCGAGGCCAACGCTTCATTATCTGTTCTGCCACTTATCATGATGAGGCATTAGTGCGTACTTGGGTTGAGTACTGTCGCAAAGTGGAGGCCTGCCTGCATGGGATTGAATGCATATGCCTTCCTTCCGACATCTTAACTGTAAAAATGAGCCTCCGAGGATGGATCGAACGGTGTGTAGCTAATCTCCAGTCATGCGAGAAGAGGCTCAATCGGAAGTTTTCAGAGAGGGAGTTGGCTTCAAACGCGTTGGGGGAACTTCAGGCTCAGCTTACTGCCAAGACCACCCGTGCGTACGAAATTTGGCGGGTGCTTCAAGAAGCCATTACAGAGGTAGTGGCTCTTGACAAAGCTGTTATTTTTACCCGTGAAATGGTTGAAGCCCATAAGGTCGCTGAGAAGGAGCTTGAGAGTCAGTTTGCTTCATACCGGTCTCAACAGACCCAGGTAGGGACTTGTCTCGCAGCACTGGTGGAGCTTGAAGCCGAAGTCCAGCGGAAGAACGATGAACTGGCTGGCCTATTGAACCGTCCGCCGACTTGCAACATTTTTGTCGCTGTATATTCTCTTCTTTTTGCATAAGAGTATCTTGTATCCATTTTGATTCATGAATAACATGTATTCATTTTGATTCATGAATGAAATGTATCTTGTATTCACTTAAATTCATGAATAAAATACACATTTTATTTCATACCGGCATTTCTCTTTTCTTTGATGTCTTGATTTCGCGTGAAGTAGTTTATATACTAATTTCGGAGTTTGTAGTTTATTCACTCATCCCGGAGTCTCTAGTTTATGAACTCATTTCGGAGTGTGTTTAGTTTACCTCCCTTGGGCTTGTAGGAAAACCTGTCCTAACGTCACAGTTAACCCCTGCTCTTTACAACAGAGGTCCATTAAGGTCTGTGGTACTAGGGTTTTTTGTCCGTCGTACCATCACGTTGGCTGATGCATTCCCCGATATGTAGACTTTACGCTGCCGTTCGAGTAGCCCCGCGACCGTCGTGTCTCTGATACCTTCGGGGGTTGGACAAGACATCTTCAAGTAATCTCCTTAGGTCATATTACCGTCGAGAGAGCAAGCGGTAGGAATTTTTCCATGTCGCTTTTTTACTTGAGGTTAGGCTCGGTTTGGGAGCCCCGATGAATCATAACCACTCTGCGCTGGTGTGGGATGATCTCCGATAGTTTTTCAGGTTTTATTTGAGTTGTCGTCAAGACCCTGAAGCTAGGAATTTGGCCTTCGCTTCCTTTATCGACACTGTGTCTGCTGTAATGAGGCGAATGTCGAGGTGATCTCTAGGTTGTTTGTGAACCATCGAGACTTGGAACTAGGGAATTTGCTATGGCTTCATTTTGTTGACGTCGCGTCTGCATCCTGTTGGAGTGAGAAGAAACGCCGTTGTTGACACTATGAAGAAGCGTCAGAAGCATGCAGTGAATGAGCATCGAGCTAGCTTGGCCATAAGTGCGGGTTCGAGCGAAACACAACCCCCTGATGTTCCCATAGAGGACATTCCTTCTTCCTTGTCAACCGCTCATAGGCAGATCGCGTGTGCAACTCGTGAAGAGGCTGGGTGTTTACTTCAAGGTGAGACAGAGCACAACACTTTATTGAAACCTGGTAGGACCAAGTTTCTTTCCATAGCAGTTTATTGGAATTATAATACGCTTTTCCTTGAATGATACAGCAGGGACAAGTTTAGGTGCCGACGCTGTGGATGAGGTGCCGGCATCTGGGGATTCTGGGGCAGCAGGCCTTCATTTTAAGTCCGAGACTGTTCCAGCTGCCACTTCCTCTCCTTGTGGATCCCTAATATCCTTGGGTGATGCTAGCATGACAACGGCCCTCATTGATTCGGGAGATGAAGGTACATATGTTGAATCCATCTTCCCAATGATGATGGAAGTCGAAGAAGCTGTCATAGCTAGTGACGCTCTAGATACAACTATGGTCTTCGCACCGTCAGGTATCTTCTATTCTATTACTTTCGGATCCTTAATAATGCTAGACACATTCGCTAACATCTCCTTTATTTCTGATATAGGCACGGTAAACCCTGGCGATCTGCTGATTGAAGAACCCCCGTCAGTTGTCACCATGATTGTTGTTGTTCCACCCATCTCTTTTGCGCCTCCACGAGTTTTCTCGAGCTCAGCGACGGAAGGTAAAAATATTTTATTTCCTCTCTTTAGTATTGATATTACTCCTTGGCTTAGTTTCTTAACGTATATGGTTGCAATCTTGCAGGAGTGATTTTAAACCATTTGTGCCAAATGTTAGCCTCGCACTTCACCTTCCAATTAGGATATGTCCCTACTTCTGGCGTTGGTTAATATATATTTTATTTCTTATTTCATCTTTCTTCGAGTAACTCTTTTCTAATAGGCTTTTTCCCGTATCGATCACAGTCTTACGGCTCGAAAGAGAAGACGAGGAAATAGTTGAGCCCTCTATGCTCCCTGATTTGCCGCTCTCAACCATTGGTAGTTTAGATCTTATTTATTTTTTTTATTTTAAGTGGAGATCTGACCCTTCTTTATATGTATCTTATTCCGTAGCAGCTCCATTGGCTTTGGTTCCTTTCGAGTCTCGCATTTCTATGTCCACATGAAGTATACTAAGCGAATTTATCGAAGACCTTAATGTTGAGGCTCTCACTTCTGCTGCGGATTTCGCAGATTGAGTCAACCCCATGCTGGCGACTCTTGTGACTTTCCATAATGAAAATTTCATCCGCATCTGGGTTGACTATTGCAACCAAATCAAGGCTTGCCTCCATGAGATCAAGCGCAAATATTTTACGCCTGAGGCATTATCCTCAAAGGTTCAATTGATCGCGTGGATCGACCAATGTTCCGCTTCCATTCAATATTATGAGCAGAAGCTGGTCCTAAAGCAGAAGGAGCGTGAAACCGCTTTTAGCGAGTCAAGCCAATTACGTGCCCAGGTAAAATCGAATGCTGCGCGGCTCCAAGTTATCTTGGAAAATTTTCAACGATGCATTTATGAAGGAATGGTGCTGAAATGGGACCTTGACTCTACTGAGTGAGGGATGCGAGACTCCGAAGCAGCTACGCAGGAAATTTCCAGGAAGCTTTCTTCGTTCTTGCAATAACGAGTTCAGGATGAAGCAACGCTAGCCGAAATAGTGGAGCATGAAAAGGAGCCGTGGTAAGAGAATGAGCGGGTCGCCGCTTTATTGAAAGCCCCACCCTCTTAGAGGCTAGAATTGTATCTTTCTCTTTTTTTATATATAAATTGCATCTTTTAAACATTTTGATTCATGAATAAAGAATATACATTTTTTGTATTCGCATGCACCTCTTTGTTCCTTAATGTCTTGATTCTGTGCAAAGTAGTTTATGTACTCATTTCGGAATCTCTAGTTTATGTACTCATTTCGGAGTCTCTAGTTTTTTCACTCATTTCGGAGTCTCTAGTTTATGTACTTATTTTGAAGTTTCTAGTTTATGTACCCATTTCAGAGTTTGTAGTTTATTCTCTCATTTCGGAGTTTGTAGTTTATGTACTCATTTCGGAGTTTATAGTTTATGTACTCATTTCGGAGTGTTTTTAGTTTACTTCCCTTGGGTTTACAAGCAAACTTGTCCTAACGTTGTATGTAGATAACCCCTATTCTTTTATAACAGAGGTCCGTTAGGTTTTTAGTACTAGGGTTTTTGTCCGTGGTACCGTTGCGTTGGCTGATGTATTCCTCGATATACAGTTATTAAGACACTGTTCGAGTAGCCCCGTGACTGTCGTGTCTCTGATCCCTTCTGACGCTGGAGAAGACGTCTTCAAGTAATCTTCTTAGGTTATATTATCATTAGAAGAACAAGCATTAGGTATTTGCCATGATGCTTTTTACATGAGGTTAGGCTCAATATGGAGCCCCGATGAGTCATAACCGCACCCTTCTAGGGTGGAATGATCTCCAAAGGTCTTTAGGCTTTGTATATATTACAGTCATGACCCGAGTTAGGAATATGCCGTCACTTCGTTTTTACTTTGACGACATTGCGTCGATTCTTTGCTGAAGTAGGGTAGACATCTGTAGGACCTCCATGCTGTATGTATTACAATTGAAGGTCGGAGCTAGGAATATACCATTGCTCCAATTTCATTTAATAGTTACATCTGCGTCCAGCTGAAATGAGGGGGAACGCCGAGATAGTCTCTAGGTTGTATATGTACCATCAAGACTTAGAGCTAGGATTTTGCCATTACTCCATTTTTGCTTTGACCCTTGGGTCCCCTTTTTTTTATGATGACGTTGCGTCTGCATCCTGCCGGAATGAGAAGGAACATCGGGATAGTCTCTGTTTACCGCTGGAAACCGGGAAGACAAACGTCTTTCTTGAATTTAGGGCAGATGCTATTTGGTTTTATCTGTCTACCTCTCCGAAGATTCCAAGTTAATTTATGGCACCATGTATCGAAGGTTTAAACAGATGTGGCCGTTGTAGCAGACTTCGTCAGATTCCCCCTCATTGTGAGGGTTTTTTTGATTGTGGAATGCTCTTCCCTGCAGGCGCAAGCCCCTGCAGTTAATTACGTTACCGCGTAGCGATAACCACTTTCTCCTGCTCCAGAAGGTCACTTCGTGTCGTGTGTGTTTGTTTTATTTTTGGTTGCCCGTGGATTGTATACGGAGACTAATTTGTGTTGCCGCCTGTAGGGCGTAGATTAGTCCAAATCCGTATTTTCTTAGATTTTGGTTTGGTTTGATTTAAGGATCGTTAACCTCATTTGAGATTAAGATCAACTTAAATATTTGTTAAGAATACGTTAGTCTAATTTTAGACTAAGATCTACTTAACGGGGGTTCGGGGTCATTTTTGATCCAATGAAAAAGCATTGGGCTCTATTGTTTTAGTTTAGGGACATTACGGTCCATTGGGTTTAAGGACATCATAGTCCATGTTTAAGGACATCATAGTCCATATAGTTTTGGGTTTAAGGACATCATAGTCTATGGAGTTTAGTTTAGGGACATTACGGTCCATTGGGTTTAAGGACATCATAGTCCATAGAGTTTAGTTTAGGGATGTTGCGGTCCATAAGTTTAAGTATATCATAGTCCATAGGGTTTATCCATAGTTAGTTTAAGGACATTACGGTCCATGTTTAAGGACAACATAGTCCGTGGTTTAAGGACATCATAGTCCGTAGTTAAGGACATCATAGTCCGTGGTTTAAGGATATCATAGTCCGTAGTAGTTTAAGGACATCATAGTCCATGGATTTTGACTCATCAGTTTGAGGGTGCACTGATTGATTCGAAAAAGTGTGTTTTGTAGTTTAACCGCAATCAATAACGGTGTCGCGTGTAGCTAGACCGAGATGAGTACGGGTCGTCCTCAGGGAAACGGGAACCTTTTATTCTTACTTTAGATGTGTTGAGAAAGAGAGGAGGGATAAAGAATTTTATAGAAAAATTTCTAGATCTACGTTAAACAAGAATGTAAAATATAGATCTAGATTATTTTAAAGATGTAGTTAATATTAATAAGAGGGCTTGTAGGGTTCGTTAGGATTTAGTAGTTATGAACGGTTAATTAAAAATTACCCTTTTTATCCATTAATAGATTTAGAACTAGAACGACGGTGATGCGTGTAGATTAGGGTTTCTGGAGGGAAAAGGAATCCCACTCTTAACCCTTATCTCAACACGGAACTCCGTTCATATCTAGCCTTTACCAAAACAATCATTAATCTAATCTCTAATCGCGGTCGGAACTAGCAAAGAATTGCTAGCGCGCCCGATTAGGATGTTAATGATTCTTTTGATAAAGTTCCTAAACTTTATAGGACTTAAAAAGGGTTTAGTTATTTTCATCGTCCATTAGCCTACCCTAATCCTACGAACCCTAACAAGCGGAGAATTACTCGCGCATGTTGGGAAAAGAAGATGAAAAGAAAGAGAGGGAAAACATAATAAAAAAAACAATTAAATAAAATAACTACCTTTATTAATCGACTTCTTCAAACTACACTTTTAATCCGTAGAAAATGATTACAAAACTTGATTTGCTTCTCGATCTTTCCTAAGGAGGTAGTCGAACAGTCGATGATCAGCCTGGATGCGTGAGCGTCGGGAGCTTCGTGATCTCTTCGGCTTGATAACTTTTCCAAGAGGCTCTCGGTGCCCTTTTATAGTGAAAAGCCAGAATCTTTAGGTAGGAAACTTGGTAAAATTCAGCAGTGATTGATCTCCCAAAATTTTAGCAAAAGATCTCTCTATATTGCCGCGGATCCGCGGCCAACAGGTGGGTTTGGCCGCGGTTCCGCGGCCAATGGTGGGGATCTCTTGATCATTTTTCTTGGGCTTTGTGATTGTGACATGTGGCAATCATAGGCACCTTCAGAATTCAGAAATCTTTTCTCGGTTGCTCCCAGACTTGGTCTCCAAGTTTTGCTTCTTAATTTGGCAAGTTTTCTTCAACAACTTGATTTGTTTGATAAATTCTGCATAACAACTTGGAAAATTCTGCACAATAATCTCAAATAATATTTAGTAGACTTAGTTCTACTAGGATTTGGTCAATAGATTTATTTGCATACATTTTCCTACCAAATACTAATTAAAATATATTAACACATGGAAAATGGTGTTTTTACACGTAAACCCTCATATGTATAATATATTATAATAAAGTCCTTTTTTAATATGAAAATGGTAGGAAAAATGTAATACAAATGTGCAGTTTTATCAACTGAACAAATACCCCCAAACTTATCTTTGATCGTCCCGAGCAAACTAGTTTATTTAAGAGGAGAAAAAGAAAGGAGAAAACTAAGCACACTTTCGTAGGCAGACACGATTGCACTGAGCACGTGCAACAAGCCGTTAAACCTCTAGGTGTCCCTAGTAGGAGGAGTGTTGTCTCCTGAGGGTTTTCAGCGGATTGCACCCACAAAATCCAATAACAAAAGAAAGATGGTGAAATTTACATATAAAGATAAGAACCATAAAAGAAAGGCCTTGAAAAGAAGAGTTTCCAACTATACTAGCTTTTCAGTTGTCATGAGCCCTATCTTAATAGTCATGAAAAAATGTTAGAAATCACATCATCCCTCAATAAAACATCGTCTTTATTCTTCATTCCTACCTTTCATCCAAACATTGATCATATACCCCTACGTGTGTGTAAAGAACATCCCTACACTCGGAGAATTCAATTCAAGCTATCATACTCTTGTCCATCTACCTTAGTACTTTTTAATTTGATGAATATTTAGATTTGCTCACACATTTTCATACGACCGTTAATACTTCTTGAGGTACTAACCGACCGATTACTTATGTGCTTGCTGATTAGGTGATAATATTTTCCTCGTCTTGCACCACCTAAGGCTTAGCAGTGACTCCCAGACCAGTTGGCCTTAGGGCACTAGGTGAAGAGGCACCCTCGCTATATTTTTTTATTGCTGCCTTGGCGATAACAAAACCAGTGTTCATTTTTCTTTTCACCATTTTTATATTTTCTTCTTTTTTTTCCTTCATACTTTGGCTTTTAGACAAGAGTATTTCAAGGTATCCTCTACTATCCCGAGTTTCAAGACGTGTGTAAGTGCATATAGTAGGGTATCAATATTCAAATGTTTGGCTTTCAGAATAGAAACTATTTTTCAGACTTATTTTATCCTCAGATTAATGACTTCCTTCATCTTACTAACCCTTGGGACAACAGCTCATAACTACTTATTACTAGTTCGTTTAAGAAAACTTCTAATTTTCTTGGTTTTCTTAAACTATTCCTATCTTTTGGATGTAATTTTTCACTTTCTACTCTTTTGTTATAATTTTTTTTTTAAATTTTTGAAAATGTTGTGCTTATGCAAAGTATGATGCAAATTGGTGTGTAAATAAGCACAAACCTCCCCCAAACCTGTTTACAGCAGTGTCCTCACTGATGTCATCCGTTAAGCTCAAAAAACCTGTAGACTTGGGAGGAAATTATTAATGGGGGAAAAAATATATGAAAGTGAAAATCCTCCCCCAAACTTATTTTAGGCTCACAATTTTCTAAAAATTATTTTCTTTCAAGAGCCAAAATATACCACCCCTCCCCCAAACTTGAGTTAAACAATTTCAATCTTTTAAAATCACATGAGGGGGTCAAGGTTATTGGTCAATGCCAAGCTTTGCAAAGACCGAAGGTCAACACCAACCATTCAAAAATTTTATCGATGAAGCACCAAGGTTGGTGGAAGAACATGTCACCTATTGACGTGAAGAAGTTGGGAGGTGACAAGAGGTGTAATGGAAAAGGATTGCGTCTCAATTTGGAGAGACGACACAGTGATAGTAATGATGGATTACTCGCATTATCATGATTGTCCAAAAGAGAGGGTGGAGGTCCAATTTCTTCATCTTGGAGTTGATTCATCTCAACACCCGTGTCTTGTAAAAATGCGAGTTCATCAGCGAAAATTTCCTCAAAGCTTTCGTCGATACCCCGAAGAATAATGTCATCAGAAAAAATGGGGTGATCGTCCGACTCTATAAAAAGTTCCTCATCAGTGTTAGATGTTGACCCGGACAACTCGGTAGAAGAGTACATGGTTGGGTCAAACAACAACATATGAAAAGAGTCTGCATCATGAGGTTGATCAAATTCGCTGTTGTCGACATCCATTAATTCGACAGAACACACATGAGCATAGGGTTCGGAGGGTTCACTTCCCAACTTGTAAATGTTAAGCTCAATTGACTTCTTTCCAAAGGATAGGTCATAGATCCGTTTCTACAATTAATTATTGCGTTGGAAGTGGCCAAAAAGGGTCGACCGAGTATCACCGGGATTTGATTGCGTGGATTTGCCACAGGTTGTGTATCTATAACGATAAAGTCCACAGGGAATATGAATTCCCCGACTTTGATTAACACATCCTCTAGCTCACCCCTTAGTTGGGTGATAGATCGATCGGCCATCTGAAGAGTGCAATGCGCCGGCTTTAACTCTCCGATCCCTAATTGCTCATAAACAGAATACGGAAGCAAGTTAACACTAGCACCTAAATCGAGTAGAGCACGATTGATATTTTTACCCCCAATAGAATTTGAAATTGTAGGACTTCCGGGGTCCTTTCGTTTCTTGGGTAGTTGTTGTGTAAAAGCAGTTCTCACATTACTCGCAAGGAAAACTTTTTTAGGTACTTGAACTTTTCTTTTCCTAGTGCACAAGTCCTTTAGGATTTTCGCATATGACGGAACTTGTTGAATAGCATCTAGGAGAGGAATGTTTATGTTAACTGCTTAAAAATTTCCACAATCTTCTCCATTTGTGGACTTGGTCTGTTGCCCCTTAACCTGTTTGGATAAGGTGCTTTATCAATAAGGGTTTGGTCCAACATTGGAGAGGTTTGTGGGGACGGATTCGATCCCAAAACTGGAGTGGGAATCGACTTAGATAGATTTGGTGAAATGGGCGAAGGGTTCGAGCCTTGGGGAAAACGGAGAATAGGCTCGGGTGAAGGTGGGAGACTAGACGAATTAGGAGAAGAAGAAGAAGCTGGGGTATCATTGGTGTCACTATCATCACACTGCTCATCCACTCGGTTATTCAGCTCTTTTCCCGATCTCAACGTGGTAACAGCACTCACATTATAACTTTGTGAGTGGCCAGGATTAGGTATGGGTTGAGATGGGAGTTTCCCTTTCTCTTTCGCACTCATTGCGGCGTTTAACTGTGCGATTTGGTTTTCTATTGATTTAATACTCTCACTATGGGAGGCGGAGTTTTTCGTTAGGGTATCAATAGAAGACCTCATCTCAGCCGAAATTTGCATGGATTGTTTCATGAACATATCCAAAGTTTGTGCAAGTGAGTTGTCAGTACCGGCAACTTGTGGTGTAGAAATGTTGGCCGGATTTTGGAAATTCTGTGACTGAAAGGGGGATTGATTCTGTGGTTGTGGTTGCTGTGGAGGAGGTCTTTGATAATTTCTTTGTTGGTTTTGATTCCAAGCAAAGTTAGGATGATTCCTCCATCCTTGATTGTACGTGGAAGAATAAGGGTTGTTTCTAGGTCGCTGCTGAAAAGCAACATTAGCTTGAAAAGATGCATTCATAGGACATTCTTCCGTTAAGTGTGAAGGTTCCGAACAGCAACCACAGACGGTCTTAGGAAGCGTGACCTGATTTAGGGAGAAAGATGAGAACTTGTTTTCAATAGCGTCGAGTTTCTTTTGTATCGCTGCCATTTCGGCTTTTACTGTGATGGAAACGTCGAGCTGGTGAATACCTCCCTTAGTTGAAGGTGGTCTTATGCTTTCCCACTGCAAAGTGCTTTCAGCAAGGTCTTCCAGATATTTCCATGCTTCACCGTCATCTTTAGACATGAAATTGCATTGACACATTGTTTCAAGCATCTGCTTTGTCGCTGGATTAATGCCCTCATATATAATCCGACATAAATCCCATCTTTGTATTCCGTGATGGGGGCATTGGACAAGCAGATCTTTGAAACGTTCAAAGCACTTCCAAAATGGTTCATTGGGAAGCTAGGTGAACTGGTTGATCTCGCTCCTAATATGGGCAGTCTTATGGTTTGGGTAAAACTTCTTAAGAAATGCTATGACAAATTCATCCCAATTAGTGATAGAGTGTGCGGCAGTATTATAAAGCCATTTTTCTGCCAAGTCGCACAGTGTGAATGGGAGAAGACGTAGGCGCATAGCATCTAAAGTCAATTGTGAAGTACCCATCATTGCGCATACGTTTTCTAATTTGGTGATGAAAACGTACGCGTCTTCCGTCTCAAGCCCGTGAAATTTGGGCAGCAAATTGATGTAGTGGAGTTTAATTTCGAAATTATCCCCGTTAGGTGGTGGAAGAGATAGACAAGTAGGAAGAGGACCACGAATAGGATAGCATCTCTCTTGGAGAGAGATGCGCGGTGGATTCTGCGCACCTTCGGACGGTGGCAGCGTGGTGTTATAATTTGATGGAGTGCCGTCCATCTCGGTCGTTGTGGTATAGTGGTGAGTATTCCCGCCTGTCATGCGGGTGACCCGAGTTCGATCCCCGGCAACGGCGCCATTTGATTGTTTCGAAAAAGTGTGTTTTGTAGTTTAACCGCAATCAATAACGGTGTCGCGTGTAGCTAGACCGAGATGAGTACGGGTCGTCCTCAGGGAAACGTGAAACCTTTTATTCTTACTTTAGATGTGTTGAGAAAGAGAGGAGGGATAAAGAATTTTATAGAAAGATTTCTAGATCTACGTTAAACAAGAATGTAAAATATAGATCTAGATTATTTTAAAGATGTAGTTAATATTAATAAGAGGGCTTGTAGGGTTCGTTAGGATTTAGTAGTTATGAACGGTTAATTAAAAATTACCCTTTTTATCCATTAATAGATTTAGAACTAGAACGACGGTGATGCGTGTAGATTAGGGTTTCTGGAGGGAAAAGGAATCCCACTCTTAACCCTTATCTCGACACGGAACTCCGTTCATATCTAGCCTTTACCAAAACAATCATTAATCTAATCTCTAATCGCGGTCGGAACTAGCAAAGAATTGCTAGCGCGCCCGATTAGGATGTTAATGATTCTTTTGATAAAGTTCCTAAACTTTATAGGACTTAAAAAGGGTTTAGTTATTTTCATCGTCCATTAGCCTACCCTAATCCTACGAACCCTAACAAGCGGAGAATTACTCGCGCATGTTGGGAAAAGAAGATGAAAAGAAAGAGAGGGAAAACATAATAAAAAAAAACAATTAAATAAAATAACTACCTTTATTAATCGACTTCTTCAAACTACACTTTTAATCCGTAGAAAATGATTACAAAACTTGATTTGCTTCTCGATCTTTCCTAAGGAGGTAGTCGAACAGTCGATGATCAGCCTGGATGCGTGAGCGTCGGGAGCTTCGTGATCTCTTCGGCTTGATAACTTTTCCAAGAGGCTCTCGGTGCCCTTTTATAGTGAAAAGCCAGAATTTTTAGGTTGGAAACTTGGTAAAATTCAGCAGTGATTGATCTCCCAAAATTTTAGCAAAAGATCTCTCTATATTGCCGTGGATCCACGGCCAACAGGGGGTTTGGCCGCGGTTCCGCGGCCAATGGTGGGGATCTCTTGATCATTTTTCTTGGGCTTTGTGATTGTGACATGTGGCAATCCTAGGCACCTTCAGAATTCAGAAATCTTTTCTCGGTTGCTCCCAGACTTGGTCTCCAAGTTTTGCTTCTTAATTTGGCAAGTTTTCTTCAACAACTTGATTTGTTTGATAAATTCTGCATAACAACTTGGAAAATTCTGCACAATAATCTCAAATAATATTTAGTAGACTTAGTTCTACTAGGATTTGGACAATAGATTTATTTGCATACATTTTCCTACCAAATACTAATTAAAATATATTAACACATGGAAAATGGTGTTTTTACACGTAAACCCTCATATGTATAATATATTATAATAAAGTCTTTTTTTAATATGAAAATGGTAGGAAAAATGTAATACAAATGTGCAGTTTTATCAACTGAACATGCACCAAGAGTTATTGGTTATTGGGACCCTCCACCTCTCTGAAGACGTTGAAGAATTACAACGACATTTATCAGAGGTGTGGAGAGATGTACCCTTGAACCAATTTTGGTTGGAAGATCTGTAATTGGGTTTGGGGTTAAGACCAATTTGGAAAAACTTGTGAGCACATGGGCTTGGTTGGTCTGAATTAGGGACTTTTGGTCAGCTTGGACTCAGCCCACTCAGTTTTGAATAAAGTTTTGAACACTTATTTGGGCTCGGTCCCTTTTTATGTGAAACAATGCTAAGCATTGTTATGGGCTCTGACCCTATTTCTTTGTTTTTTTTATATAGAGTGTTAAACACTCTTTCTGGCCTTGGGCTTTATGGGCAGAGCGCTTTATATTAGATAGAGCCCACATGGAGGGGTACGTGGGGCGCTTGGCGTGGGGCACCAACCAATGAATGCAGAGCACTCTTTATTTTAGCAGCGCCCATGTGAGGGGAACGTGGAGCGCTTGGCGCTGGATGCCAACCAATGAGTGAAGAGCACTCTTTATTAGCATCGTCCACATGAGGGGTAAGTGGAGTGCTTAGCGCTGGGCGCCAACCAATGAGGACAGAGCACTCTTTATTTTAGCAGCGCTCACGTGAGAGGCACGTGGAGCGCTTGGTGCTGGGCGCCAACCAATGAGTGCAGAGCACTCTTTATTTTAGCAGCACCCACTTGAGGGACACATAGAGCGCTTGGCACTGGGAGCCAACCAATGAGTGCAGAGCACTCTTTATTTTAGCAGCGCCCACGTGAGGGCCACATGGAGCGCTTGGCACTACTTTCTTCTTTATGCATTTTTCTGAAGAGTTCAATTCTTTGTTCTCCCCTGTTCCCCTCCGAACGGAGGCCAAGACATGGACGTCTTGCCTGAAATTCGGGGCAGATTCTAATTGGTGCTATCCGTCTACCTCTCCGAAGATGCCAAGTTAATTTATGACACCATGTATCCAAGGTTTAAACGGATGCGTCCGATGTAGCAGATTTCGTCGGATTCCCCCTCGCTTGAGGGGTTTTTGATTGTGGGGACGCTCTTCCTTGCAGGCGCAAGCCCCTGCAGTTAATTACGCTACCGCATGGCGGTAACAACTTTCTCCTTCTCCAGATGGTCACTTCGTGTCGTGGGTGTTTGTTTTGTGTTTGGTTGCCCGTGGATTGTATACGGAGACTGAGTTATGTCGTCGCCCGTAGGGCGTGGACTAGTCCAAATCCGTATCTTTCTTAGATTTAGGTTTGGGGGTTATGTTTAAGGATACGTTAGTCCCATTTGAAACTAAGATCGACTTAAATGTTTGTTAAGGATACGTTAGTCTAGTTTTAGACTAAGATCAGCTTAACGGGATCGTTTAGATCCGACAAGAGAGCAATTAGGGGAGCCCTATTGTTCCAGTTTAGGGACATAGTGGTCCATTGAAGGTATGGCCGTCGGGACCCGTCACCTCTCTGACGACGCTGAAGGATTACAAAGACATACATCAGAGGAGTTCAGAGATGTACCCTTGAACCGAAGTTGGTTGGGAGACCTGTAGTCCAATTTGGGACTAAAGTCTATTTGAGGGTTTAAGGATACATTAGCCGTATTTGAGGCTAAGATCAACTTAAACGTTTGTTAAGGATACGTTAGTCCAGTTTGAGACTAAGATCAACTTAACGGGATCGTTTAGATCCGACAAAAGAGCGATTATGGAAGCCCTGTTGTTTAGTTTAGTGACGTTGCGGTCAAGGGGTAGTTTAAGGACATTGCGGTCCATTGTTAGTTTTAAGACATTGCAGTCAAGGTTAAGGACGTCGTAGTCCGTGGATTTAAGGACTCCATGTTAGTTATATGTATGCCCTAGAGGCCATTACTGTACATTGGATGTATTTTGTAGTGGATGCTGGGATATATATAGGGAGGACTTTCTTGCTCGACATGATAGTATGCTATCCGGTTGATCTTTACCTTAACGTGTACACAGATTGTCTCTCTATTACATGTTAGTAAAGCCCTTAGGATGTGTACTTGACTATCTGGACTGTGATGCGGATCATACTAGTGGGGACATGGTAGTCTATAAGTACATCCTTCAAGGTCCCTAGTCGTGGGTGTATCGAGACGGGGCATCGATATACCAGAGTAGACTAGCGTATACCTTCTCGACCCATACAGATGGGCGATGGATGATCCCATATCCATTGGTGTTTGACATCGGAGATGATATACGGGTGCTCAGTAGAGACTGGGTACACTGGACGGACTCGCCTAGAACTCCGAGATGGTATTATACCTTACGTCAGATGGCAGTTCTCAGGTGACACTGGTACAGAGTAGTCTGTTGACCCGAGATCGTCATAGAGTCTTGTATGGTTCCCACTGTGCTTTGATTTCCATCTTACCACGTCCAAGAGGGCGTGCAAAACGGTGGTTTTTGGGTACAGTCCCGAGTCACATGGAGGCAATGAGCGATAGGAGGGGATTCGTCTCTCCCGGTATAGGGGGTTGATGTTGCGCTGTTTTCGATTGGCTATAACAGGAAATCCCTGGCCAGGGTTGCTGAGATTTACTGGTAAGTGTTACCAGTAGTTTCTCGAATTGTTATAGACCTCATATCGACACGACTTATCGAGCTATTGGGGTCTGACGTTTACCACCCCTAGGCAAGATATGCGACATATCAGACGACGAGACCGGACTGTACGGTAGTGTTACTGGTTGGATTCACTGGAGTGTGAGCGGGCTTGCTCGTCGATCTTCTGATCGCTCAATACCCGGGTGGCCGTTACGTTTAGCAGACCGCTTGCGGCTTGTGGGTGTTTGATATGATCATCATCTGCTGCCGGCGTATTGACGAGTCTTTAGAGTCCTACACAGAGGTTTCCTGGCTCAAGCGAAACGAAATAGGAGCGCATATGAGATATGTGCGGGACCGAGAATAATGCGTGTATGTGATACCGTATTCTATTCTCGCGATGAATGTATCGATTGGTTGTATGCGATATAACCTAGTTATCGAATCGAAGATTGATTCGATAAGCCGATGCATTGGATACTAGTCGGTTATATGCGATATAACCGGATCGTTAAATCAAGTGTTGATTTAATGATTTAATGTATAATTATATATTTGATATATTACTTTGCATTAACTAGTATTGGTTCACTTTAAATGGATTTTCTCACTTGGATTGTGCACATTGTATATGTGATATACTTTTGTACAATAGTTTGTATCATGTTTGATGATGCAAGATTGCTAGGGTTTGTGTAAAGAATTAAACCTAAATTAAGTAAATGGTTAGGGTTTTATTTATTCATTTATTCATTCATTTATCTATTTATTTTTGGATGAAAAGAATGAGAAAAGAAAACTAATGGTTTCTTTCTTAGAAGCTTCTTCAAGCTTCATGTAACTTTGACCAAAGCAACCATTCTTGTCTTCTTCTCAAACCCTAACCATTCACCTAACTCTAGTTAACTCTCTACACATGACCATAGTTAGATTATGATAAGAATTGATTTTTATATTCTATTCTTATCATAATAATAAACTTATCATAACTTCATCATCTTCTTCTTCTTCTTCTTCAAGATGAAGAACCTTGAGTCCATCAATGGTGATTGATAAAAACAAGTGAGAAATCCAATTCTAAAGTCTACCCACTTCCTATTTCTTCATCCTCTACCTCTTGCCAAGTAGTAGAGTGTGTTTTCTTCACAAGTTTCTTGACTTGGTGAAGTAGGAGCTTGATCTAGCGATGCCTCGACGTAGATCATCTTCGGCATCGTCGTCGATGACCTAGCACGTCCATTCTCCGATGAAGCCGACGCTAGAGCCCGGGGTTCGACTTGGACAGCGAGGAGACTTCATTGCGGAGCTATGGAGGTGGAGGACCAGATCTACAAAGGTTGTATTTCCGTTCCTTTAGTTAATTTGTTAGCTAGTTGCATCTTTCGCCTAGAATTCAAGCCAACGATCCGTAGTCTAGGGTTTCTCGGCACCGTATTTTTTGAAATTGGCATGGTTGATGCCTTGTGAGACCTCTTGAGAGTGCCTAGAATCCCTACAGTGGTATCAGAGCCTAACTAGATACTTAGGCGAAGTCTAGACGAAGTTTGAAGTCCAAACGAACCCGAAACCCTAATACAATAGCCTTCTCTGTACTTTTTTAAAAAAATGGGTTTTTTCCAGATTAAAAATTTGCAGAAAAATCAGCAGGTGATTTTAAGGGTTACTGTGAAATTCGTATTCCTAACTCCATAAAACTGCCGCGGTTCCGCGGCACGAGCCTGGCTCGTGCGGCGGTTCCGCGGCCGTACGGCCACCTTATTTAATATATTTTACACAGTAACTCCTAATTGATAGTTCTGGATTTTCTGGGAATTTTTAATTTTTATTCAAGAGTTGAATTTTCTGGGGTTGTTTTGGGGATTCGTATATTCGATTGGATTATCAAACTTTGTCTATGTGTTTTTCCGGGTAATTTTTGAATATGTTAAAAAAGTTCGACCGGATATAAATACCCACTTTTTCCCCTGCCGGGAAATTTCCAAGTGTTGGATTTTTCCGTAGTTTAACGACGTTCTAAGTAGTGCAAGTAACTCGATGGACCCTCTAGAAGACAACAAACCTTAACTCGATTATGTGACCGTCTTGAACTGCCCTTTGAACCTTCGGGTTTGGGGCAGTACGGCGTGCCACATGTGAGGCGTTGGCTTGACCCTTCTACGGCTGGACCGTTGGTACTGAGGCACGAACTGAATGTTTTTAGACTTGTCTCATGTGTTGATCTGTATCGGGAAAACTTGGGTGTTTGAATGTTCGATCGGAAAGTTTAACATTTTCAATTATCTGGAATGGGATACAATAATTGGAATTCACAATAAGTTATGAGATAACTGAATGAATGTTATAAACATAGCAGTTTAGTCTCACTTGATCGGTTGCCACGGAATTTTGATGTGATCAAAAGTCCGTCGCAATCACGTAGCGTACGCGGATACTCGCCGGGTAAACTTAATAGATAGCCTCACTCCATAGCCCCGACCAAGTGACTGTAGGAGAACCCCGTCGCCGAAAGCATCCGTTCGGGTGCTCCCGGTAGCGGTGTTCCGCCTTGGTGCACTTCGTCGACGGTATCAGAGGTGCGACCGTCTACTGAAGTTTGCGACGAGCATTCGATCAAAATGTCGGGAATCCTGTTGAATTGCCCGACTTGGTATTGAAAAGAGTTTTCGATAATGAGACTAAAATGCGGGGTTTATAATTGTTAGGCATGCGATGTCTAAGTAATTCATTTGGTCAGGCATGCGATGTCTAAAGAGATTGCGGATTCCAACTGTTGTAGTTTTACACTTTCTTTTTTATGACCGTAAGTGTAATATGTGATATCGCCGGTTTCGTTGCTATATGTCAACGACAATTGGGATGCGCATATTTACTTACGTTGATGACATGTGATGTTATGTGTTGCTGTATATGTTATATTGGATCGTCGTGTTCGAATAGCCGGGGGTTTTTATGTGAGATGAGTGTTTTTTCATTTTCATTCATGTAAAAACTTGTATGTAATATTCTTTTTATTGGGGCACTTCCAGGTTGCGGAAGTTGTCACCTTTTGTATATTATTTACTTTTCCGCACTAGTATAGACCCAAGGAGGAGGGCACAAGTAACCGGGTTCTGGAGTCCAGTGGGAGACCAACTCGAGGAGTCGAGCCCGGGTCTCCTAACTCCAGAATTGGTAGGGTTGCTTGCCGCTCTCGTAGGGGTCTAGGGGTGTGGGTTTGGCTATTCATCGCGACCGTGGAATCCGTGTTTTATACTGGCTCGTATTAAAAACACGGACGTCCTAGTATATCCAATATTTCATATGTTTCTTCTGCTGCGATATCTGTGATGTGATCATGTGATGTTCTGTGATAGATACAGTATATAGTATATGTGATATATTATATAGACGTTACTTATGTTTTACACCCGTGCTAGCCCTGCCCCGCTCTGCCGTTAGTTACCTAACCTAACGGTGCATGAGGGGACATCGAGGCGAATGCGGATGGCATAAGTGTACGTCGTATTTATCTGTGATGTTTAGGTACTTAGATGATGGGACTTCATTAATGTGATTAATGAAATAAAAGAAACCTAAGATGTTGTAGAATCGAATTTCAAAATAAAACAGGTAGCTACAGTTCTTGCTTTGCACAGTGGTATATGTGATATATCCTGCACCTTATTCGATGAGGAAAGGACCGAGATCCCTTCACCGGGAGTGACTCCTTTAGCAATAACTGGCAGATGCTACACCCCTCGGTTTGTCTTTTGATTGCTTTTAAGTGTTTTTGCTTTGCACAGCGATATATATGATATATCCCGCACCTCATTCGACGAGGAAAGGACCGACGATCCCTTCACCGGGAGTGACTCCTTTAGCAAAACTAGAAAAGCCTCAAAAGCACTCCATTTTTAAAATCATTTAATTCTACAACGATATCGAGTTCATTATGCAATAGGTTTTCAGAAAAACCTGTCGTAGCCCTCTGTCATTTCAGATAAGTGGTAGTTAGTATTCGTGCTACGTTTGTTGGCCTGCGTCAAGGCGTAGTGTGCGGTAGCTAACTAGTATTTATCTGCTTATGCATATGATGCAGATTGGATTAGGGTAGTCGTGCGACTTTGTTGGCCTGCGTCAAGGGTCGTGCGGGTGGGTTTAATTCAATCAGGAAATGACGGGTTGAACTTGACTAGCGCACTATGGTTTGTTGGCCTGCGTCAAGGTCATAGGACGCTAGGGGCAAAATATTATCGGGAATTTCAAGTGTTGAAATTTGCAATGAGATTGCATACCTTCTATGAGATAGTTGGATCCCGATACCCACTGCGAGTAAGAGTTACTCCGGGGAGAGTTTTGCACATTGCAATTAGCCGATCAAGTAGGTGTCTAGAAAGGTGTCAACGAGGTTACGCCTCTGGGAAAACGAGGTTTACATTAATTAGGTTCGTGCGAAAGCACGGGGGACCTCCCTCAAAGTACCGACACTGGCCTGGCTGAAAGATTGGCGAACTTGTAGTGTGTAATTAATCCCGGCTAGTCTTTCCTTTTAGGGTTTGAAGGAAGATTTGATAAAAAGCAGTGGGAGCCATCCTGATTAGATAAAATAATAACCAATCTATTCTTGCAAGAGCGCACGCTGAGTGTTTTCTTCTCTCTCTCTCCTGGTAGCGACCATGTCACTCCTTAATCAAGATAATAAAACGGATTATTGACCGAACCCGCTTGTTATAGTGAGCTGGGGAACGTTGGTCCCGCTCTAACTTATAATTGTTATAAGACAGAGCAGGAAATTGGGGAATACCAGATTTCCCGTGCCGCCCAAACGAAGAAAGTGCATATGATGCATCATCTTCGGGTGTGTTCATTACAAAGAACTGTTTCTCAATATCCTCCGCATCCTGGGTATTTGATACCGGATCAGGATCCCAGGTATGTAAGATGTTACATAGGGCTACAAAAGGGTAGAAAAACTGAGAACGGGTGATAAGTTTCATGAGGCAGAAAACGGGGCAAGAGTTGCAGCCAAGTCTGTCGGTCACTGTCACCCTGTATTACTGATACATTGATTCTGAACGAATGTTATTAGATACCGAACCTGACATACAAAATCATATCAGTCTCTTTATTAGTAAAGAAATGATAAAATTTTGTATTGTTGGATAATGTTTTGAACATTTCCTATATCAAAAGTTGATCGGTTCAGGCACGTTATCTAAAAGCATTGATGTTCTATATCAAACTACAGTTCTTAGTATACAGAACACACACAAGAGGAAGAGTTCAGAAATGAACGAATCCTTCTTGAGGTATTGTAGACTAGGTCATATCAATGCGACCCGACTAGCTGAGTTACATTTAGATGCATATTTAAATCAGTTTGAATTTACATCTTGTGAAACTCGCCAGTCATATCACAAAGATAAGATGACCATAGCTCCGTTTACTGGAAACAGAGAAAGAGTTAGTGAACTCTTGGGATGATACATGTTGATGTATGTAGGTCCCCTGTCTACACATGCCAAGACCGGTTCTTTGTACTTCATTACATTCTCTGATGATCTCTCAAGATTCAGACATATGTTCCTGTTGAGACACCGGTCTAAACCTTTTGAGATATTCACAGAATATAAGATAGAAGTAGAGAACCAATACGGGTATAAGTATTATGTCCTATGATGAGATCAAGGAGGAGAATACTTGAGCACGGAAATCCTGGTCTATTCTAAAGGAGAATGAGATTCTCTCTCAGCATTACTCCTCTGGATACACCATAGCACGATGGTATGTCGGGGCGGAGCAGATACACCCTATTTGATATGGTGTGCTCTATGATGAGTACTACTGAGTTACCTTTTTCCTTTGGGGGTTATACACTTAAGAAGCTGCATACCTATTGAATTAGGTTCGAATCAAATCTGTGCCTACCACTTCATATGTGATATGGAAAGGGAAGAGCCCATGTCTTAAGCTAGTTAAGATTTGGGGTTGTCCGGCCTATGTCTGAAAAGCAAAATCCGGACAAGCTCGAGGCAAGGTCAGTTATGTAGAACTGGAAGTGTTTCAGCTATACAAACTACAGCAGATGATTTGGTACAACCAAAGGATTCAGTAGATTCCAACGAACCTCAGCCTCTCCGCCGATCTAGTAGGGTTCCTCACCCACCTGAGAGATACTTCTGTTTCTCTATGACAGTGGAAGCGAGGACTGCATCATGAGATGATGACCCAACTAGTTTCGAGCTGGCCATCAGGAGTAAGACTCTGTAAGAATGGCTGGATGCTTAGCGATCTGAGATGGAATCCTTACACCAACAAAGTATGGACTTTAGTTGCTATATCTGAAGGGTTAAATCCCCATCAGGAGCAAGTATATCTTGAGAAGATTACTTGGTGTACATGGAAAAGTTGAGACTTTCAAAGCTAGACTTGTTAAAGGTTTTCGTCATCGACCAGGCGTGGATAATGATGAAACCTTTTCCAGTGCCTATGCTTAAGTCTATCCAGATCCTACTTGCCACGGCTACATACCATGACTACGATATCTGGCGGTTGGGTGCCATGACTCCTTTTCTAAATGATGTTTTAGAAGAGTGTGTCTATAAGTACACAGCCAGAGGGCCTCGTAGACAGTGGGAGCAGCGGAAACGTGTGCAAGATGCTTTATAGGATAAAGCAGGCATCGCGGAGTTGGAACATCTGTTTTGATGGATAAGTCAAGGATGTTGACATCATCAAAATGGTAGATGAACCTTGTATATACAAAAAGGTAGTAGGGAGTATGGTGGTGATCCTCGTAGAGTACGTGGATGGCATACTCTTGATAGGGAAGGAGTTTCCTATGCTATGCTCGGTCAATCTCCGCTTATCACAAGGATTCTCCAGAAAGGATCAAAGTGATACCTCCTCCATCCTGAGCTTTCATCTATAAGATAGATGTTATTTGGGTGTTAGTATACTCACTAGCTGTAGTGATATGGTATCAATTGGACCTGGGGAGAATCACTGGAAGGGTTCCAGGGTGATAAAGACGACTGAATGTCAGTCCCAGGCATTGTCTTTACCCTCAGTAAAGGGACGGTATGTTGGAAGAGTTCCAAGCTAGATACCGTGACATACTAGACGATAAAGGCAGGATACATCGCTACTTAAGATGCTACCAAAGAGGCTGTTTGGATGTATAATGGTTCATGAGATGAACTATGTTCCTACCATTGTGAGACAATAGAGTTGTGGCTTATGCCAAGGAACGCCGGTCCCATCAGTGATCCAGACTTATTCTAAGGCAGTATCACCTGATCATGAAGATGGTTGATCTCCAAGGTGATCGAGGCAAGGAGAGCAGACTCAGAGGATAACACGGCGGACCCACTCACGAAGGCCTATTCCCAGAGAGAGACTTTTATGGGATGGTTGAGTATGAGAAACTTCGACCACTGCTACAGATGGCCCTAGTGCAAGTGGGAGATTGTTAGTTATATGTATGCCCTAGAGGCCATTACTGTACATTGGATGTATTTTGTAGTGGATGCTGGGACATATATAGGGAGGACTTTCTTGCTCGACATGATAGTATGCTATCCGGTTGATCTTTACCTTAACGTGTACACAGATTGTCTCTCTATTACATGTTGGTAAAGCCCTTAGGATGTGTACTTGACTATCTGGACTGTGATGCGGATCATACTAGTGGGGACATGGTAGTCTATAAGTACATCCTTTAAGGTCCCTAGTCGTGGGTGTATCGAGACGGGGCATCGATATACCAGAGTAGACTAGCGTATACCTTCTCGACCCATACAGATGGGCGATGGATGATCCCATATCCATTGGTGTTTGACATCGGAGATGATATACGGGTGCTCAGTAGAGACTGGGTACACTGGACGGACTTGCCGAGAACTCCCAGATGGTATTATACCTTACGTCAGATGGCAGTTCTCAGGTGACACTGGTACAGAGTAGTCTGTTGACCCGAGATCGTCATAGAGTCTTGTGTGGTTCCCACTGTGCTTTGATTTCCATCTTACCACGTCCAAGAGGGCGTGCAAAACGGTGGTTTTTGGGTACAGTCCCGAGTCACATGGAGGCAATGAGCGATAGGAGGGGATTCGTCTCTCCCGGTATAGGGGGCTGATGTTGCGCTGTGTTCGATTGGCTATAACAGGAAATCCCTGGCCAGGGTTGCTGAGATTTACTGGTAAGTGTTACCAGTAGTTTCTCGAATTGTTATAGACCTCATATCGACACGACTTATCGAGCTATTGGGGTCTGACGTTTACCACCCCTAGGCAAGATATGCGACATATCAGACGACGAGACCGGACTGTACGGTAGTGTTACTGGTTGGATTCACTGAAGTGTGAGCGGGCTTGCTCGTCGATCTTCTGATCGCTCAATACCCGGGTGGCCGTTACGTTTAGCAGACCGCTTGCGGCTTGTCGGTGTTTGATATGATCATCATCTGCTGCCGGCGTATTGACGAGTCTTTAGAGTCCTACACAGAGGTTTCCTGGCTCAAGCGAAACGAAATAGGAGCGCATATGAGATATGTGCGGGACCGAGAATAATGCGTGTATGTGATACCGTATTCTATTCTCGCGATGAATGTATCGATTGGTTGTATGCGATATAACCTAGTTATCGAATCGAAGATTGATTCGATAAGCCGATGCATTGGATACTAGTCGGTTATATGCGATATGACCGGATCGTTAAATCAAGTGTTGATTTAATGATTTAATGTATAATTATATATTTGATATATTACTTTGCATTAACTAGTATTGGTTCACTTTAAATGGATTTTCTCACTTGGATTGTGCACATTGTATATGTGATATACTTTTGTACAATAGTTTGTATCATGTTTGATGATGCAAGATTGCTAGGGTTTGTGTAAAGAATTAAACCTAGGTTAAGTAAATGGTTAGGGTTTTATTTATTCATTTATTCATTCATTTATCTATTTATTTTTGGATGAAAAGAATGAGAAAAGAAAACAAATAGTTGCTTTCTTTGAAGCTTCTTCAAGCTTCATGCAACTTTGACCAAAGCAACCATTCTTGTCTTCTTCTCAAACCCTAACCATTCACCTAACTCTAGTTAACTCTCTACACATGACCATAGTTAGATTATGATAAGAATTGATTTTTATATTCTATTCTTATCATAACAATAAACTTATCATAACTTCATCATCTTCTTCTTCTTCTTCAAGATGAAGAACCTTGTGTCCATCAATGGTGATTGATAAAAAAAAGTGAGAAATCCAATTCTAAAGTCTACCCACTTCCTATTTCTTCATCCTCTACCTCTTGCCAAGTAGTAGAGTGTGTTTTCTTCACAAGTTTCTTGACTTGGTGAAGTGGGAGCTTGATCTAGCGATGCCTCGACGTAGATCATCTTCGGCATCGTCGTCGATGACCTAGCCCGTCCATTCTCCGATGAAGCCGACGCTAGAGCCCGGGGTTCGACTTGGACAGCGAGGAGACTTCATTGCGGAGCTATGGAGGTGGAGGACCGGATCTACAAAGGTTGTATTTCCGTTCCTTTAGTTAATTTGTTAGCTAGTTGCATCTTTCGCCTAGAATTCTAGCCAACGATCCGTAGTCTAGGGTTTCTCGGCACCGTATTTTTTGAAATTGGCATGGTTGATGCCTTGTGAGACCTCTTGAGAGTGCCTAGGATCCCTACACTCCATAGTCCGATGTTAGTTTTAAGACATCACGGTCAAGGTTAAGGACGTCATAGTCCGTGGATTTGAGGACCCCATAGTCCAATGTTAGTTTTAAGACATCACGGTTAAGGTTAAGGACCTCATAGTCCGTGGATTTAAGGACTCCACAGTCCGATGTTAGTTTTAAGACATCACGGTCAAGGTTAAGGACCTCATAGTCCATGAGTTTAAGGACCCCACAGTCCGTATCAATGTGTGGTCATCGGGACCCGTCACCTCTTTGAAAATGTTGAGGAATTACAACGCCAAGTATCAAAGGAGTGAAGAGATGTACCCTTAAACCAAGGTAGATTAAGTAATATGTAGTCCGATTTGGATACTAAGATCAATTATTATATTATGAGCCCATTGGTCCAGTTGAATTTGAATTGAGGACTTATGGCCAGCTTGGGCTAAGTCCAATCATGTTTGGGATATTGGCCCTCTGTTGATTCATTAAAGGAGAGGCTTTGCCTCTGGAAACTTAGCCAATTGGGCTAACGCTAGTGTTAAACACTAGAGACCAACAGTGTTGAACACTGGGAAAAGATTGACAAGTTAGTGTTAAACACTAAAAGATAATCAGTGTTGAACACTGGGAAAAGAGTTTTCAAATTAGTCTTAAACACTAAGAAATTCAGTGTTGAACACTGGGAAAAGATTGACAAGTTAGTGTTGAACACTAAGGCAAGAGGGGTCACGTGTTGAACACTGGATACAGAAGTTTCAATTTAGTGTTGAACACTAAGGCAAGAGGGGTCACGTGGTAGCACGTGAGAGCGCCCTTCTTCTCTTTATTTTGTTCTACAGATAAGTGTTTTAACACTTTTAGTTCTGAAAGCCATCACGTGCGGGCACGTGATGGGGCTCATGATCTGGTTTATTAGAATACTCATTAGGGGTCACGTGGTGACACGTGAGGGCGCCCCAGAGTCTCTGGTTATTTTTTTCTTTATGTGCTTCAGGGGTCACGTGGAGCACGTGGGGCGTTGCCTCAAAGCTCTCTTTTATAGATCTTCGTAGGAGTCACGTGGTAACACGTGAGGCGTTCACTTCAGAGTTCTTTTCTGCGGGTCTTTGCAGGGGTCACGTGGTAGCACGTGACTCTGCATGTTTTAAAGATCTGTTTATAGGGTTAAACCCTAAACTTTAGAGGAATTAAATTCCTGTTTTCTTCCGAAGAATTATATTTTTAATAGGGTTAAACCCTAATTTCTTTTCTTAAGGGAATTAAATTCCTGTGAGTTTGAAAGAATTATGTTCTCAATTAGGGTTAAACCCTAGTTCTGTTCATTTTGAAGAAATTAAATTCCCATAACATAGGGTTGAACCCTAACTTTATCTTAAAGGAATTGAATTCCTATCATTTTGTGAGAATTAAATTCCCTGAACTCGGTTCCTCCTCTGTGTTTTAGATCTGTATGGCAGGATCTCAACCCAATAAGAATTAAATTCTTAATTCATAGGGAGATGTGCACTTTGCAGATCCTCCACCAGAGAAAGAACTAAGTTCTTTTCTTTACATAAGAGTTAAACTCTTTTGAGAATTAAATTCTCTTTTTAAGCCTTCCTTTTCTTTTCTTACCTAAGGTTTTCCTTTTGCAGAGAATCAAAGGCTCTCTCTATCTATATATATATATATCAAAAGAAAAAGATCCAAAGGTCTCAAGGTTTCAGAAAAAAGGTCCCTCCTCTTCTTTTCTTGGCTCCTATTTATAGGAGAAGGAAGAGAATCAATCTGCTTAGTAAATCTCTCATTGAGAGATCTGATTTGTATGTTGAGAGATTTGATTTATGTTTGTCATTAATCTGGGCCTTTAGATTGTTAAGTGAATTTTATTCACCGTTGGATTTTAAATCCAAAGATATCCCTTTGTTATTTTGGTTAGATTTAGGGGGAAATCTTTCCAAGTTCAAGATTTTTCCATAAATTGGTGATATTTAATCACCTTTAGATTTTTAATCCAACAGTTCCAAATAATCCTTCTCTATTTTGGAAAGATTTGAATGATCTCTTCTCGGAATTTAATTCTGTTAAAGAATAAGACTTTTAAAGCCGGTCACGTGTGGCCACGTGACCCCTGGTCACGTGTGGCCACGTGACCCCTGGAATGGGCTTATCTTCTTCTGCGCTCTGTTCTCTAGCCGCTTCTCAGCCGTCACGTGCCAACACGTGACCAATGGTCACGTGTGAGCACGTGATGCCTTTTCTGGAGCTTTTTCTTGAATGAGCTTTGTGCTGCTGCTTTAAACGTCACGTGCCAACACGTGACCACTGGTCACGTGTGAGCACGTGATGCCTCTTCTGAGTCCTTTTCTGATTTTTAATCAGGGAACATCCCCTAGATCTTCAATCCACAAGAACAAATTCATCCCTGCGAGAATTAAATTCTCATTTTTGGGAGACTTGTCTCATGGATCTCAGATCTAGGGAAAGAACTATATTCTTTTATAAGGGTTAACCTTTGGGTATGCAGATGAGATACTATTATCTCTATTTACCTTAAAGAAAGTTCTTCTTCTTTCTTCTCTCTGAAAGCTCTTTTTACTTGCTCTTCTTTTTTTAACGTGAAGCTTATGGGGGGTTTCTCTGTACAAGACTAGAAGTATTGGGTCCTTTATATAGGGGAGGCTGATTTGTTGATTCAGTTAAGCAAATCTCTCATTTAGAGATTTCTTAATTGATTTGGGGAATTTATCCACCGTCGGATCTTTGATCTAAGAACTTCTGTTTTACAGAAGACATCTTTCTTGTTTTTAACAAGATTGGGAAAATATTTTCCCGTACAGAACTTATTCTGTATCTTGTTGATTTTTAATCACTATTGGATCTTTGATCCAACGGTGCTCTGATTTACATAGCACAATCTTTCTTGTTTAGAAAGATTTGAGGAGTATTCCCTCAAACAGAATTTAATTCTGTGCACTGATGATTTATCATCTCCGGTTGATCTTTGATCCAAGGGTGGAGAACTTTTAGTTCTGGCGCTGGCGCTCTCGTGCTTTGCACGTGAGGCGCTGCCTCAGAGTTTTTAACTCTGGGCGCTGGCGCTCTCGTGCCATGCACGTGAGGCACCGCCTCAGAGTTTTTAACTCTGGGCGCTGGCGCTCTCGTGCCTTACACGTGAGGCGCTGCCTCAGTTCAAATTTTGAATAGAGCCTTGCTCTCTTATTGGGGGAAAACAAATTCCCCCCACCGTTGCGCTCACGTGGCTCACACGTGAGTGCAGCAGTGGCAACCTTTCCACCGTTGGATCATCTTGGAAGCTAGATCGTCTTCTAGCACCTATAAGTAGGGCATTTGGCCCTTGAGATGATTCCTGTTCATCTTCTTGTTTTCTTGTATCTGAGAATTTAATTCTCCCTTCAGAGCTTAGATCTCTACCCAAGGAAATTCCTTTTAGAGTTAGAACTCTGCCCAAATTTGGTAAGGATCATAATCGAACCCCTTAAATAGAGCTTTGCTCTTATCAGATCATAGATCTAAAAAAATGGATTTTTAGGGTTTCCTAACCCATTAATTAGAACACTGTTCATCTCTATGAAGAACTTTTAGAGTTCATTTTGTAGATCTTAATGATCTTGGAGTTTTTACTCTGCAAAAAACTTTTCTTTTTAGGGTTCTGATGGATTATTCCATCGTTTTCACAGAGCATGGCTCTTAGAAATTTTGGGGAATTTTTATTTCCCTTATAATTAAAGTTGACAGATGTAATTTCTGTTTGCAGAGCACTGCTCTCGAGGGAGTTTAACTCCTTGGCCCAATGAGTTTCTCATTAAATGAGAATCTTTTTAGGATTTCTTCCTTAATAATTGACTGTCTCATCAATGATGAGCCGTCACTTTGATTTTGTGGGTCCCCATTGGTCCCTTTTCCCTGTATTGCAGGATGGTACAAATTTAAAGTAACGGATGTCAGAATTTGTAATGTAGAATTGACATCTAACCCTTCTTTCTTTTCGTGCAGGTACTATATATTTTGACTCTTCTTTCCCATTTGTTCGCCCAGAGAGTGTAAGTCGGCGTTAGACACCCCACGATTTGCGGGGAGGCGGAAAAAGTAAAACAATCATTTTGTTTAAAAGAAACATCGACTAACTTACGGATCTTTGCCAAACCCTAACTAACAATATCATAGGAGGGATTAGCTACTATAAAAGAAGATTATACCTAATGAACCAAGTCCTTCTTCTTCTTATTGACCACCTCCTCGTCGGCCCCCTCTTTGTAATAGAAGATCCACCCGAAAGATACTACTCCAAGCTTTGCCTCTAAGTTGAGGAAACTAGGTTACTCAAAGTGCTAATCAAAGCAACCTAGGAAATATAGAGTGTGATTAGGGATTAATAAGTCTTGCTAACCCTTGATCTCAACACATGAGAGATTAGGGTTAGGGTTTGAAGAGAGTGAGCTTGAGAAGAGAGAAGGTGAGTGTGAGATTGAAATGAAATAATATCTCATTTAGAATATATGAAGCATAATGATTTATTAAATGAATAAATCAAATGATAATATCAACCATGCTTCATTTATTCACTTTGGGTGATTCATTACATGAGTCATTAATCATTAAATGCATCATTAACTCCTTTGTATGAATCACACCATGAGTCATTAAATCATTTAGTGCAAATGCCACCTTAGCCCTCAAGTCATCATCCTTCTAGAAGCTTCTCGACAATTTACGAGAGCGCCCCTCCTATCCGTGAAAACACGGAAAAACTTTAGATTGTATAAATCCAATAATCCGATACTAGAATCTGGCTTAAACCAAAGCCCGCTAGTAAAAACTGTCCGAACATCGTACGTGCGTAAAAACACGTATGCGTCCGAACCCTGTCGTAAAACCATACGACCTCTATATCGTTTCGCCCGAAGTAGGGAAACTATCTATGTGGGACTCTAAAGACTCGACTACTACGCTGGCAGTGGGTTTAACCACAGACCGCAAGCGGCACTAGCTGTACGTAACGGTCCCCAGGTAGATGTCGATAAGATGGGCGATGAGGAAACCCATCCGAACTCCTACTGAGCCTGATGTGACAATCTCCGTACAGTCCGGTCTGTTTGTCTAGGACTATCGCATATCGAGCCTAGGGGGTCGACAAGCGTCAGTCCCCTAAAAGCAGTATAAGTCGTGTCGGAACGAAGCCCATTACACCTTGAGAAACTACTGGAAAACCTACCAGTAAATCTCGCTTGCCCTGGCCAGGGACTTTGCGTAATGGCTCTCCAGACACAGCGCGATATCAACTCCCAATACCGGGAGAGACGAATCCTGTCTAACCTCCACTGTCTCCAAGTGCTTCGTGTTGGATATAGTGCCCTCAAAGTCAATTATTGGATCGCAGGCACGTGATTGCAATGATTGAGGAGGACCTATACCGGTAGGACAATCTTACTCGAGATGATAGTATGCTATCCGGTTTTCCTTTATCAGTCGTGTATAGGTTCAGGTGACTGATCACTATTACACGTTGATAGAGCCCTTAGGATCTTGCTTGACTACCAACAGTATGATGGCGATCATATACGTGAGAGTTGGGTAGTCTATAAGCACATCCTTAATAGTGGTCCCTAGTCGTAGGAGTTTCGAGACAGGGCATCAATACTCCGGAGTAGACTAGTGTATACAGTCGAGACCCCGACGAGGGGCGGTGGCCGGTCTCACAAGCCACTGGTGTCAGTTGGATCACCTAAGATGTATACAGGTACTCATTGGGTTATAAGTACACCGGACAGGACTCGCCGGGAACCTGCTAGTTGGTATTTATACCTAGCGTCAGATAGTAGTTCCCTAGTGACATGTGTACATGTTAGTTCATCGACCTGAGATCGTCATTTGTCTCGTGTGAGTTCCCACTGTGCTTTGATTCCTACCCTACCACGGCTCAAAGGAGTCGTGCAAACAGGTTCTTTTTGGATACAGTCCCGAGCCATATGGAGGCAAGTGAGCGGATCGGCAGGGGATTCGTCTCTCCCGGTATTGGAGGTGAGATCGCGCTGTGTCTAGGAGAGCCATTACACAAACCCTCGGCCGAGGTAGGAGATTTACTGGTAGGTACTCCAGTAGTATCTCAGGGTGTTCTGGGCTACACTCCGACACGACTTATACCGCTATTGGAGGTCTGACGTTACCAGCCCCTAGGCCTGATATGCGATACTCATAGAAGAACAGACCGGAATGTATGTATATTGTCACTGTTAGGCTCAGTAGGGTTCCAGGATGAGTTTTCTCATCGGCTTCCCTTGAGGTCAGTACATGGGCAGCCGTTACGCACAGCTAGTGCCGCCGACGGCTTGTGGTTAGACCCACTGCCAGGGTATCGACGAGTCATTAGAGTCCCCCACAGATATTTTCCCAAGTTCGGGCGAAACGTTGTAGAGGCCGTATGGTTTTATGGCAGGGTTCGGAAAATGCACGTGCGTTTACGCACGTGTCATATTTCGGACGGATAATACTGGTGGGCTTTGGTTTAAGCCGGATCCATGTATTATATTGTGTAGATATAATATCTTTGTCTCAGTTGCATTTGTATTCGGTCGTAATACAAATGCAGGTATGTTTATACTATTACGGGGTTATCCTGAAATTCGTTTCGGGATCGCTTTTGGAAGTTGCCATTTTTCTATAACCCGTCTTAAACATTCGGTTTAATGCGGAATTATCTTTTCTTCTTGAGGGTGAGTCATGAGTGGAAGCTTCTAGATTGGTGACTAGGATTAGTGAGTCATTCATTGCATTAATGGTTTTGATGAGGTGTATTAGTGAGTCACCCTTTTCCATTAATTCCTTTTGTTCTTGCTAAGATCTTTTATGATACATTATTACTTATGGTCACCCCTTTTGCTCCTACACTCACCCCCTCCTCATATATGTGGCCGGCCCCTCATTTGGAAGAGAGAGGGTTGGAAAAATTTGATGATCGATTGATTCATTAGAAAAGATGATAGATTTGGTTCATGGAAATTTGATAGCTCATTTTCTCATCACTTCCAAAAGGCAACTTCATTAACCGTTCATCCATGGTTTTGGATGTAACGAGACAAAGTGTTCTACTTATTCTCTACTTTATCTTGGTCATCTCTTTTAGCAGACTTGATGACCGAGTTGCCTCGGTATAGAGGCGGGAGCCCGTTTAAAGATCCATAGATATGGTGCCACCTCGACGAGGAGCCAAGAGATTGGAGCAGCCGCAACGGAGCGTGGGATAATGGTTAAAGACCGAAGGACTCGGATCGTTCGGTATAGCCTTTCTACCCACTTTGTAGTTTGTTAGTTTAGTGTTAATGGTAGATCCGGGTTATAGTATGCGATAGCGCCAGTTTAAAAGCTTTTGTTCCGCATTTGGCATCTGAAAGACGGCTGGGACGCTACCGTAAACTAACACTTCGGGACTGCACCCAACTACTACCTGTTTGCACGACTCATTTGAGCCGTGGTAGGGTAGCAATCTAAGAACAGTGGGAACACACTCGAGGCGAAGCAGCAGTGTCAAGTCTGTAGACTATGCTGTACTCATGTCACCTGGGAACTGTTAACTGACGACGGGTATAATACCAACCAACAGTTCCCTGCGAGTCCTGTCCGGTGTACCCGTAACCCAACAAGCACCTGTATACTATCTCCAGTACGATGGCTGTGGGACAGACCATCTCCCCAACTGGGATGAGAAGTGTACACACTAGTCTACTCCGGAGTATCGATGCCATGTCTCGATAATCCTACGACTAGGGACCTGAAAAAGGATGTGCTTGTAGACTACCCAGCCCCCACTAGTATGACTGCCATCACAATACTGGTAGTCATGCAAGATCCTAAGGGCTCTATCATACACACATATTAAGATAGATATAAACCAAGTAGCATACTACCATGTTTAGCAAGACTGTTAATATAACTGTGAATATCCCAAGCTTCCATTAAGTAATATACAAGCCAGCATGATACAATAATGGCCCCTAGGACATATACACTAACAGAGAGTGCATACGCCGACGCGCTCGTGGATCGGGAAGTTTTTGCGTTGATTAAAGATCACGACCCAGAGCAGAAGTCTCTTCACTTATGGGGGTTGTGGTACAACCAAATTATTCAGGGTCGGAGCAGTTTCTCATATGCGGTGCTTTCAGAGCCAATTTCCGCCATTCATTATGCTGACTCACCCCAGATGAATTATGCTGTGGAGGAGGTTAACTGGATTACGGATGGACGCCTCCAGCCCTCTATGGGCTCGATACATGTACATCCGCCGATGGTTTTAGATATTCTAGGACGGCGCATATGTCAAGATGAGTCGCACCCTTGGGGACAGGCATACATGATAGGCTTGACTCCTCGCCATTCAGCCGGATACTTGCAGTGGGCTCGATATATCTTGTCGGCCAAAAAGTCACTGCTGTTGAAGCACGGGTTGTACCCTGCTATCTACGCGTCTCATTTCTAGTATCCCGTGCCTCACGTATGGTGGGTCATGGATTTCTTGGAACAATGGAATATCCCGACTCATACCTTTCTTTTATCGGACTGGGAGGTTTTGATTTCCTTGGAGATATTTGCAGAAATTTCGGGCCTCCCCGTCATAGGGGAACATTACGAGGAAATACTTCCCCCTAACGAATACATCTTCGCCACCAAATCAGTGGTGATGGGTCTTACTCCGGAGAATGCTATTCAACATCGATTCCCGAGTCTAATTAAGGTGTTGAACATTTACGAGAGTCTGTTTCTCGAGTCCGGAGGGCACGGAGTCAGCTTCGCAGATTTCATCACCCGCTTTATCGCCTGGAAGCCTTGTCAAAACAAACCACGAAATTCTCCAAGCTTGACGATCCTTTTGGTTTTGGCTTGGACAGTCAGCCGACATCGGAAGCAGATTAAAGGAATTTCTTACTCCCAGATACCCTGGTCGTCCCCTTTTTAGAGCTCGCAGCTTCAGACATCGATGAAGAGGCATTCTTTTTGGGGTTCCTCAGCCTATGGTTAAGCTGGTTTGTGCTCCCAATGCACCCTCACTACATGAGGACATCCGTCTTCTATCCGGCTCACTGAATGGTTTCCGGGACGCGAGTGGCCGTCGAGATCGCTGGGCTGGCTCATGTGTATCATGGCCTCAGCTTAGCGGCAGACACCACTCAGCCGGGGGTACATCCCGTAAATCTCCCACTGCATTATTTCACGTCGTGGATTGAGCTGCATGTGCTCAGCTCTTTTGGAGTCCACAAATGTCCCCGTTTCTATGATAGTTATAATTTCCCTCGAGTTATGTTCCTAGTTGACGCTTCTGCTTTAGATCCATCACAGCGAGAGGCTCGGGGTCTGGTCCTTCGCCCGCGTATGGTCAGGGATAGCATGACCTTCATCGATAAGGTCTTAACTATCAGCAAGGAATCCACTAAAATGGTGCAGCCGCTGCGCAATACCTTCAAAGACGGGTCTCCTACATTGAAGGCTCGGGAGATTCTGCATTTGTATTCAATCAGGCCAGACTTTTTAGTCTTCAGGCAGAACGACTCGGCGTTGTTCATGAGGTACAACCCGCACCGTTTCGCTCAACAGTCGAGCTACGATCAGGTTGTCCCGCTAGAGGCCTTTTTTGCCGAACCGGTTGCTATAGAAGAGGGTATCCGCAACGCGCCGCATCATTTCATGCGGCTAAACACCGGGTCCAACTTTTTTATCAGTGAGCCGAGCTGCGTTCTGAAAGCTTCGAACGCATACGTGACATGGTACCAGCATGCAACGGGTGCTGTTATTAGGGAAGAAAGGCAGTTACTGCTCGATCGCAAGGGTGCGGTCCCCGCCGGTAATCCAGCCGTCCCCTTAAAGAGCCAGACCACTGTTGGTCCTTCCTTAAGAGAAGCTGTTGCGGTAGCGGTTCCGCGCACCTTTCCTGAGAAGCCGCTACCCCGTGTTCCTGTAGAAACGGTAGCTGCCGCGTCCTTGGAGCCTGGCGTGGGTATGGAGATCGGGACTCGTCGCCAAAAAATGCCCGTCAAGTGCAAGCTCGTGTCATTGGCCGCCGGCGTTCGCTCACAGAAAAAGAAGAAGTCGCTCTTTTCTGTTGACGTTGTACTCGGCCAGGAGTCCCATGCTCCCAACAGCGAAGGCTTGTGTGAGTATGGTACTAACGATGGCTTGTTCATCACGCCTGCAGATGATACTGATCTTCAGGCTTCCCTTGTGGCTTCCGAGCGACTGGCTCACGATGAAGCGACACTAATCATTATCGCGAAGTCAGGTATACTTTAATCACATTCTTCCGCGGTTATCTCTTTTTTTTATTATGCTTTTACTGACGCTTTCTTCTTTAACAGGTATATTTGCCAAAGAGGCTCTTGCGGCTTCTCTCAAAATGTTCGAAGAGGAAGAGAGGCTCCGCGCTTCCTTGGGTCTTGGTATAATTCAGTTCATTATGTCGTTATCCCTTTTATTCTTTATTCATGCTCTGACCCTCTCTTTCATCTCGTTGCAGGGACCACCTTGACTCTGGTTATTCCAAGTGCAGTGCTACTCCCGAGTGGTGACGCAACAGGGCTGTTAGAGACGGCTACCGCGGCTACGGTTATCCCTAAGCCACCGCGGGAGGCTTCGCTAAATCAGCCGATGATGGGCGCCGTAACGGTGCCGGAGGCAAAGCTCGATTCAGACGATGACGTCCCCTTGTCGGAAGTCTTGAGGAGGTCAGTTCTCATGGCCCAGACCGAAAGGAAATGCAGGAGGAATGCAGCGAAGGAACGTGATGTCGCCTTGGCTGTAGGTGCAGGCTTAAGTAACATTCCGTCTGTTGATGTTCCTTTGGCGGATGTTCCAGCTGTCCTGTCCACCGTCCATAGACAGGTTGCGCGCGCAGCTTGGGAAGAAACCGAAAAGCTGCTCCAAGGTAACGTAACGCTGAGACTTTTACTAGAACCTAATCTTCGAATTTTGACATATGTATTTTCTGCAGGGCCAAGTCTTGGCGATGGGATGACGGGTGAAACGATGGCGATCACAGAGCCTGAAGTGGCCACTCTCTCTCGGGAGTCTGGGACCGTCCAAACCGCCGCTCTTTCCCCGTGTGGCTCCCTGGTATCGGCGGGCATCGCCAGTGTCACGACGGCCCTTGTCGAATCAGGGGATGAAGCCACGGGAGCAGAAACTATTCCACTGAAGGAGAGCAAAGAAGTCGCTATGCCTGGTGATGCTTCCATCGCGGTTTTGGTTGATGACCCATCAGGTAGGTCTTAGGTCACCGTTCTCTTTTTATTTCTCAATCCCGTTCATCCCCCTCTGATGATATTTTGTTTGTTTTGAGTGTAGGTGCAGTGAACGCTGAGATTTTGCCATCTGAAGCACCTCCGGTCGTCGCCATGACGGTTGTTGTTCCCTCGCCTTCTCCTATGTCCTCTGAAATACTGGAAGGTATTGGTTTGTGATTTATCGGTTTCACTGTGGGTAATATCCTCCTTGTACTGACAGTGTATTGTCACAAGTTTGTAGGAGTCCTTTTTGACCATCTATATCAGGTGTTGAACCCGCATTTCTCCTTCCAGTCGGAGATTACCCTACCTGCTGGTGTCGGTGAGTATAGTATTTAGCCAGTGCTCCTCCTTTTCTTTTACGTGTAAATGTATTGTTTTTAATTTTTCTTCATGTTGATCATAGTGTCGCGGGCCGAAGGAGGAGGCGAAAGAATAGCCGTGGCTCCGACACTCCCCCTCCTGCCGCTTGCCACAGCTGGTATAATAGACTTTATCTACCATGTGATTTCTTTATTTCGTGAGTCAGCATTTAACCGTAATTCATTTTGCAGCAATCGCACTGGCTCCAGCTTCCTTCGAGTCTGGCATTCCTATGCCCGCAGGGCCTTTTGGTAGACGCACATCTTCGCGGGGTGCTGCAAACAGCCGACGAATGTTGAGCGAATCAGTCAAGGATCTTGATGCCGAGGCCCTCACATCCGCTGCAGATTTGGCTGTTGAGGTCAATCCAATACTAGCGACACTCGTGAACTTCCATGACGAAGATATCTCCGGGTCTTGGGTTAATTACTGCAGACAACTCGAGGCTTGTCTGCATGAAATTGAGCTCAAGCATCTCGCTCCTGAGGTTCTGGCTTTGAACTCCCAGCGGGTTGCATGGGTTGAGCAGAGTGTTCCTTTCCTTCGCCATTTTGAATAAGAGGCAACCTTGAGATGGAAGGAACACGAGGCGGCTTCCAGCGAGTCTGTCAATTGCGTGCCCAGGTCGAAGCGAATGTTGCGCAGCTGAAAGCTATTTTTGAAGACCTCCAAATATGTATTTCCGACGGGCTGTTGCTGAGCAGAAGCTTGACTTCGCTGAGCAGGTTACGCAGAGTTGCGAAGCTGTTCAGCAGGAAATTGATGAGAAGCTTTCATCCTGTTTGCAGCAATGGGCTCGAATTGAAGTGGAGTTGGCCGCGGTGGCTGACTATGAAAAGGAGTTGAGAGGAGTGCGCGAGCGGCTTGCGGACTTACTGAAGATGCCTCCTTCTCAATAGCTGTCTTTGTATCGACTGAAAATTTGTAATCTATGAATAACATGCATTCATTCCCATTCATCATTTCATTTTTTATTCTTTTATGTGATGTATCTTATACTCAATTTAATTCATGAATAAAAGGCACATTTTAACTCGTATTATCGCTTTCTTTTCTTGGCATGTTACTTTAGTAAATGTGGCCCATAGATGGTAGACAACGGTCCATCTTGATTTCTTTATAGGGTAGCGATGGCTTAGGAAACAGGTTCAGGTCTGTTGCCTAAGACTTTTTAACTTTATGAGTCGTGAGGGTCTCATAAAGACTTTTCTCCCTACGAGTCGAGAGGATCTTGTAGGTGTAATCTCTCCTTAGGGGTCGTGAGGACTCCTAAGTGTGTTTCCTCTTGAGAGTCGTAAGGATCTCACAAGAGAACTTTCTTTTTACGGTTTGAGAGGTTCGTGGATTGACTTGTTTTCGAGACAGAGCATTGCTCCGGCGGGGAGGTCATTGGTTGACTTATTCCAAGTCGGAGCATTGCTCCGGCGGGGAGGTCATTGGGCGACTTGTTTTCGAGATGGGGCGTTGCTCCGGCGGGGAAGTCATTGGCTGACTTGTTTCCTAGACGGGGTGTTGCTCTGGCGGGGAGGTCATTGGCTGACTTGTTTCCGGGTTGGAGCGTTGTTCCGGCGGGGAGGTCATTGGCTGACTTATTTCCAAGGCAGAGCATTGTTCCGGCGGGGAGGTCATTGGCTGACTTGTTTTCGGGGCGGAGCGTTGTTCCGGCGGCGAGGTCATTGGCTGACTTGTTTCCGGGTCGGAGCGTTGTTCCGGCGGGGAGGTCATTGGCTGACTTGTTTCCGGATCGGAGCGCTGTTCCGGCGGGGAGGTCATTGGCTGACTTGTTTCCGAGATAGAGCGTTGATCCGGCGAGGAGGTCATTGGCTGATTTGTTTCCGCTTTCTGCGGTGTCGGGGTTGACTTGCTCCACTTTCTGTGGTGTCGAGAAGGAATGCCATGTTGATCTTCTGGGATGCAGATGTTGCCGTCGAGATCTGACTCTCCCTTTGACAGAGTCTATTGGGAAATATGGTTCCCTTCTTGTTTATGCCCATGGATTGTATACAGGGGTCAATATGGACTCGCCTGTAGGGCGAAAGTCTCATTCTTTCATTTTTTTTATTTCTTTCGGCGATGCTCTATTATTTCAGCTTTTTATATCGCGAAAGTCGCGATTGCCCAATCATTTCGGCTATTTTTCGCGGTGCCCAATCATTTTGGCTATTTTTCTTTTTACCCGCTGCTTTTTATTGCGAGTTGCCCAATCATTTCGACTATTTTTATATGTATTTTTGGCTCGCTGATTTTGTTGCGAGTATGGACTTGAGATCTGATACCAATCTTAGCATCAACATCGCTGCGACTGGAATATTACCGGGAGTGAATCATCACTTGCCATGAAAGTACTTGGAATTTGTTACCGATTTTAGGCATCAGCATCGCTACAACTGGGATATTGCCAGGAGCGAATCATCATTTGCCTTTGTCGATTTGAACAAAGGTGGCTTAGCAAACATGGTTAGGATCTTGTCAATTAAGGCTTTTGACTTCATGAGCCGTAAGGGTCTCATAAAGGTGTTTCTTCCTACGAGTCATGAGGATCTCGTAGGTGCGTTTTCTCATTAGGAATCGTGAGGATTCTTAAGTGCATGTTCTCTTATAAGTCGTAAGGATCTTACAAGAGTGTTTTCTCCTTATAAGTCGAGAGGACTTACAAGTGTCGTTCACCACATGAGGACATTTCGCGCCATCGGTGGAACTTGGTGGGGGAGACGTTTATTTGTGCCCGTGGATTGTATACAAGGGTCAATATTGAACCGTTTGTAGGGCAGCATGGGGGATGTGATGGCTTAAGAACATGTTCAAATCCCTGTAGCTTAAGGCTTTTGAATCATATGAGTCATGAGGGTCTCATAAGGGAATTCTCCTTACGAGTCGTGAGGACCCTGCAAGTGCACAGGAAATTTTTTACAAGTCTGCGCCCTTTCGGATTTTCACAAACTCGCCGGTAGCCCTGCCGTTTTTACTCACGGAGCCGTTTCGTGTTTTCATCCGTGCCCATTTCGCTTATGGACATACCTTTTTTTTGCTTCCGCATTAACCTAAGGATGCTGCAGTTCGTAGTAGTTTTAAGGACGTTTCAGTCCGTAGCTAGTTTAAGGACATTGCGGTCCATTGTTAGTTTAGGGACGTTTCGGTCCGCAGCTTGTTTATGGACATTGTGGTCCATTGTTAGTTTAGGGACGTTTCGGTCCACAGCTAGTTTAAGGACATTATAGTCCATAATTAGTTTAGGGACGTTTCGGTCCGCAACTAGTTTAAGGACATTACGGTCCATAGTTAGTTTAGGGACATTTCGGTCCGCAGCTAGTTTAAAGACATTACGGTCCATAGTTAGTTTAGGGACGTTTCGGTCCGCAGCTAGTTTATAGACATTACGGTCCATAATTAGTTTAGGGACGTTTCGGTCCATAAGAGTTTTGAGGCGAGATTTCGCCGGATATTACTGATAGAGTTTGGACTCAGGAAGATAGCGAGCGGACATAGGCGTTGTCATCTATCATTGACCTGGGCCGTGACTCGTCAGGCGTAGTATTTTCTTAGGAATAAGCCATTTATTGGCCGGAAGGGTCTTTCGCCATGCATATCCAAGAGCAAGTAAGCCCCACCTTAGTACACCTTGTCTATGATGTATGGGCCCTCATAATTTGGTTTGAATTTCCCCCATATGGCACGATTGGGGATCATAGGTCTTTTGACAACTAACATGAGTTCTCCTAGGCGGAATGTTCTCAGCCTAGTTAATCTTTCGTATGAGCGCGTCATCTTTGCTTTGTAAGCCTCCAAGTTTTGTCGGGCCATGAGACGAGTTTCCTCGAAGACTTCGAGCTCCTCAAGCCGAAGATGAGCATTCTCTTCATCTGTTAGCTCGTAGAGAGGGTAGCTCTATCTCGAGGGGGAGTACCGGTTCTGTGCCGAATACCAACGCGAATGGCGTTGTATTTGTGGCCATTTTGAACATGATCCGATAAGCCCACAGAGCTTCATGCAGTCTCTCGTGCCAGTCCTTTTTACTTTTGGACACCGTCTTCTTTAGGATCTTTGTCAAGGTTTTGTTGAAAGCCTTAACTAGACCGTTAGCTCGGGGATTATGGACCGAAGAGTATCTCAAGTCTATATTATGCTGCTGTGCAAAGCGGCTGATTCTGTGACTTCTGTAGGCCGGCCCGTTATCGGAGATAATCCGTCATGGAGTGCTAAACCGATAGATGACGTGTGTCTTGAAGAAGTGGAGAATATTCTCCATCTTCACTTCACTTAGCGGTATGGCTTCTGCCCACTTAGAGAAGTAATCAGTTGTCGCTAATATGAACCGATGTCCTCTGGATGACACTGGTTCGATAGTCCCAATTATGTCGGTTCCCCACATTTCGAATGGCCAGCTAGCCACTGTTTGGTGTAGTGGATTTGGATGCTGATGGATGAAGTATCCATGAATTTGGTATGAGTGGCATGCTTCGCATGTTCGAGGCTGTCCTGAATCATCGTGGGCCAATAGTAGCCCATCCTTCTGATCTTCAGCTTCATCTTCCGTCCGGCTTGATGAGAACCGCAGAGTCTGTCATAAGTTTCTTGGACGACTCTCCTTGCTTCTTCCGGCCCCAGGCATCTCAGCCATAGAGAGTCGAACGATCTTTTATATAGAGTATCATTGACGAAGGCGAAAGAAAGAGCTCGTTTCATGAGCTGATGTCTTGAGGATGCATTTTCAGGTGTTCGACGAGATTTGAAGTAGTCTATAAAGACTTCTCTCCAATCCTTAGCTCTTTCTTAGTCTTCTATTTGTAGGGCTGTTTGCGTGGTCGCTTCCTTTTCTTCAGACAACTCCAGAGACATTTCTGCTGGTGCAAGAACCCGACGGTTTTGTACAATGATCCTCACGTCATCGAGGTTTTCGTCAGCCGGTTCTTTAGCGAGTTTGGCTAATGCGTCCGCTTTGCTATTTTATATACGCGGTATGCTTTCCAGGGTGTTAGAGGGAATTTGAGTTAGTAACTGTTGCACTCTTTTGCCATACTTCACCAACTCTGCTTCGCACGTTTGATAGTCACCGTTTACTTCGCTAACGACCAGTTGGGAGTCTCCGTATATGAGAAGGTTTTCGATTCCCATGTCGACAGCGATCTCAAGACCTGCTATCAAAGCCTTATATTCTGCTTCATTGTTTGTCCTCGGCTCTGTTAGGGAAAAGGCAAAGCGCATTATTCCTCCTTGCGGAGTCATGAAGATAAGGCCTACCCCAAATTTGATTATAGGGGTGTTGTGTTGTCACTTCTTCATGGAAGATGCTCCGTCGAAATAGAGTTCCCATCAGGTATCACTCCCTCCTTTCTCCCCATTGATCATGTCAAACGCATGCTCGTCTGGCAGTTCGCAATTTAAAGGTGAGTCGCCAGGTATTGGATGTTCAGCGAGGAAGTCGGTGATGGCTTGGCCTTTCACTGCCTTGAGGGGTCGATAGATTATCGAAAACTCCATCAAGAGGAGGGCCCATTTAGCGAGTCGTCCTGTTAGTATAGCTCTTGACATCAAATATTTGAGAGGGTTTACTTTTGATATGAGATGGACCTCATGCGCCAAAGCATAATGCCGAAGCTTCGTTATCGCGAAGATTAACGCCAGGCAATGTTTTTCGATAGGGGAGTAGTTGTTTTCTGCCCGCAGGATAACTCGACTCAAATAGTAGAGGGCTCTCTCCTTCCCTTGACCGTTCTCCTGTGCCCATAGTGCGCCTAAAGAGCATTCAAAGTTCGTTGTGTACAGGATGAGGGGCTTTCCCTTGACTGGAGCGGTCAGTACCGGCGGATTTTGCAGGTATTGCTTGATTTCGTCCAGTGCATTCTGGCATTTACGATCCCAAACGAACGAGGTTCCCTTCTTCATTAGGTGACTGTAGGGACGACATTTTCCTGAGAGGTTGGCTATGAACCGTCGGATATACGCGAACTTCCCTTGTAGAGACCGTAATTGTTTTAAAGTTCTTGGAGTGGGCATTTCCATAATCGCCTTGATCTTTGATGGATCTATTTTGATGCCCCGGTGTCGTATGATGAATCCTAGAAATTTTCCTGAGGAAACTCCGAATGCGCATTTCAGAGGGTTCATCTTCAGGTTATACTTCCGAAGACGCTGGAATGCAATTTTCAAATGCTCCCAGTGTTCTTCATATGATTTGCTTTTCACCACGAGGTCGTCGATATAACATTCGACAATCTCGTGTACGAGGTCATCGAAGATCTTTGTCATGGCCCTCTGGTAGGTGGCGCCAGCGTTCTTCAGACCGAATGGCGTCACTTTATAGCAGAATATGCCCACTGGAGTCCGGAAAGCAGTGTGTTTTTGGTCTTCGGGATGCATCTTTATTTGATTGTACCCCTATGATCCGTCCAACAAGGAGATGACTTCGTGAGTGAACGTATTATCTATCATCAACTCGGTAACCGGTATAGGAAAATCATCCTTCGGACAGGCTTTATTGAGGTCCCGAAAGTCCACGCAGATGCACACTGTCCCATTTTTCTTCATCACTGGGACAATGTTGGCAATCCAGTCAGAGTATTGAACTTCTTGGATGAAGCCGGAGTTGATTAGCTTCTTGACTTCGGCATTGATACTCATTTCAAGTTCGAGCCGCATTCTTCTTGGTGCTTGTTTGACTGGCTTGTCGTCCGGAGATATCGCCAATTTATGCACAGCTATTTCCGGATCTAGCCCCGACATCTCGGAATAGTTCCATGCAAAGCAGTATTTATACTACATGAGCATGTATTTTAGCGTAGCCACCTGTTCTTTAGACAGTAGCTCGCTGACGAACGTAGGCCGCGGGTCATTTGTCGTCCCCAAGTCGATTTTCCTTAGGTTATCCGCAGTAGTGTGTATTCCATCTTCCAACCTTTTTGGCGCTGGTGGAAATTCTGAGATCACCTCGTCTTCATCCTCATTTTCGAAGCACTAGGAGAGGTCGTCCATATTCTCGCACTATCCTTCCGATAGCGTTGTCACGTGACAGGTACAAGATCGTTTCCAAGACGATGTTGATCCGGTTCTACTCTTGCTATATACGTTGCTTTTGGCACATGCTTTGTGGTGGGGCTACCCTCCAACTGTTGGATAGAGCGAATCTGCCGAGTTGATATTGGTCTTCGACCCGGTTTTTGAAGGTGAAGCAGTCTTCAAGAGGATGTCCTATCGCTCGGTGATAGGAGCAATAATCCGGGTGATGAACCTCGTTTGCTTGATCGGGGTTCCGAGACTCTGGGAGTGTCATCATCTGATATTTTATAACAAGGTCAAAGATTCTCCTTGTCTTGTCTCAAGGGAAAGAATATGCTCGACCCATATTTTTCATAAGAGATGGATTCCGGCTGACCTTTTCTCGATCGCGTGGCCTTTTGGATCCATTTTGCTGCTGTCGCCTTTTGGATCCATTTTGCTGCTGTCGAAAGTTTTTTTCGTTCTTTAACTTGTTTTTGCCTCCGCGTCGGGCCTTTTTCTTGTCTTGGGAGTGCATGGCGGGCTGACGATGAAGGGCATTGTCATCCTCCGTAGCCAACTGAAGGAGGCGTTGCGTCTTGGTTTTCTCGTAAATGGTCATTTCGCGGTTGTGGTCATCCCGAGCCTTTTGACTCGCTTCCCTTACTAGCTTGTCCATTTGTTCTTCAAACGATGGACTTGGCATTTTTATAGCAGGACCTTATTCTAATTCAACGTCAGCGTCTTTTAAAAGAGCATCCTCTTCTTCATCGAGGTCATTTATGACATGGTAACCATGGAATTGCTTCCGTTTCTTGGATTGGACATATCCAAGCCCAATTGTTTTTATTTTTCTGTTGGGAAATTTTCGCTGAGTTCCGGGGACGTTCCAAATCCTGTTGTAGAACCGAGCTTGTCGAGCAGTTTGTTTGAAAGGTACGCCTTGGCATCTTAATAACCTTTTCAATCCTCCTGCGCAGTATCTGGGCAGACGGATTGGTTGGAGCCTGTCGAGCACGAAATCGGCACCATGCCAGACTTCTCTTGCGACTTTAGTCTCCGTGGATCGATAGAACAGGATCACATTTTCACCTTTTCGCCTGGGCGGGTCATAGAATGTCTGCAGCTCTTGTACACTATAAGTCTTAAGCGCATCAAGCTCTCTGTAGTGCTGCCGTGGAACAATGGCGATTTGCAAACTCTGATCATCTCCAGTGAGGGCCTGCATTGATGGACGGATCGAGAACACTGCGTTGGCCTCGTCCTCAGAGTCACTGCCAAAGACCAGAATAGGAGTAGAGGGTCCTTGTTTGTTGCATTGGGACGGCCCCGAATAGACTATCTCTTCTTCTTCCTCGGTATCGCTCCCGAAGACCGGGATAGTGGCAATAACTTTTTGTTTATTCACCGGTTTATGACATCTTTCCGTGTCTTCGAAGTCTGGTAGGAAATACTTTGCATCTTCATACTTTCGGACTTCATTTACAGAGAATGGGTTTAGTTCCCCCGTCACGGTATACTCGAGACCATCTTTGAAATACGTCATACACTGATGTTGTGTAGAAGGGATGATATTGTACTCAGGTAACCAAGGCCTGTCGAACAAAGCGTTGTAGCAGGTCTTGGCATTAATGACATGAAATTTGATGTCAGTGACGAGCAGCCCGAAGCGTAACGTCAGTATTACAAACCCGAGCGTCCGTGATGACTGGGAGTCGAACCCGGAGATGGTGATTTTATCCCGAGCGAGGTGCTTAACACTCATGTAGATTTCTTTTGGCACCCTCACATTTAAGAGGTTGACAGAGGACCCGTTGTCAACTAAGATCTTCCTTATCTTGATATCATGGCAGTACCCGGTGACATACAGGGGACGGTTGTGCTCGCACGTTTCGAGGAGGAGATCTTCATCGCTGAAAGTGATGTCAGCTGTATGCACTTCTTTCAGCTCGTCCTTCATCTTTTCTTCGGCAAGGAAAGCTTGAAAATGCTCAGGCTCTTGTAATGCCCTGATCAGAGAATCTCATGCCTCTTTAGACAACAAAAAGGCATCCAAAACGCTTAGCTGTGAAGGTATCTTCCTCAGATGTGCCAGGACATTGTAATCCACTTTGTTTTTCTTAGGCGGGTCCTTGGCTGCCAGTTCTTCGACGACTCTCGAGGGCGATATCCTCAAAGACTTTTTCCTTCCCTTTATCTTTGTTCGATCCTTTGTTTGTAGGTCTGAGATTCTTTTCGGGCAATATACGATTACGCAGCTGAATATTTTCACAGTTCTTTATCTCTTCCTCTTTTCCTGAGGTGGATTCCTTGAATAGAAGGCCGAGGGCTACTTCTTCATCAGAATCGCTTCCGAAGATGAGAATATGAGATCTCTTGGTATCAACCATGTGACAGTTGCCGGCAGCTCTTTTATGCTCATCTGTCATATTTCTCTGGTCCCGATGAGTTTTGTGCTTCATCGGCTTGAAATGTTATCGGTGAGCAACGTATCCCTGCCACCATTTATTGAAGGCATTGCATTCTTCAGTAGGATGTGTAACCTTCCGATGGTACAAGCAGTAGCTCGGATAAACGTCCGTTTTGTCAAGGTATATACCGCCAGGAGTATCTCCTCTGAAAGGTGGCAGCTTCATTCCTATTTACAGGGCTTTAGCGAACTGTTTCCTTGTCTTAAGCCTATTTTTGTCCGCCGCAGGCGTGCTTTGATCTGGTTAGAGTGCTTTGTGGTCTATCCCTACCATGAATCGTTTAACTTGATGCCGATGCCTGGTCCTTTCGAATATGGCCATTTCACGCTCTTGATCAGCTTTACTCTTCTGACGGGCTTCGTTTAGCAACATATCAATTATCTCATCTGACGGGTCTAAGGATTTTGGCACCGATCCTGCCTCTAACTCCTCTATATTATCTTCTGATGCCGAGTGAGCTTCTTCGTCGTCTATTGGTGAATGAGAGATCATGTGACAACTTGCCATATAATCCTCGGGTTCTTCTGACGAGTCGTTTCTGTCATCATTGTCATTATCTCCGCTCTCAGGGATATGGTTGAGAAACTCTTGGAGTGTGACCGGGGTTCACGCCTTCTGGTTATATTCTTCCAGTGCGTCAATATGCTTTTGCAGGTCCGTCCGCTTGTCATCAGGCTGTGCGGGCTTCTTGGTCTTCTTCTTTTTCTTTGAAGACTTTGAAGGCTGGGCCTGGGTATTTTTCCCATTACTACCAACTCTCAGTGTTGGGCACGGTTTCAGCATTCCCTTAATGATCTCTCGCTCCAGCGGGCTTTTCCATCTGATTGCCGGACATGCTTAAAGATCCTTGAGCATTCTCTTAGTCTTGTCTGAAAGAGCAACTTCCCATGGAGCTTCCTCTATAAATGAGCATGATGCCCCCGGCATGTCCACCTTTTTAGGAGCATGCAGTTGTGGTGGGTTTACCCTCCAGTTTTCAGACAGTGCGAATTTGCCTTGTTGGTATTGGTCCTCAATCCAATTTTTGAAGACGAAGCAATTTTCGATTGGATGGCCCACTATTCAGTAGTAGGGGTAGTAATTGAGATTGTTGACATCGCCCGGTTGCAATGGGCGTCTTAGATCTGGTAGAGTGATAAGCCTGTTGAGCACCGCCAGTTCAAACAGTCTTCTCGTTTTATCCCGATGGAATGAGTAAGGACGTCTCAGCTTTTCTCCGAGTGATTGATGTTTATCGTTTTGGCGAGCAGCTGGTTTTGGATCACTCGGATGTTGCTGAGCATTGGTGACGAAGCTCGCTTTCCCTTTGCCTTTTTCATTTCCAAGCTCCGTCTTCGAGGAGGACGGTCTATGGCCCATCTGGTCCATTTGGGCCAACTTGTCGATCAAGGCCTGAAAGTGGTCGGCTTGAAGAACATCATAAATTGGGATATAGTTGCATGCGGATCTAGGGTCCCTACGAACATGCCCACAGCAGGAGCTTCTTCTATGCGTTGTTCGAATTTCGACCATAGGTTCCGCCACCGAATTGCATACTGAACCCATGTCTCTCCTGGCTTCACCCTGGCATTGATCAATGCCATGATCGGGGTGCGTTCGATGGCGCTTGCGAAACACTGGGTGAATAGCAACTCCATTTCCGTGTAGAGAGCCCTGAACTGAGAGACGTGCTGATGGGGGTTGCATGTCCCCTTATACACGTGAAATTTAGGGATCATATATCCCGGTAGGTACTTAATTTGATCGTACCAGCCTGGATAGGGTCGCCCAGTTCTGACGACTTGGCCGGCAGCTCCGCTTGCCTGATGAGCTCGTATTTGTTGAGCTATATAGTCATCAAGTGCAGCTTTCGAGATCGTCTCCTCCCTAGCTGTTGATAGTGCCGGAAGAGGGTTTGATGTCTCCACTCTGTCGTCTTCAATGATTATTAGGGGATCTTCGACTGGAGGGTCCGGCTGGATCATCAAGCCCACCATATCTTGGAACAGAAGCGCCATTTGTTTTATGTTAGCCGCTTATTCCGCGGCTTCTTTATCTTTTTTCTCGAGCATCCTTCGTAGGAACTCGGCGTCGGTTTCTTGTTCCTGGCGTTGATTCGACGATACTTCTAGGCTTTCTTTCTGCCCAGTAAGTGCGGCCATCTTTGTCAGCATCTCCTGGAGTTTCCGTTGTTGCTCCTAAGCCTTTGTTATGGACCGCGTAAGTGGTCGATGACCCCAGAAGCACGACTTTCCTCTTTTCCTGAAGCCATGTAAATGGTGTGCACTATAATGCCCCCAGACTTAGGGCGTTTGGATTCAGTGCCCTTGAGATTTGTCGTAGGCAGGGGGATCTTCTCCGGTCTTCTCTTTTTATGAACGGTCAAAGTTGAGGGGGTTGTCGCAGATGATAATTTCCGTGGTATGACGACGGGATTATTCTCCTCTTGCTGGACCTTCATTTTCTTCGATCGGCGGGAGTAGTCTTTATCAATTATAGAGTCTTGGACTCTTCGCCAAACCCTGTGGATTTTGGAGGACAGCCGCTGAGAGGGCTGTTCCGGGTTTGTCTTTATAACGTTCTCCACAGGTGGAGGAGACCTTTTTAGTACGGCAGTTGAAGAGTTCTTGCGCACCCTCCTGAGCGACTTAAAGCTGTTCCCAGTTGGAACAGCAGCATCAACTTCCACCATTGGAGCTGGTGGGGTAAGTCTAGAAGGGGAATTGCCCCCATCTTTCCTCACTCGGCGCCAGTGACGACATCGAGCATGTCAAGTAGCCGGGATCACCTTTATCATCGGAGTGGCTTCGTCATGCCCCTGTTTTGAGGAGAGGCTATCATTTGCACCAGCCTGTTAAAGACTGACATCCGCTGGGGAGGAATGGCCAACCTGTCGAAGGCCTACTTTCGAGTAGGGAAAGTTGTTCAGACGACTTCACCTGCAGCAGGAGTTGGGATAGCCTTCTTCGGTATTGCGAGCCTCTTCGTAGGCCTATTTGAGCTTAGACTCAGCTTGTCGAAGACTGAGGTAGTGGACTTGGACGACCCACTGAGAGGGGCCGTGGTAGTTGCAAGCCGATCAAAGACCGACTTCTTTGGAGCTTCCTGTGACGGCACTGGAGCGTTGAAGCTCATTGGTGGGAGCATGGTCCTGAAGAACAATCCAGTGGTGGCCTGTGTCACCTGTTCCACCGGCATTGCGTAGATGGAGGCCGCTTAGGGCCCGTAAGTTACTCCTCCAGAAGGGGCGGAGCGGGAGTTGTTGTTGCAGTTGGTGCAGCTGGAAGCCATTCCTCTGCAAGGGAGCAAGACACCAAGTCTTAGTACCTCGAATCCACAGGCAACCATAGCAGACCATGATTTGTTCGCGAAACATGACACACTAAGTGTGAAGTGGAAAGAGGAAAATGTCCCACCAGGCGTGCCAGAATCTGTTTACCGCCGAAAACCGGGAAGAAAAATGTCTTGCCTAAATTTGGGGACAGATGTTATATGGTTTTATCTGTCTACCTCTCCGAAGATGCCAAGTTAATTTATGGCACCATGTATCGAAGGTTTAAACAGATGCGGCCGTGGTAGCAGACTTCGTCAGATTCCCCCTCATTGTGAGGGGTTTTTTGATTGTGGGGACGCTCTTCCTTGCAGGCACAAGCCTCTGCAGTTAATTACATTACCGCGTAGCGATAAACACTTTCGCCTGCTCCAGAAGGTCACTTCGTGTTGTGTGTGTTTGTTTTATTTTTGGTTGCCCGTGGATTGTATACGGAAACTAATTTGTGTTGTCGCCCGTAGGGCATGGATTAGTCCAAAGTCGTATTTTCTTAGATTTGGGTTTGGTTTGATTTAAGGATCGTTAACCTCGTTTGTGATTAAGATCAACTTAAATATTTGTTAAGGATACGTTAGTCTAATTTTTAGACTAAGATCTACTTAACGGGGGTTCAGGATCATTTTTGATACAAAGAAAGTGCATTGAGCTCTATCGTTTTAGTTTAGAGACGTTACATTCCATTGGGTTTAAGGACATCATAGTCCATGTTTAAGGACATCATTGTCTATAGAGTTTTGGGTTTAAGGACATCATAGTCCATGGAGTTTAGTTTAGGGACATTACGGTCCATTGGGTTTAAGGACATCATAGTCCATAGAGTTTAGTTTAGGGACGTTGCGGTCCATAAGTTTAAGGACATCATAGTCCATAGGGTTTAGTTTAGGGACGTTGCGGTCTATAAGTTTAAGGACATCATAGTCCATAGGGTTTAGTTTAAGGACGTTGCGGTCCATAGTTAGTTTAAGGACATTACGGTCCATGTTTAAGGACATCATAGTCCGTGGTTTAAGGATATCATAGTCCGTGTTTAAGGACATCACAGTCCATGGATTTTGACTCATCAATTTGAGGGTGCACCAAGAGTTATTGATTATGGGGACCCTCCACCTCTCTGAAGACATTGAAGAATTACAATGACATGTATCAGAGGTGTGGAGAGATGTACCCTTGAACCAATTTTGGTTGGAAGATCTGTAATTGGGTTTGGGGTTAAGACCAATTTGGAAAAACTTATGAGCACATGGGCTAGTTTGGTCTGAATTAGGGACTTTTGGTCAGCTTAGACTCAGCCCACTAAGTTTTGAATAAAGTGTTGAACACTTGTTTGGGCTCGGCCCTTTTTATGTGCAACAATACTAAGCATTGATATGGGCTCTGACGCTCACCCTATTTCTTTGTTTTTTTATATATAGTGTTAAACACTCTTTGTGGCCTTGGGCTCTATGGGCAGAGTGCTTTATATTAGACAGCGCCCACATGGGGGGCACGTGGGGCGATTGGCGCTGGACGCCAACCAATGAGTGTAGAGCACTCTTTATTTTAGTAGCGCCCACGTGAGGGGCACGTGGAGCGCTGGGCGCTGGGCGCCAACCAATGAGTGCAGAGCACTCTTTATTTTAACAGCGCCCACATGAGGGGAATGTGGAGTGCTTGGCGCTGGGCGCCAACCAATGAGTGCGGAGCACTCTTTATTTTAGCAGCGCCCACATGAGGGGCACGTGGAGCGCTTGGCACTACTTCCTTCCTTATGCATTTTTCTGAAGAGTTCAATTCTTTATTCTCCCCTGGATCTTCAATTCCCAAGAACAAATTCATCCCTGCAAGAATTAAATTCTCAATTGTGGGAGACTTGTCTCATGGATCTTAGATCCAGGGAAAGAACTATGTTCTTTTATAAGGGTTAACCCTTGGGTATGCAGATGAGATACTATGATCTCTATTTACCTTGAAGAAAGTTCTTCTTCTTTTTTCTCTCTGAAATCTCTTTTTGCTTGCTCTTCTTTTTTTAACGTGAAGCTTATGGGGGGTTCCTCTGTACAAGACTTGAAGTCTTGGGTCCTTTATATAGGGGAGGCTGATTTGTTGATTCAGTTAAGGAAATCTCTCATTGAGAGATTTCTTAATTGATTTGGGGAATTTATCCACCGTCGGATCTTTGATCCGAGGACTTCTATTTTACAGAAGACATCTTTCTTGTTTTTAACAAGATTAGGAAAATATTTTCCCGTACATAAGTTATTCTGTATCTTGGTGATTTTTAATCACTATTGGATCTTTGATCCAACGGTGCTCTGATTTACAGAGCACAATCTTTCTTTTTTAGAAAGATTTGCAGAGTATTCCCATAATCAGAATTTAATTCTGTGCTCTGATAATTTATCATCTCCGTTGGATCTTTGATCCAAGGGTGGAGAACATTTAGTTCAGGCGCTGGCGCTCTCGTACTTTGCACGTGAGGCGCTGCCTCAGAGTTTTTAACTCTTGGCGCTGGCGCTCTCGTGCCTTTCACGTGAGGCGCTGCCTCAGAGTTTTTAACTCTGGGCGCTGGCGCTCTCGTGCTTTGCACGTGAGGCGCTGCCTCAGTTCAAATTTTGAACAGAGCCTTGATCTCTTATTAGGGGGAAACAGTCTCTAGGTTGTATATGAACCGTCAAGACTTGGTTCTCCTTTTTACGAAGCATGGTGGGAAAATATAGTTCCCTTTCTTTCATTTGTGCCCATGGAACGTATACAAGAGTCAATATGGACCTACTTGCAGGGTAGAAAAGTTCATTTTCATTTTCTTAATTTCTTTCCGCAATGCTCTATTTTTTCAGCTTTTATGTGGCGAAAGTCGCGATTGCCCAGTCATTTCAGCTATTTATCACGGTGCCCAATCATTTAGGCTATTTTTATTTCTACTCGTTGCTTTTTATTGCGAGTTGCCCTATCATTTCGGCTGTTTTTGTTTCTACTCGCTACATTTTATTGTGAGCCGCCCTATCATTTCCGCTTTTTTTTGTTTCTACTCGCTGCTTTTTATTGCGAGTTATCCTATCATTTCGGGGTTTTTTTAGTTGGGGATTTGAAATCTGACACCAATCTTGGCATCAGTATCACTACCACTGGGATATTACCAGGAGCGAATCATTATTTTCCGTGGGAGGACTTGGAATTTGATACCTATTTAAGCATCAGTATCGCTACAACTGGGATATTATCAGGAGCGAATCATCATTTTCCTTTGTTAGTTTGGACAAAGGTGGCTTAGCAAACAGGGTTAGGATCCTGTTAACTAAGGCTTTCTGGCTTTATGAGCTGTAAGGGTCTCATAAAGGTATTTCTCCCTACGAGTCAAGAGAATTTTGTAGGTGTATTTTCTCCTTAGGATTCGTGAGAATTCCTAAGTGCGTTTTCTCTTGTAAGTCGTAAGGATCTTACAAGAGTATTTTCTCCTTGGAAGTCGAGAGGACTTACAAGTGTCGCTCATCATACGGGGGCATTTCTCTCCATTAGTGGAACTTGGTGGGAGAATATTTATTTATGCTCGTGGATTGTATACAAGGGTCAATATTGGACCGCCTATAGGGCAATTTGCGGGATATGATGGCTTAAGAACTGGTTTGGATCCTTGTAACTTTAGGCTTTTGAATCTGATAAGTCGTGAGGGTCTCATAGGAGGGAATTCTCCTTACGAGTCGTGAGTATCTCCCAAGTGTGTTTTCTCCTTAAGAGTCGTGGGGATTCCTAAGTGCGTTGCTCCTTTGTGAGTCGTAAGGATCTCACGCAGGTATTTTCTCCTTGCATGGTCGAAATGACTCTACAAGTATGTATATATTTTTTTATTTTCATGAGATTGCGCCCTTTCGAGTTTTCACAAGCTCACCGGTGGTCCTGCTGTTTTCACTCATGGCGCTCTTTCGATTTTTCATCCGTGCCCATTTTTCTTGTGGACATACCTTTTTTTTAACGAGTTCGTAAGGCAGCGCACCATTAGATGCAGGCTCCGATATTTTTCTAAGGACTTCATCATGTGGGACCTGGGAGAGTTGTGAATCGTTTATGCCCATGGATTGTATACGGTAATCAATATGTAGGGCTAAATGTGTGAGAACATAACGGTCCTTTATCGCCGTAATTTAGGGCGAAAGGCTTTTTGGATACTACTCTCAGGGTTCTGACTCAGGAAGATAGCGAGGGGACACAAGTTTCGTCATCTATCATTGACCTAAGTCATAACCCGTCAAGCATAGTAATTCTTTAGGAATTAGCCATTTATTGGCCGGAAGGGTCTTTCACTATGTATATCTATGAGCAGGTAGGCTCCACCTTGGTAGACTTTGTCTATTGTAAAGACTCTGAAATCTTTATACAGAAAATTTTATTGTTAATATACAAGAAAAGAGTATTACAGCCTGAGTTTGAGTTATAAGTTACTTTTATTAAATAAAAGCAAGAAGCTACTTGTATCTCATTGGTAAAGCCCTAGCATTGCTGTGACCTAGCCCCTGTGTTCGATTCCCATCAGACACAATTATTTTTTTCTGATTTTTCTTTTTAACTTTTTGGAAGCCCAAAAGATTTCACGTGCAATACACGGGGAAATGAAAAGTTCAGAAAAATCAAACATGTGGAAAATGGAATAAACATGGATTTAATCTGATGGCACGAATCTCAAGGCAAATGCCTCAAGATCAACCGGCAAAACAAGCCAAAAGACCGGAACCGACGATTGGATCTGCTCCAATGAACTCTGTGCTTTGCACACTTGTCTCTTCAGCTACCCTTAACCCTTTTGCACTGTTTGATTTCCCTACAATCAAACAGAGACCTTTCAATTCACCAATTAACACAATTTTAATGCTTTTTAATCCACAATTTTAATTCCCAAACCCTAATTCTTCACTATAAATACCACCCTATACTTTGGCTCAGCACCATTCTGAAAATTCTAATCAAAACTCTGTAAAAAGTTCCTAAGTGAAAGTGGAGTAAAGTGGAGTTAGCGAGCAAGTTAGTTCCGGCGAAGATCGAAGCCAATTCCGAAGCTCCCGTGATGCCCCGAAGCATCGCTCTTCTTCCTAACTCTTCCTTTCACATATTCAAATCGTAAATCCTTCCCAATTCTCCTCCTTTTCATTGATACTCATTTTAAATCAAATATCGGTAAAAGTGGAGTTATTACCGATATCATCTTTTCTAAAACCTATAACTCCATTTTCTTTTATCATTTGGTCAAACCAATTTTACCACTTCACTTGTAATCTTAATACCAATATTTAGAATCAAGTTTAACCAAGAATCTCATGTGAAACAAGCAAAATTGAATTTTTACATTAAAATACCTTGAACTTTGTTATCACACCTTTTCGACTAATCGTTTAAACAATACATTTAGGAAAACTTCATGGGGTAACGACCTACCCTACACGCACACTTGGTTTCATAGCACGATGCCTAATTGTATGTATTTTTGGTTCGAAAATAGTATTTACAATAAAATACCACATAATTTAAAACCGGGTTTCTTTTAAAACAGTATTTCATACTCCTTTGCAATTATGCATCTACAACCCTCTTTAAAGGACCCGCTAATAGATGGTGTGGATTATCGCACATCTTGGGGATAGTAGAGCAAGATGTAGACCTTCTCATGGAGCATTTGATCTTGAAAGGATATAAATACGGTTTTTAAGAAAAACGAATTTCTAAATAAAACTAATTTTTAAATTATATAAAATTATAAATCCTTATTTTCAAAATATAATGAACCTATATTTTTCTAAAAACGAAAGATTAACAAATGCCAATAAAATACCATCAAGATACCAAAAAAGTAAGTTTTTCAATAAAATACCATAAACTTTCCAAAGCTAAGTATTTATCACTAAAATACCCCAAAACTTAAAATCCATGCTCATGAAAACCCTAAGTAATACTAATCACCCTCGAGGTTTACTTTTAAACTATATTAAAAACATTTTTCATAAAACCCCTTCGAGATATATATAAACACTATTTTAAGGATTCTAGTAAATATGGGTTTAAGCGGGATCAATTCTCTTGAGCCTCAGGGAGCCGAAGAAAGTGAATGCTTGCCTATTTAAGGTAGACAACTTAAAGGTGTTATAAATGACAATTGTCTTGGAAAAAGACACAAATCCTGCCGTCCATGTGCAGTAGTTGCCGATGACTCCCGAACCTAAGAAATTCAAGAGTTAAATCAGTTTACAAATGCCTGACTCAATCTGAGTCTAATCTCAAACCCTGAATCCAAAATCAAACATGAATACTTGATCATGAACATGAATACTTGAATTCAAACATCAAATTCAAACATATATACTTGACTTGACTTGACCGAACCATGGCTATAACGTGAATACATGACTACTTGAATACATGGCTACATCCTGAACATGAATACTTGAAGATTTTGTATCCCCGGTTTCGGTTAAGACTTGTAAACCTAATCTATACAATACATTATGAGGGGATAAAGGGGTAGATTTGTACGGAACGTATATCGTGGCATGAGAAGTCACTTAAAAGATACCTACATGAGTTCTTGTGTCGTTGTCCCGTGGGTTATGATAGGGCTTTGTACTACATGTTACCATAGTCCACGGGGTAAGATGGACTCCTCTCGTATACATGAATACCTTCTTTACCAAACTACAAACAATCACGTTATAATAACTATCATATACCAGTAATCAGTCATATACACTTTACCGTTCATTTCACTTAATATACTATCTTCTTTTCTTCTTTCGGGACTTACCGAGCGTTAGTTCGCTGACGACATTCCTTTCTGTTTCTTTCTTTGGAATGTTCATCGGGAATACCGAACTTTGAGGAGACAGAGCCGAGCCGGAGTTGGACCAGCTTACAGCTCAGCCGGACTACTAGTTCCTCTGCACCTATTTTCAGTATATCACTGTTTAGGCATTTGCTTTATATCATTGTATCTTTTCATTTCAAACAGCTGTATTTAAGTTGAATGTAAATAAAGTTGCTATTTATTTTATTACTCTTGTCATTCTTGTTCATTTTTATATATTGCTTAACTACACTTAACGTATTTATTTCTTAGTAAATAGGTTGTGGCCTGCCACGTCACCGTTTCCGTCTACTGGGAAGCGGGGCGTGACAGGTTTTGTTGGCGGCCCATGCAGGTCAGTTCTGCATGAAGTTTTAAGCAATATATCACAAGAATTATAAGAATCGACAACTATACATTTCTTACATTTCAAATTTTTTGAATCTATCCTAACCATTTCTTTTTCTATCAAAGTAATGGATTCTCCAAACAACACCAGCACGAATGTCAACGGCAATACCCTACCGCCTACTCTACCACCACCACCTACCGTTGCAGCTCCTATCAATGAGCAAACGGTACTACTTGAGGCTATCAAGAGCCTGTTGGAGGGTCAACAGCAGTAGACTGCCATCCTCATTCACCGCCCCGAAGCCGAGGCACCCGGAGTCAAGCAATTCCAGGCACTGCACCCAAAACACTTCTCGGGAAAAGAAAGCCCACTTGAGGTAGAAGAATGAACTCAATCGATTGAAGATGATCTAGCAGCAGCTTAAGTGCCAGATATTGCATGGGTAAGAGTTGCTAAGTTGCAACTGACCGACAACGCCAGAATCTGGTGGAAGGCTAAGAAAAGCTGTCTCACTCATCCCATAGAGTGGAAGACGTTTCACGATCTGTTCGATACGAAGTACTTTCCTGAGACTGACCGTTTTGATATGGAGTAGCAGTTCATCCATCTACAACAAGGCTCGATGTGGGTTATGTCTGTGGATGAATACGATGTTGAGTTTACCATGCTCAATAGGTAAGATATTGTCTCAAATTCAAATTCCTGATCTCACTCATTACACTGCTAACACAAGGTCATAACAGGTTCACTGCACACCTGATTCCTACTTCTGAGATCCGGGCACGACGATTTCAGCAAGGGTTGAAACCAAAAATCCAAGCTGCACTTGCTACAGGGGATTTTCCAACCCGTGAACTTGCTTTGAAGGCTTCCCGACGCTATGAGGCAGTTGTGAAGAATAAGGGCAGACCGCAGACTACCGGTGTGAAACTCCCTGCCACACAGATGACAGGAGGAGCCTCTTCTAGGCCGACCTTTGCACCCAGGAGACCTAGAGGATCATTTAACCTGTCCAATCCAGACTTTTGTTTCTACTGCAAGAGGATGGGATACCTGGCGAAAGCCTGCAGGCGTGCAAACGGCCTGTGTTTGGTTTGTGGCGCATCCACTCATTCCATAGGAGCATCTCCATATCGTTTCAACACAGCTCCAGCATCCATACCCACAATCACAGTCCCGCAGCGACCAGCCATTCAGGCACCTGCGCCCTATTTAGCTCTCCCTGCACCAGCTCCATGTGGACCTCCAGCACAGCCTCAATGTCAATTCCATCAGGCATAGAGAATGCCCCAAGGATAGAGGAATGTGCCTCCAGCAAGGAGGAATGTACCACGACGTCAGGCTTTTACAATGACGGTCGAGGAGGCCGAAGCCATATGACAAGTCATCACTGGTAACTTCCAATCCTTTCAATTTTTCAATCCTAATGTATCACTATAACTTTTCCTATATCTAAACCCAACCTCACACAACTTAGATACTATACTTGTAGCCACCCTTCTTGCACTCGTACTTTTCGACACTGGAGCTTCACACTGCTTCATGTCCCAATGATTCATGAGAACGCATGCGATTCCTGTGAAGCCACTCATTTCAAGCTGGAATGTCAATTCCGGGAATGGAGTTCTGAAAGTAACTATGGGGATTGATCAGTGTCCAGTTGTAGTTTGCGGACGAGAATTCTATGCGAATTTCAAAGTACTGGACATCCTAAATTTCGATGTTGTGTTGGGAATGGATTGGCTGGGAGTATTCTATGCTACTATTGACTGCCGTCAAAGGAGGATAGTATTTGAGATACCAGATCACCCAGTCTTCTATATTAAAAGTGGAGATAGAACTTTGGAGCCAGGAAGATACCGTGCTAAACCAAAGAATAAAGAAGTGGTTTCTCTACCGGAAGAAAAAGAAAAAGCTGAGGTGGTTCGAGAGTTCGAGGATGTGTTCCCTGAAGATATATCAGGTTTGCCTCTCGATCGAGCTCTTGAGTTTAGTATTGATTTACAACCTGGTGCGCAACATATAATCAAAGCTCCGTACCGGTTAAGTCCATAAGGATTGAAGGAGAACCGTATTCAGTTAAACGAACTGGTGAAGAAAGGTTGGATTCGTCCCAGTACTTTAAGTTGGGAATCTCCAGAGTTACTTGTAAATAAGAAAGAAGGTTCATACAGGATGTGTTTGGATTATCGAGCTCTGAATGAAGTGATGATCAAGAACAAGTATCCACTACCACGCATCGATGATTTGTTCGATAAGTTAAGTGGGTCTTGTGTATTTTTAAAGCTAGATCTTTGTTCGGGTTATCATCAGGTGAAGGTCAAAGAGTCCGACATTCCGAAGACGGTATTGAGGACTCGCTATGGTCATTATGAATATATCATAATGCCATTTGGAGTGATTAATACACTTGCCATATTTATGGACCTGATGAATCAAGTTTTCCGAGAGTACATAGACAGGTTCGTTGTCATCTTCATCGATGACATCCTGGTGTATTCAAAGAATCGGAAAGAACACTCCGAGCACTTACGGATTATCCAGGAGACATTGCGATAACATCAGCTCTACGCCAAGTACAGCAAGTGTGAATTTTGGCTAGATCAAGTCGGATTTCTCGAACATATCGTTTCAGGCGAAGGAATCTCAGTAGATCCAGCTAAGGTGTCAGCTTTCAGTGAGTAGCCGATACCAAAGATGGTGAAAGATATACGAAGTTTCTTAGGATTAGAAGGATACTACCGACGATTCATTGAAGGCTTCTTAGAGATTGCAGCACCCCTGACCAAGCTCACACGTAAATATGAAGCATTCGTGTGGTCAGAAACATATGAAAAAGTTTTTATAGAACTCAAGTCATGATTAACCTCTGCTCCTATCCTCGTAATACCGGATCAATCTGGAGGATTCGTTGTGCATTGTGATGCGTCTGATAAAGGACTAGGATGTGTTATACACCAGAATGGAAAATTTGTGGCCTTTACATCAAGACAGCTGAAGGTTCATGAGCGCAACTATCCAACACATGATCTGGAGTTAGCAGCCGTCATCTTCGCACTTAAGATTTGGCGCCACTATCTTTTAGGTGAACGAGTGGGCATATACACTGACCACAAGAGTCTGATGTATGTATTTACTCAGAAGGAACTAAACATGCGGTAGAGAAGATGGCTAAAACTCATGGCGGACTTCGACATCAACCTACAGCATCATCCTGGGAAGGTGAATGTTGTTCCTGATGGATTTAGCCGCCAACCATTAGCCATGAACCTCACCACTCAGTAGAAGCTACAGCAGGAATTGCACGGATTAGAGATCGAAGTAGTTATGCCAGGTAACGCTTCATATTTGATGAACTTACAAGTTTAGTCCACTCTCGTCAATCAGATCAAGGCAACTCAAGAAAATGATATCAAGCTATAAAAGATCCGAGAACAAGTAGAAAGTGGACTTAGAACTGAATTCATCATCCATAAAGATGGATCCTTGCGATATGGAAGTCGATTATGTGTACAAAACGGCCCAGTTCAAGAAGAGTTGATGAAAGAAACTCAAAGCTCTCCTTATTCCGTACACCCGGTGATACGAAAATGTACAAGGATCTACGGCAACACTACTGGTGGAATGGAATGAAGCGCGAAGTATCTAGGAGCATAGCCAAGTGTTTGGTGTGTCAGCAAGTGAAGGCTGAACATCACAGAACTGCTGGTCTAGTTCAGCCGTTACCAATCCCAGAATGGAAATGGCAGCACATTACCATGGATTTCGTAAATGCTCTTCCTCGCAGCATGAAAGGTAGCAATGCAGTATGGGTTATTGTGGATCGACTCACCAAGTCGGCTCACTTTATTCCATTCAGAGTTGGCCAGTCAACCGAGACGTTAGCAAAGAAGTACATGAAGGTAAGCATAAATCTAAAGTAAGATTTAAACCTTCAAGATGTACTATATTTGATACCAATGAACTCATGTAGGAGATCGTGAGATTATATGGAGTACCTGTTTGCATCGTCTCCGATCGTGATACAAGATTCCGATCATAATTTTGGCAGAGTCTGCAAGCTAGCCTGGGAACGAGTCTGAACTTCAGCACGGCTTATCATTTACAAACAGATGGACAGTCCGAGCGAATAATTCAGATTCTGGAAGATATGCTAAGAGCTTGCATGTTAGACTTCGGAGGTTCATGGGAATATCACCTACACCTTGTGGAGTTTTCATACAACAACAGCTATCAGGCAAGTATTGGAATGTCACCATTCGCAGTTCTCTATAGATGAAAGTGCCGTTCACTGCTAAGTTGGGACGACATCGGAGATCGTGAACTTCTTGGACCAGAGATGATTGTGGAAACTGTGGACATCGTTCGCACGATTAGGGAAAGGATGCGCATAGCCCAAGACAGACAAAAGCATTGGGTAGATGCAAAACGTCAACATCTGGAGTTCCAACCTGGAGACCATGTATTCTTGAAGATCTCTCCAAACAGAGGAGTGTTCTACTTTTGCAAGAGGGGTAAGCTCAGTCCAAAATACGTAGGACCGTTCGATATATTCGAACGAGTTGGAGAAGTGGCATACCGTTTAGCACTACCATCCTCATAGGAAAGAGTGCACAACATGTTCCACATATCCCAGCTACAACGATATGTGAATGACCCCATCCACTTACTTGATCACTCAGAGCTCACAGTACAGGCTAATCTAACCTGTGAGCAACAACCAATTGAAATCCTAGACCGAAAGGTAAAGAAATTGCGGAACAAGGAAGTAAACTTGGTCCGAGTGATGTGGAGAAATGATTCACCAGGAGAATCAACATGAGAACGAGAAGTAGGCATACGTACACGATACCCTTACCTCTTTGAAAATTAGTCTATATATAATTGTAAATTTCGAGGACGAAATTTATATAAAGAGGGTAGTATGTAACGACTCTGAAATCTTTGTAAAGAAAATTTGACTATTAATATACAAGAAAAGAGTATTACAACCTGAGTTTGAGTTATAAGTTACTTTTATTAAATAAAAGCAAGAAGCCACTTGTAGCTCACTAGTAAAGCCCTGGCACTGCTGTGACGTAGCCCCTGTGTTCGATTTCCATCAGAGACAATTATTTTTTTCTGATTTTTCTTTTTAACTTTTTGGAAGCCCAAAAGATTGCACGTGCAATACACGGGAAAATGAAAAGTTCAGAAAAATCAAAAATATGAAAAATGGAGTAAACAGGGATTTAATTTGATGGCATGAATCTCGAGGCAAATGCCTCAAGATCGACCGGCCAAACAAGCCAAAAGACCGGAACCGATGGTTGGATCTTCTCTAATGAACTCCGTGCTTTGCACACTCGTCTCTTCAGCTACCCTTAACCCCTCTGCACTGTTTGATTTCCTTGCAATCAAACAGAGACCCTTCAATTCACCAATTAACACAATTTTAATTCTTTTTAGTCCACAATTTTATTTCCCAAACCCTTGTTGGAGATAGTGCCCTCATAGTCAATTATTGGATCACAGGTACGTGATTGCAATGATTGCGGAAGACCTATATCAGGAGGACAGTCTTACTCGAAATGATAGTATGCTATCTGGTTTGCCTTTATCAGTCGTGTACATGTTCAGGTGACTGATTGCATGTTACACTTTGATAGAGCCCTTAGGATCTTGCTTTACTACCAACAGTATGATGGCGATCATATACATGAGAGTTGGGTAGTTTATATGCATATCCTTAATTGTGGTCCCTAGTCGTGGGAGTTTCGAGACAGGGCATCGATACTCCGGAGTAGACTAGTGTGTACAGTCGAGACCCCGACGAGGGGCGGTATCCGGTCTCACAAGCCACTGGTGTCAGTTGGATCACCTAAGATGTATACAGGTGCTCATTGGGTTATGAGTACACCGGACAGGACTCGCCGGGAATCTGCTAGTTAGTATTATATCTACCGTCAGATAGCAGTTCCCTGGTGACATGTGTACAGGTTAGTTCATCGACCTGAGGTCGTCATTTGTCTCGTGTGAGTTCCACTGTGCTTTGATTTCTACCCTACCACGGCTCAAAGGAGTCGTGCAAACAGGTAGTTTTTGGGTACAGTCCCGAGCCATATGGAGGCACGTGAGCGGATCGGCAGGGGATTCGTCTCTCCCGGTATTGGGGGCGAGATCGTGCTGTGTCTAGGAGAGCCATTACACAAAGCCCACGGCCGTGGCAGGAGATTTACTGGTAGGTACTCCAGTAGTATCTCAGGGTGTTATTGGGCTTCACTCCGACACGACTTATACTGCTAATGGGGGTCTGACGTTACTAGCCCCCTAGGCGGATATGCGATACTCATTGACGAACGGACCGGACTGTATATACATTGTCACTGTTAGGCTCAGTAGGGTTTCTGGATGAATTCGCTCATCGGCCTCCCTTGAGTGCGCTTATCGGTCTCCCTTGAGGTCAGTCCGTGGGCAGCCGTTACGCATTGCTAGTACCGCTGACGGTTTGTGGTTAAACCCACTGCCAGGGTACTGACGAGTCATTAGAGTCCCCCACAGACAGTTTCCCAAGTTCGGGCGAAACGTTGTAGAGGCCGTATGGTTTTATGGCAGGGTTCGGAAAATGCACGTGCGTTTACGCACGTGTCAGTTTTCGGGCAGATGATACTGGTCGGCTTTGGTTTAAGCCGGATCCGAGTATTATATTGAGTAGGTATAATATCTTTGTCTCGGTTGCATTTGTATTCGGTCGTAATACAAATGCAGGTATATATTTATACAGTTTCGGGGTTATCCTGAAAGTCGTTTCGGGATCACTTTTGGAAGTTGCCAGTTTCCAGTTTTCTATCAGCCGTCTTTTAACATTCGGTTAAAGACGGATTTATCTTTTCTTGGATAAGGGTGAGTCATCATTCTAGAAGCTTCTAGAAGTGATGATGAGGCTTGTGAGTCATTAGTGCATTAATGGTGTCATTAATGCAATGGTGACTAAGGGTTTAGATTCAATGTTTCATTATGACTCATGCTTTCATAAAAGGTTATGATAAGTATCAATGTTTATGGTCACCTCCTTATCTCCTCCTACACTCACCCTCCTCCTTCATATTAAGTGGCCGGCCATCTTATTTGAGTGAGAGAGATTGATTTTCATTTTGGGAGAGAAAAGACTATGGTTTTGTGTGCATGGAAATTTCATTGCTTCTTTCATTTCGATCACCCGATAAAATTGGCAACTTCATTAACCGATCGTCCACGGACTTGGACGAAGTGAGACAAAGTCATCTACTCATTCTCTACATCATTCTTGGTCGTCTCTTTTAGCAAACTTGACGATCGAGTTGCCTCGAGTCAGAGGCGGGAGCCCGTTTAAAGAATCGATCATGTGGTGCCACCTCGACGAGGATATCGGAGATCGACGAGATCGGAGCAGCCGCAACGGAGCGTGGGATGATGGTTAAAGAACGAAGGACTCGGATCGTTCGGTATAACCTTTCTACACTCTTTACAGTTTGTTAGTTTAGCAATAATGGCGATCCGGGTTAAAGTATACGATAGCGCCAGTTCAAAAAGTTTTTGTTCCGCATTTGGCGTCTGTAGACTGCCGGCGCGCTAGAGTAGACTTACAGTGGTATCAGAGCCTCACCATTTTGCTATACTAACTTGTGCTAACGCGTTTAAAACATCGATCGAACCGGAAATCAAAAATCGCAATTTCTTCACTTGACAGTTTCTGTTAATTTTTAAACTGGTCAAAATGACATTTGGACCATACCAGAAAATCAAGCAGGCTTTTTTAGGAATACTGCAGAAAAACGACGAAGTAATTCGACTGTTCAGCCGCGGATCCGCGGCCCAAGCATAGGTTTGGCCGCGGATCCGCCGCAGAAAAGTCAAATCAGTTTGCCAATTTTCTACAGTGCATTCTATATTGGAAATTGGGGTTTTTAGTATATATCTTTTTGGCCCAGGTTTTGTTACTGTTCACCAGTAAGCAGTGGGGCCCACTTTTTGATATTTGGTCGATCGAAATTTAAACATGTTAGTTTACAGTGCTTACATTATATCTCCGACCGGGAATGTCATTTGATCGGTAAACCGCGTTTGATTGTTATAGTTCTTTTAGACGGGTTTGCGAACATGACATTCGCGTTGATGTTCTGTGTTGTGCTGTGTAGTTGCGGTTTTGTCGTGGTGGATAGCAGTGTGCAATGGTAGTACAGTTTGAGTTTATTTGTACATTTGATATTGCGGGGCGAGCGTCCAACTTGTGGACAGCCGTCACTGCCTGTTGTATAATATTCTTTTGGGGCACGACCAGGTTGCGGTCGATGTACCTATTGTACTATTTTTCATTACTGTACTAGGTTTTGCCCCGTGACGGAGTGCACGGATAGCCGGGTTCTGGGGGGCAACGGGTCCGCATCTCATGGCTTTGAGAGGCAGAGGGGTCCCACTCTAGAATTGACAGACTATTCGCCGCACTCGTAGGGGGTACAGGTTGACCCAAGGAGGGGTGCCCAAGATTACCGGATTCCGTGGAGTGCTAGGTGGTCCATTCACTATGCTGTAGGGGGCTGCCTCGCTTCAGGTTTTGGCGGGTAACTTGCCGCACCCGTAGGGGTCTAGGTTTCATTGCACAGGCTATCCACACAACAGGGGAACGTCGAGTTTCAGCAGCGGCTCTGTGAAACTCGAGGATCCCAGATATCTGTATTGTTCTGTGATGCTTATTACTTTTCTGTAATGTTGTATATTATCATGCCTGGAGCGATTATTGTATATTGGTTTATATACTATTAGATGTTGTATATGTTTTACACCCGCGCTAGTCCAGTCCCCGCTCTGTCGTTAGTTAAGTAACCTAACGGGTGATGACGGGACCCAGTGACGAATGCGGATGGCATATACGTACATTTTATTTTCGTTCTTTTCTGGTGTGATCGATTGATGGGACTGCATTGATTCTGATCAATGCAAAGTAAAACAAACCTGTTTAGATGTTGTTGGAACAAATTTAAAAAGTGTTATTGCAAAGACGTTTTCTTTTGTTATGCATAGCGGTATTCAGTGGAATATCCTGCACCTCATTCGACGGGGCAAGGGCCGATATCCCTTCACCGGGACTGACCCCTTGGACAGAAGTTTGCGTCAGAGTAATAACTTCACTATAGTCGATTACAAGTTGCTTTGCATAGCGGTATTCAGTGGAATATCCTGCACCTCATTCCACGAGGAAAGAGCCGAGATCCCTTTACCGGGAGTGACCACTTTAGCAAAAGGTTTTCGCCACTATATTTTAAAAAGCTATCAGGTTCCTTCAACGAGATCAAGTTCATTACGTTAAAGGTTTTTCGCCAAAAACCAGCCGTAGCCCTCCGTCGTTTCTTATGGATGGTCAGTAATATTCAAGCTATGTTTGTTGGCTTTCGTCAAGGCATAGTGTTTGGTAGTTGCTGGGGTATTCATTTGTTGCATAGATAGATGTGTTGGTTTGGGACAATCGTATTACCTTGTTGGCTTTCGTCAAGGGTATGTACGGCTGGATTCAAAGTAACAAGATAATGACGGGCAGAACTTGACATGTGACTTATGATTTGTTGACTTTCGCCAAGGTCATAAGAACATGGGGCAAAAATCATATCGGGAGTTTCTAAAGAAACTGAAACTTGCCAGGCATGCGCATACCTTCTGGAGTGTGATAACGCGAGTGGATTCCGTCACGTTATCATGCGATGAGAGTTGGATCCCGATTCCCACTGATGAGTTGGTTTACTCTTCGGGTGATTCCGATTGATTCTTCTTTAGGTTTGGAGGAGAATTTGACAGGACAGTGGGAGGTTTCCGGATTAGATAAAGTGATGACCATTCTGATCTAAGTTAGAGTGCACGCAGAGTGTTTCTTTTCTCTCTCTCTTTGGCAGCGACCTTTGACCGACCCTAGACTATGACTCAGTGACCAAGTTGACCGAACCTTCTTAAAATACTAGCTTTTGGATTGTCTGAGTTGCATAAGTCATTGCCACTCCTTCTTTTACCCTTTGCATTTCTCAGAACACCCGTATTACTACGGATATCCACTTCCATTGGATAGATCCATCGTATGGTTATATACGAACTCGAAGGGACTTCTTCGGGGATGGATCCAGGTTCAGGAGAAATAGAATTGGTTTATTCAGTTGTCTTTTATTATCACCTTCTCTCAGGTTGCGAGAGCTCCTTGATTTAGGAGAGTACACCTATTACGCTTATTGGATAGTCTTATTCCAAACCATAGGCTGGTGCCGAAAGGTAGGGAATGAAGAAAACCAATTAGCCTAAGTAGGGTGTGCAGAAGGTAATATGTAAAGACAAAATAAAGGGATTAAAAAGAGGGCAAAGTAAATTGCGACTGATATCATTCACGACCAAAACCGCGTACTTCATCGCCACTCCTATTTCACCTTTAAAAGGAATAAGGTATTATTCAGTTGTCTTTTATCGTCACCTTCTCTCAGTTGCGAGTACTCCTTGGTTTAGGAGGGTACACCTATTATGCTTACTGGATAGTCTTCTTCCAAACCATAGGCTGGTGCCGAACGGTAGGGAAGGAAGAAAACCATTTAGCCTAACGATGGTGTACAGAAGGTAACGACTAAAGACAAATAAAGGGATTTGGAGAGACGGCAATAAAATATACGGTTGAAGTCATGAATTGGATTATGGAAGAGGCATTACTATGAATACCAGGATACCCCTACGAAACATTTTCATGTTTCAGTGCATTGTTAAAGGAAAAACTGTTTTCCCGATTAGACACTTACTCCAAGGGTATGTATTTACCAGGTTTCATTCTCATATCTGTATGGTTTTACAGATGATGAGTGGGAGTAAGATATTGGGAATTAGGTGATCATCCTCATTATATCGGAATTCGTTGTAATTGGTGATATTTGAGGAAATCGCCAGGGTACAGTTTTCCACCTACAACGCACAGGTTTTGAGTTGTTTAACTCAGCGGACTTATACAGAGTATTGTATGTTGTCCAGTGTCCTTCAGGACAAAGGGGTAGGTCCTCGTACTATGTTCTATTTACTTATAACTTCTTTAGTATTTAGACGAGTGTTTCGTAGAAATACAAGGTCTAAGTTTTGAGAAGTTGTGGGTATAAGAATAAAGTAGAGAACCAGGTATCACAAGTATCGGGATTCTTCAAAGAGATCGAAGATGTAGATTCTTGTGATTGGTATTCAGATGATAGTGATGGTTTTGAGAAACGTGTTTCTCTTTTCAGGTTACTCATAAATGGATGGATTCCTAAGTTGAGTGATGCTGATTAGCCTCTTTCCATTAAGTTGATATGCACTGGAGACAGCTGCATGATTTGAATCTTGGTTCCAATTAAATTAGTGCCAAAGTTTCTATATTGGATATAGAATAGTTCGTACCTTAAAAGATATTAAGGTACGGGGAGTTGTCCAGCTTATGCTTAAAACCAGACACTGGATAACTCAGGGCACGTTTCTGTAGTGGCTGTTTGTGGGTTGACCCTGGCTATGACGAGGGTTGATATTCTACCATTTGGAAGATCAATAGTGATATTGTTCTTGACTCGCCACAGTTTTAGTAAAATGGATCTTTTTCAGAAAACAGTAGTGGGAGTATGGTAGAACTGGAAGTGATTCCAGAACCGCGAACGATTGCGGAAAATTTAATAGGACCTATATATTCAATCAGGGTTGACATTCCAATAGCCACTCCGCAGATTTGGTGGGTAACCTCAGACACCCGAGAGGTACTCCGGTAGCCTCAAGGACGGTGATAGGGAGGTTCTTATCTACCCAGGCTTGACACTACTGATGTTCCAGGCTATGAGACCCGGTAGGAGGGTTGTCGTAGTCAGTGGGAGCAGCAGAAGCATAGTGGGCAAGATGCTTATATCTATTTATAGACTTGAGCAGTTATAGCGGAGATAGATCATCTAATTTTGATGTGACAGTCATGGGTTTGACTTCAATCAGAATAAGGGATGGATCTGTTAAGAAGGTAGTAGGGTATGATGTCATGGTATCTGGATGACATACACAGAGTAGGAAATAAAATTCCTATACTACGATCGGTTGTACTATGGTCGTCACACAGTTGTTTCTCCAGACAGGATATGGATATAATATTTGACATTCTGGTTTCTAGATCTATGGTTTTAGATCTGGATTTGGGTAGTTTCCCAATGTAGGTACTTTGACAAGATATTCTAATGGTTTTTGGAATAGTTGACTCCTAGCATGGTGGTGTACCTGCAGGTGATGGAGTCACCCTCTCTAAAGGTGTCTTACAGACTAAAGGGGAGAGGGATGTGCATGATTGGCAGATCACTTGCTTAGGCAATTGAGTCAATCATGAGATGTCAAGTACCACACCAAATGTTGGTTTTGCACTAGATGCAATAAGTTTGTATTAATCCAATCCTGGAGAAATATAAGGAAGCAGTTTTAGAACATAAGTACATGTTCTACGGATTTGATGACGGCAGCCTCCTTCGGGAGACGGTTATCATTCCAGGCTTCAAAGGTGACATGGTTGACAGAGTGATTGTCAGAGTTATAGTTTTTCCCTCTGACGAAGAGGGACAGTATTATGGACAGGTGGTTCAAGAGGATACTGTGGGTGGCATGGTGCCGGATACTGATTAGGTTTAGTGATCGATACAGTCTAAGATGTTTGGATTTGGAGTTCATTTATGAACCAGGTCCCATCAGATATCCAGACATATTCTAAGACAGGTATTACTCGATTCGGGAGATGGCTTTCTCCGCGAATTTGAGATTAAGAGAGATATAGAAAGAAACTTCTAGGCGGATCCACTCACTAAGGCTATTTCTCGAACACAATAGTTTTACAAACGGGCTTTGTGATACTGATTAGTAGAGGAGTTGGGTGTTGGTTTCACACGGGCTGTGAGTACGCAACATCGCAATAATTAGCCTTGAGTGCAAGTGGGAGATTGTTGGAGATAGTGCCCTCATAGTCAATTATTGGATCACAGGTACGTGATTGCAATGATTGCGGAGGACCTATACCAGGAGGACAGTCTTACTCGAAATGATAGTATGCTATCTGGTTTGCCTTTATCAGTCGTGTACATGTTCAGGTGACTGATTGCATGTTACACTTTGATAGAGCCCTTAGGATCTTGCTTTACTACCAACAGTATGATGGCGATCATATACGTGAGAGTTGGGTAGTTTATATGCATATCCTTAATTGTGGTCCCTAGTCGTGGGAGTTTCGAGACAGGGCATCGATACTCCGGAGTAGACTAGTGTGTACAGTCGAGACCCCGACGAGGGGCGGTGGCCGGTCTCACAAGCCACTGGTGTCAGTTGGATCACCTAAGATGTATACAGGTGCTCATTGGGTTATGAGTACACCGGACAGGACTCGCCGGGAATCTGCTAGTTAGTATTATATCTACAGTCAGATAGCAGTTCCCTGGTGACATGTGTACAGGTTAGTTCATCGACCTGAGGTCGTCATTTGTCTCGTGTGAGTTCCCACTGTGCTTTGATTTCTACCCTACCACGGCTTAAAGGAGTCGTGCAAACAGGTAGTTTTTGGGTACAGTCCCGAGCCATATGGAGGCACGTGAGCGGATCGGCAGGGGATTCGTCTCTCCCGGTATTGGGGGTGAGATCGTGCTGTGTCTAGGAGAGCCATTACACAAAGCCCACGGCCGTGGCAGGAGATTTACTGGTAGGTACTCCAGTAGTATCTCAGGGTGTTATTGGGCTTCACTCCGACACGACTTATACTGCTAATGGGGGTCTGACGTTACTAGCCCCCTAGGCGGATATGCGATACTCATTGACGAACGGACCGGACTGTATATACATTGTCACTGTTAGGCTCAGTAGGGTTTCTGGATGAATTCGCTCATCGGCCTCCCTTGAGTGCGCTCATCGGTCTCCCTTGAGGTCAGTCCATGGGCAGCCGTTACGCATTGCTAGTGCCGCTGACGGTTTGTGGTTAAACCCACTGCCAGGGTACTGACGAGTCATAAGAGTCCCCCACAGACAGTTTCCCAAGTTCGGGCGAAACGTTGTAGAGGCCGTATGGTTTTATGGCAGGGTTCGGAAAATGCACGTGCGTTTACGCACGTGTCAGTTTTCGGGCAGATGATACTGGTCGGCTTTGGTTTAAGCCGGATCCGAGTATTATATTGAGTAGGTATAATATCTTTGTCTCAGTTGCATTTGTATTCGGTCGTAATACAAATGCGGGTATATATTTATACAGTTTCGGGGTTATCCTGAAAGTCGTTTCGGGATCACTTTTGGAAGTTGCCAGTTTCCAGTTTTCTATCAGCCGTCTTTTAATATTCGGTTAAAGACGGATTTATCTTTTCTTGGATAAGGGTGAGTCATCATTCTAGAAGCTTCTAGAAGTGATGATGAGGCTTGTGAGTCATTAGTGCATTAATGGTGTCATTAATGCAATGGTGACTAAGGGTTTAGATTCAATGTTTCATTATGACTCATGCTTTCATAAAAGGTTATGATAAGTATCAATGTTTATGGTCACCTCCTTATCTCCTCCTACACTCACCCTCCTCCTTCATATTAAGTGGCCGGCCATCTTATTTGAGTGAGAGAGATTGATTTTCATTTTGGGAGAGAAAAGACTATGGTTTTGTGTGCATGGAAATTTCATTGCTTCTTTCATTTCCATCACCCGATAAAATTGGCAACTTCATTAACCGATCGTCCACGGACTTGGACGAAGTGAGACAAAGTCATCACTCATTCTCTACATCATTCTTGGTCGTCTCTTTTAGCAAACTTGACGATCGAGTTGCCTCGAGTCAGAGGCGGGAGCCCGTTTAAAGAATCGATCATGTGGTGCCACCTCGACGAGGATATCGGAGATCGACGAGATCGGAGCAGCCGCAACGGAGCGTGGGATGATGGTTAAAGAACGAAGGACTCGGATCGTTCGGTATAACCTTTCTACACTCTTTACAGTTTGTTAGTTTAGCAATAATGGCAGATCCGGGTTAAAGTATACGATAGCGCCAATTAAAAAAGTTTTTGTTCCGCATTTGGTGTCTGTAGACTGCCGGCGCGCTAGCGTAGACTTACAACCCTAATTCTCCACTATAAATACCACCCCACACTTTGGCTCAGCACCATTCTAAAAATTCTAGCCAAAACTCTCTAAAAAGTTCCTAAATGCAAGTGGAGTAAAGTGGAGTTAGCGAGTAAGTTAGTTCCGGCGAAGATCGAAGCCAATTCCGGAGCTCCCGCGATGACCCGGAGCATCCCTCTTCTTCCTAACTCTTCCTTTCACGTATTCAAACCATAAGTCCCTCCCAATTCTCCTCCTTTTCATTGATACTCATTTTAAATCAAATATCGGTAAAAGTGGAGTTATTATCGATATCATCTTTTCTAAAACCCATAACTCCATTTTATTTTATCATTTGGTCAAACCAATTTTACCACTTCACTTGTAATCTTAATACCAATATTTAGAATCAAGTTTAACTAAGAATCTCATGTGAAACAACCATAATTGAACTTTTACATTAAAATACCTTGAACTTTGTTATCACGCCTTTTCGACTAATCGTTTAAACAATAGCTTTAGGAAAACTTCACGGGGTAGCGACCTACCCCACACGCACACTTGGTTTCATAGCACAATGCCTAATTGTATGTATTTTTGGTTCGAAGATAGTATTTACAATAAAATACCACATAATTTAAAACCGGGTTTCTTTTAAAACAGTATTTCATACACCTTTGCAATTATGCATCTACAACCCTCTTTAGGGGACCCGCTAATGGATGGTGTGGATTATCGCAAATCCTGGAGATAGTAGAGAGAGATGCAGACCTCCTCACGGAGCATTCGATCTCGAAAGGATATAAATACGGTTTTTAAGAAAAACGAATTTCTAAATAAAACTAATTTTTAAAATATATAAAATTATAAATCCTTATTTTCAAAATATAATGAGCCTATATTTTTCTAAAAATGAAAGATTAACAAATGCCAATAAATACCATCAAGATACCAAAAAGGCAAGTTTTTCAATAAAATACCATAAACTTTCCAAAGCAAAGTATTTATCACTAAAATACCCTAATACTTAAAATCCATGCTCATGAAAACCCTAAGTAATACTAATCACCCTCGATGTTTGCTTTTAAACTATATTAAAAATATTTTTCATAAAACCCCCTCGAGATATATATAAACACTATTTTAAAAATTCTAGTAAATGTGGATTTAAGCGGGATCAATTCTCTTGAGCTCCAGGGAGCCGAAGAAAGTAAGCGCTTACCTATTTAAGATAAACAACTTAACAGTGTTATCAATGGCAATCGTTTTGGAAAAAGACACAAATCTTGCCGTCCATGTGCAGCAGTTGCCGATGACTCCCGACCCTAAGAAATTCAAGAGTTAAATCGGTTTACAAATGCCTAACTCAATCTGAGTCCATTCTCAAACCCTGAATCCAAAATCAAACATGAATACTTGATCATGAACATGAATACTTGAATTCAAATATCAAATTCAAACAGTATACTTGACTTGACTTGACCTGACCGAACCATGGTTATAACTTGAATACATGACTACTTGAACACATGGCTACATCGTGAACATGAATACTTGAATATTTTGTATCCATGGTTTCGGCCAAGACTTGTTAACCTAATCTATACAATACATTATATGGGGATAAAGGGGTAGATTGGTACGGAACGTATATCATGGTATGAGAGTTCACTTAAAAGATACCTACATGAATTCTTATTCCATTGTCCCGTGGGTTATGACGGGGCCTTATACTACATGTTACCGTAGTCCATGGGGTAAGATGGACTCCTCTCGTATACATGAATATCTTCTTTACCAAGCTACAAACAACCACGTTATAATAACTATCATATACCAGCAATCAATCATATACACTTTACCGTTCATTTCACTTAATATACTATCTTCTCTTTCTTCTTTTGGGACTTACCGAGCGTTAGTTCGCTGACGACGTTCCTTTCTGTTTCTTTATTTAGAATGTTCGTCAGGAGGACCGGACTTTAAGGAGACAGAGCCGAGCCAGGAGGACTTGGACCAGCTTACAGCTCAGCCGGACTACTAGTTCCTCTGCACTTATTTTTAGTATGCCGATGTTTAGGCATTTGCTTTATATCATTATATCTTTTCATTTCAAACAGCTGTATGTAAATAAAGTTGCTATTTATTTTATTACTCTTGTCATTCTTGTTCATTTTTATATATTGCTTAATTACGCTTAACGTATTTATTTCTTAGTAAATACGTTGCGGCCTGCCACATCACCGTTTCCGTCTACTGGGAAGCAGGGCATGACATCTATAATGTACGGGCCTTCATAGTTCGGCTCGAACTTCCCCCGTTTTGCACGATTGGAGATCATTGGTCTTTTGACGACTTGCACGAGTTCACCTTGGCGGAATGTTCTCGGCCTGGTCAGTTTTTCATACGACCATGTCATCCTTACCTTATAAGCCTCCAAATTTTGCTGTGCTATAAGGCGGGTTTCGTCAAGGGCGTCGAGCTCCTCAAGCCTAAGATGAGCATTTTCTTTATTTGTCGGCTCATATCGAACTGCCACTCGTAGAGAGGGAAGTTCTATTTCTAATGGGAGCATTGCTTCCGTGCCGAACTCCAATGCGTATGGTGTTGTATTCGTAGCCGTCTTGAACGTTGTTCGGTACGCCCAGAGAGCCTCATGCAGCCTTTCGTGCCAATCCTTTTTGTTTCTGAACACCGTCATTTTAATAATTTTTGTCAAGGTCTCGTTGAAAGCTTCAGCTAGACTGTTGGCCCGAGAATTATAGACTGAAAAGTATCTCCAATCTATTTTATGTTGCTATGGGAAGCGGCTTATTTTATGGCTTCTGTAAGCTGGTAGATTATCCGAGATTATCCGTCGTGGAGTACCGAACCGATTGATGACATGGGTTCTGAAGAAGTGGAGGATATTCTCCTACTTAACCTCCCTTAGCAGAACTGCTTTTGCCCATTTAGAGAAATAGTCAGTTGTTGCTAGTATGAACCGATGTCCTTTGGATGATACCAGTTCGATAGGGCCAATTATATCGGTTCCCTACATTTCGAACGGCCAGCTAGCCACTGTCGGGTGTAGCAGATTTGGATGTTGATGGATGAAGTGAAAGTGTACGTTAGCACTGCCACAGGGTTTTATTGGCATCAAGCATGTTGTTTTAAAAAAATTCGGGGTGCTAATCTACACTAACCAAGATCTTAAACTAGATGATTAGGGTTTAGTAGATATCAAAAACTTTACACTAAGAGATGGATGGCTACAACCTTTGTAGACCGTGTCCTTCTCTTCTAAAGCTTCGGGTTATGGTCCACGCGACTCCACTAGGCTCCACTTGAAGGTTGCACGAACTTGCTTCGATGACCTTCGTGCCGAAGATGATCCACCCGAAGTCCGCCAATCCAAGCTACCTCTTCACTAAACTCTTTAGTGAAGTAAACACACTACACCAAAGCGCTATTCTAATGGAAGATAGTAAAATAGGGGTGTTGTTTCCTCACTAGGGTTCTCACAAGCTCAATTGTTCTTACAAGCTCAAGGGTTCACAACTCATGTAAGGGATTGAGCTTAGAGATAGAGGTGAGGAAAAGGAAGAGAGCTAGAGAGAAAACTCATCACATGAGCTCAACTCAAGAAAATAGCTAAGTGTGGAATGAAGTGTAGAATGGCTCATCAAAGCTAACACATTATTGAAGCATACAATTTTTAACACTTAAAAATTGTAGCCATGCTTCAATAGTGCAAGCAAATGAATATAAAATAGAATAAGCCATGATATGCCCATCCCTCCAAAGTCTCCGCATTTATCATCTCAATTTCTATTTTCTAAAAATAGAAAAACCATGCCATATATATATATATATATAAAGATAAGCATATAATTAGTGAGCAATAATATTAGTCAATATACAATTATATCAAATATAAATATATATCATATTATTAAATCAACACTTGATTTAATAATCCGGTTAAATCACATATAACCGACTATTATCATTTATCTGTATATCACATTATTAAATCAACACTTGATTCAATAATCCGGTTATATCACATATAACCTAACTAATAATAAATAGTCGCCAGATTAAGATACGGTATCTCATACTCGTATTTAATCAGGCTCCCGCACATATCAGCATATGTGCCCTATTTCGTTTCGCTTGAACCAGGAAACTTCTATATGGGACTCTAAAGACTCGTCTATACGCCAACAGTAGGTGATGATCACATCAGTCAACCACAAGCCGTCAGCGGTACTAGCTGGACGTAACGGCTAACCAGATATTGAACAAATAGAAGATCAACAAGCAAGCTTGTCCAAACTCCCATGAAGCCTGTAGGTAATACTTACCGTACAGTCCGGTCTCTTTGTCTGATATGTCGCATATCGAGTTTGGGGGTGGAATCTTCTGACCCCAATAACATGATAAGTCATGCCGATGTAAGGCCTGTAACGGTACGAGAAACTACTCATAACACTTACCAGTAAATCTCATCAACAGCCATGGCCAGAGACTTCTTGTTATAGCTATTCGAGCATAGCGCAACATCAATTCCCAATACCGGGAGAGACGAAACCCCTCATATCGCCCATTGCCTCCATGTGACTCGGAACAGTACCCAAAATCCACCTATTTGCATGACTCTTTTGAGCCATGGTATGGAGGAAATCAAAGCACAATGGGAACCACACAAGACTCTATGACGATCTCGGGTCCACAGACCAACATGTACCGGTGTCACCAGAGAACTGCTATCTGACGATAGGTATGGTACCATCTAGGAGTTCTCGACGAGTCCTATTCAGTATACCCATTCTCTAATGAGCACCTGTGTACAATCTTTGATGTCAAACACCAATGGATATTGAATCAAACATCGCCCCATACAGGGTTAAGAAACGTACACATTAGTCTACTCTGGAATATCGATGCCCTGTCTTGATATTCTCTCGACTAGGAACAATTGAAGAATGTGCTTGTGGACTACCCAGGTCCCAGTTGTATGATCCGCATCATAGTCATGGTAGTCAAACCTACATCCTAAGGGATTTATCAACATGTATATGAGAGACAGTATAATAATACCAGTAAACATGTTAAGATAAAGGCAACCAGATAGCATACTATCATGTCGAGCAAGAAATTCCTCCATATATGTCCAAGCATCCACTATTTCATACAATAATAGCCTCTAGGGCATACATATCACTAACAATCTCCCACTTGCACTAAGGTCGGTTGTTGCAGTATCTCATACCCAACATCCTAAAAAGTCTCTCGATTAGCATCTGGGGGAGGGTATTAGTGAGTGGATCCACCGTGTTATCCTCTATGTCAATTCTTCTCATCTCGATCTCCCGGCGATCTACCATCACCCTGACCAGATGATACCGCCTAAGAATATGTCTGGATCACTGATAGGACCGGGGTTCCTTGGCCAAAGTCACAGCTCCATTGTTTTCACAATACACAGGTTTTGGATGCTCAATGGATGGAACCTCACCAAGTTCATCTTATGAACTTCTTCATCCAGACAGACTCTTTGGCAGTATCGTTGGTAGCGATGTATTCAGCCTTCATCGTCGAGTCTGCTACGGTATCTTGCTTGAAACTCTTACAACATATCGTCCCTCCACTGAGGGTGAAGACAAAACTCAAGACCGACTTACTGTCTTCCTTATCACTCTGGAAGCTCGAATCGATAAAGGACTCCATCTGGAGTTCGTCGTTACCATACACCAAGAACATCTCTTTAGTCCTTCTCAAGTACTTAAGAATGTTCTTCACAGTTGTCCAATATTTCTCTACAGGATCTGATTGATACCTACTCACTACACCTAGTGAGTAAGTTACATCTGGTCTGGTACACATCATCGCATATATGATAGTCCCGACTGCCGAAGCATAGGGTATCTCTTGTATGCGAGCCCTCTCTAAATCAGTCTTGGGAGACATCTCTTTGGAGAGAGTGATTCCTTAACAAGCGGGTAAATTACCACGCTTAGAATCTTTCATACTAAACCTCTTTAGTATGGTTTCAATGTACCTAGATTGGGACAATCCCAATATCCCTCTAGATCTATCTCTATAGATCTTTATCCCCAGGATGTAGGAGGCATCACTTAGATCTTTCATGGAGAACTTGTATGATAAGAAGAGCTTGACCGAGTGTAGTATAGGAACATCATTTCCTATCAAGAGTATGCCATCCACGTACAATACGAGGAAGACAACCTTACTCTCTACTACCTTCTTATATATAAATGGTTCATCTACATTTTTGATGAAGTCAAACTCTTTGATAGCGTCATCAAAACAGATGTTCCATCTCCGCGATGCCTTCTTTAATCCGTAGATTGATTTTAAGCAGCTTGTACACGCTTCCGCTGCTCCCACTGTCTACGAAGCCCTCTGGCTATGTCATGTACACGCTCTCCTCTAAATCAACATTTAGAAAAGCGGTCTTGACGTACAACTGCTAGATTTCATAGTCATGGTATGCAGCAATGGCAAGTAGGATCCCGATGGACTTAATTATAGGCACTGGAAAAAAGGTTTCATCATAGTCGACACCTGGTCGTTGTCGAAAACCTTTTGCTACAAGTCTAGCTTTGAAAGTCTCAACTTTTCCATCTACACTAATTATCTTCTCAAGATCCACTTGCTCCCGATGGGTTTTACCCCTTCTGGAGCAACTTTCAAAGTCCATACTTTGTTGGTGTACATGGATTCCATCTTAGATCACATAGCATCCAGCCATTTCATATAGTCTCCACTTGTGACGGCCTACTCGAAACTAGTTGGGTCACCATATTCCATGATATAACCCTCGCTCCCACCGTCTATGAGAAAACCGTAGTATCTCTCAGGTGGATGAGGAACCCTACTAGATCTGCGGAGTGGCTGATGTTCGTCGGGGACTATTGAATCTTTCGGTTCCACCAAATCGTCAGTAATAGTTTATGTTGCTGGAACTTCTTCCAGTTCTACCTCATTACCACTAATCTCTTTGATAAGAAATTCCTTTTCTAAAACGGTGGCATGTCGAGAAACAAACACCTTTTGTTTCTCGGTGTGGTAGAAGATATACCCTCGCGAATATTTGGGATATCCTATAAACTTGCACAGAACTGACCTTTCCTTGAGCTTGTCCGGATTTTACTTTTTAACATAGGCCGGACAACCCATATCTTAACTCGTTTAAGAGATGGTCTCTTCCCATTCCATATCTCATATGGAGTAGTGGGCAATGGATATGGTCGAAACTCTATTCAATAGATATGCAGCTATCTCAAGTGCATAACCCCAAAAGGAAATAGGCAACTCAGCATTAATCATCATAGAGTGCACCATATCTAATAGGGTGCGATTCCTCCGCTCCGATACTCCATTTTGCTGTGGTGTATACGGAGGAGTAAGCTGAGAGAGAATCCCATTCTCTTTTAAATAATCATGAAATTCCGTGCTCAAGTATTTTCCTCCCCGATCATATTGAAGGATTTTAATACTTTTACCCGTCTGGTTCTCAACTTCATACTTATATTCCTTGAATTTTTCAAAAGATTCAGATTTGTTTTTCAACAGAAACACATGTCCATATCTTGAGAGATCATCGGTGAATGTAGTAAAGTACGAGAAACCATTCCTTCCATGTGTAGACATAGGACCACATACATCATTATGTATCTGTCCCCAGAGTTCAGTAGCTCTTTTTCCGTGTCCAGTAAACGGAGATTTGGTCATCTAGCCTTTGAGACATGACTGACAAGTTTCATAAGATGTACATTCGAATGGATTCAAATATGCATCCTTATGCAACTCAGCCAGTCTTGTCGCATTGATATGACCTAGTCTACAATGCCACAAGAAGTTTTCGTTCATTTTTGAATTGTTCCTCTTGTATGTGTTCTGTATACTTAGAACTGTAGTTTGATTTAGAACGTATATACCATTATACAACGTACAATACCTAATCAACACTTAATTTAGGAAAACATTCACAATATTTTTGGTACGAAATAACAGTCGCTCAGAATCATTGTGTTACCACTTGGTAATACAAGGTGATATTCGCCAACTGCCACCATTCCCTACTACTAGAGACATATCACCCTTTTCCAGTTCTCTACCAATATTTTGCCCATGTAACAAATTACATACGTGGGATCCTGATCCGGTATCCAATACCCAGGACGTAGAGCAAACTGAGAAACAATTCTTGGTTACGAACACACCCGAAGACGATGCATCAACATGCTTATTCTTCGTTTGGGTGGTGTGGGAATACGGATATTCCTATATTTCTTACTCAGACTTATGACGGTCATAAGATAGAGTGGAACTGGACCTAGTATAATAAGTGAGTTTGGTCAATACATCCATATTATTATCTTGATTAAGGCGTGTCATTGGTCGCTACCAGGAGAGAGAAAAGGATAATCACTTTGCGTGCGCTCTTTGCAAGATTAGATTGGTTATTATTTTATCTAATCAGGATGGCTCCCACTGTTTTTATCAAATCTTCCTTCAAACCCTAAAAGGTAAGATTAGCCGGGATTAATTACACCTTACAAGTTCGTCAATCGGTCAGCCGGGCAGGTATTGGTACTCCGAGGGAATCTCCCCTTGCTTTCGCATGGAACTAATTAAATAATCTCATTCCGCAGGGGAATCACCCCGTTAACACCTTTCTTAGATACCTAATGGATTGGCTAATTGTAAAGTAGAAAACTCTCCCAGGAGTAACTCTTACTCACAATGGGTATTGGGATCCAACTATCATACTATCATATAGAAGGTATGCAATCTCATTGCAAATTTTAACACTTGAAATTTCTAATATCTGTTTTTACCCCTAGCTTCCTATGACCTTGACGGAGGCCAATAAACCATAGGCCGCTAGTCAAGTTCAACCCATTCATTTCTTGATTGAATTAAACCTACCCGCACAACCCTTCACAGAGGCCAACAAAGTCGCACGACTACCCTAATCCAATCGCATCATATACTGCAGATAGGCACTAATCAGCTACCGCACACTACGCCTTGACGGAGTCCAACAAACGCAGCACGAATACTAAATAGCATTTATCTGAAATGACGGAGGGCTACGTTGGTTTTTAAGAAAACCTTTAGCGTAATGAACTTGATATCGTTGTAGAATCTAGTGATTAGAAAAGAAGTGGTTTAAGCTCCGCTTTTAAAATCGAGTAGTTTTCAAAAACAAACCGAATAGCTTTTACTAGCTTTTGCTAAAGAGGTCACTCTCGGTTAAGGGATCTTGGTGCTTTCCTCATCGAATGATGTGCTGGATATTCATCAAGGAATACCACTATGCAAAGCAAGAACTACAGAAGCTATGATGTTAAACCGAGTGGGTTGTAGCATTTTCTAGTTTTGCTAAAGAGGTCACTCCCGGTGAAGGGATCTCGGCTCTTTCCTCATCGAATGAGGTGCTGGATATTCATCAAGAAATACCACTATGCAAAAAAAGAACTAGAGCTACCTTTTTAAAAACTTTTGATTCTACAACATCTTTAGGTTTCTTTTATTTTCATTAATCTCATTAATGAAATCCCATCATTTAATGTTTCCTAAACATCACAGAAAATGAAATGAAAATAGAACGTACGCTTATGCCATCTGTATTCGCCATGGGGTCCCGTCATGCACCGTTAGGTTACTTAACTAATGACAAAGCGGGGGCTGGACTAGCATGGGTGCAAAACATAAGCAACGTTTATTATATATATCATATATATATAGCATTCGTCTCATGCAATTATATGATTACATCACAGAACCAAGCAGCAGAAGTCAACATATGAAATATTGGATATACTAAGGGGTTCGTGTTTTAAATTAAGCCAATAATGAAAAACAAGGATTCCACGGTCGTAATGAATACCCAATCTTACATCCCTAGACCCTTACAAGAGCGGCAAGCAACCCTACCAATTCTAGAGTTAGGAGACCCGGTCTCGACTCCACGAGATGGTCTCCCGCTGGACTCCAGAACCCGGTTACTTGTGCTCCCCGCCTTGGGTCTATCCTAATGCAGAAAAGTAAATAATATACATCAATGGTGAGATCATCCTCAACCCGAAAGTGTCCTAATAAAAGAATATTACATACAAATTTTACATGAATGAAAATTGTAAAACTCTCATCTCACATAAAACCCCCGGCTATTCATTCACGACGATCCAATATAACATATCACAGCAACACATAACATCATATGTCATCAACGTAAGTAAATACGTGTATCCTAAATTCTGTTGACATATAGCAACGAGATTTGGGATACCCCACATATTACAGTTACGGTCACAGAAAAGAAATGAAAAACTACAATAATTAGAATCTGCATTTTCTTAGACATCATAAAACCGAAATATCTCATATTCCGGATTTCATGCCTAATCTTATAAACCCCGCATTTTAATCTCATATCAAAAACTCTTTTCAATAATTTAGTCGGGTAATTCAACAAGATCCCCGACTACCCGATCGAATACTCGTCGGAAACAATAGTAGATGGCCGCACCCCGATGCCGTCGACCAAGTGCACTTTGGCGGAACACCGTGGCTGCGAGCGCCCGAGTGGATGCTTTTGGCAACGGGCCCGAGTGGATGCTTTTGGCAACGGGGTTCTTCTAAAGTCACTTGGTCGGGGCTATAGGGCATGTCTACCTAGTAAAGTTATCTGGCGAGCATTCGCGTACGATACGCGATTGCGACAGAGTTTCGATCTGAATCAAAACTTCGTGGCAATCGATCAAAAGAGACTAACATGCTAGATTTACAAATAAACTAGTTTTCACAAAACTAGTTAAATATGGATTCCAACTACCGCATCACATATTAAACTTAAACGAAACGATGTTAAAATTACAACTACGAAACACTCCGAGTTGCCACAGCAAAAAAAAGTTAGCATCACATGCAAACTTGGCCAATCAAACATGACCTGAAACCCTAAAACCAAAAGCAAAGAACACCATACAAAATCCAAACCCCAACTCATTTGAAAAACCGGCCAGGCCGGTTTTTTGGCCCATTTGGCCGGCCAAAATGCAACATTTGGGGTTCGTTTTCGTAGGGTGTTCTAATTACATCATATGTAAGCTCTGCAGTTTTTTAAAAAAAAAATTCAAAGATCGTTTTAAAATCGACAAAAACTTGGTTTTTGGGTTTCGGTTTTCGGAGTTGTTTTGGTTTCGCAATTCTAATAACATTGTCTAATCTTCTAACCTGGCTCTGATACCATGAAAGTGTACGTTAGCACCACCACTGGGTTTTACTAGTATCAAGCATGCCATTTTTAAAAATTTCGGGGTGCTGATCTACACTAACCAAGATCTTAAACTAGATAATTAGGGTTTAAATAGATATAAAAAACTTTACACTAAGAGATGGATGGCTACAACCTTTGTAGACCGTGTCCTTCTCTTCTAAACCTCCGGATTGTAGTCCACGCGACTCCACTTGAAAGTTGCACGAACTTGCTTCTATGGCTTTCGTGCCGAAGATGATTCACCCGAAGTCCGCCAATCCAAGCTAACTCTTCACTAAACTCTTTAGTGAAGTAAATACACTACACCAAAGTGATAATCTAGTGTAGGATTTGTTAGTGTATATTCCCTAGGGGCCATTATTGTATCATACTAGGTTGCATATTACTTAATGGAAGCTTGGGATATTCACAGTTGTATATAACAGTCTTGCTAAAAATGGTAGTATGCTACTTGGTTTGTGTCTACTTTAATATGTGCATATGTTTCTTGTAACGTATCACTTATACATATTAGTAGTGACCATAGGATCTTTGCTTGATTACCAGCGTCGTGATGGCAGTCACACTAGTGGGGGCTAGGTAGTCTGTAAGCAATATCCTATATAGGTCCCTGATCGTTGGATTATCGAGATGGGGCATCGATATTCAGGAGTAGACTAAGTGTGTACGCTTCTCATCCCAGTTGGGGAGATAGTCTGTCCCACAGCCATCAGTACGTCGTACTGGAGATAGTATATAGGTGCTCGTTAGGTTACGGGTACACCGGACAGGACTCGCAGGGAACTGATTGGTTGGTATTATACCCATCGTCAGTTAACAGTTCCCAGGTGACATGAGTACAGCATAGTCCGCAGACTTGACACTGCTACTTCGCCTCGAGTGTGTCCCACTGTTCTTAGATTGCTACCCTACCACGGCTCAAAGGAGTCGTGCAAACAGGTAGTAGTTGGGTGCAGTCCCGAGCACTTGGAGGCAGTGGCAGTTAGATAGGATTCGTCTCTCCCGGTATTGGGAGTTGATATCGCACTGTGTCAGAGAGCCATTACGCAAAGTCCCTGGTCAGGGCAAGCTAGATATATTGGTAGGTTCCAGTAGCTTCTCAGAGTGTAATGGGCTTCGCTCCGACACGACTTATACAGCTATTAGGGGACTGACGCTTGCCGCCCCCTAGGCTTGATATGCGATAGTCTTAGATGAACAGACCGAACTGTACGGAGATTGTCACATCAGGCTCAGTATGGGTTCGGATGGTTTTCTTCATCGACCTTCTTATTGACATCTACCTGGGGACCGTTACGTACAACTAGTGCCGCTTGCGGTCTATGGTTAAACCCACTGCTAGCGTAGTGTCGAGTCTTTAGAGTCCCACACATAGAGTTTCCCTGCTCCAGGCGAAACGATATAGAGGTCGTATAGTTTTAGGACAAGGGTTCGGACGCATATGTGTGTTTACGCACGTATGACTTTTCGGACAGTTTTTACTAGCCGGCTTTGGTTTAAGCCAGATTCTAGTATCAGGTTATTGGATTTATACAGTCTAAAGTTTTTCCGTGTTTTCACGGATTGGAGGGGCGTTCTCGTAATTTGTCGAGAAGCTTCTAGAAGAGTGGTGACTTGGGGGGTTAAGGTAGCATTGCATTTAATGAGATTAGTGTCTCATTTGTATGATTCATCCATGTCATTAATGCATCATAAATGTTTAATGGCTCATGGAGATGAATCACTCATAAATATTTATGAAGCATGGTTGTTAATTCTATTATTTCATTTTTGGATAAATAAATTATGCTTCATATATATTATGATATATCATTATCTCATTTCATAATTCATCTTCACCTTCTCTCTCCTCAAGCTCACTCTCTCTTCAAACCCTAACCCTAACCGCTCATGAGTTGAGATTAAGGGTTAGCTAGACTAATACTTCCATAACCTCACTCTATATCCACTAGGTAGTTTAGATTAGCACTTTGAGCAACCTAGTTATCTCAAGTTAGAGATAAAGCTTGGCGTAGGAGCTCTCGGGTGGATCATCTTTGATTCGAGGAGGCCGTTGAGGTGCCGATGTTCCAAGGAGCCTACGAGGAGTGGAGGACCACGATGAAGACCCGAATGATAAGTATCGTGAGGTATAACTTCGTATCCGAGTAGTTAAACCTCTAGTAGATAGTTAGCAATGGTTTAGAAACGATTCATGCGCTCAAGTCCGTGTTACGAAGCTTTGATAATCGTTTTCATATATTCCGCCTCCCCGCAAGTTCGTGGGGTGCATGACATGGACTTACAGTGGTATCAGAGATAACTAAACCATTACTAGCTTGTTAGCAACTAATTAGAAGTTCGATCGACGGAAAACACAAAAATGAAACACCCCGTACCCTAAGTTTCTGTTAATTTTAAAAGTGTCTGAAAAAATATTTGACACACCTTAAAATTCACAGCAGGGAATTTAATAAATTCTGGGAAAATACGAGCACACAAAACGACAAAACAGCCGCGGATCCGCGGCCAAATGGTGGCCGCGGATCCGCCGCCGAGTCAACTCGGTTTTGACTCCGATTTTCTCTGTTATTTTTTTTTATGGTGTTTTGTTTTCCTGTATATACTGTTTCTGCTCAGGTTACTTCAGTACAGGTTTGCTTTTGGGGTAGATACGGAATATGGTATTCGATCGATATTCTAAGATATTTGCTAATTGGGTTTTTATCTGTAATGTTTAATGTGTTTGTAAACCTCCCCTAACTGCTAGTATGTCGGTTGGCAGGGGGTTGCACATTTCTGTAATGTTTACTGTTTGTGTATATGGACTTGATTGGAATGTTGTGATGATTAGCCAGGGTTTGAGATGGGTTTAATATTCATTCATTCGATGTAAATGTAATATGATGTAATATTCTTTTACGGGGCACATCCAGGTTGCGGTTGTAGCCACCGTTGTATTATTTCTTTTTTACTGTTTTTGCTCCTAGGACAGACCCAAGGTAGGGTGCACAAACTACCGGGTATTTTGAAGTGTTTAGTGGCCTACTCACTTTGTTGAGGGAGACCGCTTCACTTCGGGTACTTGGTGGGTAGTTTGTCGTACCCGTAGGGGTCTAGGGTGGGGTAATGGCTATTCATCACAACTGTATAATCCGTCTTTTATTGCAGGCTCAAAGCAAATGCGGATTGCTAGTATATCCAATAAAGTTCATCTGTGATCTGCAATGCTTATTATTGCGTCTGACGAATGTACAATATCTATATATGATAGCTATTAGACGTCACTTATGTTTTACACCCGCGCTAGCCCAGCCCCCGCTCTGTCGTTAGTTAAGTAACCTAACGGGTGATTGACGGGACCCCGTGGCGAATGCGGATGGCATAAGAGGACGTGGTATTTTCGTTGTTTTCTGCAATGATAGGATAAATGATGGGACGCATTATTATAATGCAAAGAAAATAAACCAAAGTTAAGTCGTTGGAACAAATTTAAAAGAAACCACTCGGTTATTTTAAAAAGATCAGAATTTTTAATTGCGGAGCTTTAACCACTCCTTTTAAAAGGTATCAGGTTCTTTCGATTATATCAAGTTCACTACGTTCACGGTTTTGCCAAAACCATTCGTAGCCCTCCGTCATTTCATTTGAGTATTCAATAGTATTCAAGCTGTGTTTGTTTGGCCAAAGTCAAGGCACAGTGTTTGGTAGCTATTGGATATTCATATGTAGCATAGATAGATGCATTGGTTTGGGACAGTCGTACTACCTTGTTTGTCCAAAGTCAAGGGTATGTATGGGTGGGTTCAAATTAACCTGGACAATGACGGGTAGAACTTGACATGTGACTTATGATTTGTTTGGCCAAAGTCAAGGTCATAAGAGCATAGGGCAAAAATCCACATCGGGAATTTCTAAAGAAACTGAAATTTGCAGCAGATGCATACCATTTTGGAGTATGATGAATGTTGATAGGATTCCTTCAACATTATCATACGATGATATTTTGGATCCCGATCCTACTGTGAGTATATACTACTTATCAGGAGATTCGTCATTTAACGATCAATGCTATAAACCAAGTAGGTGCCTAGAAAGGTGTCAACGGGGTTACGCCCCCAGAGAAAAGAGGTTATTTAATTAAGGAACTTTGTGAAAGCGTTGGAAAACCTCCCTCGAAGTATCGACACTGACCTGGCTGAACGGTTAAGCAAGAATTGTACGGTGAGAATTGTCCCGGCTAATTCTTCTTTTATGGTTTGAGGAGGGATTCGAGAAACAGTGGGAGCCATCCTGTTTAGATAAATTAAAAACCAATCTAAACTTGCAACATAATCATGCTAAAATGTTTTCTTCTCTCTCTCTTAATTGTAGCGACCTTGTAACCACACATAGGTTATATCTAGATAACAATTTGACTAAATCTGACTTATATGACTGGCAAAGGTCTGTCCAGATGTCCATTGCCTATGACAAGCTGGACCACCCTATTACTACTCAAGATCCCGCCGTCCCAGGTCCAGTTTCCACTGTCGCGGATATGGATATCCGTCAGACAAGAAAAAAGATAAAGCGAAAGCTAAGTGCCTCATGTTAGCTTCAGTTGATGGTGTATACCAGAAGCAGCACGAGAAGATGGACTTAGTTTACATCTTTCTCCATAACAAAGATTTATATGGAGAGCAATCTCATATCACAAGATATGAAACCTCGAACGAATTAATTCAAGCGAGGTTAGCTGACGGGTCATCTGTAGGGGACAACGTCCTTACAATGACTAGCTATATTGATGAGCTCAAGGACCTAAAGGCCACGTCGGAGAACGGGTAAGATACTGACCTGATTCTACAGTCTCTACCTTCTACCCTGAAGGAAACCAGGAAAGTAGAAGGAAAGAGAAGGGCAAAAGTTTCGGGACTGGATATAGTAAACGAGGGACGTTCCTATTGTTATGGGATTGGGCATAGGCAGAAAGATTGCAGGGCTTTTGAAGCCAGTAGTCAGGATACGAAGCATGTTGTGGCTTCAACTTCGGGTGTGTTTGTAATAGAGAACTGTATGTCAGTTAACCCTACTTCCTGGGTATTGGATACCGGGTCAGGAACTCACATCTGTAACTCTTTACAGGCTCTGAGAAACCGTAGAGTTATCAGGATAGGTGATATGACCCTCACGGTTGCTAACGGAATGAGCATGGATACTGAATCCATAGGGGAATATCATCTTGGACTGACAACTGGGGAGATATTGATTCTGCGTAACTGTTTTTATGTACCAGGTACAACTTGTAATATCATATCTGTATCCTTACTTTCTAAAGAAGGATATGATTTTACTTTTATAAGCGATGTGGTCCACATCCACCTAAATCAAGTTCTGATTGGGTCAGGTACATTAAATAACGGTATATACGTATTAAGTCAAGCTCAGGTTTTCAATATCCAGAATACACTTAAAAGAAAGTCTCCAGACATAAATCAGGCTTTCTTATGGCATTGTAGACTAGGTCACATCAATGAAACACGATTAACTAAGTTACATAGAAAAGGATATTTGAATTCGTTCGAATATCAATCTTATGCTACTTGTGAATCTTGTCTTATAGGAAAGATGACAAAGACTTCGTTTACTAGACACGGAGTAAGAGCAAGCAAGCTCTTGGGACTCGTACACAGTGACGTGTGCGGTCCAATGTCTACACATGCGCGAGGTGGTTATTCCTACTTCATTACTTTTACGGATGATTTCTCTAGGTATGGATATATCTTCTTGATGAAGCATAAATCTGAGGCCTTTGAGAAATTCCAAGAATACAAGAATGAAGTGGAAAAACAAACAGGCGAGAGTATAAAAACACTGAGATCTGATCGAGGTGGTGAATACTTAAGTGCCGAGTTCCTGAGTTACTTAAAAGAGAATGGAATTCTCTCTCAGCTTACTCCTCCATACACACCACAAAACAACGGTGTATCGGAAAGAAGGAATCGAACCCTCTTGGATATGGTTCGTTCCATGATAAGTAAAGCTGAGTTACCACGATCATTCTGGGGATATACACTAGAATCAGCTGCATACCTTTTAAACCGAGTTCCAACTAAGACTGTGCCTACTTCACCATATCAGATGTGGTGTGGAAAGAAACCCTATCTTAAACATATTAAGATATGGGGATGTCCAGCTTTTGTAAAGAAGCAGCATGCGGACAAGCTAGAGGCACGATCAGTACAGTGTATGTTTGTAGGATATCCAAAGAACTCCAAAGGATATTATTTCTATTAAGAAGAGGAACAAAAGATATTTGTTTTTCATAATGCTCGCTTCTTGGAAACTGAGTTTTTAGAAAATCAGATAAGTGGGAGCGCAATAAAACTGGAAGAAATTCCAGAACCACAAGCTATCACTGAAAGCTTGGTAGAACCAAAGGTTTCAGAAGAACCGGACATCCCGACGCCACTCCGTAGGAGTAGTAGGCAATCTCATCCACCCGAGAGATACTACGATTTTCTCATAGACGGGGATAGAGAGGATTGCACTATTGACTATGATAAGCTTACTAGCTTCCAACAAGCCATTCAGAGCGGTGACTCAGTAAAATGGCTGGATGCAATGCGGACCGAAATGGAGTCCATGTACACTAACAAAGTATGGACTTTGGACGTTGCTCCAGATAAGGTAAAACCCGTAGGATGCAAATGGATCTTCAAAAAGAAGATTGGTGTAGATAGACAGGTTGAAACATATAAGGCTAGACTGGTTGCAAAGGGTTTCCGTCGAAGACCTGGTTTGGACTATGACGAAACCTTTTCTCCACTAGCTATGCTTAAATCCATTCAGGTCCTTCTTGCTATTGTTGCCTTCCACGATTATGAAATCTGGCAGATGGACGTAAAGACGGCCTTTCTAAATGGCAATTTGGAAGAAAGCGTCTATATGGATCAGCCAGAGGGATTCATTCAGAGTGGGAGCAGCGGTAAAGTATGCAAGCTGCTTAAGTCCATTTATGGACTAAAGCAGGCATCGCGGAGTTAGAACATCTGTTTTGATGATGCTGTCAAAGAATTTGACTTTATTAAAAATCCAGATGAACCATGCATATACAGTAAGATTGTAGGGAGAACTGTAGTATTCCTCATCTTGTACGTGGATGACATTCTCCTAATAGGAAATGATATTCCTATGTTACAGTCAGTCAAAAGATTCTTGTCACATAAATTCTCCATGAAAGACCTGGATGATGTCACCTACATTCTGGGAATCCGGATTTATCGTGATAGATCAAAGAGGATGTTGGGACTTTCACAGTCCAGGTACATAGACACCATAGTGAAGAGATTCAGTATGGATGATTCTAAGCGCGGTAACCTACCGGCTTGTCACGGAATCACCCTCTCCAAAGAGATGTCTCCCAAGACTAATTTGGAAAGGGATCGCATGTCGATTATACCCTACGTTTCTGCGGTAGGCTCTATAATGTATGCGATGTTATGTACCAGACCAGATGTAGCATACGCATTGAGCGTTGTAAGCCGGTATCAGGAAAACCCAGGAGAGAAGCACTGGATAGCAGTAAAGAACATTCTCAAGTACCTGAGAAGGACTAAGGAGATGTTCTTGGTGTATGGAGGAAAAGACCTCCAAATGGAGGCCTTTGCCGACTCCGGCTTCCAGAGTGACAAGGATGACTCCAAGTCCATGTCGGGTTATGTCTTTACCCTCAATGGAGGGGCGGTCTGTTGGAAGAGTTCCAAACAGGAGACCGTTGCTGACTCAACGATGGAAGCAGAGTACATAGCTGCTTGCGATGCCACAAAAGAAGCTGTCTGGATGAAGAAGTTCCTCACAGAACTTCAGGTGGTTCCTACCACTGTTGATCAATACCTTTGTATTGTGACAACAACGGCGCTATAGCTTTAGCGAAGGAACCCAGGTCCCATCAGAAGTCCAGACACATCTTAAGGCGGTATCACCTGATCAGGGAGATCGTCGATCGCCGGGAGATCGAGGTGAAGAGAGTATAGACGGAGAATAACATTGCTGATCCATTCACAAAGGCCCTTCCTCAGACGCAGTTCGAGAGGCTATTCTAGATGATAGGTCTTCGATATACCAGCTCATGGCCCTAGTGCAAGTGCGAGATTGTTAGTATATATGCCCTAGGGGCCATTATTGTATAATACTAGGTTGTATATTACTTAATGGAAGCTTGGGATATTCACAGTTGTATATAACAGTCTTGCTAAAAATAGTAGTATGCTACTTGGTTTGTGTCTACTTTAATATGTGCATATATTTCTTGTAACGTATCACTTATACATATTAGTAGTGACCATAGGATCTTTGCTTGATTACCAGCGTCGTGATGGCAGTCACACTAGTGGGGGCTGGGTAGTCTGTAAGCAACATCCTATACAGGTCCCTAGTCGTTGGATTATTGAGATAGGGAATCGATATTCTGGAGTAGACTAAGTGTGTACGCTTCTCATCCCAGTTGGGGAGATGGTCTGTCCCACAGCCATCAGTACGTCGTACTGGAGATAGTATACAGGTGCTCGTTAGGTTACGGGTACACCGGACAGGACTCGCAGGGAACTGATTGGTTGGTATTATACCCATCGTCAGTTAACAGTTCCCAGGTGACATGAGTACAGCATAGTCCACAGACTTGACACTGCTACTTCGTCTCGAGTGTGTCCCACTGTTCTTAGATTGCTACCCTACCACGGCTCAAAGGAGTCGTTCAAACAGGTAGCAGTTGGGTGTAGTCCCGAGCACTTGGAGGCAGTGGCAGTTAGATAGGATTCGTCTCTCCTGGTATTGGGAGTTGATATCGCACTGTGTCAGAGAGCCATTACGCAAAGTCCCTGGCCAGGGCAAGCTAGATATATTGGTAGGTTCTAGTAGCTTCTCAGAGTGTAATGGGCTTCGCTCCGACATGACTTATACAGCTATTAGGGGACTGACGCTTGCCGCCCCCTAGGCTTGATATGCGATAGTCTTAGACGAACAGACCGGACTGTACGGAGATTGTCACATCAGGCTCAGTAAGGGTTCGGATGGTTTTCTTCATCGACCTTCTTATTGACATCTACCTGGGGACCGTTACGTACAGCTAGTGCCGCTTGCGGTCTGTGGTTAAACCCACTGCCAGCGTAGTGTCGAGTCTTTAGAGTCCCACACAGAGAGTTTCCCTGCTCCAGGCGTATAGTTTTACGACAAGGGTTCGGACGCATACGTGTGTTTACGCACGTACGACTTTTCGGACAGTTTTTACTAGCCGGGTTTGGTTTAAGCCAGATTCTAGTATCAGGTTATTGGATTTATACAGTCTAAAGTTTTTCTGTGTTTTCATGGATTGGAGGGGTGTTCTCGTAATTTGTCGAGAAGCTTCTAGAAGAGTGGTGACTTGGGGGGGTTAAGGTGGCATTGCATTTAATGAGATTAGTGACTCATTTGTGTGATTCATCCATGTCATTAATGCATCATAAATGCTTAATGACTCATGGAGATGAATCACTCATAGATATTTATGAAGCATGGTTGTTAATTCTATTGTTTCATTTTTGGATAAATAAATTATGCTTCATATATATTATGATATATCATTATCTCATTTCATAATTCATCTTCACCTTCTCTCTCCTCAAGCTCACTCTCTCTTCAAACCCTAACCCTAACCTCTCATGAGTTGAGATCAAGGGTTAGCTAGACTATTACTTCCATAACCTCACTCTATATCCACTAGGTAGCTTAGATTAGCACTTTGAGCAACCTAGTTATCTCAAGTTAGAGATAAAGCTTGGCGTAGGAGCTCTCGAGTGGATCATCTTTGATTCGAGGAGGCCGTTGAGGTGCCGATATTCCAAGGAGCCTACGAGGAGTGGAGGACCGCGATGAAGACCCGAAGGATAAGTATCGTGAGGTATAACTTCGTATCCGAGTAGTCAAACCTCTAGTAGATAGTTAGCAATGGTTTAGAAATGATTCATGCGCTCAAGTCCGTGTTACGAAGCTTTGATAATCGTTTTTCATATATTCCGCCTCCCCGCAAGTTCGTGGGGTGCGTGACATGGACTTACAGGATGGTGAAGTAAGGGTGTTGTTTGCTCACTAGGGTTCTCATAAGCTCAAGGGTTCACAACTCATGTGAGGGATTGGGCTTGGAGGTGGAGGTGAGGAAAAGGGAGAGAGCCAGAATGAGAACTCATCATATGATCTCAACTCAAGAAAATGGATAAGTGTGGAATGAAGCGTAGAATGGCTCATCAAAGCTAACACATTATTGAAGCATACAATTTTTAACACTTAAAAATTGTAGCCATGCTTCAATAGTGCAAGCAAATGAATATAATGCTATGCCCATCCTTCCAAAGTATCCCCATTTATTGCTTCATATATATATATATATATATATATATATATATATCACATATATATTAATATATATATATATATAAAGATAAGCATATAATTAGTGAGCAATAATATTAGTCAATATACAATTATATCAAATATAAATAAATATCATATTATTAAATCAACACTTGATTTAATAATCCGGTTATATCACATAAAACCGACTAATATCATTTATCTGTATATCACATTATCAAATCAACACTTGATTCAATAATTCGGTTATATCACATATAACCTAACTGATAACAAATAGCCGCCAGATTACAATACGGTATCTCATACTCGTATTGATCAGGCCCCCGCACATATCAGCATATGTGCCCTAGTTCGTTTCTCTTGAATCAGGAAACTTCTATATAGGACTTGATCAGTCGAAAATACTGCATTTTTAACACGGCAATTTCCCTATCATTTGCACTCATCTAGAAGTGTTCGGCATTCATATTATATATATTAGCAAATCAGTCGTAAAATATCAGATTGCATATGTTAGACTCTAAAACCGACATTTCTGAGGGAATTGTGTGTTTATCATGGCATCGCATCATCCCTGTATTGCGCAACACTTGTTTCGAGATTTGTGCAGGGAATTGCAGGAACAAAGCCAAAAGAAGCTGATCAAAAATACAACTCCAAGTTTTGAGATCTGGTAGCAATCCAAAGGGAAAAATACAATTAAACATATCACAAAAAGGCCCAAAAGTCAGCATCAGAAAATCCTTGAAGGCCCAAGCCCTAAGGACCATGAAGAGCCGCGAATCCGCGGAGGGAGCCTGCTTGCGCCGCGAATCCACGGCGGTATTGCCGCGTCAGCACTCCAATTTTGCTTCATTATTCCTATCTCAGTGGCTACAGCTCAGAAATATACTTCAAATTCTAGAAAATTCTCGAAGCTTCTGCCAGATCAGCAAGGATGATTTATTAAGATAATCTTGATTAACCTCCTAACAAACTATTTCTAGAAGCTCCCTCCTAACTAATCACATCTAGAAGCTTCTCCTCAACAAACTTTTGGAGGGAAATTCAAATCTCCTCTAACTAACTTTTGGAGGGAAATTCAAAATTCAAATCCTAGATCTAGGGTTTTGGGAAGTCTACAAATAGAAACCTAGACCTAGGGTTAATGGCTAATCTTTACTTCCTCAACCATTAATCTCCATCTTCTTCCACAAGTCTAGTGATAAGACTTGTGCGAAACCCTAACCCTAATTCCAATCCAAATTCAAGATCCCGAGTACCAATCAAGCGAGAAGCCTTCAACCTTTTAGGAGCGGAGCCGATCTTCAATCGAGCAAGTGATCCAAGCCGATCCGCGACTCACGGAGACGAGCGAAGCCAAATCGACGATCAAGTTCTTCCTCTTATAGTTCTTGAGCGATTGTAATGAAATTGTTGATATAAATAAAAGGTGAAATTCTTTAATCTTGCTTTCTTTAAATTCTTGCATCATGATTCGATTTCAATTTATAATTGTAGTTCTTGTTGTGATGTTTGAGTAAAACTCCGCTCATCAAGGAGTCGAGACGATCAATAGAATGATGATGTAACAAATCTTAAAACGATTCTTAAGTCCTACGAGTTTTGTAAACCATAGCAAGTTCAAGAATCGATGACCTAGTTTCGTTGCGATGCTTTCTTGATTGCTATCGCTCAAAATTAGGGATCTACGATCGTTTCTTGAATTTACTAGAGGCTAGAATATGAATGATATCGACGAAGGAACAAGGGATAAATGATGAAACCCTAGTTTCACTAGAAATCCCTAATTCTCATCGATCATCATCGACCTAGTATCAATTCATCGAAGGATAAGAATACGTCATCGTGAGATTGCATCACATCTATAGATCCGATCGATTCCTACGAGCCTCATTTCGATTCTTGATATTTGGTTGGAAAGATCATTAAACTCTCAATTCTTGATTCTATCTTTTTCTTGTTATTAGATCTATATTTTCTAATTCTTGAACTTCAACCATAAATCATGAATTGTTTGTTTTCTTTTCATTAAATTTTCGATTCAAACAAAACAAAATAAGAACGATTACACTTTCCCTGTGGACGATCCGCACTCGCTAACGTTCTACATCCGACACCGTAGTTGATTGCGATCAAATAATTTTTGATTGTGATTTCTATACAATTTCCAACATACACAATCCAAAATCATTATCAATCAAATGGCGCCATTGCCGGGGATCATTTGATTTACACAATCGAGAAATTCATTCAATCAAATGGCGTCGTTGCCAAGGATCATTTAATAAACACAACAAAAATCATCAATCAAATGGCGCCGTTGCCGGGGATTCTAGTGCCCGTTAAGTCCGCGTTTCCCTCATCGACTCAATCAAATGGCGCCGTTGCTGGGGATAGTGCGCTAATTGTTCGTATTTTGAAATTTGAGTTGAAAAGTTTATTCCATTTAAATTTTTAGATCAAAATTCGCGCAAACACTAATACGAGTTGTTGTGATTTGTTGCGAGGAAATCTGAAACTTGTGGAGCTGTGGAAAATTTTTTCATAATATTCCAGAGGACTCAGGGCTTGGACAGAGACTTGGGGTGAAATTTTGGTGCAGGAATTCTTCTATAGAACCGCGATTCCAAGGCAATAAGAGACTAATACCGCGGTTCCGCGGTGGGACTACCTCCTCTCTGTGCCAATTTTCCTCTGTGAGTCCCTAACTTTCTTATCTTCTTCCTGTTCCCCTCCGAAAAGCGGCCGCGACGCGAGGACGTCTTGCCTGAGATTCGGGGCAGATGCTAATTGGTGCTATCCGTCCACCTCTCCGAAGATGCCAAATTGATTTATGGCACCGTATATCGAAGGTTTAAACGGATGCGTCCGATGTAGCAGACTTCGTCAGATTCCCCCTCGCTTGAGGGTTTTTTTTATTGTGGGGACGCTCTTCCCTGCAGGCGCAAGCCTCTGCAGTTAATTACGCTACCGCATCATGGTAACCACTTTCTCCTTCTCCAGATGGTCACTTCGTGTCGTGTGTGTTTATTTTGTGTTTAGTTGCCCGTGGATTGTATACGGAGACTGAGTTATGTCGTCGCCCGTAGGGCGTGGACTAGTCCAAATCCGTATTATCTTAGATTTGGGTTTGGGGATTTTGGGTTTAAGGACGCATTAGCCTCATTGAGGACTAAGATCGATTTAAATGTTTGTTAAGAATACGTTAATCTAAATTTAGACTAAGATCAACTTAACGGGATCATTTTAGATCCAACAAGAGAGCAGTTTAAAGGGATGCCCTGTTGTTTAGTTTAGTGACATTGCGGTCAATAGGTAGTTTAAGGACATTACGGTCCATAGATAGTTTAAGGACATTACGGTCCAATATTAGTTTAAGGGCATTGCGGTCCAAGTTAAGGACCTCTTAGTCCGTGGATTTAAGGACTCCACAGTTCGTCGTTAGTTTTAAGACATCACGGTCAAGGTTAAGGACGTCGTAGTCCATGGATTTAAGGACTCCACAGTCCAATGTTAGTTTTAAGAAATCACGGTCAAGGTTAAGGACGTCGTAGTCCATGGGTTTAAGGACCCCACAGTCCAATGTTAGTTTTAAGACATCACGGTCAAGGTTAAGGACGTCGTAGTCCATGGGTTTAAGGACCCCACAGTCCGATGTTAGTTTTAAGACATCCCGGTCAAGGTTAAGGACGTCGTAGTCCATGGGTTTAAGGACCCCACAGTTCGATGTTAGTTTTAAGACATCCCGGTCAAGGTTAAGGACGTCGTAGTCCATGAGTTTAAGGACCCCCACAGTCCGTGTCAATATGTGGTCATTGGGACCCGTCACCTCTTTGAAGACGTTGAGGAATTACAACGCCGAGTATCAAAGGAGTGAAGAGATGTACCCTTAAACCGAAGTAGATTAAATAATCTTTGGCCCAATTTGGAACCAAGACCAATTAATTATATTATGAGCCCATTGGCTCAGTTGAATTTGAATTGAGGACTTATGGCCAGCTTGGGCTAAGTCCAATCATGTTTAGGATATTGGCCATCTGTTGGTCCATTAGAGGAGAGGCTTTGCCTCTAGACACTTAGCCAATGGGGCTAAAGTTAGTGTTAAACACTAAAGATAGTTAGTGTTAAACACCAGTAACATGGCTTTCTAATTAGTGCTTATACACTAAAACGAATCGGTGTTAAACACTGGCAGTGGAGATTTCAAATTATTGTTTAACACTAAGGCAGATCAATGTTAAATACTGGAAACAAGGTTTTCCAGGTTGGTGTTCAACACTAAGAAAGTCAGTGTTAAATACTGTAAATAGAATTTTCCAAATTAGTGTTTAAACACTAAGAAGATCAGTGTTGAACACTGGATATAGAGGTTTCAACTTTAGTGTTAAACACTAATGCAAGAGGGGTCACGTGATAGCACGTGAGAGCGCCCTCAATTTATTTTATTCTGCCAAAAGTATTAAATACTTTGGAGCATCACGTGCTGTCACGTGACGGGCATTTAAATACTTGTCTGTTAGAGCTTTTGCCAAGGGGTCACGTGGGGCACGTGAGGCGTTGCCTCAAAGCCCTTCTCTGTGGAACTTTTCAGGGGTCACGTGGTAACACGTGACCCTGCTTCTTTGCCTGTTTGAAGATGTGTTTATCTTTTTAAGAATTAAATTCTTCATAGTGTTAAACCCTAACCATAACTTTAGAGGAATTAAATTCCCACTTTTCTTTTTGAAGAATTATATTCTCAGGTGGAGTTAACCCCGGCTTTTCTTCTGTAAGAGTTAAATTCCTGGTGAATGTGAAGAACTGAATTCTTATCATACGGTTAAACCCTAATTTCTTCTTTCTTAAGGGAATTAAATTCCTGTTGTTTTGACAGGATTAAGTTCTTAACTAGGGTTAAACCCTGGCTCTGTTCATTTTTAAGGAATTAAATTCCTACAACACAGGGTTAAACCCTAATTTTAATTCGAAGGAATTAAATTCCTATAATTCTATGAGAATTAAATTCTCAAACATCCATTCCCTCTCTATGCTTTGGATCTGCATGGTAGGATCTCAACCCAATGAGAATTAAATTCTCAATTCATGGGGAGATGTGCACTTTGCAGATCCTCTGCTAAAGAGAGAACTAAGTTCTTCTTTTTAAAATCAGAGTTAAACTCTTTTGAGAATTAAATTCTCTTTTTTCTCGAAAGCCTCCCCCTTCTTACCTAAGGTTTTCTTTTGCGGAAGATCCAAATTCCTCTAAAGTCTCAAGGCTCTATTTTCTCTTTCTCTCTCTCTCTGTATGTCGATCTCTGTCTCTCCATCTCTCTCTTTCTCCCTTGGCTCCTATTTATAGGAGAAGGAGCAGAATTGATTAGTTTCGATGAATCATTCATTGAGGCATCTGATTTGTATTCATTAGAGATTTTATTTGTATTCATCATTTATTTGGACCTTTGGATTATTAGGTGAATTTTATTCACCATTGGATTTTAAATCCAAAGATATTCTTCTGTTGTTTCGGTTAGATTTTAAGGGGAAATCTTTCCAAGTTCAAGATTTTTCCATAGATAGGTGATATTTAATCACCTTTCAATCTTTAATCCAATCGGTTTCAAATAATCATTCCCCATTGGAAAGATTAGAATGCGGTTCAGAATTTAATTCTGTTAAATAGATAGGCTTTGAAAGCCGGTCACGTATGGCCACGTGACCCCTGGTCACGTGCAGGCACGTGACCCCCTGGAACGAGCTTTCTTCTGCTTTCTGCGCTTTGTCTTCTTGCCGCTGTTCAGCCGTCACGTGCCAACACGTGACCCCTGGTCATGTATGACCACGCGACCCTTTTCTGGAGCCTTTTCTTTGATTTGATCAGGGAACTGATTTGCCTTTACTGCTGCTTTTAAATGTCACGTGCCAACACGTGACTGCTGGTCACGCGCTAGCACGTGATGCCTGCTCTGTAAACTTTCCTGATTTTAAATCAGGAAACAAATGCCCCCACAGCGTTGTTCTCACGTGTTTGCACGTGAGTGCAACGCTGTCACTTTTTGTGATCGTTGGATTCCTCTAAGGATTTGGGAGTAGGGTAGATGAATTGTCCTTTCAGAAGTGCCTTCACTTTTCTCATTCTCCTCCTTTGAGGGCTTTCTTCTTTTGAGAATTTAATTCTCTTTCTCAGAGCTTAGTTCTCCGCTGTGTATGTGCAATGCTGCTTTACCTTTCAATCAAGGCTAGTGCTCACTTGTTGCGCATGCAGGACTCTGCTTGATGGGGACGTTTCATTTCCTTGATCTGATTCCAATGCGTCGTTGGATTTCATTTCCAACGCTCTCCCCTTCTTTCTGGGCTTTAAGAATAGTCCCACAATGCACAACATTTTTTGTGCAAAGTATTAAATGCTCTCCTTTATAACCTGAACCCATGCCTTACCTCGTTTCCTCACAGAGAAACCCATTTATACCTCAAGGTGATCATCTTCTAGAACCCGATCAATCGCCATGGCTTGCAATCGTCCCCATGCTCGTCGGCAACCATGGGAGGTGCCCCTTGAGGAGATAATCCCTAGCTTCATTGCGCGGCTGGCAGATCCCTTTCTCACCGACGCTCAATGTGACACGGTGATGTACGAGCTACTGACTCGTCGGGGCTCTCCTCTTCCCATGGGCTCCATTTGGCTCCGGATGATCCTCCTGTATGTGCTTGCCGATATACCCCCTCATCCGGCGGAGATGACTTCGGCAATCCTTGATGCGGCGGAGGACAAGCTTAAGTGCTTTCACGAGGCTTGTCTACTCACTCAGGCTCTGAAGGATCACTCAGTTCATATACTGAGTCAGATAAGAGCCCGTCGGTCCGTCATGTCTGCTTTCGCTGATGAGCACGGCTCCAACCGATGGGGAGCGACTCCTCGCGAAAACCGTCGTTTTGACGTGCTGGAGAGGGCGGAGAGGGAGTTAGAGAATTTTGTGTTTTGCTTTGTTAACCCTTGTATCTCTGATCCCTTGTTTGGTGATCTTTTCCCACTAGTGTAGTATGTTTGAATCAATGTACTCCTTTAATCATTGGCAGTTTGCATGCTTTCTGTTGAATTTTCATGTTTGTCCGATAGCCGTACGTGTGTCTTGCTTGCGTAAATGAGCTGCCTGTTTTTCTCATGGGAATTTTCTTTAATTGCGAGCACCATCGTTAAGTTGCATGTGCATCAGTGCCTCGGGTAGCATTTCCTTCTAAACATTCGTACAGATGCAAATACGCGCCTGATAGGACACAGATCAGAAACTTTCCTTGTTATCTCCCGTATCGGGTGGTTTGTGCTGGCTTTAGATCGAGTATTGCTGTCGAAGGAAGGTTTACGAATGAAGACATATTCTTCTTCTCAATGGTGTGTCTCCAGTTTATTGAATGTGTTTTGCGGAAAATTTATCTTGATCTCTTTGCAGTGCAGCGATGGCTTAGGATTCAGGGTTAAGATCTGCTTCCTAAGACTTTCGCGCTTTATGAGCCGCGAGGGTCTCATAAAGATTTTTCTCCCTATGGGTCGAGAGGATCCCATAGGTGTAAGTTCTTCTTAAGAATCATGAGGATTCTTAAGCGGGTTTTCCCGTAGGAGTCGTAAGGATCTCACGAGAGTTTTTTTCTTCCCTACAGGTCGTGAGGACCTGCAAGTGCTGGGTGCGGTCGCCCTTATCCGTATTTCGCGGGGTCAGGGGTCGGTTTGGGATGGTTTCCAGGATGTCGTAGTTTAAAGACATCGCGGTCAAGGTTAAGGACCTCATAGTCCATTGGTTTAAGGACCCCACAGTCCGATGTTAGTTTTAAGACATCCCGGTCAAGGTAAGGACCACATAGTCCGTGGATTTAAGGACTCTACAGTCCGATGTTAGTTTTAAGACATCACGGTCAAGGTTAAGGACCTCATAGTCCGTGGATTTAAGGACCCCACAGTCCGATGTTTGGTTGCAGGGACCCGTCACCTCTTTGAAGACGTTGAGGAATTACAATGCCAGGTATCAAAGGAGTGAAGAGATGTACCCTTAAACCAAGGTAGAATCCGTACAGAATCAGGCTGGTTGATCGATAGTTTTAACACATTACGGTCGAGGTTAAGGACGTCATAGTCCGTGGATTTTAAGGACTCCACAGTCCGTTGTTTGCTCTGGATGCTTCATACGAGTTCACTGCCGTGCTTGGCGAGGACCAGGCTCCGCTCTGGATGTTTTCCGTGGGGTCAAAGAGTGACGTTATCCGCGTTCCACGTAACCAGGAATTTTGCACTAGATGCTTCACACGGGTTCACTGCCATGCTTGGCGAGGACAAGGCTCCGCTCTGGACGCTTTCCACGGGGTCAAAGAGTGACGTTATCCGCGTTCCACGTAACCAGGAATTTTGCACTAGATACTTCACACGGGTTCACTGCCGTGCTTGGCGAGGACTAGGCTCCGCTCTGGACGTTTTCCACGGGGTCAAAGAGTGACGTTATCCGCGTTCCATGTAACCAGGAATTTTGCACTAGATGCTTCACACGGGTTCACTGCCGTGCTCGGCGAGGACTAGGCTCCGCTCTGGACGTTTTCCACGGGGTCAAAGAGTGACGTTATCCGCGTTCCGCGTAACCCGGAATTTTGCACTAGATGCTTCACACGGGTTCACTGCCGTGCTCGGCGAGGACTAGGCTCCGCTCTGGATGCTTCACACAGGTTCACTGCCGTGCTCTGCGAGGACCAGGATCCGCTCTGGATGTTTTCCGCGGGGTCAAAGAGTGACGTTATCCGCGTTCCACGTAATCAGGAATTTTGCACTAGATGCTTCACATGGGTTCACTGTCGTGCTTGGCGAGGACTAGGCTCCGCTCTGGACGCTTTCCACGGGGTCAAAGAGTGACGTTATCCGCGTTCCACGTAACCAGGAATTTTGCACTAGATGCTTCACACGGGTTCACTGCCGTGCTTGGCGAGGACTAGGCTCCGCTCTGGATGTTTTCCATAGGGTCAAAGAGTGACGTTATCCACGTTCCACGTAACCAGGAATTTTGCACTAGATGCTTCATACGGGTTCACTGCCGTGCTCGGCGAGGACTAGGCTCCGCTCTGGATGCTTCCCACGGGGTCAAAGAGTGACGTTATCCGCGTTCCACGTAACCAGGAATTTTGCACTAGATACTTCATACGGGTTCACTGCCGTGCTCGGCGAGGACTAGGCTCCACTCTGGATGCTTCACACGGGTTCACTGCCGTGTTCTGCGAGGACCAGGATCCGCTATGGACATTTTCTGCGGGGTCAAAGAGTGACATTATCCTCGTTCCACTTGACCAGGAATTTTCACTAGATGCTTCACACGGGTTAACTGCCGTGTTTGGTGAGGACTAGGCTCCGCTCAGGATGCTTCACACGGGTTCACTGCCGTGCTCTGCGAGGACCAGGATCCGCTCTGGACGTTTTCCACGGGGTCAAAGAGTGACGTTATCCGCGTTCCACGTAACCAGGAATTTTGCACTAGATACTTCACACGGGTTCACTGCCGTGCTCGGAGAGGACTAGGCTCCGCTCTGGATGCTTCACACGGGTTCACTGCCGTGCTCTGCGAGGACCAGGATCCGCTCTGGACATTTTCCACGGGGTCAAAGAGTGACGTTATCCGCGTTCCACGTAACCAGGAGTTTTGTACTAGATGCTTCGCACGGGTTCACTGCCATGCTCGGCGAGGACTAGGCTCCGCTCTGGACGCTTTCCATGGGGTCAAAGAGTGACGTTATCCGCGTTCCACGTAACCAGGAATTTTGCACTAGATGCTTCACACGGGTTCACTGCCGTGCTCGGCGAGGACTAGGCTCCGCTCTGGATACTTCACACGGGTTCACTGCCGTGCTCTGTGAGGACCAGGATCCGCTCTGGATGTTTTCCGTGGGGTCAAAGAGTGACGTTATCCGCGTTCCAAGTAACCAGGAATTTTGCACTAGATGCTTCATAAGGGTTCACTGCCGTGCTCGGCGAGGACTAGGCTCCGCTCTTGATGCTTCACACGGGTTCACTGTCGTGCTCTGGGAGGACCAGGATCCGCTCTGGACGTTTTCCACGGGGTCAAAGAGTGATGTTATCCGCGTTCCACGTAACCAGGAATTTTGCTGATTGTATCTGCATTTCACGGGATAGAGGTTTGACTGTTCGTGATATGTATATCGCCGAGCCATGGAACTAGGGGTTGCCGCTGCTCCACTTTGTTTGAAGTTGTGTTCGTCGTTACGCGACGAGTGTTGGGATGATCTCTAGATCGCTTGTGGCCCGTCGAGATTTAGCTTCTTTCTTTAATGAAACCTGGGGGGGAGGTATGTTCACTTCTTTGTTTATGCCCTTGGATTGTATACAGGGTGTGATGGAATATCGCCTGCAGGGCATAAATTAAAACTTTTTTTTATTTCTTTTTCCGCTATGCTCTATCATTTCAGCTTTTATATCGCGAAGGTCGCGATTGCCCTATCATTTCGGCCTTTTTTCGCGGTGCCCAATCATTTCGGCTATTTTTTTTATTACTCGCTGCTTTTTATTGCGAGTTGCCCCATCATTTCGGCTATTTCTTTTTTATTACTCGCTGCTTTTTATTGCGAGTTACCCCATCATTTCGGCTATTTTGCGTGCATACATTTTTACTTGCTGCTTTTTATTGCAAGTTGCCCCATCATTTCGGCTATTTCGTATGCACGTGCGGCTTATTGGCTTTTCGCCATAAACCTGAAATTAGACATCGATTTCAGCATTAGCACCGCTACAACTGGGATATGGCCAGGAGAGAATCATCATCTGCCTCTGTCGATGTTGAACAAAAGTGGCTTAGTAAACAGGATTAGGGTCCTGCCGACTAAGGCTTTTGACTTCATGAGCCGTAAGGGTCTCGCGAAGGTACTTCTCCCTACAAGTCGTGAGGATCTTGCAGGTGTATTTTCTCCTTAGGAATCGTGAGGATTCTTAAGTGTATGTCCCTCTGTAAGTCGTAAGGATCCTACAAGAAGGTTTTCTCCTTATAAGTCGAGAGGACTTATAAGGGTTGTTCACCATATAGACATATCCCTAGTCACGGGTGTGACTTTGCTGGGGAAATGTTTATTCGCGCCCGTGGATTGTGTACAAGGGTCAGTATTGAGCCACTTATAGGACAATATCGAAGGTTGTGGGGGTTGCTTAAGCACAGGTTCAGGTCTCTGTAACTTAAGGCTTTCAAATCTTATGAGCCGTGAGGGCCCCATAAGAGAGTTCTCCTTACGAGTCGTGATGATCTCGGAAGTGTAATTTCTCCTTAGGAATCGTGAGGACTCCTAAGTGTGTTGCTCCCTTGTGAGTCGTAAGGATCTCACGCGTGTGGTTTCTCCTTACAAGGTCGTGAGGGCCCTATAAATGTCTTTTAACGAGGTTGCGCCCTTTCGGGTTTTCACAACACTCGCCGGTAGCCCTGCTGTTTTTACTCACGAAGCCCTTTCGGGTTTTCATCTGTGCCCCTTTTGCTTACGGACATACCTTTTTTATTTTTATTTTTATTTTTTTTTACTTTCATATCTACATTTTTTACGAGGTCACGCCCTTTCGGGTTTTCACGAACACTCACCGGTAGCCTTGCTGTTTTTACTCATGGAGCCCTTTCGGGTTTTCATCCATGCCCATTTTGCTTATGGACATACCGTTTTTTTTATTATATTATTTTTTTATTTTTATATATCGGCTTTAAGGTATTGCAATCCACCGTAGTTTATCGATGTCTCGGTCAACGGCTAGTTTTAGGACATAGTGGTCCATTTTTAGTTTAAGGACGTTTCGGTCCGTCGTTAGTTTAAGGACGTTTCGGTCCGTTGTTAGTTTAAGGACATTTCGGTCCGTCGTTGAAGAAGGCCGGTTACTACTCAGAGATCAGGATTAAGAAGACAGTGAGCGGACATAGTCGTTGTCATCTATCATTAACCTAGGCCTTAACCCTTAAGCGTAGTATTTCTTCAGGAAGCGACCGTTTATTGGCCTGAAAGGTCTTTCACCGTGCATATCCATAAGTAGGTACGCTCCGCCCTGGTAGACCTTGTCTATGATGTACGGGCCTTCACAGTTTGGCTCAAATTTTCCCCGCTTGGCACGATTGGGGATCATAGGTCTTTTGACCACTAGCACGAGTTCGCCTTGGCGGAATGTCCTCGGCCTGGTCAATCTTTCATACGAGCGCGTCATTTTCTCTTTGTAAGCCTCCAGATTTTGTTGCGCTATTTGCCGGGTTTCATCGAGGGCATCAAGCTCCTCAAGCCGGAGGTGAGCATTTTCTTCGTCTGTCAACTCGTGGTAGACTGCCACTCGTAGAGAAGGTAGCTCTATCTCTAGGGGGAGTACTGCTTCCATACCAAATACCAATGCGTATGGCGTCGTGCTCGTGGCCGTCTTGAACGTAGTCCGATATGCCCAGAAAGCTTCTTGCAGTCTCTCGTGTCGGTCCTTCTTATTTCGGGACACCGTCTTCTTCATGATCTTTGTCAAGGTCTTGTTGAAGGCCTCAGCTAGACTGTTAGCTCGTGGATTATAAACTGAGGAGTATCTCCAGTCTATATTATGCTGTTGCGCGAAGTGGCTGATCTTATGGCCTCTGTAGGCCGGCCCGTTATCGGAGATAATCCGCCGCGGAGTTCCAAACCGATAAATGACGTGCGTCTTGAAAAAGTGGAGGATATTCTCCGTCTTCACTTCCCTCAGCGGTACTGCTTCTGCCCATTTGGAGAAGTAATCAGTCGTCGCCAGGATGAAACGATGTCCCCTAGACGATGCCGGTTCGATGGGACCGACTATGTCAGTTCCCCATATTTCGAATGGCCAGCTAGCCACCGTTGGATGTAGCGGATTCGGATGCTGGTGGATGAAATCGCCATGGATTTGGCATGAGTGGCACTGCTTCGCATATTCGAGGCAGTCCTGGATCATTGTGGGCCAGTAGTAGCCCATCTGTTTGATTTTTAACTTCATCTTCGGGCCTGCTTGATGAGAAATACAGATTTCGTCATGAACTTCCTGGATGACTCTTTCTGCTTCGTCAGGTCCTAAACATCTCAGCCACAGAGAATCAAACGACCTCTTGTACAGAGTATTGTTGACGAAGGCGAAAGACAGAGCTCGTTTCATGAGCTGATGTCTTGAGGACGCTTCTTCGGGCATTCGGTGGGATTTAAAGTAGTCTATGAAGGTCTCCCTCCAGTCCTCAGCCTTCTCACGGTCTTGTATTTGTAGGGTCGTCTGCTCAGTCACTCCCTTCTCTTCGGATGATCCCGGAGATATTTCTGCTGGGGCGAGCACCCGACGGCTTTGCATTATGATTTTAATGTCATCAAGGTTCTCGTCAACCAGTTCTTTAGCGAGCTTGGCCAACGCGTCTGCTTTGCTGTTTTCCGTGCATGGTATGCTTTCCAGAGTATAGGAGGGAATTTAGGTCAACAGTTGTCGCACCTTTTCACCATATTTCACCAACTCCAGTTTGCACGTTTGGTAGTCGCCGTTTACTTGACTAACGACTAGTTGAGAATCCCCGTATATGAGGAGGTTTTCAATTCCCATGCCGATGGCGATCTCGAGGCCTGCTATCAAAGCTTCGTATTCGGCTTCATTGTTCATTCTTGGTTCTGTTAAGGAGAAAGCGAAACGCATCATCCCTCCCTATGGAGTTATAAAGACTAGTCCTACTCCCGATTTAATTATAGAGGTACTTTGTTTGCGCTTCTTTACGGAGGATGCTCCATCGAAATAAATTTCCCATCGGGTATCATCACCGTCGATCGCGTCAAACGCATGTTCGTCCGGCAAATCGCAATTCAGAGGAGAACCGGCAGGTACTGGATGCTCAGCAAGGAAGTCGGCGATGGCTTGGCCTTTCATTGCCTTAAGCGGCTGATAGGTTATTGAAAACTCCATCAAGAGCAGGGCCCATTTAGCGAGTCTCCCTATCAATATGGCCTTTGACATTAGATATTTAAGGGGGTCCACCTTCGAGATGAGATGGACTTTGTGCGCCAATGCATAGTGCCGGAGTTTTGTTATCGCGAAGATTAACTCCAGGCAGTGTTTTTCGATAGGGGAGTAATTGCTTTCTGCCCCCAGCAGAACTCGACTTAAGTAATAAAGAGCTCTCTCCTTCCCTTGATCATTCTCCTGTACCCATAATGCGCCTAAGGAACCTTCGAGGGCGGTTGTATAAAGAATGAGGGGTTTTCCCTTGACCGGAGCAGCCAACAATGGCGGGTTCTACAGATATTCTTTGATCTTGTCCAGTGCGCCTTGGCATTTGTGGTCCCAGACGAACGGAGTTCCCTTCTTCATCAGGTGGCTGTAAGGACGGCACTTGCCTGACAGGTTGGCGATAAACCGCCGAATATACGCGAGCTTTCCTTGGAGAGATCACAGCTGTTCAAGAGTCTTTGGCGGTGGCATTTCTATGATCGCCTTGATCTTGGACGGATCTATCTCGATACCTCGGTGTCGGACGATGAATCATAGGAATTTTCCCGAAGAAACTCCGAATGCACACTTTAGAGGGTTCATCTTCAGGTTGTATTGTCGAAGGCGTTGAAATACGGTCTTCAAATGCTCGAGATGTTCCTCGTATGATTTTCTTTTAACCATGAGATCATCGATATAGCATTCGACGATTTCGTGTATAAGGTCATCGAAGATTTTCGTCATGGCCCTTTGGTAGGTGGTACCGGCATTCTTTAAACCAAAGGGCATCACCTTGTAGCAGAGTATACCCAAAGGAGTCGTGAAGGCGGTGTGCTTCTGGTCTTCGGGATGCATCTTTATCTGATTATACCCTGACGAGCCGTCCATGAAGGAGAAAACCTCATGAGTGGATGTATTGTCTATCATCAGTTCGGTGACTGGCACTGGGAAATCGTCCTTCGGGCAAGCTTTATTAAGGTCCCGGAAATCCACGCATATGCGCACCGTCCCATTTTTCTTCATTACCGGGACAATGTTGGCGATCCAGTCAGGATATTGGACATCTTGGATAAATCCAGAATCGATCAGCTTCTTGACTTCGGCGTTGATGCTCATCTCAAGCTCGAGCCGCATCCTCCTCTGCGCCTGCTTGACTGGCTTGATATCCGGGGATATTGCTAATTTATACACAGCAATCTCTGGATCTAATCCCGCATCTCGGAATAGTTCCACGCAGAGCAATCTTTATGCTGTAGAAGCACATCCTTTAACGCAGCCACCCTTTCTTCAGATAGCAGCTCGCTGACGAATGTCGGTCGCGGATCGTCTGCCGATCCCAATTCGATCTTCTTGAGGTTATCCGCAGTAGTATGTATACCATCTTCCAGTTCTTTCGGAGCCGGTGGAAATTCTGAGATTACCTCATTGTCATTGTTTTCGAAGCACCAAGGGAGTTCATCTATGTCCTCTGGCTCTTCTTTTAATATTGTAATCATGTGACAGGTGTGAATCTGCTTCCATGATCGATGTGGATCTGGTTCTGCTCTTGCGGCTTTGGGTTCGTGCTTTTGTGGCGGCGTTACCCTCCAGCTGCTGGATAAAGGAAACCTGCCTTGCTGGTACCAGTCTTCAACCCAGTTCTTGAAGGTAAAGCAGTCTTCGATAGGGTGTCCTATGGCTCGGTGATAAGAGCAATAGCCCGGATGAGAAACTTTGTTAGCTTGCTCAGGGTGTTTAGACTCCGGAAGAGCGATCATTTGATGTTTTATGGCGAGCTTGAGTAACTTCTTCGTCTTGTCACGGGGGAAGGAATACGCTCGACTCATCTTCTTTATGAGGGACAAATCCGAACCGTGGAATGCCTGATCACATGACTCTCTAATCCTGCGTCGTTGTTGTCGGCTCCTCTTTCCACTTCTTGACCTACTTCTGCCTCTGCATCGGGCCTTTTGTACAACGGGTTGACAGGGAGGAGCATCTTCGTCTTTTGTGGCCTGTTGAAACAGACATTGCGTCCTAGCCTTCTCGTAGATGACCATCTCGCGATTATGATCTTCCTGAGCTTTTTGACCTGCTTTCCTGATAAGCTTGTCCATTCGTTCTTCAAACGACGGACTCGGCATTTCAATTGCGGGATCCAGTTTTGATGAGGGGTTAGCATTGCTGGACATGGCGTTTTCCTCCTCATCGAAGTTATATACGGCCTAGCTACCGTAGACTCGCTCCCGTTTACCAGCTCTCACGTATCCAAGGCCGAGCGTTTCCATTCTCCCGTTGGGCAATTTGCGCTGAGTTCCAGGGACATCCCAAATCCTGTTGTAGAACCGAGCTTGTCGAACAGTCTGTTTTAAGGGTACTCCTTGGCGCTTCAATAGCCTCTTTAGTCCATTTGTATAGTATCTGGGCAAACGGATGGGTTGGAGCCTGTCGAGTGTAGCATCCGCGCTATGCCATATCTCTTTCTCCACTCTCGTTTCTGTGGATTGGTATAATAGGATCACCTTTTCGCCTTTTCGCCTGGGAGGGACGTAAAATGTCTGCAGGTCCTGCACATTGTAAGCTTGAAGTGCGTCGAGATCCTTGTAGTGTTCCCGCGGCACCATGGTGATTTGCAAACTCTGATCATCGCTAGGGGATGCTTGTATTGACGGCCAACTGGAGAACACGGCGTTAACCTCATCTTCCGAGTCACTTCCGAAGATCAACATGGGGGCGGACGGTCCCGGGTTGTTGCGTCGAGACGGCCCAGCATAAACTATCTCTTCTTCTTCTTCGGTATCGCTCCCGAAAACAAGGATGGTGGCGGCGGCTTTGTTTTCCGGCTTGTGACACTTTTCTGTATCCTCGAAGTCTAGCAAAAAGTACTTTGCATCTTCGTACTTGCGGACTTTGTTCACGGAAAATGGGTTCAGCTCACCCGTTACGGTGTACTCGAAACCATCCTTAAAGTACTTCATACACTGATGCTGTATAGAAGGGATGATGTTGTACTCGTGTAACCAAGGGCGACCGAGCAAGGCGTTGTAGAAGGTCTTGGCATCAATGACGTGGAATTTGATGTCTGTGACGAGCAGTCCGAAGCGTAATGTTAGTATCACAGATCCGAGAGTTCGTGACGACTGGGAGTCGAAACCGGAGATGGTAATTTTGTCACGAACGAGGTGCTGCACGCTCATGCAGATTTCCTTCAACACCCGAACATTAAGGAGATTGACAGAGGATCCATTATCCACCAGGATCTTGTTTATCTTGATATCATGGCAGTATCCAGAGATATATAGGAGACGGTTGTGTTCGCTCGTCCCGAGGAGAAGGTCTTCGTCACCGAAAGTGATGTCGGCCGTGTGCACTTCTTCCAGTTCATCATTCATCCTTTTTGCGGCGAGGAAGGCTTGGAACTGCTCGGGTTCTTGTAATGCCTTGATTAATGAATCTCGCGCTTCTTTGGATAATAAGAGGGCATCGAGAATGCTGAGCTGAGAAGGTAGATTCCTTAGGTGCGCTAGGATGTTGTAGTCCACTTTACCCTTCCTGGGAGGGTCCTTGGCAGTCAGCTCTTTCATGACTTGGTTATCTAAGGCGATATCCTCAGTGACCTTTTCCTTTCCTTTATCTTTTCTATTTGCGGGCCCGAGATTCTTTTCCGCGATCGTGCGATTGCGCAGCTGAATGTTCTCGCAGAGTTCCGGTTCTTTCTATTTCCCTAAGACGGACTCTTTAAAGAGAGGGCCCAAAGCCATTTCCTCATCAGAGTCGCTCCCAAAGGTGAGAACTTGTAATCCTCTGGCGTCAACCATGTAACAGTTGTCGGTAGTTCTTTTATGCTTGTCGGTCGTACTTTTCTGCTCCCGACGAGTTCTGCGTTTCATGCGCTTAAAATGTTGCCGGTGAGCAACATATCCTTGCCACCACATCTTAATAGTGTCGCACTCCTCGGTGGGGTGCAAAATCTTCCGATGATATAAGCAATAATTAGGGTGCCTCTCCGCCCCATCGAACGCGTTCTCTTCCGAGGGTGGTAGCTTCATCCCCATTGACATAGCTTTGGCAAACCTTTTCCTCGTCTTGAATACGTTTTTATTCGCATCGGATATCTTCTGATCTGGCGGGAGTGCTCCGACTCTTTCGTTTAGTCGCCTGCGCTTGGCTCCTTCCGACGCAGCCATCTCACGCTCCTGGTCGGCTTTACTCTTCAAACAAATCTCGTCTAAAAAAGCGTCGATCATTCCCTCTGTTGGCCACACAAGTTCTAGCTCAAGCTGTGCCCCCAGTTCCCCAGTGCTAGGATCTTTCTTATCTTCCGAGTGGGAAATCACATGACAACTCACCACATATCTCTCGGATTCATCCGATGAGCTCTCTCCATCATCTTCCTCCTGAAAGACATGGTTGAGGAACTCTTGCAGCATGACGGGAGTCCGCGCCTTTTGATTGTACTCTTCCAGCGCGTCGATTTGCTTTTGCAAGTCTGTGCGCTTGTCTCCGGGCTTCACGGGCTTCTTAGATCTCTTCTTCTTTTTCTTCAAAGATTTTGACGGTTGGGCGTGAGTACTTGGGCCATCACCACCGCTCTTTGTAGTTGGGCGCGGCTTCAGCATTCCTTCGATGATTTGAGGTTCAAGCGGGTCTTTCCATTCGACTGCTGGGCACACATGAAGATCACTCAGCATTTTTCTGGTTTTAGTCGATAGCACGACTTCCCATGGAGCTTCCTCAATGAAAGAACAGGTTGCCCCCGGTGTGTCTGCTTTCTTAGGAGTATGCGGCTGTGGCGGGTTTACCTTCCACTTTTCGGACAGCGCAAACTTTCCCTGGAGGTATTGATCTTCAATCCATCCTTTTAAGACGAAGCAATCCTCAATCGGGTGACTTACCGTTTGATGGTAAGGGCAATAATTGGGGTTATTCACCTCGGTGGGTTGTGGCGGTCGCCTTGGATTTGGCAAGTTTATAAGTCTGTTGCGTACTGCTAGCTCGAATAACCGTTTCGTCTTATCCCGCGGGAATGAGTAGGGGCGCTTCATCTTCTCATTATAATACCGGCGTCTTTCTTCCAGTTGATCCGCCAGCTTTGGGGCACTAGGCTGCTGCTGAGCGTTCGCAACGAAGGTTGCCTTCCCTTTACCCTTGTCACTCCGAGGCTCCGGCTTCGGGGGAGATGGTCTGTGACCCATCTGGTCCATCTGGGCCAACTTGTCGATTAAAGCCTGGAACGTGGTTGGCTTAAAGAACATCAAAAACTGGGAGATAGTTGCATGAGGGTCTAGGGTTCCCACAAACATGCCCACCGCGGGCGCTTCCTCAATGCGTTGTTCGCATTTTGACCACAAGTTTCGCCAGCGTATATCGTACTGGACCCACATTTCGCCTGGTTTCACCCTGGCATTAATTAATGCCGTTATCGGAGTGCGTTCGCTAGCGCTTGCGAATCGCTAGGTGAATAGAAATTCCATTTCAGCGAACGTCTTGATGGAATCGTTCGGGAGTTCCGAATACCATTCGAACGCTGTCTCTGATAAGCTGCCCACGAACTGGCGAAGAACCAGTTTATCGTCACCGCCGGTGTTACCGCAAAGGGCCCTGAACTGGGCAACATGTTGGTGGGGATTGCCGGTCCCCTTATACACGTGGAATTTTGGTATTGTATAACCCGGCGGATATTTAATTTGGTCATACCAGCTCGGATATGGTCGCCCCGTTTTTACGACTTGACCAGCTGCCTCAGTCGCATGATGAACCCGGATTTGCTGGGCTATATAGCCGTCCAAGTCAGCCTTAGAGATTGTCTCCTCCTTGGCCGTTGAGAGAGCCGGTGGCGGATTTGACGTCTCTCCCTTGTCGTCTTCAAGGATGATCGGAGGATCCTCAGCAGGTGGGTCTTGTTGTATCATCATTCCCACCATGTCCTGGAATAAATGGGCTATTTACTTTATATTGGTCGCTTGTTCTGCAGCATCTCTATCTTTCTTTTCCAGTATCCTCCGGAGGAACTCGGCGTCGGTTTCCTGTTCTTGTTGCTGATCCGAGGACGCCTCGGGGCTTTCTTTCGGCCCAGTAAGCGCGGCCATTGCGATCATCATTTCCTGGAGCTTTTGCTGTTGCTCTTGAGCTTTGGTCACCGACCGTGTAAGCGGTCTATGACCTGTGGATGCGCGGCTATCTTCTTTCCCCGACGCCACGTATACAGTGTGGAACATCCTGCCCCTAGCCTTAGGGCGTCTGGGCTCAGCGCTTTTAGCTTTCGTTGTAGGCCCGGGGGTCCTCTCTGGCCTCTTCTTTTTATGAGCAGTGGAAGTTGAGGGGGCCGTTGAAGTGGGCACCCAGACAGCTTTTCGTGGCTTAGCCTGGTGACCGACTTCCTGTTGGACCTTCAGTTTCTTGTGCTGGCGGGAGAAATTTGGATCGATCACCGAGTCTCGGGTCTGCCGCCAGACTTTATAGATTCTGGAAGACAGCTGTTGAGGAGATTGGGGCTGTTCTGGCTTTATTTCCGCGGACTTTTTCAGCGAAGGGGGAGACCTTTTTAGCACTGCGGTAGGAGAATTCCTACGCACCGTACTTAGCATCTCAAAGCTGTTCCCAGTTAGAACAGCAGCATTAACTTCTGTCGTCGGGGCTGGAGGAGTTAGCCCAGAAGGAGAGTTGCCTCCGGCCTTCCTCATTTGGTGCCAGTAACGGCGTCGAGTGCGTCGTGCTGATGGAACCGGCTTGGTGAGGGTGATAGTCTCATCTTGCCCCCTGTGTAGGTAGCGGGTCGCTGCTGGTGTCAGCCTGTTAAAGACCGATGTCTTTTGGGTAGCAGGAGCGAGAGCTGGAACAGCCAATCTTGTAACAACCGACTCTTTGGTAAGAAAAGCCGCCTTGGCGACTTCAGGAGCAGGGACGGCTATCCTCTTCGGAATAATCTTCTCTGGGATTGTAAGCTTCATCGTGGGCCCAGAGGAATTTTGGCCTAGTCTGGCGAAGACCGAGGAGTTGGACGACCCGCTGAGAGGGGCCGTGGGAGTGGCAAGTCGATCAAAGACCGACTTCTTTGACGCTTCCGGTACGGGCATTGGGATGTTAATGTTCACCGGAGGGAGCATGGTCCCAAAGAATAGACCGGTGGTAGCTTGAGTCACTTGCTCCACAGGCATGGTGAATAGGGAAGCAGCCTGCGGTCCATATGCTACACCTCCAGGTGAGGCGGAGCGTAGGTTGCATTTGCAGTTCGAGCAGTTGCCAGTCATTGATTCTTTTGTTTTCTGCACGGAGCAAAACGCCAAATCTTAGTACCTTGAAACCCAAGGGCAACCATTAGCGAACCGTGTTTGGTTCGCGAATACGACATACGAAGTGTGGAGTGGAAAGAGGAAAAGGTCCCACCGGGCGTGCCAGAATCTGTTCCTCTCCGAATGGCGGCCGCGACGCGAGGACGTCTTGCCTGAGATTCGGGGCAGATGCTAATTGGTGCTATCCGTCCACCTCTCCGAGGATGCCAAGTTGATTTATGGCACCGTATATCGACGGTTTAAATGGATGCGTCCGATGTAGCAGACTTCGTCAGATTCCCCCTCGCTTGAGGGGTTTTTTGATTGTGGGGACGCTCTTCCCTGCAGGCGCAAGCCCCTGTAGTTAATTACGCTACCGCATCGCGGTAACCACTTTCTCCTTCTCCAGATGGTCACTTCATGTCGTGTGTGTTTATTTTGTGTTTAGTTTCCCGTGGATTGTATACGGAGACTGAGTTATGTCGTCGCCCGTAGGGCGTGGACTAGTCCAAATCCATATTATCTTAGATTTGGGTTTGGCGGTTTTGGGTTTAAGGACGCATTAGCCTCATTGAGGACTAAGATCGACTTAAACGTTTGTTAAGGATATGTTAATCTAAATTTAGACTAAGATCAACTTAACGATATCATTTTAGATCCAACAAGAGAGCAGTTTAAAGGGAGGCCCTGTTATTTAGTTTAGTGACATTGCGGTCAATAGGTAATTTAAGGACATTACGGTCCATAGATAGTTTAAGGACATTACGGTCCAATGTTAGTTTAAGGACATTGCGGTCCAGGTTAAGGACCTTTTAGTCCATGGATTTAAGGACTCCACAGTCCGTCGTTAGTTTTAAGACATCACGGTCAAGGTTAAGGACGTCGTGGTCCATGGGTTTAAGGACTCCACAGTCCAATGTTAGTTTTAAGACATCACGGTCAAGGTTAAGGACGTCGTAGTCCATGGGTTTAAGGACCCCACAGTCCGATGTTAGTTTTAAGACATCACGGTCAAGGTTAAGGACGTCGTAGTCCATGGGTTTAAGGACCCCACAGTCCGATGTTAGTTTTAAGACATCCCGGTCAAGGTTAAGGACGTCATAGTCCATGGGTTTAAGGACCCCACAGTCCGATGTTAGTTTTAAGACATCCCGGTCAAGGTTAAGGACGTCGTAGTCCATGAGTTTAAGGACCCCACAGTCCGTGTCAATATGTGGTCATTGGGACCCGTCACCTCTTTGAAGATGTTGAGGAATTACAACGCCGAGTATCAAAGGAGTGAAGAGATCTACCCTTAAACCGAAGTAGATTAAATAATCTTTGGCCCAATTTGGAACCAAGACCAATTAATTATATTATGAGCCCATTGGCTCAGTTGAATTTGAATTGAGGACTTATGGCCAGCTTGGGCTAAGTCCAATCATGTTTAGGATATTGGCCCTCTGTTGGTCCATTAGAGGAGAGGCTTTGCCTCTAGACACTTAGCCAATGGGGCTAAAGTTAGTGTTAAACACTAAATATAGTTAGTGTTAAACACCAAAGATAGTTAGTGTTAAACACCAGTAACAGGGCTTTCTAATTAGTGTTTATACACTAAAACGAATCGGTGTTAAACACTGGCAGTGGAGATTTCAAATTAGTGTTTAACACTAAGGCAGATCAATGTTAAATACTGGAAACAGGGTTTTCCAGGTTGGTGTTCAACACTAAGAAAGTCAGTGTTAAACACAGTAAATAGAGTTTTCCAAATTAGTGTTTAAACACTAAGAAGATCGGTGTTGAACACCGGATATAGAGGTTTCAACTTTAGTGTTAAACTGTAACGTTTTGAAAATCGTTTCGGTGAAATTTCGAAAAATCGGTAAAATAAGGGGGTTTTCTGTAAAAAGTCAAAATAAAAATATCTTATTATAAAAATTAAATATACATATTCTAGCTATGTAATTGCTAGTATTTGGTGTTTATTGAGTCACTGGTGAAATTTCAAATTTTCTGAAAAAAAAATTATTTTATTATTATTTTAAGCCGTTACTAATACATTTAATTAGGGAAAATTATAAATTGGAATGAGTTGAAACAAATTTTGTACATCATAAAACATTAAATAAAATTTTATCATATGGTTTTTGAAACGAAATCGTTTGCCAAAACGGTTTAGAAAATATCGAAGAAAAAAGCTTTTTTCGGTGAAATTAGTGTTAATGGGAATTGGGGTTTAGCATTTATCTTTTTTCCTAACCCACACACCCACACCTCACCCTCTCCCCATGTGGCCGGCCCCACCATGATAGCCCTCCCCTTCTCCCTCTTTCCAATCACTTCTTTTTTCAAAAGAAAAGAAAAAGAAAAGAGTAGAAAATGATAGAATTAGAGTGGACTTTGACTAGAGTGGACTTTCCCCACCCCACTCTCTCTCCTCCCTCACCCAATCCTTATCAATTCTGGCCAAAATCTGAACCCACAACAGCTCCTTCATTCTTCATCTCCTTCTCTTTAAAAAAGTTCATCAAAAATGCTTGAAAAATCCACAAAAAATCAAGCAAAAATCCAAAAACAAAATCCAATCTCTACCCATTATTTCTTTGCCCAAGCTAGCATGGATCTTGGAGGAAATTTGGCATTTTGGAGGCCATGGTCTTCATGTTGATCTCTTGATCATAAGGTATAAAAATTCTTCCATATTTGTTAATTGTTAGTTGTATGTTTAAAGCAAACTTGTTTAGGTGTTTAAAAAAAATATAAATAAAGGGGTTTTAAATTCAAGTTTAGAAATTCATGTGGATGGTTTTGGATTATAGTTAGGGTTTTGTTGTATGATTATGGTTGCAAGTGGGATTCTTCTTTTGTGGAATGTGAAACATAATTAAATTGTTAGTTGTAAATTGTTAAGTTGAAATTGTAATATTTAAGCTATTTTACTTACTAGATTTTTGGAAAATTATTGAATGTCTTAGATTAAAATATAATTATGGTTTCATGTCATTATTAGTATTATAATAAGTGGTTTAATGCCTTTGGACCATGCAAAACCAAGCTTATTTGTAAAATTATGAATTTTACTTTAAAAATTGTTAAAATTGGTTATTTTTGCAAACTTGAATTTTGGGTTAATGATAATTAATGAGATTAAAAGTATGGAAATGGTTTATATGACCTGGTTATGATACTTAGTGAATATTATGGCTATTAGTTGGGTTAAAACATCAAGTTTCGAATTAAAACGGTAATTAAGTACTTTCTAGATTTTGTGAAATAAATCGATTTGAGCAAATTTAAGGTTTTTATGAATTGCACTATATTTTCAATTAAATTCTAGTGTGTTATGAACGCGTGATTGGTATGTTGGGGTTTTTCTCGATTGATTGACGTTTGTACATCGACATCGAGGGTTGGTTTGGCTATTTTGGCATGCGTAGGCGATAGGTTTTGACCTATGCGTGATACGCGTGTCGATTTGATTTTCGTGTGCCATTTCGATTTCGAATTTGGTTTTAATGTGATACGATGCGTTATGATATGTAGATACCCCATGTGTACTTCGAGACGACAAGCAAGCACGTGGCGACATCGGCACCGGCTAGCGAGGACCAGGTGAGTAGATTTATATCTACGGGGAGAAGTCGGGTGGATGGCGTATAGCACCCCCGCAGTTCGTGGTGATGTATACGAATACGTATACACACATATATATTGTTTATATATTGTTTGAGTATATTGATGATAATATGGATATTTGGTGTTCTTGGATGATTTAGTGTCGCGAAACCCTAGAGTAATGGTCGCACTACACATGCACACACCAACCCATACTTGCATACTTTCTTCTTTCATTTGTGCTTATACGGGAATATATAGTTATGTGTTCACATGGGTATGGGACTATGTGTTCACATACGGATTTGAGGATGATACTTGGGTTTGAGATGAGTCGATGAGATTTGTATTGAGGTTGTGAATTCGGTGATATGGCAGGATTCGTATTTGAGATACGACATGACATTGTAGCGGGTCCTTGACGTAGTGTTTCACACACGTCCATGCATACTTAGGCGGTATCAGTATTGTACTAGACGTAGATCAGTACCCCGATCATGATGTTTGATAAAATGGATACCAGGTGAATAGTATGATGAATGTGATATTAACCCGTACCCAGATTTGGGGATGCCGTACGACGGATTTACGTACGAGCTATATTTTGATGATTGATCCGCACTCTTGACTTGGGATGTCTGATTATAGATATGGTATTGGAGATGATATTATTGAGGCGGGATCACCGACTAATATATATACAGGTATGTATATGTATCGACTCAGACGTTAGGCGGTTTCCTTACCTGTAATTCAGCTTGTTAGTTCAGCCGTATAGTTTAGTGTAGTTGTTAGACTAGATTAGACTCCTATCTATTTCAAAACTAACGAATCGTGGGTATTTTAAAAGACAGGTCAAGGGATTCTACGGATATTTCAAAAGACGTATCTTTTCTTAAAAACACCGTAGCCCTTATTTTCAAAACACCGCGATTCGTGTTATTTCAAAAGGCACTATTGTAGGACTTATATTAGAGTAATGCAGTTTAGTTATCGTTGTGTCTAGTATTCAGCTCCCGCATATTATTGCTGTTGCTCCGCATCGCATACTTATTGTAATTCATATTTCATTATTGATATCATGCTGTTAGGACACCATCACCATTACCGATGATGCATATGTACCACGTACACTTACTTGCCGGCTCACACACATCTTCATTGGTAATTTCCATGTCACGTACACTTAGAAAATACTATTACATTGACATAGCCTGTTAGCTAATAGTTTAGACATGATATTAGTGTACTTGCCTTATATGCTAGTTTAGACATTGTAGTTATTACCTGCTACTTCATGCATACTGTTATTCATTGTTATGCCGCATTCATGGATTCTCATGCATATATTCACTATTTTACGTGCTATTGAGGTTTTGGATTCGGATTTCCATGAGATTTTTTGGATTTGGGGGAAAACCGCAAAACTTATACAAACTTCTTCTTTCTCTTTTTAAATGAAAAGCGCGGTTTTCCCATGATGTATGAGTCGTCCACCATGAGTTTGCTGATGGATTTCGAGACCCGATTCGAGGAGACGGATGAACCGTTTCGGGTACATGGTGGACCCGGTAAGGTACCCCGAGGCAAGAAGCGCGTGATGATGACGATGTGAGCCTGGCAGGGGAGCACTACCTACCGGTGATTTTACCCGACGCGTCGGATATCCGGAGGATACCGTCGTAGTCTTGAGGTTGATGGTAGGGGCCGGTCTGGACTGACGGCGCCCTAGATAGTGAGATTGACATACAGAGATTTTGAGATATTGAGGTACAGAGATTGCGACACAGAGATATCGAGAGATTTGGATACTTGTTTTGTGTCGATGCTAGGCACTGTTTATGCTGATTTCATTTATGATACCTCGTTTTTAAAAAGATACAGAAATCTCACTAATTATGACAGCAGTTTTCATCAGTACATGCATTCCGTTTCATGCATTCATACATCATCCATATGATATATTGTTACCTGAGGCACTGACACAGGCACATGGGATTACACTCGGTTAGATATTTACCCTAGCCATTGTTATAGGCTGCATGTTATATATTTGAGGATATATTATGATCATTGACCTAGGTTGCGTTATTTATGCGATTTCTGTGCGTAGATATTTTTCTATTCACGAGTTGGCAACTCACCCCCGTTGTGCCCAGTTTCTTGCAGGTTTGCCGTACAGGTTTCATTACGGCTTTGCGGGCATAGTTTCGTTCGGGTGATTTGCTAGTAGGTGGGTTTACTTGTATCGTACCCCCATTATATATCTTGTATATCATTATTCTGTTGTATCTAGAAGTTCCATCAACCAAATATGTATTTATTTTTGAGATAGAGACCAGTGATGTTATTCCTTTGACCTTAGAGTCGCGCGTTATATTTCTGTGGATTTCTTGTGGTTTTGGGTTTCCTTTTGAGTTTTGATCCTCGCCGTTGGCGTTGTATATTATATTGCTTGTGTGGTTGTGACCGTCGGTTGACGAAGAGCTAGCTCCCGCTTGGGGATGCCTTTTTTTGATTTCGTATACTATTCATGTTGTATCCCGTTTGGGGGCCAGTTTTACAAAGGAGACTCGGCCGAAATTTTCAGGAAATTTTTGATGTTTTTAGAAACCCGCATAATTCGGCTTATGGTATTGAAACTACTTGTTTTAAATTGGTTTTCCTTCACTCTACTACTTTTCTTGGTTTGGATTTCTGGGGTTTCGGTTTACTTAGATTACGTACGCCTCGAGACGTTCGTAGTTTAAGTGCCGGTCTTGTTCCGTACTTTCGGGACGTGTCATAAACACTAATGCAAGAGGGGTCACGTGAGAGCACGTGAGAGCGCCCTCAATTTATTTTATTCTGCCAAAAGTATTAAATACTTTGGAGCATCACGTGCTGTCACGTGACGGGCATTTAAATGCTTGTCTGTTAGAGCTTCTGCCAAGGGGTCACGTGAGGCACGTGAGGCGTTGCCTCAAAGCCCTTCTCTGTGGAACTTTTCAGGGGTCACGTGGTAACACGTGACCCTGCTTCTTTGCCTGTTTGAAGATGTGTTTATCTTCTTAAGAATTAAATTCTTCATAGGGTTAAACCCCAACCATAACTTTAGAGGAATTAAATTCCCACTTTTCTTTTTGAAGAATTATATTCTCAGGTGGAGTTAATGTAAGTCGATGTAGTACACCCCAATACCAGTGGGGAGGCGGAATTTTCAAAAACGAACTTGTTTAGTGAACGAACATCGACTAACCGCTTGAATCGAAGCTAAACTATAAATAACCAAACACAAAGTGTTTCTTAACTATTGTGTTTAGGGATTATACCTAATGAAACCAGTCCTTCGTCTTTACGATCTCCTTGTTCTCCTCGGCCTTCTCTAGGTAGTAGACGATCCATCCGAGAGCAAAACTCCAAACTAAACCTCTAACTTGAGGTAACTAATCTTCTTGGATTGCTAATCAAAGAAGATAGAATGAAATAGAGTGATGGTTATGGATTGATTAGTCTTTCTAATCCTTTGATCTCAACTTATGAGGTGTAAGGATTAGGGTTTGAAGATGAGAGCTTGAGGAGAGAGAAGATGAGAGATAATTATGAGATGAGATTGTGAGTATCATAACATATTATGAAGCATTCTCATTAAAGAATAAATGAATAAATGTGATGAATAAGCATGCTTCATAAATGTTAAGTGGTGATTCATTAAGCATGTGTCATTAATCATTTATGGTGCAATAATGACAATGATGAATCACTCTCATGACTCACAAATCTTATCCAAAGTATATGCCATCTAAACCTCCTTAGTCACCATCTTCTAGAAGCTTCTCGCATAATTACGAGAACGCCCCTCCAATCCGCAAAAATACGGAAAAACTTTAGACTGTAAAAATCCAATAACCGGATACCAGTAACTGGCTTAAACCAAAGCCGACTGGTAAAAACTGTCCGAAAGTCGTACGCGCGTAAACGCACGTATGCGTCCGAACCCTTGTCGTAAAACCATACGACCTCTATATCGTTTCGCCTGGAATAGGAAACTCTCTGTGTGGGACTCTAGAGACTCGACTACTACGCTGGCAGTGGGTTTAACCACGGACCGCAAGCGGCACTAGCTGTACGTAACGGTCCCCAGGTAGTTGTCGATAAGAAGGCCGATGAGGAAACCTATCCAAACTCCTACTGAGTCTGATGTGACAATCTCCATACAGTCCGGTCCGTTCGTCCAAGACTATCGCATATCGGGCCTAGGGGGCGGCAAGCGTCAGTCCCCTAATAGCGGTATAAGTCGTGTCGGAGGGAAGCCCATTACACCCTGAGAAACTACTGGAACCTACCAGCAAATCTCGCTTGCCCTGGCCAGGGACTTTGCGTAATGGCTCTCTGACACAGCACGATATCTACTCCCAATACCGGGAGGGACGAATCCTGTCTAACCGCCACTGCCTCCAAGTGCTCGGGACTGCACCCAACTGCTACCTGTTTGCACGACTCCTTTGAGCTGTGGTAGGGTAGCAATCTAAGAACAATGGGACACACTCGAGGCGAAGTAGCAGTGTCAAGTCTGCGGACTACGCTGTACTCATGTCACCTGGGAACTGTTCACTGACGACTGGTATAAAACCAACCAACAGTTCCCTGTGAGTCCTGTCCGGTGTACCCGTAACCTAACGAGCACCTGTATACTATCTCCAGTACGACGTACTGACGGCTGTGGGACAGACCATCTCCCCAACTGGGATGAGAAGCGTACACACCAGTCTACTCCGGAGTATCGATGCTCTGTCTCGATAATCCAACGACCAGGGACCTGAATAAGGATGTGCTTGTAGACTACCCAGCCCCTACTAGTGTGACTGCCATCACAATGCTGGTAGACAAGCAAGATCCTAAGAGCTCTATCAATACGTACACTCACATATTAAGATAGAAAAACCAAGTAGCATACTACCATGTTTAGCAAGACTGTTATATACATGTGAATATCCCAAGCTTCCATTAAGTAATATACAAACCAGTATGATACAGTAATGGCCTTCTAGGGCATAAACACTAACAATCTCCCACTTGCACTAGGGCCATGTACTGGCATATCGTAGACCAATGATCTCGAGTAGCCTCTCGAACTGAATCTGAGGAAGGGCCTTCGTGAATGGATCAGCAATGTTCTCTTCTGAAGCAACTCTCCGAACCTCGATCTCCTGACGATCAATGATCTCCCTGATCAGGTGATACCGCCTCAAGATGTGTCTGGACTTCTGATGGGACCTTGGTTCCTTCGCTAAAGCTATAGCTCCGTTGTTGTCACAATACAGAGGTATTGGATCAACTATGGTAGGAACCACCTGAAGTTCTGTTAGGAACTTCTTCATCCAGACTGCTTCTTTTGCGGCATCGCAAGCAGCTATATACTCCGCTTCCATCGTCGAGTCAGCAACGGTGTCCTGCTTGGAGCTCTTCCAGCATACCGCCCCTCCATTGAGGGTAAAGACATAACCCGACATGGACTTGGAATCGTCCTTATCACTCTGGAAGCCGGAATCAGCAAAGGCCTCCAACCTGAGGTCTTTTCCGCCGTAAACCAAGAACATCTCCTTAGTCCTCCTCAGGTACTTGAGAATGTTCTTTACTGCTATCCAGTGCTTCTTCCCTGGGTCTGACTGATACCGGCTTACCACGCTCAGTGCGTAAGCTACATCTGGTCTGGTACACAACATCGCATACATTATAGAGCCTACCGCAGAAGCGTAGGGTATAATAGACATGCGCTCCCTTTCCAAATCAGTCTTGGGAGACATCTCTTTGGAGAAGGTGATTCCGTGACAAGCCGGTAGATTACCGCGCTTAGAATCTTCCATACTGAATCTTTTCAGTATAGTGTCGATATACCTGGACTGCGAAAGTCCCAACATCCTCTTGGATCTATCACGATAGATCCGGATCCCCAGAATGTAAGAGGCATCACCCAGGTCTTTCATGGAGAACCTGTGTGACAAGAATCCTTTGACAGATTGTAGCATAGGAATGTCATTTCCTATCAATAGAATGTCATCCACGTACAAGACGAGGAATACGACACTTCTGGCTACAACTTTACTATATATGCACGGCTCATCTGGATTTTTGATAAAGTCATATTCTTTGACTGTCTCATCAAAACAGATGTTCCAACTCCGCGATGCCTGCTTTAGTCCATAAATAGACTTAAGCAACTTGCATACTTTCCCGCTTCTCCCACTCTGATTGAAACCCTCTGGCTGATCCATATAGACGCTCTCTTCTAAATTTCCATTCAGAAAAGCCGTCTTTACGTCCATCTGCCAGATTTCATAATCATGGAAGGCAGCAATAGCAAGAAGGACCCGAATGGATTTGAGCATAGCCACTGGAGAAAAAGTTTCGTCATAGTCCAAACCAGGTCTTTGACGAAAACCCTTTGCAACAAGTCTAGCCTTATAGGTTTCCACCTGTCCATCTACACCAATCTTTTTCTTGAAGATCCATTTGCATCCTATGGGTTTTACCCCATCTGGAGCAAAGTCCAAAGTCCATAATTTGTTGGTGTACATGGACTCCATTTCGGTCCGCATTGCATCTAGCCATCGTACCGAGTCGCCGCTCTGGATGGCCTGCTGGAAGTCAGTAGGTTCATCATCATCTATGATGCAATCCTCTCTATCCCCGTCTATGAGAAAACTGTAGTATTTCTCAGGCGGATGAGACGGCCTACTACTCCTGCGGAGGGGTGCGGGAATGTCCTGTTCTTCTTGAACTTCCGGTTCTACCAAACTTTCAGTAGCAGTTTGTGGTTCTGGAATTTCTTCCAGTTCTATTTCGCTCCCACTTGATTCCTTTTCTAAAAACTGATGTTCTAGAAAATGGGCATTGCGGGAAACAAATACCTTTTGTTCCTCTGCGTAATAGAATAGATATCCCTGGAGTGCTTTGGATATCCCACAAACAAACACTTTACTGATTGTGCCTCGAGCTTGTCCACATGCTGCTTTTTAACAAAAGCTGGACATCCCCAAATCTTTATATACTGTAGATGGGGTTTCTTCCCGCTCCACATCTGATATGGAGTGGTAGGCACAGTCTTGGTAGGTACTATGTTCAAAAGATATGCCGCTGATTCTAGCGCATGACCCCAGAAAGATCGCGGTAACTCAGCATTACTCATCATGGATCGTACCATATCCAATAGGGTTCGATTCCGTCTCTCCGATACACCGTTATGCTGTGGAGTGTACGGAGGAGTAAGCTGAGAGAGAATTCCTTTCTCTTTTAGGTAACCTAGGAACTCGGCACTCAAGTATTCACCACCTCGATCAGATCTAAGTGTCTTTATACTTTTGCCGGTTTGGTTTTCTACTTCATTCTTATACTCTTGGAATTTCTCAAAAGCCTCGGATTTATGTTTCATCAGATAAATGAATCCGTATCTTGAGTAATCATCCGTGAAAGTAATGAAGTAGGAAAAACCACCTCTCCCATGTATAGACATTGGACCACATACATCGCTGTGTATGAGTCCTAAGAGCTCGCTCGCTCTTACTCCTTGTCCAGTGAATGGAGTCTTTGTCATCTTTCCTTTGAGACAAGATTGACAAGTGTCATAAGATTGATATTCGAACGAGTCCAAATATCCTTCTCTATGCAACTTAGTCAACCTTCTCTCATTGATGTGACCCAGTCTACAATGCCATAAGAAAGCTTTATTCAAATCTGGAGACTTTCTTTTTAGTGTGTTCTGGACATTGAAAATTTGGAGTTGGTTTAAAACATATATTCCGTTATTTAGTGTACCTGACCCAATCAAACCATGATTAAGGTGGATGTTGACAACATCTCTTACAAACGTGAAATCATATCCTTTATTTGATAACAAGGAAACTGATATGATATTACACGTTAAGCTTGGTACAAAATAACAGTTATGTAAAACCAAATGTGTCCACTCGTCAATCCTAGGTGATAGTCCCCGACGGACGCAGCTCCCACGCTAGCTCCGTTAGCAACCTTTAGGGTCATATCACCTTCCTTCAGCACTCTACGGTTTCTCAGTGCCTGCAATGAATTGCAAATATGAGATCCTGATCCGGTATCCAATACCCAGGAAGTAGAGTTGATCGACAGACAATTCTCAATTACAAACACACCTGAAGTCGAAGCCACAGCTTGCTTCGGTTCCTGGTTCTTGGCGTTCCACGCCTTGCAATCCTTCTTCCAGTGCCCTTTCCTGTGACAATGGAAGCACTCATCCTGGCCAACTATCGGTACCGCAAGCTTTTTCTTTCCCTTCCATCTCACCTTACTAACACCTCCTCTAGGTTTGGGTGCGGCCTTCTTCTTCCTTCCTTTGGCCCTAGCCTTGGACCCGGAAGAAGATGTACCGCCAACAAACATAGCGGGTGTTTCCCTTGCCTTCTGCAAGGTGCCCTCTGCACTCCTTAACATGTTCAGGAGTTCCGCAAGTTCAACTTCTTTTCCTTGAAGATTGAAGTTGAGGATAAACTGGGCGTAGGTGGGAGGAAGGGACTGGAGAATAAGGTCTGTATAGAGCTCATTATCCAAAGTCGTCCCAAGGTCTGCGAGCTCTTCAATATAGCCGATCATCTTTAGGACATGTTCTCCTACTGATGACCCGACAGCCAACCTCGCTCGAAACAAGTTCTTAGAGGTCTCGTATCTTGCTATATGAGATTGCTCCCCATAAAGTTCCTTTGTATGGAGAAATATGCCATCTAGGGTCATATCCTCGTGCCTCCTCTGATGTTCATTGTTCATCGAGGCAAGCACGATGCACTTGGCTCTCGCGCAATCTAAATCCCAGGTTTTGCGGATTTCCTTATCCGCATTACTGGATTTGGGACCAGGGACAGCAGGCGGCGTAGCGGTGAGGACGTACCCCAGTTTGTCATAGGTCAAAGCCATTTTGACATTCCGCAGCCAATCTTTATAGTTTGGCCCCGTCAGTATATTTTTCTCTAAAAGTAACTTAAGTCCAGTCATTTTCAGGGTCGCTGCAATTAGGAGAGAGAGAAGAAAACTCTTTAGCATGATGCTCTTGCAAGTTTAGAGTGGTTTTTAGTTTATCTAAACTGGATGGCTCCCACTGTTTCTCGAATCCTTCCTCAAACCATAAAAGAAGAATTAGCCAGGACTATTCTCACCGTACAATACTTGCTTAACCGTTCAGCCAGGCTGGTGTCGGTACTTCGAGGGAGGTTTTCCAACGCTTTCGCGAAGTTCCTTAATTAAATAACCTCTTTTCTCTGGGGGCGTAACCCCGCTGACACTTTTCTGGACACCTACTAGGTTTATAGCATTGATCGTTAAGTGACGAATATCCTGATAAGTATCATATACTCACAGTAGGATCGGGATCCAAATATCATCGTCTGATAATGTTGTAGGAATGCTACCAACATTCATCAAACTCAAAATGGTATGCATCTCTTTGCAAATTTCAGTTTCTTTAGAAATTCCCGATATAAGTTTTTGCCCCATGCTCTTATGACCTTGGCGTTAGGTCAAAATGTCATAAGTCACATATCAAGTTCTACCCATCATTATCTTGTCAATTTGAACCCATCCGTATATATCCTTGACGTTCGGCCAAAATGATAATACGACTGTCCCAAACTAACTCATCTATCTATGCAACAAATGAATATCCAGCAGCTACCAAACACTATGCCTTGGCGTTAGGTCAAAATACATAGCTTGAATACTACTGAATACCCAGATGAAATGACGGAGGGCTACGACTGGTTTTGGCGAAACCGTGAACGTAGTGAACTTGATATAACCGAAGGAACCTGATAGCTTTTAAAAGGAGTGGTTAAAGCTCCGCATTTAAAAATATCTGTTTTAAAAATAACCGAGTGGTTTCTTTTAAATTGTTCCAACGATTAAAACTTTGGTTTATTTTCTTTGCATTATAGATAATGCGTCCCATCATTAACCTATCATTGCAGAAAACAACGAAAATACAACGTCCTCTTATGCCATCCGCATTCGCCACGGGGTCCCGTCATCACCCGTTAGGTTACTTAACTAACGACAGAGCGGGGGCTGGGCTAGCGCGGGTGTAAAACATAAGTGACGTCTAAATAGCTATCATATATATAGATATTTTACATCCGTCTGACGCAATGATATACATTCCAGAACACAGATAAACTTTATTGGATTTGCAAGCAATCTGTATTTCTTTTGAGCCTGCAAGAAAAGACAGATTACACAGTTGTGATGAATAGCCGTTATCCCACCCAAGATCCCTACGGGTACGGCAAACTACCCGCCCGGCAGTTTGTGTACCCCACCTTGGATCTGTCCTAGGAGCAAAAACAGTAAAATGAAATAATACAACGGTGGCTACAACCGCAACCTGGATGTGCCCCGCAAAATAATATTACAACAAATTACATTTACAACAAATGAATTAAATAATAACCCATTGCTAAACCCCGGCTATACACCACAACAGTCCAATACATTTTATATGCACAAACAGATATAACCATTTCAGAAATGTGCAACCCCCTGCCAACTGACATACTAGCAGTTAGGGGAGGTTTACGAACACATTAAACAATCACAGATATAATCCAATATGCAAATACTGTACAATTTCGATCGATTAAACATCTTTAATATTGCTCCAAAAACTGCTCTGTTAAACTGAAACCTGAGCAAAATTAAAATATTCCAGAGAACACTAAATATCACAGGGGACCCACACAAGAAATTTGAGTTCATGACTCGGCAACTCGGCCGCGGAACCGCGGCGGATCGCTTGGGATCCGCCGCGCTTCCGCGGCTCTTTAGCCGAGTCATGGGCCCAATTTTCTTGGGTGTTCTCCTGTATGCTTTTCCAGCTTTCTGCACATGCCTGAAAAATTTTAGGACATCATTTTAAATTCGACAGAAACTGATATTTTTTAGGGTTTTCCGGCTTCGTTTTTCCGTTCGAAATTCGTACAAATTTGCAATTAAGTTATTTATTGTTTAGCGAGGCTCTGATACCACTGTAAGTCGATGTAGTACACCCCAATACCAGTGGGGAGGCGGAATTTTCAAAAACGAACTTGTTTAGTGAACGAACATCGACTAACCACTTGAATCGAAGCTAAACTATAAATAACCAAACACAAAGTGTTTCTTAACTATTGTGTTTAGGGATTATACCTAATGAAACCAGTCCTTCGTCTTTACGATCTCCTTGTTCTCCTCGGCCTTCTCTAGGTAGTAGACGATCCACCCGAGAGCAAAACTCCAAACTAAACCTCTAACTTGAGGTAACTAATCTTCTTGGATTGCTAATCAAAGAAGATAGAATGAAATAGAGTGATGGTTATGGATTGATTAGTCTTTCTAATCCTTTGATCTCAACTCATGAGGTGTAAGGATTAGGGTTTGAAGATGAGAGCTTGAGGAGAGAGAAGATGAGAGATAATTATGAGATGAGATTGTGAGTATCATAACATATTATGAAGCATTCTCATTAAAGAATAAATGAATAAATGTGATGAATAAGCATGCTTCATAAATGTTAAGTGGTGATTCATTAAGCATGTGTCATTAATCATTTATGGTGCAATAAGGACAATGATGAATCACTCTCATGACTCACAAATCTTATCCAAAGTATATGCCATCTAAACCTCCTTAGTCACCATCTTCTAGAAGCTTCTCGCATAATTACGAGAACGCCCCTCCAATCCGCAAAAATACGGAAAAACTTTAGACTGTAAAAATCCAATAACCGGATACCAGTAACTGGCTTAAACCAAAGCCGACTGGTAAAAACTGTCCGAAAGTCGTACGCGCGTAAACGCACGTATGCGTCCGAACCCTTGTCGTAAAACCATACGACCTCTATATCGTTTTGCCTGGAATAGGAAACTCTCTGTGTGGGACTCTAGAGACTCGACTACTACGCTGGCAGTGGGTTTAACCACAGACCGCAAGCGGCACTAGCTGTACGTAACGGTCCCCAGGTAGTTGTCGATAAGAAGGCCGATGAGGAAACCCATCCGAACCCCTACTGAGTCTGATGTGACAATCTCCATACAGTCCGATCCGTTCGTCCAAGACTATCGCATATCGGGCCTAGGGGGCGGCAAGCGTCAGTCCCCTAATAGCGGTATAAGTCGTGTCGGAGGGAAGCCCATTACACCCTGAGAAACTACTGGAACCTACCAGCAAATCTCGCTTGCCCTGGCCAGGGACTTTGCGTAATGGCTCTCTGACACAGCACGATATCTACTCCCAATACCGGGAGGGACGAATCCTGTCTAACCGCCACTGCCTCCAAGTGCTCGGGACTGCACCCAACTGCTACCTGTTTGCATGACTCCTTTGAGCCGTGGTAGGGTAGCAATCTAAGAACAGTGGGACACACTCGAGGCGAAGTAGCAGTGTCAAGTCTGCGGACTACGCTGTACTCATGTCACCTGGGAACTGTTCACTGACGACTGATATAAAACCAACCAACAGTTCCCTGTGAGTCCTGTCCGGTGTACCCATAACCTAACGAGCACCTGTATACTATCTCCGGTACGACGTACTGACGGCTGTGGGACAGACCATCTCCCCAACTGGGATGAGAAGCGTACACACTAGTCTACTCCGGAGTATCGATGCTCTGTCTCGATAATCCAACGACCAGGGACCTGAATAAGGATGTGCTTGTAGACTACCCAGCCCCCACTAGTGTGACTGCCATCACAACGCTGGTAGACAAGCAAGATCCTAAGAGCTCTATCAATACGTACACTCACATATTAAGATAGAAAAACCAAGTAGCATACTACCATGTTTAGCAAGACTGTTATATACATGTGAATATCCCAAGCTTCCATTAAGTAATATACAAACTAGTATGATACAGTAATGGCCTTCTAGGGCATAAACACTAACAGTTAACCCCGGCTTTTCTTCTGTAAGAGTTAAATTCCTGGTGTATGTGAAGAACTGAATTCTTATCATAAGGTTAAACCCTAATTTCTTCTTTCTTAAGAGAATTAAATTCCTGTTGTTTTGACAGGATTAAGTTCTTAACTAGGGTTAAACCCTGGCACTGTTCATTTTTAAGGAATTAAATTCCTACAACACAGGGTTAAACCCTAATTTTAATTCGAAGGAATTAAATTCCTATAATTCTATGTGAATTAAATTCTCAAACATCCATTCCCTCTCTATGCTTTGGATCTGCATGGCAGGATCTCAACCCAATGAGAATTAAATTCTCAATTCATGGGGAAATGTGCACTTTGCAGATCCTCTGCTAAAGAGAGAACTAAGTTCTTCTTTTTAATATCAGAGTTAAACTCTTTTGAGAATTAAATTCTCTTTTTTCTCGAAGGCCTCCCCCTTCTTACCTAAGGTTTTCTTTTGCAAAAGATCCAAATTCCTCCAAAGTCTTAAGGCTCTATTTTCTCTCTCTCTCTCTCTCTCTCTCTGTATGTCGATCTCTGTCTCTCCATCTCTCTCTTTCTCCCTTGGCTCCTATTTATAGGAGAAGGAGCAGAATCGATTAGTTTCGATGAATCATTCATTGAGGGATCTGATTTGTATTCATTGGAGATTTGATTTGCATTCATCATTTATTTGGACCTTTGGATTATTAGGTGAATTTTATTCACCATTGGATTTTAAATCCAAAGATATTCTTCTGTTGTTTCGGTTAGATTTTAAGGGGAAATATTTCCAAGTTCAAGATTTTTCCATAGATAGGTGATATTTAATCACCTTTAAATCTTTAATCCAATCGGTTTCAAATAATCATTCCCCATTGGAAAGATTAGAATGCTGTTCAGAATTTAATTCTGTTAAATAGATAGGCTTTGAAAGCCGGTCACGTGTGGACACGTGACCCCTGGTCACGTGCAGGCACGCGACCCTCTGGAACGAGCATTCTTCTGCTTTCTGTGCTTTGTCTTCTTGCCGATGTTCAGCCGTCACGTGCCAACACGTGACCCCTGGTCACGTGTGAGCATGTGACCCTTTTCTGGAGCCTTTTCTTTGATTTGATCAGGGAACTGATTTACCTTTGCCACTACTTTTAAATGTCACGTGCCAATACGTGACTGCTGGTCGCGTGCTAGCACGTGATGCCTCCTCTGTAAACTTTCCTGATTTTAAATCAGGAAACACTTCCCTGTCTGCTCCAAATAACAATTTTCTACAGGTTTCTTTGCAAAAATCGCAGCGCCGCAAAAAGCAAAATTAAATCGTGCGTGTTTTTGATTTTGTGGTTGTTTGCATAATTAATACGGAAATTAAGGGGCACGACCAAATCCAGATTAGGTGGGGAGTTCATTACCCTTCCTAAGCCCCGAAAATCACAAACTTGCATCCGCATTTACCCTCGTTAACTAAAAGAAATCTAGAGATGACTCTAAGGACCGTCGCGCTCACTTAGGACAGAAGAAGGCCGTGGGTAATTCATTACTTATCCGCGTTTCTCTTGTGGTGTCTAAGGTAAGTGTGTCGAAGGCTAGTGGTTACTTAATTAGGCCCACTACTTACGTAGTGGAGAACCTCCCACTTACCTGGCGCTTACCTAGCCACAGGAGAGACAAAGAGGCAGTGGAGGATTTATCCTGCGACTTGTCTTTTGGCAGTTAGGAGCGGTCTAGAGTTTGACCTAGGTGACCACTAGAATTAGGGTTTTGTGTGTTGTATTTTGTGATTTGCATCATTTTTTTAAAATCCGTATCAATTTTCAAAACAAACACCGCATTCATTCATCTCCCCTAATTATAAATTCACGCTGCCACTTGTACTAACCATTTTTAGTGCAAGATAGGCTGGACACGGGATTCTAGTGCCCGTTAGTCCGTGTTTCCCTCATCGACCCAAAAGTCGGTATTTCTACATTTACCCTTTCTTTTACCCACCACCACACCCACATCGATGGATCCATCTCCATCGAACTTCTTTTCCACTAATCTACCGCCATCCGTTGGTGCGCAGAATCCACCTCGCATCTCTCTCCAAGAGAGGTGATATCCTACACGAGGTCCCCTTTCCACCTGTCTTTCCATTCCACCAACCAACGGGGAAAATTTTCAAATAAAACCCCAATACATCAACTTTCTACCAAAATTTCACGGTCTCGAGTCTGAGGACGCATACGTGTTTATCACGAAATTTGAAAATATATGCGCAATGATGGGTACTTCACGGTTTTCTGTGGATGCTTTACATCTCCGTCTTCTCCCATTCACCTTGTGCGATATAGCCGAGAAGTGGCTGTATAACACTACCGCACATTCCATCTCAAACTGGGAAGAATTCGTCAAAGCATTCCTTAAGAAATTCTACCCACATCATAAGACAGCTCGAGTCCATAGCGTAATCAATCAATTCACCCAGCTTCCATATGAACCATTTTCAAAATGTCTTGAACGCTTCAAGGATCTGTTAATCCAATGTCCTCATCACGGAATCCCCAGATGGGAACTGTGCAGAATCATTTATGAGGGCATTAATCCTAACACAAGACAGACCCTTGAATCCATGTGTCAAGGCAACTTCATGACTAAAGATGATGGGGAAGCCTGGAATTTTCTAGAAGATTTCGCTGAAAAATCTTTACAGTGGGAGGGTGTGAGTCAATCGTCTAGGGATGGCAATAATATTTCCATAGGAGTTAGAGCTGACATTTCAGCTATGCAAAAGAAACTTGAGACTATGGAAAACAAATTTTTAGCCGCCCTAAGTCAAATATCACTCTCCAAAACTGTATGTGGATGTTGTTCTGATCCTTCTCATTTGACGGAAGAATGTCCACGAAATTCTCTGTTTCAAGGTCACGAGCATACCAATGCCGCATTTCAAAGACCTAAAAACGATCCATTTTCTTCCACATATAATCAGGGTTGGAGGAATCACCCAAATTTTGCTTGGAACCAATCACAATCTCAAAACACGGTTCCAACCCAAAACAATTTCCAAGGGGCCCCTCCACCACAACAGCACCCACAACTTCAATTGAGTCAGCACCCCTTCCAAGAACATAACTTTCAAAATCCGGTCAATACACCTGCACTGTCTTGTCCTTTACAGTTGACCGGGACTGATGAATCCTCTTCATTTGCACAATACATGAATTTAGTCTTAATAAATATCATGCAAGTTTCGGCTGAAATGAAGTCTTCTGTCGATAAAATTGAGAAAAACTCTGCGTCCCAAAGCGAGAGTATTAAATCAATGGAAGAAGAAATTGTACGATTAAAAGCCGAAATGAGTGCAAGAGAGAAAGGGAAACTTCCAGCTCAACCCTTACCCAATCCTGGCTATTCACATCATGCGAGTGCAATCACGTTGAGATCTGGAAGAGTGCTTGGCACTCACGTTGGGGAAGAGTTTGATGATACAGAAAAATCAATCAATAACACCCCGGCTGAGACATTTCCTTCCACTTCTACTTCTAATTCTGACCCTAGTTCTTCTACCCCACCACCTTCTTGCGAGCCTATTCGTCGTTTCCCACAAGGCCCGCCACCTCAGCCCATCTCTTCTTGTCTACCACCGACGATCCCCACTTCTATTCTTGGATCGGGTCCACACACACTTCCTTCTCCTATGATAGACCCAGCGCTTATTGCTAAAGCACCTTATCCTAATCGGTTAAGGGCTAACACATCGAGTCCACATATGGAGAAGATTATGGACATGTTTAAGCAAGTTAACATCAACATCCCTCTCCTAGATGCCATCCAACAAGTTCCGTCCTATGCGAAAACTTTTAAGAACTTGTGCACTAGGAAGAGGAAGACTCAAGTGCCCAAGAAGATTTTTATGGCAAAGACAGTAAACACGGCTTTCCCCCAACAAGTACCGAGGAAACGTAAGGACCCTGGCTGTCCTACTATTTCTATTTTTATTGGGGAAAAACACATCAACCGTGCTCTACTAGACCTTGGCGCTAGTGTTAACTTGCTTCCATACTCTGTTTATAAGCAACTAGGAATCGGAGAGTTAAAACCAGCCTATTGCACTCTCCAGATGGCTGACCGATCAATCACCAAACCAAGGGGTGAACTGGAGGATGTGTTAATAAAAATCGGGGAATTTATTTTCCCTGTGGACTTTATTGTAATTGATACACAGCCTGTAGCGAACCCACGGAATCAAATTCCGGTGATTTTAGGTCGCCCCTTTTTGGCCACTTCCAATGCTATTATCAACTGTCGTAACGGTTCTATGACCCTATCCTTCGGGAATGGGTCAATAGAGCTGAACATTTACAAGTTGGGAAGTGTACCCTCCGAACCTACTGCTCAGGTCTGTTCTGTCGACTTAATGGATGTCGACAGCAGCGAATTTGATGATCCTCCTGATACTGATCTTGACTCTTTTCATACGTTATTGTTTGACCCAACTATGTATTATACACATACGGACTCTTCCACCGAGATGTCCGGGTCAACAATTAACACTGATTATGAACCATTCTTAGAGTCTGAAGATCACCCCGCACTTTGTGATGATATTATTCATCGGGGTATTGATGGAACTTTTGAGGAGATCTTCGCTGATGAGCTCGCATTTTTGAATGACACGGGTGTTGAGATGAATCATCTCCCAATCAATGAAATTGAACCTCCACCCCTTCTTTTGAATTGTAAAAAGAATGCGAGTAATCCATCACATTCACTGCATCGTCTCTCCAAAATAAGACGCACACACATTTTATTCCACCACTTAACCTTTCCCCACTTCTTCTTCCACCAACTAGAGCACTGCATTGATAAAATTTTTGAATGGTTGGTGTTAACTTTCGGTCTTTGCAAAGCTTGGCATCGACCAATGATTTTTGACCCCCTCATGTGATTTTCAAAAGATTAACATTGCATAACTCAAGTTTGGGAGGGCATTTTTTCTGGCTCTTGAAAAGAAAATTTTTACACAAAATTATGAGCCAAGAATAAGTTTGGGGGGGATCTTCACTTAAATATTTTGCCCCCACTAATAAATTCCTCCCAAGCTTACAGGTTTTTCGAGATTTAGCAGATGGCAACAGTGAGGACACTGTTGAAAACAAGTTTGGGGGAGGTTTGTGCTTATTTTCGCATCATTTGCATCATACATTGCATAAGCACAAAACATTTTTGAAAACCTATAAAAAAAATTTAAAAAAAAATTCTAAAAAATAATAAAAATATATTTTTGTACATAAATAAGATAATAAAAGATTAGATAGTGAAAAATTACATCCATGAGATTAGAAAAATTTAAAAAAACCAAGAAAATTAGAAGTTTTCTTATACGAACTAGTAATAAGTTGTTATGAGCCGTTGTCCCAAGGGTTAGTAAAATGAAAGACGTCACTAATCTAAGGATAAAAATAAGTCTGAAAAATAGTTTCTATTCTGGAAGCCAAACATTTTGAACGTTGATACCCTGCTATTCGCACTTACACACGCCTTGAAACCCGGGATAGTAGAGGATGCCTTGAAATGCTCTTGTCTTAAAGCCAAAAGTATGAAGGAAATACAAAATGAAGAAAATATAAAATGGTGAGAAAAATGGACACTGGTTTTGTTATCGCCAAGGCAGAAATAAAAATATATAGCGAGGGCGCCTCTTCACCTAGTGCCCTAAGGCCAACTGGTCTGGGAGTCACTGCTATGCCTGAGGTAGTGCAAGACGAGGAAAATACACCAAGTAAGCAAGCACGGGAGTAATCGGTCGGTTAGTACCTCAAGAAGTATTAACGGTCGCATGAAAGTGTGTGAGCAATCTCATCTAAATATTCATTAATGAAAAAGTACTGAGGCTGATGGGCAAGAGTATGATAGCTTGAATTGAATTCTCCGGGTGTAGGGATGTCTTTACACACACGTAAGGTTATATGATCGATGTTTGGATGAAAGATAGAAATGAAGAATAAGACGATGTTTTATTGAGGGAGGACGTGATTTCCGACATCTTTTCATGATTATTAAGATAGGGCTCATGACAACCGAAAAGCTAGCTTAGTTGGAAACCCTAATTTTCAAGGTTTTTCTTTTACAATTCTTGTCTTTAAATGTAATATTCATGATCTTTCTTTTATTATTGGATTTTGTGGGTACAATCCGCTGAAAAACCTCAGGAGACAACACTCCTCCTACTAGGGACACCTAGAGGTTTAAAGGCTTGTTGCACGTGCTCAGTGCAATCGTGTTGCCTACGAAAGTGTGCTAGTTAGTTTTTCTCTTTCTTTATTTTCTCCTTCTCTTTTTAATAAAACAGTTCGCTCGAGACGATCGAAAATAAGTTTGGGGGAATTTGATCAGTCGAAAATACTGCATTTTTAACACGGCAATTTCCCTATCATTTGCACTCATCTAGAAGTGTTCGGCATTCATATTACACATATTAGCAAATCAGTTGTAAAATATCAGATTGCATGTGTTAGAATCTAAAACCGGCATTTCTGAGGGAATTGTGTGTTTATCATGGCATCGCGTCATCCCTGTATTGCGCAACACTTGTTTCGAGATTTGTGCAGGGAATTGCAGGAACAAAGCCAAAAGAAGCTGATAAAAAATACAACTCCAAGTTTTGAGATCTGGTAGCAATCCAAAGGGAAAAATACAATTAAACATATCACAAAAAGGCCCAAAAGTCGGCATCAGAAAATCCTAGAAGGCCCAAGCCCTAAGGACCATGAAGAGCCGCGGATCCGCGGCGGGAGCCTGCTTGCGCCGCGGATCCGCGGCGGTATTGCCACGTCAGCACTCCAATTTTGCTTCATTATTCCTATCTCAGTGGCTACAGCTCAGAAATATACTTCAAATTCCAGAGAATTCTCGAAGCTTCTGCCAGATCAGCAAGGATGATTTATTAAGCTAATCTTGATTAAGCTCCTAACAAACTATTTCTAGAAGCTCCCTCCTAACTAATCACATCTAGAAGTTTCTCCTCAACAAACTTTTGGAGGGAAATTCAAATCTCCTCTAACTAACTTTTGGAGGGAAATTCAAATCCTAGATCTAGGGTTTTGGGAAGTCTATAAATAGAAGCCTAGACCTAGGGTTAATGGCTAATCTTTACTTCCTCAACCATTAATCTCCATCTGCTTCCACAAGTCTAGTGACAAGACTTGTGCGAAACCCTAACCCTAATTCCAATCCAAATTCAAGATCCCGAATACCAAATCAAGCGAGAAGCTTTCAACCTTTTAGGAGCGGAGCCGATCTTCAATCGAGCAAGTGATCCAAGCCGATCCGCGACTCACGGAGACGAGCGAAGCCAAATCGACGATCAAGTTCTTCCTCTTGTAGTTCTTGAGCGATTGTAATGAAATTGTTGATATAAATAAAAGGGAAATTCTTTAATCTTTCTTTCTTTAAATTCTTGCATCATGATTCGATTTCAATTTGTAATTGTAGTTCTTATTGTGATGTTTGAGTAAAACTCCGCTCGTCAAGGAGTCGAGACGATCAATAGAATGATGATGTAACAAATCTTAAAACGATTCTTAAGTCCTACGAGTTTTGTAAACCATAGCAAGTTCAAGAATCGATGACCTAGTTTCGTTGCGATGCTTTCTTGATTGCTATCGCTCGAAATTAGGGATCTACGATCGTTTCTTGAATTTACTAGAGGCTAGAATGTGAATGATATCGATGAAGGAACAAGGGATAAATGATGAAACCCTAGTTTCACTAGAAATCCCTAATTCTCGTCGATCATCATCGATCTAGTATCAATTCATCGAAGGATAAGAATACGTCATCGTGAGATTGCATCACATCTATAGATCCGATCGATTCCTACGAGCCTTATTTCGATTCTTGATATTTGGTTGGAAAAATCATTAAACTCTCAATTCTTGATTTTATCTTTTTCTTGTTATTAGATATTTTCTAATTCTTGAACTTCAACTATAAATCATGAATTGTTTGTTTTCTTTTCATTAAATTTTCGATTCAAACAAAACAAAATAAGAACGATTACACTTTCCCTGTGGACGATCCGCACTCGCTAACGATCTACATCCGACACCGTAGTTGATTGCGGTCAAATAATTTTTGGTTGTGATTTCTATACAATTTCCAACATACACAATCCGAAATCGTTTCAATCAAGACTTTAAAGACTCGTCAATACGCCAGCAGTAGGTGCTAATCACATCAGTCACCCACAAGCCGTCAGCGGTACTAGCTAGAAGTAACAGCTATCCAGGTATTGAACGAATAGAAGATCAACAAAAAAAACTTGTCCAAGCTCCCATGAAGCCTATAGGTAACACTTACCGTACAGTCCGGTCTTTTCGTCTGATATGTCGCATATCGAGTCTGGGGGTGGAATCGTCAGACCCCAATAACTTGATAAGTCATGCCGATGTAAGGCCTATAACGGTACGAGAAATTACTGATAACACTTACCAGTAAATCTCATCAACAGCCCTAGACAGGGACTTTCTGTTATAGCCAATCGAGCATAGCGCAACATCAACTCCCAATACCGGGAGAGACAAAACCCCTCATATCGCTCATTGCCTCCATGTGACTCAGGACTGTATCCAAAATCCACCTGTTTGCACGACTCCTTTGAGCCGTGGTAGGGAGGAAATCAATGCACAGTGGGAACCTAACAAGACTATATGACGATCTCGTGTCTACAAACTAGCCTGTACCAGTGTCACCAGAGAACTGCTATCTGACGATAGGTATAGTAACATCTAGGAGTTCTCGGCGAGTCCTATTCAGTGTACCTTTTCTCTAATGAGCACCTGTGTACAATCTTTGATGTCAAACACCAATGGATATGGGATCAACCCTCACCCCATACAGGGTCAAAAAATGTAGACACTAGTCTACTCTGGAATATCGATGCCCTGTCTCGATATTCCCTCGACTAGGAAAATTGAAGGATGTGATTGTGGACTACCCAGATCCCAATAATATGATCCGCATCATAGTCCTAGTAGTCAAGCCTACATCCTAAGGGCTTTATCAACATGTATATGAGAGACAGAATAATAATACCAGTGAACATGTTAAGATAAAGGCAACCAGATAGCATACTATCATGTCGAGCAAGAAAGTCCTCCATATATTTGTCCAAGCATCCACTATTTCATACAATAAAGGACTCTAGGTTATACATATCACTAACATGAAGTCCCCGTGAATTTGGCACAAGTCACACTGCTTTGCATATCCGAAGCAGTCCTAGATCATCGTGGGCCAATAATAACCCATTCTTTTTATCTTCAACTTCATCTTTGGCCCAGCTTTATGAGAACCGCAGAGTCCGTCGTGAATTTCTTGGACGACTTTCTTTGCTTCCTCCTAGCCCAGGCATCTTAGCCATAGACAGTCGAACGATCTCTTATATAGAGTATCATTGATGAAGGCAAAAGACAAAGCTCGTTTCATGAGCTGATGTCTAAACGACGCATTTTCGGGCGTCCGTTGGAACTTAAAGTAGTCTATGAAGACTTCCCTCCAGTCCTTGACCTTTTCTTCGTTATCTATTTGAAGGGCTACTTTTTCGATCATTTCTTTTTCTTCGGATGGCTCTATCGTGTCTTCTGAAGATATATCTGTTGGTGCGAGAACCCTGTAGTTTTGCAAAATTATCCTCACGTCATCGAGGTCTTCATCGGCAAATTCCTTAGCTAATGTGGCCAACGCATCTGCCTTGCTATTTTCCGCATGCGGTATGCTTTTCAGGGTATAGGAAGGGATTTGTGTCAGCAGTTGCTGCACTCTTTCTCCATACTTTACCAGCTCTTGCTTGCATGTCTGATAATCGCCATTTACTTGGCCAACAATCAGATGGGAGTCTCAATATATGAGGAGGTCTTTAATTCCCATGTCGATAGCGATCTCAAGACCCGCTATCAAACCTTCGTATTCAGCTTCGTTGTTAGTCTTTGGCTCCATTAAGGAGAGGGCGTAATGCAGTATCCCTCCTTACGGGGTCACGAAGATAAGGCCCACCCCAGCTTTGATTATGGGGGTATTTTGCCTTCGCAGCTTCATAGAAGATGCTCTATCGAAGTAGAGTTTCTATTGGGAATCATTTTCTTCTTTGATTGCATCGAATGCATGTTCGTCTGGCAATTCACAATTTAAGGGGCAGTCGGCAAGTATCGGATGCTCTGCTAGAAAGTCGGTTATGGCCTGCCCTTTCACCGCTTTGAGGGGACAATACGTTACCAAGAATTCCATCAGGAGGAGGGCCTATTTAGAAAGATTTCCTGTTAGTATGGCCCTTGACATTAGATATTTAAGAGGATCCACTTTCGATATGAGACGGACCTCATGTGCCAGGGCGTAATGTCTGGGCTTCGTTATTGTGAAGATCAGCGCCAAGCAATGATTTTCTATTGGGGAATAGTTGTTTTCTGTCCCCAGGAGAACTCGACTTAAATAGTATAGAGCTCTTTCCTTTCCTTGATCATTCTCCTGTACCTACAATGCGCCTAGAGAACTCTCAAGGGCCGTTGTATATAGGATAAGGGGTTTTCCCTTAACCAGAGTGGTCAATACCGGCGGATTTTGCAGGTATTGCTTGCTTTCATCCAGTGCATTTTAGCACTTTTGATCCCAGACAGACGAGATCCCTTTCTTCATCAAATGACTATAGGGGCGGTATTTTCCAGAGAGGTTGGCTATGAACCGTCGGATATACGTGAGCTTTCCTTGGAGAGACTGCAGTTGTTTAAGGGTTCTTGGCGTGGGCATTTCCATAATCGCCTTGATCTTTGAGGGATCGATTTCGATACCCTGGTGACGTATGATGAATCCAAGGAATTTTATTGGGAATCTTTGGCCCAGCTTTTTATCTTCGGCTTCATCTTTGGCCCAACTTTATGAGAACCGCAGAGTCCGTCGTGAATTTCTTGGATGACTTTCTTTGCTTCCTCCTACCCCAGGCATCTTAGCCATAGACAGTCGAACGATCTCTTATATAGAGTATCATTGATGAAGGCAAAAGACAAAGCTCGTTTTATGAGCTGATGTCTAAACGACGCATTTTCGGGCGTCCGTTGGAACTTAAAGTAGTCTATGAAGACTTCCCTCCAGTCCTTAACCTTTTCTTCATTATCTATTTGAAGGGCTACTTTTTCGATCATTTCTTTTCCTTAGGATGGCTCTATCGGGTCTTCCGAAGATATATCAGTTGGCGCGAGAACCCTGTAGTTTTGCATAATTATCCTCACGTCATCGAGGTCTTCAACGGCAAATTCCTTAGCTAATGTGGCCAACGCATCTGCCTTGCTATTTTCCGCATGCGGTATGCTTTTCATGGTATAGGAAGGGATTTGTGTCAGCAGTTGCTGCACTCTTTCGCCATACTTTACCAGCTCTTTCTTGCATGTCTGATAATCGCCATTTACTTGGCTAACGATCAGCTGGGAGTCTCAATATATGAGGAGGTATTTAATTCCCATGTCGATAGTGATCTCAAGACCCGCTATCAAACCTTCGTATTCAGCTTCGTTGTTAGTCTTTGGCTCCATTAAGGAGAGGGCGTAATGCAGTATCCCTCCTTGCGGGGTCACGAACATAAGGCCCACCCCAGCTTTGATTATAGGGGTATTTTTCCTTCGCAGCTTCATAGAAGATGCTCTATCGAAGTAGAGTTTCTATTGGGAATCATTTTCTTCTTTGATTGCATCGAATGCATGTTCGTCTGGCAATTCACAATTTAAGGGGCAGTCGGCAGGTATCGGATGCTCTGCTAGAAAGTCGATTATGGCCTGCCCTTTCACCGCTTTGAGGGGACAATACGTTACCGAGAATTCCATCAGGAGGAGGGCCCATTTAGCAAGCTTTCCTGTTAGTATGGCTCTTGACATTAGATATTTAAGAGGATCCGCTTTCGATATGAGACGGACCTCATGTGCCAGGGTGTAATGTCTGGGCTTCGTTATTGCGAAGATCAGCGCCAAGCAATGATTTTCTATTGGGGAATAGTTGTTTTCTGTCCCCAGGAGAACTCGACTTAAATAGTATAGAGCTCTTTCCTTTCCTTGATCATTCTCCTGTGCCCACAATGCACCTAGAGAACTCTCAAGGGCCGTTGTATATAGGATAAGGGGTTTTCCCTTAACCGGAGTGGTCAATACCGACGGATTTTGCAGGTATTTCTTGCTTTCATCCAGTGCATTTTAGCACTTTTGATCCCAGACAGACGGGATCCCTTTCTTCATCAAATGACTATAGGGACGGTATTTTCCAGAGAGGTTGGCTATGAACCGCCGGATATACGCGAGCTTTCCTTGGAGAGACCGCAGTTGTTTAAGGGTTCTTGGCGTGGGCATTTCTATAATCTCCTTGATCTTTGAGGGATCGATTTCGATACCCTGGTGACGTATGATGAATCCAAGGAATTATCCTGAGGAAACTCCAAACGCGCATTTTAGAGGGTTCATCTTCAGATTATACTTCCGAAGACGTTGGAACACTATTTTTAGATGTTCCCAATGCTCCTCATGAGATTTGCACTTCACTACAAGGTCGTCGATGTAGCATTCAACAATCTCATGTATGAGGTCATCGAAGATCTTTTTCATGGCCTTCTGATAAGTAGCGCCAGCGTTTTTTAAACCGAAGGGCATCACCATATAGCAGAATATGCCCAATGGGGTCCGGAAGACGGTATGCTTTTGGTCTTCTGGATGCATTTTAGTTTGATTGTATCCTGAAGATCCATCCATAAAGGAGAAGACCTCGTGGGTAGACGTGTTATCAATCATCGGCTCGGTAACGGGTACTGGGAAGTCATCTTTCGAGCAAGCTTTGTTGAGGTCCCGAAAGTCCACGCAGATGCAAATCGTCCCATTTTTCTTCATCACTGGAACGATATTAGGAATCCATTCGGGATATTGAACTTCTTGGATGAAGCCATAGTCGATTAGTTTCTTGACTTCAGCGTTGATACTCATCTCAAGTTCGAGCGCATCCTTCTTAGTGCCTATTTGATTGGCTTTATACCTGGCGATATAGCCAGTTTGTGTTCTGCCACTTTAGATCTAGACCCGACATTTCAGAGTAGTTCCAGGCGAAGCAATCTTTATACTGCATGAGCACGTCTTTTAACGTGTCCATCTATTTTTCAGATAGTAGCTCACTAATGAATGTTGGCCGCGGGTTATTTTCCGTCCCTAAGTAAATTTTCCTTAGGTTGTCCGCCGTAGTGTGTATCCCATCTTCCAGCTCTTTTGGTGCTGGTGGAAACTCTGAGATCATCTTGACCTCATCTTCGTTTGCGAAGCACCTGTAAAGGTCATTCATAGTCTCGTGCCCTCCCTCTTTTGAGAGTGTTATCATATGGCAGGTGCGAGTTCGTTTCCATTCTCGACATTGAGCCGGTCCCATCCTGGCGGTATAGTCCCTCTTTGGCTCATGCTTTTGTGGAGGGATTACCCTCCAGCTATTGGATAACATAAACAGGTCTTGTCCATACTGGTATTCTACTCAGTCTTTGAAGGTGAACCAGTCTTCAAGAGGGTAACCTATTCCTCAGTGATAGGAGCAATAATCTGGATGATGGACTTCATTTATTTGTTCAGGGTGCCGGGACACCGAAAGCGTCATCATTTGGTGCTTCATGACAAGGTTAAATATTTTCCTTGTCTTGTCTTGAGGAAAAGAGTATTTCCGGCCCATCTTCTTTATAAAGGATAGGCTCCAATCGAGATTTTCTCGATTGAACGGCGTTTTTGATCCGCTTTGCTGTCTTCGAACATTGTTTGTGTTCTTGGACCTATTTGTACCTCCACTTCGAGGTTTTCCTATTTCATGAGGACATATAGCGGGCCGGTGATGAAGAGCATTACAGTCTACTTTCTCCGTAGATTGCTGACTGAGACGCTGCGTCCTGGCCTTTTCATAAATAGCCATTTCACGGCTGTGGTTGTCCCGGCTCATTTGACAAGCTTCTTTTATTAACTTGTCAATTTCCAGCGACGGACTTAACGTTTTTAGAGTGGGGTCTCGCTCCGATTTGACGTCACGGCTATTTGAAAGAGCATTTTCCGCTCCACTTGAGCTTTTTACGACGCGGAAACTATAGATCTGCTCCCATTTCTTGGAACGAACATATCCGAGCCCGGTTGTCTCCATCTTCCCATTGGGCATCTTTCACTGTGTCCCGGGAATATCCTAAATCTTTTCGTAGAATTGGACTTGTCAAACAGTTTGTTCGAGGGGTACACCTTGGTATCTTAACAGCTTTTTCAATCCCTCCGCGTAGTATCTTGGTAGGTGGATGGGTTGAAGCCTGTTGATTGCGAAATCGGCACCATGCCAAACTTCTTTTTCTATTTTGGTCTCCATAGATTGGTAGAAGAGGATCGCCTTTTCACCCCTTCGTCTAGGAGGCACGTAGAAAGTTTGTAACTCTTGTACGTTGTATGAATCGAGCGCATCAAGTTCCTTATAATGCCAAGGCGGAGCCATTGTAATTTCTAGACTCTGGTCTGCTCGGGCAAAAGTTTGCATTGACAGGCGGACGGAGAATACTGCGTTGGTCTTGTCCTCAGAGTCGCTGCCAAAGAACAAGATAGGAGTAGATGGTCCGGGCTTATTATTTTCTTTTTGGGGTTGCCCCGAGTAGACTATTTCTTCATCTTCCTTGGTATCGCTCCAAAAGATCAGAATAGTGGCAACACATTTCTATTTATTCTCCAGCTTGTGGCACCTTTCAGTATTCTCGAAGTCTGGTAGGAAGTACTTTGCGTCTTCGTATTTCCGGAATTCGTTTACGAAAAATGGATTTATCTCTCCCATGATTGTGTACTCCGAGCCATCTTTGAAATACTTCATACACTGATGTTGTGTAGAAGAGATGACTTTGTACTCGTGTAACCAAGGCTTGCTGAGCAAAGCATTATAGCAAGTCTTAGCGTCAATGACATGAAATTTGATATCGGTGATGAGCAGCCCGAAGCGTAGCGTCAGTATTACGGAGCCAAGCATCTGTGATGACTGTGAGTCAAACCCGAAGATGGTAATTTTATCTCGAGCAATGTGCTAAACATTCATGCAAATTTCCTTCAGCACTCTCACTTTGAGAAGGTTAACAGAGGATCCATTGTCGACAAGGATTTTTGCTATCTTGATGTCGTGGCAGTATCCGGTGACGTATAACGGGTGATTATGCTTGCATGTACCAAGGAGGAGATCTTCATCACTGAATGTAATATCAACTGTGTGGACCTCTTCTAGTTCATCTTTCATCTTCTCTTCTGCGAAGAAGCCTGGAACTGATCGGGCTCTTGTAATGCCTTGATCAGGGAATCTCGTGCCTCTTTGGACAGAAGGAGAGCATCCAATATGCTTAGTTGTGAGTGTATTTTACTCAGACGTGCCAGGACATTGTAATCCACCTTGTTTTTCTTAGGCGGGTCCTTTGTTGTGAGCTCTTTTTCCACCTCTTCATCGAGGGAATTTTCCTCGAGGATTTTTCCTTTCCCTTTGTCTTTTTTGTTCGAACATTTGTTTGTAGGTCCGAGGTTCTTCTTACGCAGCGTGCGGTTACGCAGCTGAATATTCTCCCAGTTCTTCTCCTCTTCTTCTTTTTCGGAGGGGGTCTTTGAAGAGAGAGTTGAAGGGTGTTTCATCCTCAGAATCGCTTCCGAATGTAAGAACTGGAGGTTTTCCTCCATCCGAACTGGTACCAACCATATGACAGTTGCCAGTCACTTCTTCATACGCATTTGTCCTATTATTTTTCCGTTGACGAGCGTGAGCTTCGCACTTCATCCTCTTGAAGTGTTTTTGATGGGCAACGTACCCTTGCCACCACTTCTTGAAGGCAGTGCACTCCTCGATGGGGTGGGTGACCCTTCGATGATAAAGGCAGTAATTTCGGTGCGATTTTTCTCCATTGAAACATATGACTATGGAAGTGTACTTTATGAGATGTGGGAGCTTCATCCCCATTGACAGGGCTTTGGCGAACCGCTTCTCTGTTTTGATCCTGCTCTTATTTGTTATAGGCGTGCTTTGGCTTGGTTGGAGCACTTTACGACTCACCCTCGCCATAGCTTCTTTACTCAGACGCTGACGCTTAGCCTTTTTTCATATATGGCTGTTTCGCGTTCTCGGTCAACTTTATTTTTTTGAAAGGCTTCGTTTAGCAACCTCTCAATCGGGTCTTCTTCTAGCAGTTCCGGGGATTTTAGCGCCGATTCTGCCTCCAGTTCCTCTATGTTGTTTTCTGACGCTGAGGGGACCTCTTCACCATATAACAATGAATAGGAGACCATGTGGCAACTTGCTACATAGTATTTAGTGTCTTCTAATGAGTCATTTCTCTCATCATTTCACTATCTTCGCCCTCAAGAATATGCTTGAGGAATTCTTCGAACGTGACCGGTGTCCACGCCTTTTGGTTATACTCCTCCAGTGCATCTATATATTTTTGTAGATCTGTCTGCTTGTCTTCATACTTAGCAAGCTGCACAGGTTTCTTGGTCTTCTTCATTTTCTTCGAAGACTTCGAAGGCTTGATTTGGGGGTTTTCCCCTTGTTAACAATTTTCTGTGCGGGATGAGGTTTTAGCATCCCTTTTGATTATTTCGGGTTCAAATAGGCTTTTCCACCTGACTGCCAGACATGCTTGTAGATCCTTCAGTATTTTTTAGTTTTTGTTAAAAGAACGACTTCCCAGGGAGTTTCTTCCACGGGTGAGCATGATGCTCCCTGCGCATCCACCTTTTTAGGAGTGTGCTTCTGGGTGGGTTTACCGTCCAACTATTAGATAGCGCGAATTTCCCATGTTGATATTAGTTCTCGACCCAGTTTTTGAAAATGTAGCAATCTTCAATTGGGTGGCTCACCATTCTATCATGGGAGCAGTAATTATGGTTGTTGACATCACCGGGTTGCGGTGGATGCTGTTGATCTAGCAATATGATGAGTTTATTACGCATTGCCAATTCGAATAGTCTCCTCATCTTGTCGCGCGGAAACGGGTAAGTGTGTCCTAGTCTTTCCTCCAAGGACGGGCGCGGACGCACGCTGTTTTGGCGAGCAGCTGGTTTTGGGCCACTCGGTTGTTGTTGCGTGTTGGCAATGAAAGCTGCTTTCCCTTTACCTGTAGCATTTCAAGAGTCCTTATTTGAGGAGGAAGGCCCATGGCCCATCTGGTCCATTTGGGCCAGTTTATCTATCAAAGCCTGAAAGGTTGTGGGCTTGAAGAATGTAATGAACTAGGACACGGTCGTTTGAGGATCAAGGGTCCTTATGAACATGCCTACGGCAGGAGATTCTTCAATGCGTTGTTCTCACTTAGTCCACAGATTCCGCCACCGGATCGCATATTGGACCCATGTTTCTCCCAGCTTTACCCTGGCATTGATTAATGCCATGATCGGAGTGCGTTCGCTCACGCTGGCAAACCGCTGTGTGAATAGCAGCTCCATTTCTGTGAATGTTTTCATGGAGTCATTTGGGAGCTCCGAGTACTATTCAAAGGCTGTTTCTGACAAGCTACCGAAGAACTGGTGAAGCAACAATTTGTTTTCGCCTCCAGTGTTGCCATACAGAGCTCTAAATTGCGCAACGTGTTGATGAAGGTTGCTTATCCCTTTGTAGACATGGAACTTAGGGATCGTATATCACGGCGGGTAATTGATTTGATCATACCAGCCTGGATATGGTCGCCCGGTTCTGACAATTTGGCCGGCGGCTTCATTAACTTGATGAGCTCTTATTTTTTGAGCAATGTAATCATCAAGGGTAGCCTTGGAGATCATTTTCTCCTTGGCTGCCGATAAGGCCGGATGAGGGTTTGATGTTTCCCCCTATCATCCTCGATGATTATCGGCGGATCCTTGGCCGGGGTTCTGATTGGATCATCATTCCAACCATATCTTAGAACACGAGAGTCGTCTTCTTTATATTAGCAGCTTTCTCGGCAGCCTCTTTGTCCTTCCCCTCTAGCACCCATCGTAGAAACTCTGTATCGGTCTTCTGCTCTTGGTGCTGTTCAGCCTTTTTATCTGTACTTTCTTTCTGTCCGGTAAGTGCTGCCATTTTGGTTAGCATTTCCTGGAGCTTTTGTTGTTTCTCCTGAGCCTTTGTCAGCGACCGAGTTTGCGGTCGGTGACTCACCGAAGCACGGCTATCTTCTTTTCCTGAAGCCATGTAGACCGTGTGTACGGTTATGCTTCCAGACTTGGGGCGTTTGGATCCATCGCTTTTGGAATTTGCCGCGGGCGGTAGAGTTTTCTCCAGCCTCGTTCTTTTTTAAAAGATTAGAGTTGAAGGAGCCGTTGTGACATGCACCTGTTTAGGAGAATTCCTCCGTTGTATGGCGAAGGAGTGGTCTTTTTTTTTGGACTTTCGATTTCTTTGGTTGACAAAAGTAGTTTTTGTCAATCACAGAGTCTTGGACTTTTCGCCAGACCCTATGAATTTTCTAGGAGAGCCGTTAATAAGGCCGCTCCGGCTTTTCCTGCACTGGAAATTTTGCAGGTGGGGGTGATTTCTTTAGCACCGCCATTGGGGAGTTTTTGCGCACCCTCCTAAGCGGATCAAAGTTGTTCCCGGTTGGAACAGCAGCGTCGACTTCTACTATTAGAGCTTGTGGGGTGAGTTCAGAGGGGGAGTTGTCCCCAGCTTTTCTCACTCGGCGCCAGTGGCGGCGTTGAGCGTTCCTTACAGAAGGGACAGCCTCAGTTTTGGAAGCGGTTTCATCATGCCCCCAGCTTTGCTGAGGGGTTTCAATCAGCTTCAGTCTATTGAAGACCGACGTCGTTGATGGAGTTTGAGGAGAGCCGGACAATCTTTCGAAGACTGATCGTCTGATAGGGGAAGCACCTTTAACGGCTTCATCTGTAACAGGAGTAGGGAGGGCTAGCCATTTTGGGGTAGCCCCTTTATGTATCACAAGCTTCTTTAAGGGCTCGTTTGAGTTCTTGCTCAGCCTGTTGAAGACTGAGACGCCAAAGTTTGACGGCTGGCTGATGGGGGCCGTCATGGTTGCCATTCGATCGAAGACCGACCTTCTAGGAGCTTCTCCTGGTGGCGTAGAGGCACCGAAACTCACAGGTGGGAGCATGGTCCCAAAAAATAGTCCGATAGTGGCCTGTGTGACCTGCCCCACCGGTATTGAGAAAATAGAGGTCGCGTTAGGCCCATAGGTCACTCCTCCAATTGGGGTGGAGCGGGAGTTGCTGTTGCATGAGGTGCAGTTGAAACCCGTCGATTTTCTGCACAGAAGCAAGACACCAAGTTGTAGTATCTTGAATCCAAGGGAAACCATAGCGAATAGCAATTTTGTTCGCGAAACACGACACACGAAGTGTGGAGTGGAAAGAGGAAAAGTTCCCACCGAGAGTGCCAGAATCTGTTTATCGCCGAAAGACCGGACCGAGACGTTGGGACGTCTAGCCTGAATTGGGGGACAGATGCTATTTGGAAATATCCACCCACCTCTCCGAAAATACCAAGTTGATTTATGGCACCATATATAAGAGGTTTGGATAGATGTGATCGTTGTAGCAGACTTCATTAGAATCCACCTCATTTGGGAGGAGTTTTTGATTGTAGGGATGCACTTCCCTGCAAGCGCAAGCCCCTACAGTTAATTACGTTACTGCATTGCGATAACCACTTTCTCCTGCTCCAGCGGTTCACTTCGTGCCGTGTGTTTATTTTGTTTGTTAAGGTTGCACGTGAATTGTATACGGAGACTAGTTTATGTCGTCGCCCGTAGGGCGCGGATTAGTCCAAATCTGTATATTTTTAGATTTGGGTTTGGGTTTGAACTTAGGTTATATGTTCCTTCAGTTCAAAACTGTTTTGTTAGGTTTAAGGATCGTTAATCTAGTTTAAAATTAAGATCAACTTAAACACATAAGCATTTGGGCTCAATTTATTTTTTACTAACGATAAGTTAGCATTATTTGAGACTAAGATAAACTTAGCAACATTTTAAGGATCATCAAATTTTGTTAAGATCCAACGACAGAGCATTTTTTCTCAGATGCTAGAAACTTCAGAGAGACTCTTAGGAAATTTGGGCTTAGTCTGCTCAGTCTTTCCTTCTTTTTTCTCTTTTTCTTTCATTCAAAAATGCTAAGCACTTATTTGGGTTTTGTTTGCTCAACACATTTTCTTTCTTTTTTTGGCAGGAGTGCTAAGCACTTGTTTAGAGCTCTGGTGTTCACATGGACACTGCCCAATAAGTGTTAAGCACTTTAGTCATTTTGACTGAATATGTATAGTACTAAGCATTTTTATACGGCATCCGTGTGTGAAGCAAATGAGGCACTGTCTCATTTATTTTTTTGGTGCCCACGTGTATTTTATGTGAGGCGCTGCCCAATCAGTGCTGAACACTCAGCCGTTTTGGCTGCATAAGAAGTGCTAGGCACTTTTACTCAACGCTCATGTGTCTTTCACGTGAGGCGCTGGCCTTCTGTTTTGAGCGTCCACGTGAGAAATACATGGGGCGCTGAATCCTTTATTTGGAGAAGACCACGTGTGAAGCACGTGAGACGCTGAGTTCCTTTTCCTTTTTTTTAGAGATTGAATCTCTATTAATGGCATTTTGACCATTAATGACCACCAAGATTTTTGTTTCTGGGATCAAATTATCTTTAAGAACTAAGTTCTTATTCGTTTTTTTTATAAGGACTAAGTTCTTTTCTTAGGGTTAAACCCTATATTTAGAGGAATTAAATTCCTAGAATATAGGTTCTTTTTCTTTCTCTTTCTTTTTAACCTAGTTCTTTTCCTAGATTTTGAGTTTGAAGAACAGAATCTCCCCGATGAGAATTGAATTCTCAACTTGTGGAGAGATTTGCTTTGCAAATCTCAAATCAGAGGAAGAACTAAGTTCTTATATGAAGGGTTAAACCCTTGTTTCCATTTATACTAGGCAAAGGAGATATTTTGATATCTTCTTTTTGTTTACCTAAAGTTTGAAAGTAGGGAGATCTTCTTCTTCTTTTTGAGAATTAAATTCTCTATTTTTCTTTTCTTGTGGAGAAACTTATAGGATCAATCCTTTATCTCTCTCTGTCCTTAACACTTGAAGTCTCGGGTCCTTTATATAGTACAGGCAAATTTGTTAATTAGTTTGAGAAAATCTCTCATTTGAGAGATACCAATTGATTTAATTGGTCTCAAAATTGTTCGGAGGATTTTACCCACCGTTAGATTTTTGATCCAACGATTTCTGTTTCACAGAGTATGTTTTCTTGTTTTTAATAAGATTGGGAAAATAGTTTCCTATATACAGAATTTTATTCTGTCAAACGGTGATTTTTAATCACCATTGGATTTTAATCCAAGGGCTCTTTATTTAACAGAAGACAATCTTTCTTTATTTAGAAAGATTGGGGAAATATATTCCCAAAAATAGAATTTAATTCTATCATTAGATTTTTTATCCAATAGAGAAAATCTTTCTTACTTAGAAAAATTAGGGAGATATTTTCTCCTTGTAGAATTTAATTCTACCACTTGATAATTTATCATCACCGTTGAATTTTTTATCCAATGGCTCTGTTTAACAGAGAATATCCCAAGTTTTAGGAAAATAATTTCCATGTAGAATTTAATTCTACTTGCTTTTAATTTAGGCGCCGACGCTCACGTGTTGTGCACGTGGACACCGCTTAAGAATTTAATTCTTATATATGATAAGCGCTCATGTGCTTTACATATTGGCGCCCACGTGAACTTCACGTGCGGCGCCACCATAGGGTTTAATCCTATAAGAGGTTGGCACTGGTGTTGGCGCTCTCGTGGGGAGCACGTGAGGCGCTGCCTCATTGGGATTTAATAGAGCTTTACTCTTTTTATTTATTTAATTATTAGGGGAATAACCTTCTTACCTTTCTTTTCGCGTCGGAAGTCTCCACGATCGAATTTACAAATCATAATAATAACGCAATCGTTTAAGGATTGACATCTATACTAAAGAACGAAGCGTACATAGTTAAAACATATGATTAACGTGTGCTAACACGTGCTAACTACGTAGAACTACCCCCCCCCCCCTCGGGAATCGTCGTCTAAACTTAAAAAAATCAATCGAAGTTTAGAAATCCGTTTAAAAACTCAAAACTGCTCAATAAAATGAACTGCAGACGTCTGAAGAACAACCCAAATTCAACCCGAGACTTTCACACAGACGTCTGGAGTATACCCAGACGTCTGGAGAACAAACCCACAGACATCTGGTGCTTTGGTCATCAGAAGTCTGCACAACTACGAAATTCAAACCAGAGACTTGACGAAAAATGTCTGAATCTCTGATGCCCAGACGTCTGCAGAAGAAATCTACTGATGGTAATTTTGAAAAAGTTGATAATTTCAAAAACCTTAAAAATCAATTCTTTTACACCAAAATACCCTCTATTTCCCAAAATATGGTGTATTCAACAATTAAACCATACTAATTTCCACCACTATAAGTAGATCACTTCAAAACTAAATTTTGAAAGATTAAACCAACAAAAATGTAACTTTTTGCTTGAAAAACCTAGTTAACATGGCAAGACTTGTAAAAACTTAAACAAATTTGGATTTTTACCTATCTGGCTGAAGAAAATAGGATATCCAAGCTCTTAGGATGTCCACTTGAAGATTTTTGGAGGTTGTAAAGGCTTCTCTTGAAGTCTCAAAAGATCTAGTGGGATAACTTCGCACTTTTCATTGATTTTAGTGAAGAAAGCTAGAGTTTTTAGTGTAGTTTAGGGAGTTTGAGAGATAGTTTGGAGAGAAGATATTTTTGAGATGGAGGAATAATATGAGAGGATGAGAGAGATGATAAGGGTGAGAATGAGAGTTATGGTGTGGGTTTGGGGGTGTAGGATCTCTCTCTCTCTTCAATAATTCAATTAACCAAGGCTAAAAATCCAACCATGGTAAAAATACCCATTTAGAAAATGTTTAACATATATTTTAGCTTGCCATGCTAAACTAATCCTATTTTGGATAATTAAAATATTGGTTTATTTTGCAAATGATACGGATATATCTATTGGGTATTTTGTGGAACCAAATATGAATCATTTTCTATAATTAATTAAATTTTAAAATAATTAATCAAATTCCAAAATAACATTATAATTTTTAAAATAATACATTGCGCATGTAGGAAAAATACATTCCCACAATCAATAAAACTATCACCCTAAGAGGGAATTTGAGCTACATCGGTCGTATCTGTTCAAACTTCCGATATATGGCACTATATTCTCTTAGTGTCTTCGAAAAGGTGAATGGATCTACCAATGCATCTGCCTCCAGATTCAGGCAAGACGTCTTGCCCAGTCGTCTCCGTTGTCGGTGGTAAACAGTAAGCACTTATCGCTAATTACACCCTATTGTCTTAAGGAATACCAAGACGGGATACCTTGTTAGATTATTTCAAATCACATCAATTTTAATAAAGATCACAACACAAGTATATATGTATATTTGCAATAAAGAGACAATATAAAAGAAGACATCAAGGAGTTTCATTAATATTCTTGTTTACAGGTACACTTCATCTCAAAGTTTACATAAGAAGATTACATGTGCTCATATACATGGATTTACAAGAGTGTCAAAGCTTCATGATCATCAAACAGAGAAACAAATAGATGAACATGGGGAGTCGACCATCGGTTAGGGGAACTGATGGTCGCTAGGGATCCCGGTCATATCAAAGGGGACCCAAGTATCGGGTGGGGACCCGATAAGGAGGGGACTGGGGGAATATATGAGTTTTGGTTTGTCATAATATGTAATGTTCTCTGTTCTGGGTTTTGTCCATGCATGTATTTTGTATTTTTATTTGTTCTATGCGATGAGTTTTTCAGAAGAAACGGAAAAAAGCATTTCTATTATTTTCTATGTTTTATGCTTACGAAAATAGAGTTTTAAGTCTATTTTAATTTGATGGAATATAGGGTATTAGATTATATTCGGTTTGTGAGGAGAATGAAGTTTCCTTCACTTCCTAAATTTGGTGGAATTATGAATTTAACATTCACGTTCCTAGAGTTATAAAGAATCATAAGATTAACCACGTACTTAGAGTTTCATATTCATCCATGTATATCAAATGAAGGAAAGAATCATGGGTTTAGCTACATTCTCATTGAAACGACTCTGAAAATCACTGTACAGAATTTTCTTGTTATTGTACAGAAAAAGTATTACAGCCTGTGTAAGAGTTAAAATTTACTTTTGTTAAATAAAAGCAAGAAACTCTTTGTAGCTCACTGATTAAGCCTCTATACTGCTGTGACGTAGCATGTGTGTTCCTTCCCATCAGATACAATTTTTTTTTCTGATTTTTATTTTTATTTTTGGAAGCCCAAGAGTTGCACGTGCAATACACGGGGAAATGAAAAGTTCAGAAAAATCAAACAGAAGGAATAAGGTGTACACACTTAAAAACCCATGTGGCATGAATCTCGAGACAATTTCCTCAGATCCGACTAGCCATTTTAGGGTTTGGGCCGGCGCCGACGGTTCTGATGCGCTCAAATTGCTCCGTGTTTTGCACACTTGTCTCTTCATCTCCCCTTAACTCCTCTGCGCTGTTTGATTTCTCTGCAATCAAACGGAGACCGTTCATTTCACCATTTAACATCATTTAATACTTTTTAATCCAAAATTTTAATTCTCAAACCCTAATTCTTCACTATAAATACCACCCCATGCTTTATCTCTTCACCATTCTGAAATTCTAGCAAAAATTCTCTCAAAAAGTTCCTAAGTGCAAGTGGAGTCAAGTGGAGTTAGCAACCAAGCTCCTTCCATCGAAGATCGAAGCCGATTCCGGAGCTCCCGCGACGCCACGAAGCCTCCCTTTTCTTCCTAATCATGTTCTTGAGATTTCCAAACCGTAAGTCCCTCCCAACTCTCCTTCTTTTCATCAAAATTCATCTCCTAATCATATATCTGTAAAGCGGAATTATTCTCGATACCTTTTCTTTTAAAATCTAAAACTCCATTTTCCTTTATATCTTGGAAAATCTAATTTCACCATTCTATTTGTAACTTTAATTACCAATGATTAGATTCAACCAAAATCTTCATGTGAAACGAACAAAAACGAACTTTTTCATTAAAATACCTTGAACTTTATTATCATATCTTTTTGATATTATTAAAACAATACCTTTAGGAAAACTTCACGGGGTAACGACCTACCCCACACGCACACTTTAGTTTCATAGCATGATGTCTATATACATGTACATTTGGTTCAAAGAATAACTTTACAATAAAATACCACATCTTTTAAAAAACCGGTTTTTTCCCTGCAATCAAACAGAGACCATTCATTTCACCATTTTAATGCTTTTTAATCCAAAATTTTAATTCTCAAACTCTAATTCTTCACTATAAATACCACCCCATGTTTTAGCTCTTCACCATTCTGAAATTCTAACAAAAATTCTCTCAAAAAGTTCCTAAGTGCAAGTGGAATTAGTAACCAAGCTCCTTCCGTTGAAGATCGAAGCTGATTCCGGAGCTCCCGTGATGCCACGAAGCCTCTCACTGCTTCCTAATACTTTTCTTGAGATTTTCAAATCATAAGTCCCTCCCAACTCTCCTTCTTTTCATCGAAATTCATCTCCTAATCATATATCGGTAAAGCGGAGTTATTCTCGACACCTTTTCTTTTAAAATCTAAAACTCCCTTTTCATTTATATTTTGGACAATCTAATTTCACCATTCTATTTGTAACTTTAATTACCAATGATTAGATTCAAGTTTAACCAAAATTTTCATATGAAACGAACAAAAACGAACTTTTTCATTAAAATACCTTGAACTTTATTATCACCCCTTTTTGATATTGTTAAAACAATACTTTTAGGAAAACTTCACGGGGTAACGACCTACCTCACACGCACACTTTGGTTTCATAGCACGATACCTATATACATGTATATTTGGTTCAAAGAATAACTTCACAATAAAATACCACATCTTTTAAAAAAACTGGTTGTCTTTTAAAAGCAGTATTTTATAATTCTTGGCAAATACGCCTCTACAACTCTTGTTAAGGGACCTGCTAATGGATGGTGTAGATTATCGCACATCCTAGGGATAGTAGAGCGAGATGCAAAACTTTTCACGGAGTATTTGATCTCGAAAGGAAATAAAATACGGTTTTTAAGAAATGCGACTTTTCTAAATAAAAAAATGATTTTAAAAAAAATTATATAAAATTATAAATCCATATTTTCATTTTATTATGAAACTATATTTTTCTAAAAATGAAAGATTAAAAAATGTTAATAAAATACCATCAAGTTACCAAAAAGGACTAGTTTTCAATAAAATACCATAAACTTTTAAAAGCTAAGTATTTATCATTAAAATACCCCAATGCTTAAAATACAAGTTCATGAAAACTCTAAGTAATACAAATCACCCTCGAGGTTTATTTTTAATCTATATTAAAGTATTTTTCATAAAAACCTCTCGAGATATACAAAATAATATTTTAATGACTCTAGTAAATATAGGTTTAAGCGAGATCAATTCTCTTGAGCCTCAGGGAGCCGGAGAAAATGAGTGGTTGCCTATTCAGGTTAGACAACCTAACGGAGTTATCAAGGGCAATTGTCTTGGAAAAAAACACAAATCCTGCCGTCCATGTGCAGCAGTTGCCGATTACTTCTAAACCTAAGAATTCAAGAGACACAAATCCTGCCGTCCATGTGTAGCAGTTGCCGATTACTTCCGAACCTAAGAATTCAAGAGTTAAATTCGTTCACAAGTGTCTGGCTCAGTCTGAATCCAAAATCAAACACGAACTTGAATACTTGATCATGAACTTGAATACTTGAATTCAAACATCAAACTCAAACTTGCATACTTGACTCGACTTGACCGAACCATGGTTATAACTTGACATGAACTCAACATGACTACTTGAACACATGATTACATCCTGAACATGAACATGAATATTTTATATCCATGGTTTCATCCAAGACCTGTAAACATAATCTATACAATATATTACACGGAGATAAAGGGGTGGTTTGGTACGAAACATATATCGTGGTATGAGAGGTCACTTTAAAAGAGACCTACATAAATTCACGTGTCGTTGTCCCGTGGGTTATGACGAGGCCTTGTACTACATGTTACCATAGTCCACGGGGTAAGATGGACTCCTTTCGTATACATGAATACATTCTTTATCAAACTATAAATAACCACATTAGAATAACTATCCTATACCTGTAAACGATCATATACAACTTTACCTGTTCATTTCACATTACATACTATCTTCTATTTCTTCTTTTGGGACTTACCGAGCGCTAGTTCGGTGACGACATTCCTTTCTGTTTCATTCTTTGGAATGTTCGTAAGGAGGACCAGACTCTGAGGAGATAGAGCCGAGCCAGGAGGACTTAGACCAGTTTACTGCACAGCCCGATTACTAGCTCTTTCCAGCCTGCACTTACTTTCTGTATGCCATTGTTTATCCATTGCTTTGTTCATTGGATCTTTTATTTGCAAACAGTTGTATATAAAGTTGAATGTAAATAAAGTTGATGTTCATTTAATTACTCTTGTCATTCTTATTCATTTTTATATTGCTTAATTACGCTTAACGTATTTAATTCACGGTAAATACGTTGCGAGCTTGCCACGTCATCGTTTCCATGACAAGTTTTGTTGGCGGCCCATGCAGGTTAGTTCTGCATGAAATTTTAAACAATATACCACAAGAATTATAAGAATCAGCAACTATACATTCCTTCCATTTCAAATTTCTTGAATCTATCCTAACCTTTCTTTTCTATCAATGTAATGGACTCTCCCAGCAACACTAGCACCAATGTCAATGGCAACACACCGCCACCTACTTTACCATCTACCCCTACCGTTGCTACTCCGGTTAACGAATAGACCGTGGTTCTAGAAGCTATCAAAAGTCTTCTGGAGGGCCAACAATAGAAGACTATTATTTTTATGAACCGCCCGGAAGCCGAAGCACCTGGAGTAAAGCAATTTCGTGCGTTGCATCCCAGGAACTTTTCAGGGAAAGAGAGTCCTCTTGAGGCTGAAGAATGGGTCCAGAGCATAGAGGACGACCTTAACGCAGCACAGGTACCAGACATAGTTTGGGTTCGTGTGGCCAAGCTCCAGCTCACTGATAATGCAAAAGTCTGGTGGAAAGCTGAAGAAAGCCAACTCGCACAACCCATAGAATGGAAAACGTTCCGTGATCTGTTCGATGCGAAGTTCTTCCCCGAGACTGCTCGATTTGAAATGGAGCAACAGTTCATCCACCTGCAACAAGGCTCTATGTGGGTAAAATCGGTGGATGAATATGATACTGAATTCATCATGCTTAGCAAGTAAAGAATTCGTATCAAGTTCTGTTCCGTAAAACACATCACTATCCCAACATCAATATCTTATTAGGTTCGCTGCACATTTGATCCCGACCGATGGGATTCGGGCTAGACGATTCCAACAGGGCTTAGATCCGGAGATTCAGGCGGCATTAGCCATAGGTGACTACCTAACTCATGAACTCGCCCTGAAAGAAGCATGTCGTTATGAAGCTGTGGTCAAGAAGAAGGGTAATCCCCAAACAGCCGGAATCAAATGCCCTGCTACTCAGATGACAGGATGAGCCTTTTCTAGGCCGACATTTGCACCCAGGAGACCAAGAGGATCATTTAACCGGTTCAGTCCAGATTTCTATTTCTACTGCAAGAGAACTGGACACTTGGCGAAGGACTGCAGGCATGCAAATGGCCTGTGTTTGATTTGTGGCGCATCTACTCATGCTATAGGAGCATGCCCATATCGTTTTAACACAGCACCAGCACCCAGACCCGCTATCACAGCCCCGCAGAGGCCGGCCATCCAAGCACCTGCACCCTGCCTAGCTCTTCTTGTACTAGCTCCACGTGAACCACCTGTATAGCCTCATCGTCAATTCCATCAGGCATAGAGAAACGTGCCTTAAGGGCAGAGAAACGTGCCCCAAGGACAGAGGAATGTGCCTCCGGCAAGGAGGAATATACCGAGACGTTAGGCTTTTACAATGACGGTCGAGGAGGCCGAAGCCACAGGAAAAGTCAGCACTGGTAATTCCCTCATCCTTTCAATCCTTGTATATCGTTGTACTTTTCCTATATCTAAACCCAACCTCACATAACTTAGGTACCATATTAGTAGCTGTTTCCTGATTTAAAATCAGGAAAGTTTACAGAGGAGGCATCACGTGCTAGCACGTGACCAGCAGTCACGTGTTGGCACGTAACATTTAAAAGCGGCGGCAAAGGCAAATCAGTTCCCTAATCAAATCAAAGAAAAGGCTCCAGAAAAGGGTCACGTGCTCACACGTGACCAGGGGTCACGTGTTGGCACATGACAGCTGAACAGCGGCAAGAAGACAAAGTGCAGAAAGCAGAAGAAAGCTCGTTCCAGTGGGTCACGTGCCTGCACGTGACCAGGGGTCACGTGGCCACACATGACCGGCTTTCAAAGCCTATCTATTTAACAGAATTAAATTCTGAACAGCATTCTAATCTTTCCAATGGGGAATGATTATTTGAAACCGATTGGATTAAAGATTTAAAGGTGATTAAATATCACCAATCTATGGAAAAATCTTGAACTTGGAAAGATTTCCCCTTAAATTCTAACCGAAATAACAAAGGAATATCTCTGGATTTAAAATCCAATGGTGAATAAAATTCACCGAATGATCCAAAGGTCCAAATGAATGATGAATGTAAATCAAATCTTTAATGAATACAAATCAGATCCCTCAATGAGTGATTCATCGAAACTAATTGATTCTGCTCCTTCTCCTATAAATAGGAGCCAAGGGAAAGGGATGGAGAGACAGAGATCGACATACAGAGAGAGAGAGAGAAAATAGAGCCTTGAGACTTTGGAGGAATTTGGATCTTCTGCAAAAGAAAACCTTAGGTAAGAAGCGCGAGGCCTTCGAGAAAAAAGAGAATTTAATTCTCAAAAGAGTTTAACTCTGATATTAAAAAGAAGAACTTAGTTCTCTCTTTAGCAGAGGATCTGCAAAGTGCACATCTCCCCATGAATTGAGAATTTAATTCTCATTGGGTTGAGATCCTGCCATGCAGATCCAAAGCATAGAGAGGGAATAGATGTTTGAGAATTTAATTCTCATAGAATTATAGAAATTTAATTCCTTCGAAATTAAAATTAGGGTTTAACCCTGTGTTGTAAGAATTTAATTCCTTAAAAATGAACAGAGCCAGGGTTTAACCCTAGTTAAGAACTTAATCCTGTCAAAACAACAGGAATTTAATTCCCTTAAGAAAGAAGAAATTAGGGTTTAACCCTATGATAAGAATTGAGTTCTTCACATACACCAGGAATTTAACTCTTACAGAAGAAAAGCTGGGGTTAACTCCACCTGAGAATATAATTCTTCAAAAAGAAAAGTGGGAATTTAATTCCTCTAAAGTTATGGTTAGGGTTTAACCCTATGAAGAATTTAATTCTTAAAAAGATAAACACATCTTCAAATAGGCAAAGAAGTAGGGTCACGTGTTACCACGTGACCCCTGAAAAGTTCCACAGAGAAGGGCTTTGAGGCAACGCCTCACGTGCCCCACGTGACCCCTTGGCAGAAGCTCTAACAGACAAGCATTTAAATGCCCGTTACGTGACAGCACGTGATGCTCCAAAGTATTTAATACTTTTGGCAGAATAAAATAAATTGAGGGCGCTCTCACGTGCTATCACGTGACCCCTCTTGCATTAGTGTTTAACACTAAAGTTGAAACCTCTATATCCAGTGTTCAACACTGATCTTCTTAGTGTTTAAACACTAATTTGGAAAACTCTATTTACAGTGTTTAACACTGACTTTCTTAGTGTTGAACACCAACCTGGAAAACCCTGTTTCCAGAATTTAACATTGATCTGCCTTAGTGTTAAACACTAATTTGAAATCTCCACCGCCAGTGTTTAACACCGATTCGTTTTAGTGTATAAACACTAATTAGAAAGCCCTGTTACTGGTGTTTAACACTAACTATATTTAGTGTTTAACACTAACTTTAGCCCCATTGGCTAAGTGTCTAGAGGCAAAACCTCTCCTCTAATGAACCAACAGAGGGCCAATATCCTAAACATGATTGGACTTAGCCCAAGCTGGCCATAAGTCCTCAATTCAAATTCAACTGAGCCAATGGGCTCATAATATAATTAATTGGTCTTGGTTCCAAATTGGGCCGAAAATTCTTTAATCTACTTCGGTTTAAAGGTACATCTCTTCACTCCTTTGATACTCGGCGTTGTAATTCCTCAACATCTTCAAAGAGGTGACGGGTCCCAATGACCACATATTGACATGGACTGTGGGGTCCATAAACTCATGGACTACGACATCCTTAACCTTGACCGGGATGTCTTAAAACTAACATCGGATTGTGGGGTCCTTAAACACATGGACTACGATGTCCTTAACCTTGACCGGGATGTCTTAAAACTAACATCGGACTGTGGGGTCCTTAAACCCATGGACTACGACGTCCTTAACCTTGACCGTGATGTCTTAAAACTAACATTGGACTGTGGGGTCCTTAAACCCATGGACTACGACGTCCTTAACCTTGACCGTGATGTCTTAAAACTAACATCGGACGCTCGTCCCGCAATATCAAATGTGCATAATACAACCAAATCTGTACTACCATTGCATCCAGGCTATCCTCCACGACCAATCCGCAACATCACAGCACAACACAGAACATCAACGTGAATGTCACGTTCGCAAATCCGTCTAACCGGGCTATAGCAGTTAGACAGGATTTACCGATCAAGTGACATTCACGGTCACAGATATAATGTAAATACTGTGAACTAGCATGTTTAAAATATCCGATCGAACAAATATATCGAAGTGGGCCCCAAGCACTACTGTAGCACTCACAGAAAATCTGGGCCCAAAAAGAATGTTCCAAAAACCCCATTTCACAGACTAGGACCCACTGGAAAAAATTGGTGCAACAAGGGGTCATTATGGCCGTGGAACCGCGGCAAATCCATGTGTTTGGCCGCGGTTCCGCGATGGAAAAGTCGAATCATGCCACCAAATTTTTCCAGAAGTCTTAGAACACCCTGCACATATTTCTGCAACACCCTGAAAAAATTTTGGAGCTAAAAAAATTTCGACAAAAACCTGATGCAAGAAAAATACGGTTTTTGGGAATTTTGTTCGATCGAGTTCTAAACATACTAGAGCAAGCTAGACAAGCTTAATAGCGAGCCTCTGATACCACTATAAGTGCACGGCGGCGCCCCGGCCGTCAATCCGATGCCGGAATGCGGAAACGAAAAACTTTTCAAGCTAGAAAACCGGCACCACCGCGCACTAGAAAACCCGGATCGGGCCATTAACCTAACTACTAGCAAACTAAAAGATGGATAGAGAGATATACCGAGCGATCCTTGTCCTTCGGTCTTCATCTCCACTCTGATCTCCTCGCGGAATCTACGGTCGTCGCCTCCTGATCGCACGCTTTTGGCGTGTCGGATGTTCAAAGAATTTAAGTGTAACCGCAATCAGGACGGTGTCGCTTTGCAGCTAGCCGGTTGAGCACGGGTCGGTCCACAGGGAGATGGTGGTATCTTACCTTCTTGTCTTAGACGAGTCAATAAAGAATCTGTATGTTTGTTCGGTCTAACCTATGTGTTTATTTGCAAGTATAAAGTTGTTAAGAAAAGATACGAGATTGTAAGCTAAAGAAATCCGTACTCAAAACCTTTGAGCCGAGTCTTGACCAATTGAAGCTCGAGCAATCGGCAACAACGTGGATTAGGGGATTTAAGCGCGGTATTCGTGAAATCCGGCTTATTTACCCTTGTCCTTCCGTTCTTGTCTCTTGCTTTCGCCTCCGGCCAAACCGAACGCAACCGGTCGCGGTTAGGAATCACCGTTACCTTGTCAGGGTACGGTGCCTAACGGAGCGCTTGCGTATGGTTTGGGCGAAGTTCAAATGGAAAATAACGGGAAAAGGAATTGGCAAAGAAACGTTAATTTACAATACCGTATTAATTCTTAACAACAACAATAATTACAACATTTACAAAATGAACAAAAGAGAACAAAAGGAAAAGAGCAAAGAAAAGAAAAGATACAAGTATTAAAGTGCATGAAATAAAATGCAAGTGATTAAAGACAAGAATGAAAAATGCAAGAAAGTAATTACAAGAACCATAGAACTCAAAACAAGCATGGGATCAATAGCCAACCCTTAAACTTGCAATCTCAATGAAGAGGTTGCAAGATCAAGGGAAGGGTAGAGAACGCATGTGAATTGAAGCGCTAAGGCGAGAACGAAATGATACAACCCCTTGAGACCAATGACCAAAACTTAAACTTGCAAGCTCACTTAAGAGGTTGCAAGATCAAGTTAAGGTAGAGAGCTCAAGGGGGAAGCTTAAACAAAAAGGATAATACAAAAAACCTTCATCTTTATTCACATCCACAAAAAAGCTTCTCACTTACAATTTCATGGAAGAGGAATGAAGAAGAAGAAGAAAAAGAACTAAATCCTACAAAAGAATGGAGAACAAAGAATGACCCTTGGCTTTGGCAAGTTCTGCTGTATTTATAGGCAGGGAGTTGAAGATCTAGGGCAACCATCAGCCCAGAAATGAAGTACCAAAAATACCCCCAAAATACGACAAAAGGAGGCCACAGTAAGGCCGCGTTTCCGCGGCCAATACCCCCTATTGGCCGCTGAAACGCGGCAGTCTAGTGGAGTTGGGCAGTGGGTTTTCTGGTGGTTTCCTGGTTTGGTGTCCCCTGTTGTCTGGTATACATATTTTCTGAAAATACTTTTACATTTCTTCCAGAATTTCTGTTGAGGAAAGGTGGACTTTTGTGGATGCTTTTGTCATGATTGCCTTGAGCTCCGCGTAGATCTCTTGGATTTTGTGCTACCATTGAGCCTTGTGCATGAGGATGACATTGATTTGACATTTTGTCTTCCTAAACTGGTATCTGGCAGCATACAGATGAAGAGCGGAGACCGTGTTTTATCAGTGGTTGGCAGGAACCCGGATTTTGTCGTGTTTTCCATGAATTTCACCGTTTTAGAACCGAGAACCTGTATCCTGCAAATATGTAACAAACACGGATAAAAAGCACCTACTTATAAACACACGAGCGTAAGAATGGGCGGTATAAAATGCAGTATTCTGGTATGAACACCTCCTCATCGAAACGGGCACCACATCGCCGGGTTCTTTTACGGGCTCCCACCTCTGGACCGAGGCAACTCGGGCACGAAGCTGGCGAGTCGACGTGCTCAAGAATTGCTGTAGGCAAGTGTAGAATCCATTGTCTCTAGGGGTTGTGAAGTTGCCTTTGTAGATGGAGGAGAGAAGGAATGAACATTGGAGAGGTGTTAAGCATTTTGTGAGCAAGCCAAAAATGAGATGAATCAATTTCCCTCATACAAAAATGAACCTCTCTCTCACCCTAATTGTGGTCGGCCCCTTCTCTATCAAAATGGTGGAGGGAATAACCAAAAAGAAAGAAGGGAGGTGAGTGTAGGAAAAGTAAAGGGGTGACCACATCCAAAAGGCAATGATAACATTATCAAATCAACTTCTAATCCATTCTAATCTCATTAATGCTAAAACCATCATGAAAAAGCAAAGATGCTTAACCTATCATAATGCCACAAATGCAAGAAACCCCTCCACAAAAGATAATTTGCACAACTGCAAATAACCCCCTCCATCGGAAAAGTCCGGCCGGGAAGGAACAAAGGAAAACTGGCCGAAATAGAATGCAAACTGGCAACTTCAGAAAACTGATCCCGTAATAAATTACAGGAAAACCCCGCTACTGCATATACATGCCCGCATTTGTATTCCCACTGAATACAAATGCAAAAAGACAAAATCTACACTGCACAATACTAGGATTCGGCTTAAACCAAAGCCTGCTAGTAAAAACCGTCCGATCACGATCCGTGCAATACCACACGTATCTGATCGAACCCTGCCATATCTCCATACGGCCTCTACAGCGTTTCGCCCGAAACTTGAGTAACTATGTGTGGTGGACTCTAAAGACTCATCAATACTATGGCTGTGGATTTAACCACTAGCACGTCAGAGGTATTAGCCATACGTGACGGGCTACCGGCTATTGACCAAAAGGGACGTCGATGAGCGAACTCATCCTGATACCCTACTGAGCCTTTCAGTGACAATATCCATACAGTCCGGTCCGTTCGTCTATGAGCATCGCATGGCAGGCCTAGTGGGTTGGCAAAAGTCAGACCCCCAAAAGCGGTACAAGTCGTGTCGGAGTGTAGCCCAGAACACCCTGAGATACTACTGGAATACCTACCAGTAAATCTCCTGCCTTGGCCAAGGACTTCATGTAATGGCTCTCCTAGACACAGCGCGACCTCACCCCCAATACCGGGAGAGACGAACCCCTGCAGATCCGCTCACTGCCTCTATGTGGCTCGGGACTGTACCCAACTAAAACCTGTTTGCACGTCTCCTTTGAGCGTGGTAGGGTAGTAATCAAAGTACAGGGGGAACTCACACGAGACAAATGATGATCTCAGGTCAATGAACTAACCTGTACACATGTCACCTGGGAACTGCTATCTGACGTCAGGTATAAGACCAACTAGCATGTTCCCGGCGAGTCCTGTCCGGTGTACTCATAACCCAATGAGCACCTGTATACATCTTAGGTGAACCAACTGACACCAGTGGCTTGTGAGACCGGCCGCCGCCCCTCGTCGGGGTCTCGACTGTATACACTAGTCTACTCTGGAGTATCGATACCCTGTCTCGAAACTCCCACGACTAGGGACCTTTTAAGGATGTGCTTATAGACTACCAGCTCCCACGTATATGATCGCCCTCATACTGCTGGCAGTCAAGCATGAATCCTAGGGGCTCTATCAACGTGCAATAGTGACCTGTAAGGTCTCCTAAAGCAGTACACGATGATAAAGGTAAACCAGATAGCATATATCATCTTAAGTAAGACTGCCCTACCGGGATAGGTCCTCCCTCAACCATTGCAATCACGTGCCTGTGATCCAATAATTGACTCTGAGGGCACTATCTCCTACAATCTCCCACTTACACTCAAGGCTAATTATTGTGATGTCGCATACTCACAGCCCGTGTGATACCGAACACCCAACTCCTCTGCTAGTCAGTCTCACAAAGCTCGTTTGCGAAACTATTGCGTTCAAGGAATAGCCTCAGTGAGTGGATCCGCATTGATGTTTCTTTCTATGTCTCTTTCTATATCTCAAGTTCGCGAAGAAACCCATCTCCCGAAATGAGCAATACATGTCTTAGAATATGTCTGGATGTCTGATGGGACCTAGCTCATAAATGAACTCCAAATCCAAACTTCTTAGACTGTATCGTCAACTGAACTTAATCAGTATCCTGTGCCATGCCTCCCTCAGTATCCTTCTGGACCACCCGTCCAAAATACTGCCCCTCATCAGAAGAAAAACTATAACTCTGACAACTTCCCTGTCGTCCAGGTCACCTTGGAAGCATGGAATGATAACTGTCTCCCGAATGAGGCTGTCGTTATCATATCCCTAGAACATCCACTTATGTTCTAAAATTGCTTCCGACTGTTTCTCCAGGATTGGATCAATGTCAACTTATTGCATCCATTGCAAAAACAACATCTGGTGTGGTACTTGACATCTCATGATTGACTCAATTGCCTAAGCAAGTGATCTGCCAATCATGCACATCCCTCTCCCCTTTAGTCTGTAAGACACCTTTAGAGAGGGTGACTCCATCACCTGCAGGTACACTACCGTGCCAGGAATCGTCCATTCTAAATACTCTTAGAATGCTGTCTAAGTACCCTGATTGGGAAACCACCCAAATCTAGATCTAAAACCATAGATCTAGTAACCAGTATGTCTGATATAATGTCCAAGTCCCATGTGGAGAAACCACTGTGTGACAACCAAAGCATAACCGATCGTAGTATAGGAATATCACTTCCTACTCTGTGTATGTCATCCAAATACCAGGACATCACACCCTACTACCTTCTCAACAGATCCATCCCCTATTCTGATGAAGTCAAACCTATGACTGTCACACCAGAAATAGATGATCTATCTCCGCTATTTCTGCTTTAGTCTATAAATAGACATAAGCCACCTGTCCACCAATGCTTCCGCTGCTCCCACTGACTAACACAACCCTCTGACAGAGTCATATACACGTACACTTCTAAAGATGGTTTAGAACGACGCTATACTTATCCTCCTGCCGGGTCTCACAGTCTGGAACAACAGCAATGGCAAGTCTGGGTAAACAAGAACCTCCCTGTCACCGTCCTTGAGCCTACCGGAGTACCTCTCGGGTGCCTGAGGTTACCCACCTTATCTGCGGAGTGGCCAATGGAATGTCAAACTAGATTGAATCTTTAGGTTCCTATCAAATCTTCAGTAATCGTTTGTGGTTCTGGAATCACTTCCAGTTCTACCATACTCCCACTATTGTTTTCTGAAAAAATCCATTTTTATTAAAACTGTGGCGAGTCTAGAACAATATCACTATTGATCTTCCAGATGGTAGAAAGTCAACCCTCGTCATAGCCTGGGTCAACCCACAAACAGCCATTATAGAAATGTGTCTTGAGTTATCCAGAGTTTGGTTTTAAGCATAAGCCAGACAACTCCCCGTACCTTAACATCGTTAAAATATGAACTGTTCTATATCCAATAAGAACCAGAGGCACTGATTTAATTGAACCAGATTCAAATCATGCAGCTGTCTCCAGTGTATGTCTACTAAATGGAAGGAGGCCGATCAGCGTTACTCAACTTAGGAATGCTTCCAATTATGAGTAACCTGAAAGAGAAGCAAGTTCTCTTAATCACTACTATCAACTGAATACCATACTCAAGTATCTACATCTTCGATCAACTTGAAGAAACCCGATACTTGCAACACCTGGTTCTCTACTTTATTCATATACCTATAACTTCTCAAAATTCGGACCCTGTGTTTCCACGAAACACCTGTCTAAAAACTAGAGAAGTCATAAGTAAACCGAATATAGTACGAGGACCAACCCCTCTGTCCTCATGGACGCTGGACAATATACAATACTCTGTATAAGTCCCTTGAGTCTAATGACTCGCTTCCTGTGTGTCGCAGGTTGAAAACTGTACTTATGGTTAAGAAGAATTACACCGCTGTTCAATGCTCCTTACCTAATCATCCACTGATATAGGTAAATGTCATAGACATAATTTCAAAAAGGTATATCCCACTCTATCAAAATAGACGTACAGGTATATCAATTTGAAATTGGTGCATAACAGCGGATATTCAAAACCAAATATTTGCCGTCCGGCAAACAACCCAGGTAACTTCCTCAAATATCACCGATTACAACGAATCCCGATATAATAACGATGATCACCCAATTCCCAAAAACTTACTCCCACTCATCATCTGTAAAACCATACAGATGTGAGAATCATACCTGGTAAATACATACCCTGGAGTAAGTATCTAATCGGGAAATCAGTTTTCCTTTAACAGTACACAGTGAAACTGAAACATTGAAATGTTTCGATGGGCTATCCAGGTATTCCTAGTAATGCCTCTTCCATTATCCAGATTCACAACTGTAACCGTGTAATTCTTTGCCATCTTTCCAAATCCCTTTCTATGTCTTTAGTCATTACCTTCTACACACCCCTTTATGCCAAATGGTTTTCTTCCTTCCCTACCGTTCGGCACCAGCCTATGGTTTGGAAGAAGACTATCTAATAAGCATAATGGGTGTGCTGTCCTAATCCTAGGAACACTCGCAATGAGAGAAGGTGAAGATAAAAGACAACCGAATAAACCTTATTCCTATTTCTCCTGAAGCAGAATCCATCCTTGAACTGGAACAAGTTCCTTTCGAGTTCGTATATAACCATACGATGGAGTATCCAATAAACTGTGGATCTTCGTAGTGATACGGAGTGTCCCGGAGAAATACAAAGGTGATTTAGGATTGGAGAAGAAATACTTGGTTTGGTCGTGAATAGCAGTCGCAATTTACTTTGCCCTCTTACTAATCCCTTGATATGTCTTTACTTAATACCTTCTGTACACCATCGTTAGGCCAATTGGTTTTCTTCCTTCCCCACCATTCGGCACCAGCCTAAGGTTTGGAAGAACACTATCTAATTTGCGTAATAGGTGTACTATCTCCTAAACCAAGGAGTACTCGCAACCTGAGAGAAGGTAAAAGGAAAAGACAACTGAATAGTCCTATTCGTTTTCTCTAGAACCGGAAACCATCCTCGAATAAATCCTTTCGAGTTCGTATATAACTATACGATGGTTTTGTCCAATGGGAGTGGACGTTCGTAGTAATACGGGGTGTCCTGAAGAAAGGGGTAAAAGTGGGAGTGGCAATAAGGTTTGCAACTCTGACAATCCAAAAGCCAGTGTTTAAGAAGGTTCGGTTAACTTGATCACTGAGTCATAGTCTTAGGGTCGGGTCAATGGTCGCTGCCAAAGAGAGAGAGAAAAGAAACACTCAGCGTGCACTCTAACCTAGATCAGAATGGTTACCAATTTATCTAATCTGGAAACCTCCCACTGTACCGCCAAATTCTCCTCCAAACCTGAAAGAAGAATTAGTCGGGATCACCCGAGGAGTAAACCAACTCATCAGTGGGAATCGGGATCCAACTATCATCGCATGATAACGTGACGGAATCCGCTCACGTCATCACACTCCAGAAGGTATGCGCATATCTGGCAAGTTTCAGTTTCTTTAGAAACTCCCGATGTGGATTTTTACCCCATGCTCTTATGACCTTGACTTTGGCCAACAAATCATAAGTCACATGTCAAGTTCTACCCGTCATTCTCCAGGTTAATTTGAACCCACCCGTACCTACCCTTGACTTTGGCCAACAAGGCAGTACGACTGTCCCAAACCAATGCATCTATCTATGCTGCATATGAATACCCAACAGCTACCAATCACTGTGCCTTGACTTTGGCCAACAAACACAGCTTGAATACTATTGACTATCCATATGAAACGACGGAGGGCTACGAATGGTTTCTGGCGAAAACCTTTAACGTAATGAACTTGATATCGTTGAAGGAACCGGATAGCTTTTTAAAATATAGTGACGAAAACCTTTGCTAAAGAGGTCACTCCCGGTGAAGGGATCTCGGCTCTTTCCCCGTAGAATGAGGTGCAGGATATTCCAACTGAATACCACGATGCACAGCAAAAGTAATCGGCTATAGTGAAGTTATTGTCCTGACGCAAACTTTTGTCCAAGGGGTCACTCCCGGTGAAGGGATCTCGGCCCTTGCCTCGTCGACTAAGGAGCAGGATATTCCAACTGAATACCACGATGCAAAACAAAAGAGAACGTCCTTGCAATAACAGCCTTTTGAAAAGTGTTCCAACAACATCAGAATAGGTTTGTTTAGCTTGCATTGATCCGAATCAACGCAGTCCCATCAATTGATCACACCAATAAAGAACGAAAATACGATGTACGTATATGCCATCCGCATTCGCCACTGGGTCCCGTCATCACCCGTTAGGTTACTTAACTAACGACAGAGCGGGGACTGGACTAGCGCGGGTGCAAAACATATACAACATCTACTAGTATATATATCAATATACAATATTAGCTCAAGGCGTGATAAAATGCAACATCACAGAAATGTAATAAGCATCACAGAACAATACAGATATCTGGGATCCCCGGGTTTCATAGAGCCGCTACTGAAAGCCGACGTTCCCCTGGTCGTGTGGATAGCTTGTGCAATGAAATCCTAGACCCCTACGGGCGCGGCAAGTTACCCGCCAAAACCTAAAGCGAGGAAGCCCCCTTCAGCAATGTGAATGGACCACCCAGCACTTCACGGAATCCGGTAACTTGGGCACCCCTCCTGGGTCAACCTGTACCCCCTACGAGTGCGGGGAATAGCCCGCCAATTCTAGAGTAAAGCCCCCTCCGTCTCAATGCCATGAGATGCGGGCCCGTTGCCCTCTAGAACCCGGCTATCCGTGCACCCCACCTTAGGGTAATCCTAGTAAAGAAAGTAAAATATACATACAACGGGTACATCGACCTCGATCTGGTCGTGCCCCAAAAGAATAATATACAATCAAGCAGTGACGGCGGTCCACATGTCGGACGCTCGTCCCGCAATATCAAATGTACATAATACAACCAAATCTGTACTACTATTGCATCCAGGCTATCCCCCACGACCAATCCGCAACATCACAGCATGACACAGAACATCAACGTGAATGTCACGTTCGCAAATCCGTCTAACCGGGCTATAGCAGTTAGACAGGATTTACCGATCAAGTGACATTCACGGTCACAGATATAATGTAAATACTGTGAACTAGCATGTTTAAAATATCCGATCGAACAAATTTATCAAAGTGGGCCCCAAGCACTACTGTAGCACTCACAGAAAATCTGGGCCCAAAAAGAATGTTCCAAAAACCCCATTTCACAGACTAGGACCCACTGGAAAAAATTGGTGCAACAAGGGGTCATTATGGCCGCGGAACCGCGGCAAATGCATGTGTTTGGCCGCGGTTCCGCGGTGGAAAAGTCGAATCATGCCACCAAATTTTTCCAGAAGTCTTAGAACACCCTGCACATATTTCTGCAACACCCTGAAAAATTTTTGGAGCTAAAAAAATTTCGACAGAAACCTGATGCAAGAAAAATACGGTTTTTGGGAATTTTGTTCGATCGAGTTCTAAACATACTAGAGCAAGCTAGACAAGGTTAATGGCGAGGCTCTGATACCACTGTAAGAGCACGGCGGCGGCCCGGCCGTCAATCCGACGCCGGAATGCGAAAACGAAAAACTTTTCAAGCTAGAAAACCGGCACCACCGCGCACTAGAAAACCCGGATCGGGCCATTAACCTAACTACTAGCAAACTAAAAGATGGATAGAGAGATATACCGAGCGATCCGTGTCCTTCGGTCTTCGTCTCCACTCCGATCTCCTCGCGGAATCTCCGGTCGTCGCCTCCTCGTCGAAACGGGCACCACATCGCCGGGTTCTTTTACGGGCTCCCACCTCTGGACCGAGGCAACTCGGTCACGAAGCTGGCGAGTCGACGTGCTTAAGAATTGCTGTAGGCAAGTGTAGAATCCATTGTCTCTAGGGGTTGTGAAGTTTCCTTTGTAGATGGAGGAGAGAAGGAATGAACTTTGGAGAGGTGTTAAAGATTTTGTGAGCAAGCCAAAAATGAGATGAATCGATTTCCCTCATACAAAAATGAACCTCTCTCTCACCCTAATTGTGGTCGGCCCCTTCTCTATCAAAATGGTGGAGGGAATAACCAAAAAAAAAAAGAAGGGAGGTGAGTGTAGGAAAAGTAAAGGGGTGACCACATCCAAAAGGCAATGATAACATTATCATATCAACTTCTAAGCTATTCTAATCTCATTAATGCTAAAACCATCATGAAAAAGCAAAGATGCTTAACCTATCATAATGCCACAAATGCAAGAAACCCCTCCACAAAAGATAATTTGCACAACTGCAAATAACCCCCTCCATCGGAAAAGTCCGGCCGGGAAGGAACAAAGGAAAACTGGTCGGAACAGAATGCAAATTAGCAACTTCAAAAAACTGATCCCGTAATAAATTACAGGAAAACCCCGCTACTGCATATACATGCCCGCATTTGTATTCCCACTGAATACAAATGCAAAGAGACAAAATCTACACTGCACAATACTAGAATCCGGCTTAAACCAAAGCCTGCTAGTAAAAACCGTCCGATCACGATCCGTGCAATACCACACGTATCTGATCGAACCCTGCCATATCTCCATACGGCCTCTACAGCGTTTCGCCCGAAACTTGAGTAACTGTGTGTGGTGGACTCTAAAGACTCGTCAATACTATGGCTGTGGATTTAACCACTAGTACGTCAGAGGTATTAACCATACGTGACGGGCTACCAGCTATTGACCAAAGGGGACGTCGATGAGCGAACTCATCCTGAGACCCTACTGAGCCTGTCAGTGACAATATCCGTACAGTCCGGTCCGTTCGTCTATGAGCATCGCATGGCGGGCCTAGGGGTTGGCAAAAGTCAGACCCCCAAAAGCGGTACAAGTCGTGTCGGAGTGTAGCCCAGAACACCCTGAGATACTACTAAAATACCTACCAGTAAATCTCCTGCCTTGGCCAAGAACTTCGTGTAATAGCTCTCCTAGACACAACGCGACCTCACCCCCAATACTGGGAGAAACGAACCCCTGCAGATCCGCTCACTGCCTCCATGTGGCTCGGGAATGTACCCAACTAAAACCTGTTTGCACGTCTCCTTTGAGCGTGGTAGGGTAGTAATCAAAGTACAGTGGGAACTCACACGAGACAAATGACGATCTCAGGTCAATGAACTAACCTGTACACATGTCACCTGGGAACTGCTATCTAACATCAGGTATAAGACCAACTAGCATGTTCCCGGCGAGTCTTGTCTGGTGTACTCATAACCCAATGAGCACCTGTATACATCTTAGGTGAACCAACTGACACCAGTGGCTTGTGAGACCGGCCACCGCCCCTCGTCGGGATCTCGACTGTATACACTAGTCTACTCTGGAGTATCGATGCCCTGTCTCGAAACTCGCACGACTAGGGACCTTTTAAGGATGTGCTTATAGACTACCAGCTCCCACGTATATGATCGCCCTCATACTGCTGGCAGTCGAGCATGAATCCTAGGGGCTCTATCAACGTGCAATAGTGACCTGTAAGGTCACCTAAAGCAGTACACGATGATAAAGGTAAACCAGATAGCATACTATCATTTTGAGTAAGACTGTTGTACCGGGATAGGTCCTCCCTCAATCATTGCAATCATGTGCCTGTGATCCAATAATTGACTCTGAGGGCACTATCTCCAACAACCCCCACAACCTTCGATATTGCCCTACAAGTGGCTCAATACTGACCCTTGTACACAATCCAAGGGCACGAATAAACATTTCCCCAGCAAGTCACACCCGTGACTAGGGATATGTCCATATGGTGAACAACCCTTATAAGTCCTCTCGACTTATAAGGAGAAAACCCTCTTGTAGGATCCTTATGACTTACAGAGGGACATACACTTAAGAATCCTCATGATTCCTAAGGAGAAAATACACCTGCAAGATCCTCACGACTTGTAGGGAGAAGTACCTTCGCGAGACCCTTACGGCTCATGAAGTCAAAATCCTTAGTCGGCAGGACCCTAACCTTGTTTACTAAGCCACCTTTGTTCAACATCGACAGAGGAAGATGATAATTCGCTCCTGGCCATATCCCAGTTGTAGCGGTGCTGATGCTGAAATCGGTGTCTAATTTCAGGTTTATGGCGAAAAGCCAGTAAGCCGCACGTGCATACGAAATAGCCGAAATGATGGGGCAACTTGCAATAAAAAGCAGCAAGTAAAAATGTATGCACGAAAAATAGCCGAAATGATGGGGCAACTCGCAATAAAAAGCAGCGAGTAATAAAAAAAGAAATAGCCGAAATGATGGGGCAACTCGCAATAAAAAGCAGCGAGTAATAAAAAAATAGCCGAAATGATTGGGCGCCGCGAAAAACAGCCGAAATGATAGGGCAATCACGACCTTCGCGATATAAAAGCTGAAATGATAGAGCATCGCGGAAAAAGAAATAAAATAAAATAAAAAGTTTTAATTTATGCCCTGCAGGCGATATTCCATCACACCCTGTATACAATCCAAGGGCATAAACAAAGAAGTGAACATACCTCCCCCCGGGTTTCATCAAAGAAAGAAGCTAAATCTCGACGGGCTACAAGTGACCTAGAGATCATCCTAACACTCGTCTCGTAACGACGAACACAACTTCAAACAAAGTGGAGCAGTGGCGACCCCTAGTTCCATAGCTCGGCGATATACATATCACCAACAGTCAAACCTCCATCCCGTGAAATGCGGATACAATCAGCAAAATTCCTGGTTACGTGGAACGCGGATAACGTCACTCTTTGACCCCGTGGAAAACGTCCAGAGCGGATCCTGGTCCTCGCAGAGCACGGCAGTGAACCCGTGTGAAGCATCCAAAGTGGAGCCTAGTCCTCGCCGAGCACGGCAGTGAACCCATGTGAAGCATCTAGAGAAAAATTCATGGTTACGTGGAATGCAGATAGCGTCACTCTTTGACCCCGCGGAAAACATCCAGAGCGGATCCTGGTCCTTACAGAGCACGGCAGTGAACCCGTGTGAAGCATCCAGAGCGGAGCCTAGTCCTCGCCGAGCACGGCAATGAACCCGTGTGAAGCATCTAGTGCAAAATTCCTGGTTACGTAGAATGCGGATAACGTCACTCTTTGACCCCGTGGAAAGCGTCCAGAGCGGAGCCTAGTCCTCGCCGAGCACGGCAGTGAACCCATGTAAAGCATCTAGTGCAAAACTCCTGGTTACGTGAAACACAGATAACGTCACTCTTTGACCTCGTGGAAAACGTCCAGAGCGGATCCTGGTCCTCGCAGAGCACGGCAGTGAACCCGTGTGAAGCATCAAGAGTGGAGCCTAGTCCTCGCCGAGCATGGCAGTGAACCCGTGTGAAGCATCTAGTGTAAAATTCCTGGTTACGTGGAACGCGGATAACGTCACTCTTTGACCCCGTGAAAAACATCCAGAGCGGATCCTGGTCCTCGCAGAGCACGGCAGTGAACCCGTGTGAAGCATCCAGAGCGGAGCCTGGTCCTCGCCAAACACGGCAGTGAACCCGTGTGAAGCATCCAGTGCAAATTCCTGGTCACGTGGAACGCGGATAATGTCACTCTTTGACCCCACAGAAAACGTCCAGAGCGGATCCTGGTCCTCGCAGAACACGGCAGTGAACCCGTGTGAAGCATCCAGAGCGGAGCCTGGTCCTCGCCGAGCACGGCAGTGAACCCGTGTGAAGCATCTAGTGCAAAATTCCTGTTACGTGGAACGCAGATAACATCACTCTTTGACCCCGTGGGAAGCATCCAGAGCGGAGCCTAGTCCTCGCCGAGCACGGCAGTGAACCCGTGTGAAGCAACTAGTGCAAAATTTACGGTTACGTGGAACGCGGACAACGTCACTCTTTGACCCCATGGAAAACATCCAGAGCGGAGCCTAGTCCTCGCCAAGCATGGCAGTGAACCCGTGTGAAGCATCTAGTGCAAAATTCCTGGTTACGTGGAACGCGGATAACGTCACTCTTTGACCCCGTGAAAAGCATCCAAAGTGGAGCCTAGTCCTCGCCAAGCACGGCAGTCAACCCGTGTGAAGCATCTAGTGCAAAATTCCTGGTTATGTGGAACGCGGATAACGTCACTCTTTGACCCCGTAGAAAACATACAGAGCGGATCCTGGTCCTCGCAGAGCACGGCAGTGAACCTGTGTGAAGCATCCATAGCGGAGCCTAGTCCTCGCCAAGCACGGCAGTGAACCCGTGTGAAGCATCTAGTGCAAAATTCCTGGTTATGTGGAATGCGGATAACGTCACTCTTTGATCCCGTGGAAAACGTCCTGAGTGGAGCCTAGTCCTCGCCGAGCACGGCAGTGAACCCGTGTGAAGCATCTAGTGCAAAATTCCAGGTTACGTGGAATGCGGATAACGTCACTCTTTGACCCCATGGGAAACGTCCAGAGCGGAGCCTAGTCCTCGCCAAGCACGGCAGTGAACCCGTGTGAAGCATCTAGTGCAAAATTCCCGGTTACGTGGAACGCGGATAACGTCACTCTTTGACCCCGTGGAAAGCGTCCAGAGCGGAGCCTAGTCCTCCCCAAGCACGGCAGTAAACCCGTGTGAAGCATCTAGTGCAAAATTCCTGGTTACGTGGAACGCGGATAACGTCACTCTTTGACCCCGCGGAAAACATCCAGAGCGGAGCCTGGTCCTCGCCAAGCACGACAGTGAACCCGTGTGAAGCATCCAGAGCAAACACCGGACTGTGGAGTCCTTAAATTCCATGGACTATGACGTCCTTAACCTCGACCGTAATGTCTTAAAACTATCGATCAACCAGCCTGATTCTGTACGGATTCTACCTTGGTTTAAGGGTACATCTCTTCACTCCTTTGATACTTGGAGTTGTAATTCCTCAACGTCTTCAAAGAGGTGACGGGTCCATGCAACCAAACATCGGACTGTGGGGTCCTTAAATCCACGGACTATGAGGTCCTTAACCTTGACTGTGATGTCTTAAAACTAACATCGGACTGTGGAGTCCTTAAATCCACGGACTATGAGGTCCTTAACCTTGACCGGGATGTCTTAAAACTAACATCGGACTGTGGGGTCCTTAAACCCATAGACTATGAGGTCCTTAACCTTGACCCCGATGTCTTTAAACTACGACACCCTGGAAACCATCCCAAACCAACCCCTGACCCCGCGAAATACGGATAAGGGCGACCGCACCCAGCACTTGCAGGTCCTCACGACCTGTAGGGAAGAAAAACTCTCTCGTGAGATCCTTACGACTCCCACGGGAAAACCCGCTTAAGAATCCTCATGATTCTTAAGAAGAACTTACACCTATGGGATCCTCTCGACCCATGGGAGAAAACTCTTTATGAGACCCTCGTGGCTCATAAAGCACGAAAGTCTTAGGAAGCAGATCTTAACCCTGAATCCTAAGCCATCGCTGCACTACAAAGAGATCAAGATAAATTGTCCACAAAACACATTCAATAAAAAGGAGACACACCATTGAGAAGAAGAATATGTCTTCATTCGTAAACCTTCCTTCGACAGCAATACTCGATCTAAAGCCAGCACAAACCACCCGATACGGGAGATAACAAGGAAAGTTTCTGATCTGTGTCCTATCAGGCGTGTATTTGCATCTGTACGAATGTTTAGAAGGAAATGTTACCCGAGGCACCGATGCACATGCAACTTAACGATGGTGCTCGCAATTAAAGAAAATTCCCATGAGAAAAACAGGCAGCTCATTTACGCAAGCAAGATACACGTACGACTATCTGACAAACATGAAAATTCAACAGAAAGAATGCAAACCGCCAATTATTAATGGAGTACATTGATTCAAACATACTACACTAGTGGGAAAATATCACCAAACAAGGGATCAGAGATACAAGGGTTAACAAAGCAAAACACAAAATTCTCTAACTCCCTCTCCGCCCTCTCCAGCACGTCAAAACGACGGTTTTCGCGAGGAGTCGCACCCCATCGGTTGGAGCCGTGCTCATCAGCGAAAGCAGACATGACGGCCCGACGGGCTCTTATCTGACTCAGTATATGAACTGAGTGATCCTTCAGAGCCTGAGTGAGTAGACAAGCCTGGTGAAAGCACTCAAGCTTGTCCTCCGCCGCGTCAAGGATCGCCGAAGTCATCTCCGCCGGATGAGGGGGTATATCGGCAAGCACAGACAGGAGGATCATCCGGAGCCAAATGGAGCCTATGGGAAGAGGAGAGCCCCGACTAGTCAGTAGCTCGTACATCACCGTGTCACATTGAGCGTCGGTGAGAAAGGGATCTGCCAGCCGCGCAGCGAAGCGAGGGATTATCTCCTCAAGGGGCACCTCCCATGGTTGCCGACGAGCATGGGGACGATTGCAAGCCATGGCGATTGATCGGGTTCTAGAAGATGATCACCTTGAGGTATAAATGGGTTTCTCTATGAGGAAAAGAGGTAAGGCATGGGTTCAGGTTATAAAGGAGAGCATTTAATGCTTTGCAGAAAAAATGTTGTGCATTGTGGGACTATTCTCAAAGCCTGGAAAGAAGGGGAGAGCGTTGGAAATGAAATCCAACGACGCATTGGAATCAGATCAAGGAAATGAAACGTCCCCATCAAGCAGAATCCTGCATGCGCAACAAGTGAGCACCAGCCTTGATTGAAAGGTAAAGCAGCACTGCACATACACAGCGGAGAACTAAGCTCTGAGAAAGAGAATTAAATTCTCAAAAGAAGAAAGCCCTTAAAGGATGAGAATGAGAAAAGTGAAGGCGCTTCTGAAAGGACAATTCATCTACCCTACTCCCAAATCCCTAGAGGAATCCAACGATCACAAAAAGTGACAGCGTTGCACTCACGTGCAAACACGTGAGAACAATGCTGTGGGGGCATTTGTTTCCTGATTTAAAATCAGAAAAGTTTACAGAGGAGACATCACGTGCTAGCACGTGACCAGCAGTCACGTATTGGCACGTGATATTTAAAAGCGGCGGCAAAGGCAAATCAGTTCCCTGATCAAATCAAAGAAAAGGCTCCAGAAAAGGGTCACGTGCTCACACGTGACCAGGGGTCACGTGTTGGCACGTGACGGCTGAACAGCGGCAAGAAGACAAAGCGCAGAAAGCATAAGAAAGCTCGTTCCAGGGGGTCACGTGCCTGCACGTGACCAGGGGTCAAGTGGCTACACGTGACCGGCTTTCAAAGCCTATCTATTTAACAGAATTAAATTCTGAACAGCATTCTAATCTTTCCAATGGGGAATGATTATTTGAAACCGGTTGGATTAAAGATTTAAAGGTGATTAAATATCACATATCTATGGAAAAATCTTGAACTTGGAAAGATTTCCCCTTAAAATCTAACCGAAATAACAAAGGAATATCTCTAGATTTAAAATCCAATGGTGAATAAAATTCACCTAATAATCCAAAGGTCCAAATGAATGATGTATGCAAATCAAATCTTTAATGAATACAAATCAAATCCCTCAATGAGTGATTCATCGAAACTAATTGATTCTGCTCCTTCTCCTATAAATAGGAGCCAAGGGAAAGGGATGGAGAGACAGAGATCGACATACAGAGAGAGAGAGAGAGAAAATAGAGCCTTGAGACTTTGGAGGAATTTGGATCTTCTGCAAAAGAAAACCTTAGGTAAGAAGCGCGAGGCCTTCGAGAAAAAAGAGAATTTAATTCTCAAAAAAGTTTAACTCTGATATTAAAAAGAAGAACTTAGTTCACTCTTTAGCAGAGGATCTGCAAAGTGCACATCTCCCCATGAATTGAGAATTTAATTCTCATTGGGTTGAGATCCTGCCATGCAGATCCAAAGCATAGAGAGGGAATGGATGTTTGAGAATTTAATTCTCATAGAATTATAGGAATTTAATTCCTTCGGATTAAAATTAGGGTTTAACCCTGTGTTGTAGGAATTTAATTCCATAAAAATGAACAGAGCCAGGGTTTAACCCTAGTTAAGAACTTAATCCTGTCAAAACAACAGGAATTTACTTCCCTTAAGAAAGAAGAAATTAGGGTTTAACCCTATGATAAGTATTCAGATCTTCACATACACCAGGAATTTAACTCTTACAGAAGAAAAGCCGGGGTTAACTCCACCTGAGAATATAATTCTTTAAAAAGAAAAGTGGGAATTTAATTCCTCTAAAGTTATGGTTAGGGTTTAACCCTATGAAGAATCTAATTCTTAAAAAAATAAACACGTCTTCAAACAGGCAAAGAAGCAGGGTCACGTGTTACCACGTGACCCCTGAAAAGTTCTACAGATAAGGGCTTTGAGGCAACGCCTCACGTGCCCCATATGACCCCTTGGCAGAAGCTCTAACAGACAAGCATTTAAATGCCCGTCACGTGACAGCACGTGATGCTCCAAAGTATTTAATACTTTTGGCAGAATAAAATAAATTGAGAGCACTCTCACATGCTATCACGTGACCCCTCTTGCATTAGTGTTTAACACTAAAGTTGAAACCTCTATATCCAGTGTTCAACACTGATCTTCTTAGTGTTTAAACACTAATTTGGAAAACTCTATTTACAGTGTTTAACACAGAATTTCTTAGTGTTGAACACCAACCTGGAAAACCCTATTTCCAGTATTTAACATTGATCTGCCTTAGTGTTAAACACTAATTTGAAATCTCCACTACCAGTGTTTAACACCGATTCGTTTTAGTGTATAAACACTAATTAGAAAGCCCTGTTACTGGTGTTTAACACTAACTATCTTTAGTGTTTAACACTAACTTTAGCCCCATTGGCTAAGTGTCTAGAGGCAAAGCCTCTCCTCTAATGGACCAACAGAGGGCCAATATCCTAAACATGATTGGACTTAGCCCAAGCTGGCCATAAGTCCTCAATTCAAATTCAACTGAGCCAATGGGCTCATAATATAATTAATTGGTCTTGGTTCCAAATTGGGCCAAAGATTATTTAATCTACTTCGGTTTAAGGGTACATCTCTTCACTCCTTTGATACTCAGCGTTGTAATTCCTCAACGTCTTCAAAGAGGTGACGGGTCCCAATGACCACATATTGACACGGACTGTAGGGTCCTTAAACTCATGGACTACGACGTCCTTAACCTTGACCGGGATGTCTTAAAACTAACATCGGACTGTGAGGTCCTTAAACCAATGGACTACGACGTCCTTAACCTTGACCGGGATGTCTTAAAACTAACATCGGACTGTGGGGTCCTTAAACCCATGGACTACGACGTCCTTAACCTTGACCGGGATGTCTTAAAACTAACATTGGACTGTGGGGTCCTTAAACCCATGGACTACGACGTCCTTAACCTTGACCGGGATGTCTTAAAACTAACATCGGACCGTGGGGTCCTTAAACCCATGGACTACGACGTCCTTAACCTTGACCGGGATGTCTTAAAACTAACATTGGACTGTGGGGTCCTTAAATCCACGGACTATGATGTCCTTAACCTTGACCGGGATGTCTTAAAACTAACATCGGACTGTGGGGTCCTTAAACCCATGGACTACGACGTCCTTAACCTTGACCGTGATGTCTTAAAACTAACATTGGACTGTGGAGTCCTTAAACCCATGGACTACGACGTCCTTAACCTTGACCGTGATTCTTAAAACTAACGACGGACTGTGGAGTCCTTAAATCCACAGACTAAGAGGTCCTTAACCTGGACCGCAATGTCCTTAAACTAACTGTTGGGGTAAAAATTTACACCCCGGTTGACCAAGTCAAAATCAAAGCCAACCCCAAGCCAAGTGGGCCCAAGCCCAATCCAGTGGGCCCATGCCCGGGTCGAGCCCGAACATGAAGCGGCCGGCCTCCCCCCATGTCAAGATGAAAATCTTGTAATAAATAATTTTGTTGCATTTCTTTTATTTTATTTTATGGATAAATGTAAGAAAAATAGGCATAAAGCCAAATTTTTGTAAAGCCCATGGCTTATTTGCAAAAAGAAATGGCACATGAGCCATGAAATAGGCAAAATGTCATTTTGTGAAGCCCAAGGGGCTATGCGTTAAGTGTATAGCCTATAAAGGCAAAAATAATGAAATATCTCAACAACTTTTCTCTTTCCAAAAAAAGTTTCAGATCTGAGATCTTTCTTCCTTCTTCAAGGTTCCAAAACCTTCTTTTTTCTTTTGAATTAAATCAAGAGTTTTACTCTCCCTTTTCAAAAATGAAATAGTTTTTCACCACAAAACCCACAAAGGGGAACTTGGATCTGTCTTCAGATCCCTAAAAGGAGAGGTTTTGAGATCTCACATCTATTGATCTCCAAGATCCAGCTAACAGAGGAGGAAGAAGAAGAACCCCTTTCACTTAACCCAAAAAAAAGGAAGAAGAATACACTAAGGAGTCCCACTCCTCTCTGATTTCTCTTCAGAGAAATCTTTTAGGCTAAAAGCCTCTTTTTCTTGCCGGCGCTCAAGCGCAGAGCGCCCACGTGCCGACACGTGGCGCTCTTGCGCTCCAGCGCAAGCGCTCGAGCGCAAGTCACCCCCGTGCCGACACGTGGCGCGCTTGCGCTCCAGCGCAAGCGCTCGAGCGCAAGTCGCCCCCGTGCCGACACGTGGCGCGCTTACGCCCAAGCGCTCAGCGTCCGAGCGCAAAGCGCCCATATACCAACACGTGGCGCGTTGCGCCCCAGCACTCTGCGCTCGAGCGTAAAGCGCCCACGTGCCGACACGTGGCACGCTTGCGCTCAAGCGCCCAGCGTCCGAGCGCAAAGCGCCCACGTGCCGACACGTGGCGCGTTGTGCTCCAGCACTCTGCGCTCGAGCGCAAAGCGCCCACGTGCCGACACGTGGCGCGCTTGCGCTCAAGCGCCTAGGCGCTGGCCCCACGCATCCTTTGGATGTCTTTTTCCCCTTTATTTATATATACATGTATATATATACATATGTATACAAATGTATACTTACACATACTCCACGACACTGTCCCTGTTAGAAAAAATTTCTAACGGGGCGCTGCCCCGCACCCCACAAGGGGGCTGCTAGCCCCCTTGACCCCCAGCTCGCTATCCGGGTAGCGGGACCCCCGTAAAAACTCTGCGTGGCTCCTGATATATTCAAACACCCCCTCCAAAACAACACACACGCACACTGCACATTGAGTTCGCATGACCAGTTTAACCCGTCAATCGGAGGTTCCCTCGCTCCAAATGCGAGGGGTAATTAACGGCAGCTTAGTCCGCGGCTGCCGGAGATTCGGATCCCCACAATCATTAAACCCCGGCCTACCCTAGGCAGGGGAAATCTGTAGTACGCCTGACAAGCGCGCGCCTATTCCCATCTCAATGGGGTGACGAAAAACACCCTACAGATTCTGGCACGCCCGGTGGGACCAATCTCTCCTCCCATATTTCGGGTTAAACGTTCATGCGAACTCAATCAATATACGTATTGATTGCCTATACTGAAATGATCTTCTTTTTTCCGTGCAGCAATCAACCTTCGACGACAATGTCTCCCCAGACGAATTCACCTTCCAACATGACCCCGATTCCGTACGTGGTCAAGATCAACGCTCGTGTGGTTCTCCCCGCAAGCCTCAGTCGACAGTGGGAGGAACCGCCCCGCCAGTTTGGCTCCGTCATCATCTACCCTGCCGGAAGCGCTCATCTGGCGGAGATCCCGGCGGAACAGGTGGCCAAGTCGGTCTCAAGGGGTAAGAGGCCGAATGTCGTGATCGCCAAGGCACCACAACCGAAACTTAAGATGGTGTCTGAACGACTCCCTGGTACTCCAGCGGGGGGCAAGAACTTCGGTACAAAGGGCAACATCAAATGTCGCGGACGAGCTCAGGCGATGACTCCAACAAATACACAATCGGGCGTATCTCCAAGGCCCTCCATCAACCGGTCTACGGCGTCTTCCCAAAGAGCCGAAGTCTGCCAGGTGCTTAGAACAGAAAAGTTAAGGCAGAAGCGGCTCAGGTATCGAGCCAACAAGAGGGCCAAGGCTTCGGCCAAATGGAATCGTGTGAAGTTCCAAGAGCAGGGTTGCCCCGCGACGACGGCTGAGTCAGACGTAAGAATCAGCAATTCCTTCGAGCCTCTGAAGTGGGTTCAGAAAAACGCCATGACCGCCAGAATCAAGAAGACAGCGGTCCGAACAGTGCTACAAAGAGACGTGTCCCGGCCCCAACAGAAGAAGTATGACACTGTCTCTTCAAGAGTCTATCAAGCACTCTGTGCCGCATGAAAGCAGCGGGGAAAATTCAGAAAAGAAGCGCCAGCACCATTAAAGAGCCTGGTTAGGCCGGCCGCCTTCAATCGATTATCATATACCGAAACAAGGGGGTCAAGACAGCGATCCGTGAAATCAGCTGCCAATGATAGAAAGACGGCCGAATATATCATACATACGGTCTATATGGCGGGCGGGCGCCCCAGCGACAACCTTCGTAGCAAAAGCAAGGATGGGGCCACCACATCCCAAGCCCAATCTAGCCTGAATGTGGTTGCCGCTGCCCAAAAACAGCCGCCCCCGCTGAATGAAGAAAACCCTCTCGATGAGGATGATAGGAAGAAGGACCCCTCGGTCCATGCAAAGTCAAGTTTGGACAGCGAGGAAGAGCCGACTTTCCGCCCCAGGACTGCGGAGCAAGAGCTGCTCCAAGAGCTTCGAAAACAACTCAGGAGCAAAGATAAAGAGATGGCCAAGCTCTATTCGAAGATTGACGACTTAACGAACGTTGTGATGCAACTTACGGCTCAAATTGCTCGAGCACCTCCTAATCAAGCACAAGCCGCTACTAATCAGCCGGGCGATGACAATCCGAGGCAGCCAATACCTGTTCCTTTGGGACCAAGACTGGTCGAGCCGAATGAAAGCCGGCCACATTCTGCTTCTGGGGACGCCTTGGCCCCAGATAGCACTATCCCGCTAACACAGGATCGGATAATGGATTTGGTCACCAGCAAGGTTAAAACATTGGTAGCCGAAGCTGAAGCTCAGAAAGAAATCGGCAGTAGTGGGCGGCCATATCCCGCGCAGTACGATCTGATTGAGTTCCCAAGCGGCTACGTCATTCCTAAGTTCGGAAGATTTGATGGAACGGGGAATGCAAACCAGCACGTCGCCCACTTCAAAGCATCATGCGGAAATACAGGGGGCAATGACGTGCTCCTTCTTCGTCAATTTGTCAACAGCCTGACCGGTATCGCTTTCGACTGGTACGCGAGCATACCAGACGGGTCCGTCATTACCTTTGCCCAAATGGAGTCTCTGTTCCGGCAAAGGTTCATGAGCGTCAGTGATAAAATCTCCATTGCCGACCTTGTGAGGACCAAGCCGGGGAAGAATGAAAGCAACACTGACTTTATCGCCCGATGGCGTAATCTCACGGTCAAGTGCGAACCGCCGCTGGAGCAGGGCCAGTCCGTCAGCCTTCTTATTGGGAACCTCAGCAATTGGATGGTCCCATTCTTGTGTACAGCGGGCCTCAAGACATTCTAAGAGCTAACCAAGAAAGTACAAATGCTGGAACGCTCGAAGCAAGAGTCCCCGCCAGACTCTCAGAGAGACAAAACTTGGAAAAGCAAGCGGGACGACAACCGTAGAAGCGGGAGTTCCAGCAGTACCAATGTCTTCAATGCGTCCGAAAATGAAGAAAAGCGAAGGGCGGGCGAATCCAAAACCAACTGGTCTCGAAAGCCATTACTGGGAGGAGATGGGCCTTCCCTAGAGGAGAAAAAGAACAAGGTTTACTCTTTCAGAAGGGACAAGGTCCGCAAGATATTTAAAGACACCTTGAACAATGGCCTACAATTGCCGGAGTCGAAAAGACCCCAAGAAGCAAAAATGACTGACAAGCCTCTGTATTGCCCGTACCACCGAGGATTGCTATATCTTCAAAGACTGTGTCGAGAAGCAGTACAAGGCTGGAGAGATCGAGCTATCCAAAAGCGTGTTGGTAAAGAATCAAGTTGCAACCGCCAACTTTATACAGACAGAAGCTGAAGCCTTCTGGGAGCAGACAGCCGAACCCGCTGCCCCGAGAAATGAAACGGAGTCATCGCGGCCTCCGTGGAGTACGCACATATCTAATAAGACGAAGAAGATGCTAAAGCTACTTCAGAAAGAGCCCAGGACGGAATGGGAAGGGCAGAAAAAGCCTACCAGTCCAGCTGCCAATGCGGCTCCATCAGGCTAAAAATTCAAGAAGCTCAAGAAGATGAAAAGTGCAGCTCGGCGCGAAAGAGAGTCTGCAGGGAGATCGACCATTCAAAAATATATCGATTCCCTCGAAGAATTTGAACAAAAGGAAAGAACATTGATTCAATTGAAGGAGTTCTTCCCTATACAAGCGGCCGAAATTCTGGAGGAGTTTGAAAGAAGACTCCAATGAAGAGATCCAAGTAGTAACCTGCTACGCCATCCATCTTGGCAGCGACTCCGAGGATGAGCTCTGTTTTCCCGAAGAGGACGAGGAGCTCACCAAAATGGCCAATCAAATCCGGCTCAGAAGCGGTAGGGCTCTACCGCCAAATCAGGGCAACGCCCCAAAAGGGAAGGAAAAACAAGTCGCTAATGAAGAAGATAGCAGAGAACCGACTGATGAAAACATAAGTCCTTCCTCGGTGGACTATAATGTCTTGGCACATCTCCGGAAGCTTCCGTCTCTCCTGAGCATCTACGACGCCTTGGTCCTATCTAAGGAGCTTAGAGATGTTCTCATTCATGCTTTAAAAAACCCCGAGCGGTATCAGGCTCACTTTGCGGAAATTAATATGAAAGAAGCCCAGCACGCTCTGCATGCCGCCGCAGTCACATTTAAGGATGAAGACTTGCTACTCGGAACGGCTGAGCATAATCGGCCGCTTTACGTGACCGGGTACAGCGACGGAGATCGAATTAATCGCATACTGATTGATCCGAGGTCGTCAGTGAACATCATGAACTTGCGAACTCTGAAGAGTTTGTCAATGGACGTCCGACACCTGTCAAGGGAAAGGATTGTCATTCAAGGCTTCAACCAAAATTGCCAGCAAGTTCTGGGGTCTATAGCTTTGCCAATCAAATTCGGGGATCTGCAAACTGAAGCTAAGATATACGTGATCGACGCCGACACGTCTTATAAGATTCTCTTGGGGCGGCCGTGGCTCCACGATTACGGCATCATTCCGTCAACTCTCCATCAATGCATGAAGTATACTAAAAATGGCGAAGAAAGACGCATTGACGGAGACATCCAGCCGTTTGGTGTGCATGAAGTCCGATATGAAGATTCTCGGTACTTTATGAACCACCAAAATGCTAAGCCACAACTGACTGAGGATAGACCGGCCCCAAGACTCAAAAGCAAATCTGCACCGTCTGTCACTTTCAAAAGCAAAAATACCCAAGTGCGCCCGCATTTCGGCAGCGACACTGATGAGTCCGACGCTGGAAGCCCGTCCTTCCGTAAAACTCGCCCTCATTTCGGCAGCGATACGGATGAATCTGTTACTGAGGGCCCATCTAGCAGCAAAGTCCGCCCTCATCTTGGCAGTGACACTGAAGAGTCAGAAGAAGAGGACCTGCCGTGCAACAGCTGTGCAGATTGGCCCCCCATGCAGCAAGCGAAACTACGAGAGACCTTCGAAGTCGCAGAAGGGTCCCCGGCCATCACAAGGGTGCCGGAACGGATGTGCAAAGAGCTCGACGCATTGTCAGTCTCTACCGTGGACCAGCTGAAAACTTTCTACGTGCCCGGGAGGAAAAATGGATAGAAGGGCATCCTGTTTTACAGGTCAAATCCCGTTGTGCACCCGGACGATCTTTCTGTCGCGTGCCTTCCCTATGAGAGAGGCATAAGAGCCGTCCTCAATCCCCGATACTATGCGCCCGAGATGCGGGGATACTTTAAGAAGTGCGGATGCCGGTTATATCAAACGGAGTCCGAAGCAAAGTTTTACGAAGGGCTATGGTATCCGCCCCAGGTCCGAGCACTCATCGATGGACGAATTCCAGATAGATAGGGCATAGGCTACATTCCACCTGATTCCAAAGCGTGCTACATGATCCATATTGGTGAGGCCAGCGAAAGATCAAATGATGATGACGAGATAGCTGAGCCAGAGGAAGCTCCTCAAGAGCTCGAAGATGGCGGACAAGCAACCTTTGACGAGCTAACCGAGATTGACTTAGGAACGCCCGATAATCCAAGGCCAACCTACATAAGCTCGCTCTTGTTAGAGGAAATGAAAGCGCAGATAATTGCCCTGCTGTATGAGTTCATCGACTGCTTTGCGTGGACATACAAAGAAATGCCTGACCTTTCCCCTGGGGTAGCCGTGCATAAGCTGGCTATATCTCCTGATGCTAAGCCGGTCAAACAAGCTCCTCGAAGAATGAGAAGGGAGTTGGAAGAAAAGGTCATCGAGGAAACCAAGAAACTCATCGATGCCGGCTTCATCAGGAAAGAGAAATATGCAGACTGGATCGCATGCATAGTCCCAGTGAAGAAGAAAAATGGGCAGATCTGAGTTTGTGTCGATTTCAGGGACCTCAACAAGGCATGTCCTAAAGACGACTTCCCGCTACCGGTCATGGAAATGATGGTCGATGACACCTCAAATTACAAACTGTTCACCTTTATGGATGGCTCGTCCGGATACAATCAGATCAAGATGTCGCCTGAGGACGAGAAGCACACAGCATTTCGAACCCCGATCGGAATACATTGCTACAAGGTGATGCCGTTTGGGCTGAAGAACGCAGGTGCTACATATCAAAGGGCAATGATCAATATCTTTGATGACCTAATTCATAAAGTCGTCGAATGTTATGTTGATAACCTGGTCGTTAAGACTAAAACCAAGGCCGATCATATCCCGGATCTTAGGACCGTTCTCACCAGACTGAGGGAATACGATCTGAAGATGAATCCTATGAAATGCGCTTTTGGCGTATCATCGGGAAAATTCATGAGCTTCATAGTCCGACATCGAGGGATCGAAGTTGACCCATCAAAGATAAGGGCCATCATGGAGATGCCCCCTCCGAAGAGTCTGACGCAGCTAAGATCTTTTCAAGGCAAGCTTGCTTATATACGGAGGTTTATCTCAAATTTATCGGGGAGATATAGGCCCTTCTCAAAGCTCATGAAGAAAGGAGCTCCTTTTATCTGGGATGCCGAATGTCAAGCAGCGTTCGAAAGTATCAAACAATACTTGTTGCACCCTCCAGTGCTGGCCGCTCCCATTCCAAATAAACCGCTGATTCTCTTCACTGTCGCGCTGGACGAGTCACTCGGTGCGCTCCTTGCCCAGAATAACGAGGAGGGAAAAGAAAATGCCCTCTACTACCTCAGTCGAACTCTAGTCGGGGCGGAACACAACTACTCCCCAATTGAAAAGCAATGCCTGGCTCTAATATTTGCTGTGAAGAAGCTGAGGCACTATTTGCTCGCTCATCGGGTTATGCTGATCTCCAAGGTCGACCCGCTTAAACACTTGATGACCAAAGCAAGCCTAGCCGGCAGAATGGCAAGATGGGCTGTCATGCTACTTGAGTTTGACATAGTTTATACCCCTCAGAAAGCAGTAAAAGGGCAAGCTCTTGCAGACTTTCTCGCTGCTCATCCCATACCAGAAGGGTCGCTGCTAAATTGTGAGTTACCCGACGAACAAGTGCTGCACCTCGAGGAAGATGAGCCATGTTGGGAGCTCTACTTCGATGGGGCATCATCAATAAGAAGCTCCGGCCGATCAAGCATCCCGGAGGTAAAAGCGGGGATAGGATTTGTGTTCATCACGCCATCAATGGGAACCCTACGACGTTCTTTCGCTCTCACCGAGCCTCGGACAAACAATGAAGCTGAGTATGAAGCCCTGATAGCTGGTTTGGAACTCGCCATAGAAATGGAAATCCTTCGGCTGCGGGTTTACGGTGACTCCCAGCTTGTCGTCAACCAAGTAAGCGGCGACTATAAGATATACAAACCCGAGTTAGCTCGGTACAGAGGCCGAGTGGTGGAACTCATGAAACGGTTCACTCATATTGAACTAATGAGAGTCCCTAAAGCGTTGAACGGAAAAGCCGACATACTCGCTCGCCTAACCAAGGAGCCGGCTGATCCTGACATGGACGAAATTCTGATCACAGTCAGGAGCCGACAAATTCTACCCCCAGTCTCTCTACGAGAAGAGGAAAGCGCAGAACAGAAGAGCAGTCCTACCGAAGAAGCTTCGATCATCCAAGACGAGCCCGATTGGAGAGAACCCTTCATAGAGTACCTCCGATACGACAAGCTGCCCGAAGAAAAATCTGTGAGGATTCAGCTGAAGAAAAGAGCTCTCCGATACGTGTTTGTAAATGACACGTTATACCGCAGGTCATATGACCAACTCTGGCTCAGGTGTCTGTCATTGGCCGAAGCCCAAAAGGTCATGAAAGATGTTCACTCGGGCGTTTGCGGTGCTCACCAATCTGGCCCCAAGATGCGACTTCAAATCAAACGGCTTGGGTATTACTGGCCCACCATGATACGGGATTGCGGAGAGCATGCAAAGAAATGTTATATCTGCCAAATTCACGGTGATTTTATTCACAAGCATCCCAATCCATTGCATCCTACGGTGGCATCGTGGCCCTTCGAAGTCTGGGGCACCGACATTGTTGGCCCAATTGATCCTCCGTCATCCAAAGGCCATCGGTTTATACTGGCCTCCACAGACTACTTCTCCAGATGGGCTGAAGCTGTCCCGCTAAAAGAAGTCAAGACAAAAGATATTCTGACATTCTTCCGGCATAATATTCTATACCGCTTCAGTACACCAAGAAGAATCATTTCTGACAACGGGCCTTCTTTCAAGAGCTTCAATGTCTCAAGGTTCGCTACTCAGCACAAGATAGACTGGAGATATTCCTCCATCTATAATCCAAGAGCCAATGGGCTAGCCGAAGCCTTCAATAAGACTCTATGCAAGCTCCTGAGGAAAAATGCTTCAGCCAACAAGAGAGACTGGAATCTCAAGCTTCACGAGGCACTGTGGGCATATCGTACCACGCACCGTACTCCAACTCAGTCCACTCCATACTCATTTCTCTTCGGAGTGGAGGCGATTCTCCCCCTCGAAATCGAGGTTCCAAGTTTAAGAATGGCCATCCAACATGAGTTGACAGAGGAGGAAAACGTGCTTCTTCGACTTGAAGAACTCGATGCCCTCGAAGAAAAAAGGCTCGCGGTGCAGCAAAGTCTGGAGCTATACCGAGCCCAAATGTCACGGGCCTATGACAAGATAACCCGTCTCCGCGCTTTCAAGAAAGGTGAATTGGTGTTGGTCCTCAAAAGACCGATTATCCCCAATCGACATGCCAAGGGAAAATTCGATCCAAACTGGGAAGGACCATACGTCATCGAGAAAGTGTTTGACGGAGGATCCTACCAACTAATAAGTGCCGAGGGAGAAAGGCCCATGCCACCCATCAATGGCCGATATCTCAAGAAATACTACACGTGAATGCTCCAAGTCGCAGGCGAATTGAGTACATCTGCCCTACGGTCTGGATCATGCATCCTGCAAAACCGTATACAATCCACGGGCGTAAATGACCCCTATCTCTCCCAAATCCTGCCGGTGAGACTACTTTCAAAGTCCCACCAGCAGCAAGAAAAAAAAAGGGAAAGAAAGAAATAAAAAAAAAGAATAATAATAAACGGTATGTCCACAAGCAAAACAGGCACGGATGAAAACCCGAAAGGGCTCCGTGAGTAAAAACAGCCGGACTACCGGCGAGTCTGTGAAAACCCGAAAGGGCGCAAACTTGTGAAAAGAGATGAAATACACTCGCAAAGTCCTCTCGACCTTGTGAGGAGAAACCCCCTGCGTGAGATCCTTACGACTCACAAAGGAGCAACACACTTAGGAATCCTCATGATTCCTAAGGAGAAAATACACCTGCGGGATCCTTACGACTCGTGGGGAGAAAATGCTTTTATGGGACCCTCACGGCCCATAAAATTGAAAAGCCTTAGGTGATAGGGACCCAAACCTGTCTCCTAAGCCATCGTTCCCCAACGGGCAACGGCAAATGATGAGTCGCTCCTGGCATTTCGCTTCAGTGTTAGCGGTGCTGATGCCGACCAAAAACCCAAATCCCAAGTCGTCCCAAGGCAAATGATGAGTTGCTCCTGGCGTTATTCTAGTGCAGCAATGCTGATGCCAAACAATATCCAAATTCCAAGTCCCCAAACGGCGAATGATGAGTCGCTCCTGGTACCACATTCCAGTGCAGCGATGCAGACGTCAACCAAAATCCAATTTCTCAAAATTCTCCCGGCCCTACGGTTAGTCCCCAAATTGACTACCGTATACAATCCACGGGCTCAAATAATTCATGTCATACCCATGCCCCACCACAATCACCAGTTATGCGGCTGGTCTCCGCCTTTGGAATTATGCTCCATTGAGAAGACCCGCTCATGTGTCCTCACGATGCATGAGGAGAACAAACCTTCATGGGATCCTTACGACTCACCAAGGAAAAACACACTTGGGGGTCCTCACGACTCCCAAGGAGAAAATACACCTACGGGATCCTCACGACTCGTAGGGAGAAAATGCTTTTATGGGACCCCTTACGGCCCATAAAATTGAAAAGTCTTAGGTGATAGGGATCTAAACCTGCCTCCTAAGCCATCAATTCCCAAATCCTCTCGGGACAAATGATGAGTTGCTCCTGGCATTATTCCAGTGCGGCAATGCAGATGCCAAACAAAAACCAAAATCCCAAAATCCTCTCAATGACAGATGACGATTCGCTCCTGGTACCATATTCCAGTATAGCGATGCTGATGTCAACCCAAATCGCATCGGGTCGGCAAAACAACCAATGACCTCCCTGGCAGAACCAAATTCCACCACGGAAACAAGTCAACTTCATCCCTGACGTCGCAAGAAGCGAGGCAAGTCAAATCCAGGACCGACCGTCCAAGTCGCTAAAATGGCAGCACCGACCGTCCAAGTCACAAAAAGGGCAGCACCGACCGTCCAAGTCGCTAAAATGGCAGCACCGACCGTCCAAGTCGCTAAAATGGCAGCATCGACCGTCCAAGTCGCAAAAAGGGCAGCATCGACCGTCCAAGTCGCTAAAATGGCAGCATCGACCATCCACGTCGCTAAAAGGGCAGCATCGACCGTCCAAGTCGCTAAAATGGCAGCATCGACCGTCCAAGTCGCTAAAAGGGCAGCATCGACCGTCCACATCGCTAAAAGGGCAGCATCGACCGTCCACGTCGCTAAAATGGCAGCATTGACCGTCCAAGTCGCTAAAATGGCAGCATCGACCGTCCAAGTCGCTAAAATGGCAGCATCGACCGTCCAAGTCGCTAAAATGGCAGCATCGACCGTCCAAGTCGCAAAAAGGGCAGCGCTGTTAGTTATGTATATGCCCTAGAGGCCATTGTTGTACATATGATGTATATTATGATGGATGCTTAGATATATACAGAGAGGACTTTCTTGCTCGTCATTATAGTATGCTATTTGGTTTCACTTTATCTTAACATGTTGACTTGTATTGGTTTACTGTTTTACTCTCACATGTTGATAAAGCCCTTAGGATCTGTACTCGACTACTGGGACTATGATAAGATCATACTAGTGGGGCCACGGTAGTCGATGAGTACATCCTATAACTGTTCCTAGTCGAGGGTATATCAAGAGAGGGCATCGATACACCAGAGTAGACTAGCGTATACGCATCTTGACCCATATGATGGACGATGGATGATCCCATATCCATCGGTATTTGACATCAGAGATGGTGTACGGGTGCTCAGTGGAGACTGGATACACTGGACGGACTCGCCGAGAACTCCCAGATGGTGATATACCACACGTCAGATGGCAGTTCTCCGGTGACACTGGTACAGGGTAGTCTGTAGACCCGAGATCGTCATAGAGTCTTGTGTGATTCCCACTGTGCTTTGATTTCCACCTTACCACGTCCAAGAGGGCGTGCAAAACGGTGGCTTTTGGGTACAGTCCCGAATCACATGGAGGCAATGAGCGATAGGAGGGGATTCGTCTCTCCCGGTATAGGGAGTTGATGTTGTGCTGTGTTCGATTGGCTATAACTGGAAGTCCCTGGCCAGGGCTGATATAGAGATTTACTAGTAAGTGTTACTAGTAGTTTCTCGACCCGTTATGAGCCACACATCGACACGACTTATCGGTTACTGGGGTCTGACGTATACCACCCCTAGACTTGATATGCGACATATCAGACGAACAGACCGGACTGTACGGGAGTGTTACTGATCGGATTCACAGGAGAACGCACAGGCTAGCTTGTTGATCTTCTGATCGCTCAATACCTGGGTGGCTGTTACGTTTAGCTGACCGCTTGCAGCTTGTGGGTGTTTGATATGATCATCACCTGCTACCGGCGTATTGACGATTCTTTAGAGTCCTACACAGAGGTTTCTTGGCTCAGGCGAAACGGAGTAGAGGCACATATGTGATATATGCAGGACCGAGAATAATGCGATATGGGATAGCGTATTATATTCTCTCGATATTTAGATATGAACCGGGACATCGGATCAAGTGTTGATTCGATGAATCGGTACATGATATATTAGTCGGTAATATTCGATATAGCCGGATCATCGATTCAAGTGTTGATTCGATGATTTAATGTATAATAATATATATGATATATTGTATTACATTATCTAATATTGGCTCGCTTTATTATTTCATTTTCTCACTGGATGATACATTGATATATATGCGATATATGTTAATTGTATTATTTTCTTTTGTTGCAAATATATAATATATATGTGATATATATTATTGTGACATGATATGATTAATTGTTAAACATGTTTAAGGATGATTAATTGAGATTAGGGTTTGATTTGGGTTAGATGTTTCATGCATCTTCTAGAAGCTTTTCTTTTTGTCATTCTTAAGATATTTTGGATGACACTTTCTTTAACTCAACCAAACCCTAACTCTAGTTATGTCTCTACAAAATCTTGACCACTCATCCTTGACCATGGTTTGCAATTCAATCATATGGTTTATATTCTATTCATCACAAAAGGATTATAATGATTATTCATTTTCCATTATCTTCTTCTTCTCTCTTGAAGAAAGCTTGCTAGTTTTTCTTTGTGTGATGAAATAATATGAGAAAATGATATAAAAAGAAAGCAAAATTACTACTCTCTCATCCTCATCTCATCTAGCCCATGAGATTAGTGTGTTCATCTCTTTAGAGTGAGAAAGCTTGAGTCGTAGCAACTTCAAGGTAGATCATCGGAGATTTGGAATACTTCAAGCTAGCATGGATCGTTCGAGTCGTGGAGCCTCTCATGAGTCCGGGAGATCGTGGATCGCGGCAAAGGGACTTCTACTCGGAGCTTGTGAAGTGAAGGAGCGGACTACAAAGGTTGTAATCCCTCACACTTAGATAAAAGTTATCATCTTGCATGTTTAAACCTAATAATCTAGCAAAGATCCCGGCTTTGGGTTGTTCGGCACGTCTGAATTTTAATCCGGGCATGTTTGATGCCTTATGAACCTTCACAAGAGTGCCTAGGAACCCTACAGTGGTATCAGAGCCTAGCTAGAGCATTAGGCGATGTGTTTACGAAGTTAAAACTCCGATCGAACCCGAAACGACGAAACTAGACCCCTCTCTGGAAATTTTTTAAATTTTGGGATTTTTCTGAATTAAAAATATGTAAAAAAATCAGCAGGGAATTCTAAGAATTACCATAAAACCCGAGCCCCCAATTCGATCAAACGGCGGCGGAACCGCGGCGCAAGCATGCCTTGCGCGGCGGTTCCGCGGCGGATTGATAGGATTGTGACACGTGGCTTTTCTGGTAATGACCGTAAGTACTTGTTGAGGCTTCTAGATATTTTTAACAGTGATTCCAGTATTGTTTAAATCTGGGGTTTATTTTGTAATAGTAGATTCGATCGGAATTTTTAAGTTCGTATTTCTTTCCGGATATTTAGAAACTGTTAAATTATTTGAACGGATATCATTAACTTACTATTTCCCGGTACGGCAAACTTTCAAGCGTTGAGTTTTTACTGGGTTTAAATCTTTCGGAAAATTGTACAAGTTAAGCGGTGGACCCTCTAGAAGACAACAAACCTTAACTCGATTATGTGACCGTCTTGAACTGCCTTTTGAACCTTCGGGTTTGGGGCAGTACGGCGTGCCACATGTGAGGCGTTGGCTTGACCCTTCTACGGCTGGATCACCGGTACTGTGACATATTCTGGGATTATTTGAACTCCGCTCAAGAGTTGAGCACTTTGGGAAATTTTGGGTATTTGATTATCTATTCGGAAAGTTTAATACTGTCTATTTATCTGGAATGTGATACAATATGTGGAATTCATAGAGTTAGGCATGAAATGCGGAGTATGTGATATTTCGGATTTACGATGTCTAAAGTGATTGTGGATTCCAAATATTGTAGTTTTACACTTTCTTTTCTGTGACCATAAGTGTAATATGTGATATCGCCGGTTTCGTTGCTATATGTCAACGACAATTGGGATGCGCATATTTACTTACGTTGATGATATGAGATATTATGTGTTGCTGTGATATGTTATATTGGATCGTCGCGATCAGAATAGCCGGGGGTTTTATGTGAGATGAGGGTTTTTATTTTCATTTATGTAAAATTCATTTGTAATGTAATATTCTTTTATTTGGGGCACTTCCAGGTTGCGGTTGATGTCACCAGTGTATATTATTTACTTTTCCGCATTAGGTAGACCCAAGGAGGGGAGCACAAGTAACCGGGTTCTAGGGTCCAGTGGGAGGCCATCTCGAGGAGTCGAGACCGGGTCTCCTAACCCTAGAATTGGCAGTGTTACTTGCCGCTCTCGTAGGGGTCTTGGGATGTGGGTTTGGCTATTCGTCGTGACCGTGGAATCCGTGTTTTATACAGGCTCGTATTAAAAACACGGACGTCCTAGTATATCCAATATTTCATATATGTTCTTCTGCTGCAATGTTCTGTGATGAGATCATATTACTGCCTGAGACGGATGCTTATACTATATATATATGCTGATATATAAATATTACTGCTTTCGTTTCTTCTGTGATGCTTAGGAAGCATAAGCTGATGGGATTTTTATTAATGAGATTAATAAAAGAAAAGAAACCTAAAGATGTTGTAGAATCAAAACTTTATAAAAAGGGTAGCTACAGTTTTGCTTTGCACAGTGACATATATGATATGTCCTGCACCTTATTCGATGAGGAAAGGACCGAGATCCCTTCACCGGGAGTGACTCCTTTAGCGAAACTGGCAGATGCTACAAAACGCGGTTTGTCTTTTGATTGTTTTTAGTGTTTTGCTTTGCACAGCGATATATATGATATATCCTGCACCTTATTCGATGAGGAAAGGGCCGACGATCCCTTCACCGGGAGTGACCCCTTTAGCGAAACTAAGAAAAGCCTCAAAAACACTCCTTTTCAAAAACACTCGATTCTACGACGATATCAAGTTCATTACGCTCAGGGTTTTCTGAAAAACCTGCGTAGCCCTCCGTCATTTCAGATAAATCCTACTTAGTATTCGTGCTGTGTTTGTTGACCTTGTCAAGGCACAGTGTACGGTAGCTAATTAGTGTTTATCTGCTAAAACATGAGATGTGATTGGATTAGGGTATTCGTACGGCCTTGTTGACCTTGTCAAGGGTCATGCGGGTGGGTTTAATTCAATCAGGAAATGACGGGTTAAACTTGACTTGCGATTTATGGTTTGTTGACCTTGTCAAGGTCATAGATCGCTAGGGGCAAAAGTATTATTGGGAATTTCAAGTGTTGAAATTTGCAATGAGATTGCATACCTCCTATGAGATAGTTGGATTCCGATACCCACTGCGAGTAAGTGTTACTCCTGGGAGAGTTTTACACAGGACAATTAGTCATTCAAGTAGGTGTCTAGAAAAGTGTTAACGGGGTTACGCCTCTGGGAAAACGAGGTTTACTTTAATTAGGTCCGTGCGAAAGCATGGGGAACCTCCCTCAAAGTACCGACACTGATCTGGCTGAAAGATTGACGAAGTTGTAGGGTGTAATTAATCCCGGCTAATCTTACCTTTTAGGGTTTTAAGGTAGATTTGATAAAAACAGTGGGAGATATCCTGATTAGATAAGATAATAACCAATCTAATCTTGCAAGAGCATACGCTAAAATGTTTTCTTCTCTCTCTCTCTCGGTAGCGACCATGTCAGGCCATAATCAAGATAATAATATTGATGTATTGACTGAACCCGATTATTGTACTGAGCAAGGGAACGTTGGACCCGTTCTTTCTTATAAGAGTTATAAGACTGAACAGGAAACAGGAGAATATCTAGATTCTCACGCCGCCCAAAAGAACATGCATGTTGATGCATCTTCTTCAGGTGTGTTAGTTATTGAGAACTGTTTCTCAGTTCACCCTACGTCCTGGGTATTAGATACCGGATCAGGATCCCACATATGTAAACAGTTACATGGGCTACGTAAAGGTAGAGAACTGGGAAAAGGTGATCATTCCGTTCAAGTAGGGAACGGTGCAAGTATTGTAGCCAAAGCAGTTGGCGAATATCACCTTGTATTGCCAAGTCGTAATACACTGATTCTAAATGAGTGCTATTATATACCGAACATGATGTGCAACATTATATCAGTTTCTTTATTGAGTAAAGAGGGATATAATTTTGTAGTACAGGATAATGTTATGAACATATTCCTAGATCAAAAGTTGATTGCATCAGGCTCGTTACATAATGGCATATTCATTCTAAATCAGAATACAGTCCTGAATATACAAAACACACACAAGAGGAAAAGTTCAGATATGAACGAATCCTTCTTGTGGCATTGTAGACTTGGTCATATCAATGCGACACGACTGGCTAAGTTACATAAAGATGGTTATTTGAATCCGTTCGAATTATCATCTTATGATACTTGCCATTCATGTCTCAAAGGAAAAATGACCAAAGCTCCGTTTAGTGGACACGGAGAAAGAGTTACCGAACTCTTAGGACTGATACATAGTGATGTATGCGGTCCCATGTCTACGCATGCCAGGAACGGTTCTTCCTACTTCATTACATTCACTGACGATCTCTCTACATTCGGACATGTGTTCCTGATGAAACACAAGTCTGAAGCTTTTGAGAAATTCAGAGAATATAAGCACCAAGTAGAGAACCAAACGGGCAAAAGTATTAAGATTCTTCGATCTGATCGAGGAGGTGAATACTTAAGCGGTGAGTTTTTAGATTATCTAAAAGAGAATGGGATTCTCTCTCAGCTTACTCCTCCTTATACACCACAGCACAACGGTGTATCGGAGCGGAGGAATCGCACCCTATTAGATATGGTGCGCTCTATGATGAGCGAGGCTGAGTTGCCTATTTCCTTCTGGGGGTATGCGCTTGAGACAGCAGCATACCTATTGAATCAAGTTCCAACTAAATCTGTACCTACCACACCATATGAGATATGGAGTGGGAAGAGACCGTATCTTAAACGAGTTAAGATATGAGGTTGTCCGGCCTATGTAAAAAGGAAAAATCCGGACAAACTCGAGGCACGGTCAGTTCTTTGCAAGTTTGTAGGATATCCGAAGAATTCTTATAGATATTTTTTCTATCACGGTGAGGAGAAAAAAGTGTTTATTGCTCAACATGCCACCTTTTTAGAAAAGGAATTTCTTGCAAAAGAAATTAGTGGCGATGAGGTAGAGCTGGAAGAGGTTCCAGCAACACAAACTACAACTGAAGATTTAGTGGAACCAGAGGATTCAGTAGTACCCGACGAACCCCAGCCTCTCCGCCGATCTAGTAGGGTTTCTCGTCCACCTGAGAGATACTAAGGTTTTCTCATTGATGGTGGAAGCGAGGATTGCATCATGGATGATGATGAACCGACTAGTTTCGAGCAGGCCATCACGAGTGGTGACTCTGTGAAATGGCTGGATGCAATGCGATCTGAGATGGAATCCATGTACACCAACAAAGTATGGACTTTGGAAATTGCTCCTGAAGGGGTAAAACCCATAGGGAGCAAGTGGATCTTTAAAAAGAAATTTGGTGTAGATGAAAAAGTTGAGACTTTCAAAGCTAGACTTGTAGCAAAAGGTTTTCGTCAACGACCAGGTGTGGATTATGACGAAACCTTTTCTCCAGTGGCTATGCTTAAGTCCATCCGGATCTTACTTGCCATTGCTGCATACCATGACTACGAAATCTGGCAAATGGATGTTAAGACCGCCTTTCTAAACGGTGATTTAGAAGAGAGCGTGTACATGACTCAGCCAGAGGGCTTCGTAGATAGTGGGAGCAGCGGAAAGGTGTGCAAGTTGCTTAAATCCATTTATGGGTTAAAGCAAGCATCGCGGAGTTGGAACATCTGTTTTGATGTTGTAGTCAAAGAGTTTGACTTCATCAAAAATATAGATGAACCTTGTATCTATAAGAAGGTAGCAGAGGGTAAGGTTGTCTTCCTCGTATTGTACGTGGATGACATACTCTTGATAGGAAATGATATTCCTATGCTGCAATCAGTCAAGCTCTTCTTATCACAGAGATTCTCAATGAAAGATCTAGGTGATGCCTCCTGCATATTGGGAATAATGATCTATAGAGATAGATCTAAACGGATATTGGGATTGTCCCAATCCAGGTACATTGACACCATACTAAAGAGGTTTAGTATGGAAGAACCCAAGCGTGGGAACCAACCCACGATCTCTGGACTCACTCTCTCCAAAGAGATGTCTCCCAAGACTGATTTGGAGAGAGCTCGCATGCAAGGGATACCCTATGCTTCGGCAGTAGGCTCTATCATGTATGCGATGCTATGTACCAGACCCGATGTAGCATACTCACTAAGTGTAGTGAGTCGGTATCAAGCAGATCCTGGAGAGAGTCACTGGACAGCTGTGAAGAACATTCTCAAGTACTTACGAAGGACTAAGGAGATGTTCTTGGTGTATGGTAATGGAGAACTCCAGGTGGAGTCCTTTACCGATTCCAGCTTCCAAAGTGATAAGGACGACTCTAAGTCGCATTCGGGTTTTGTCTTTACCCTCAATGGAGGGGCGGTATGTTGGAAGAGTTCCAAACAGGATACCGTTGCAGACTCGACGATGGAGGCTGAATACATCGCTGCCAACGATGCTGCCAAAGAGGCTGTCTGGATCAAGAAGTTCATTAGTGAACTTGGTGTGGTTACATCTATTGAGCATCCAATACCTCTGTATTGCGATAACAATGGAGCTGTGGCATTAGCCAAGGAACCCAGGTCCCATCAGAAGTCCAGACATATTCTGAGGCGGTATCACCTGATCAGGGAGATAGTTGATCGCCGGGAGATCGAGGTCAGGAGAGTAGATACGAAGGACAACACTGTGGATCCATTCACGAAGGCTATTCCCCAGATACAGTTTGAGAGATTATTCGGGATGCTAGGTATGAGATACTACAGCAGCTGGCCTTAGTGCAAGTGGGAGATTGTTAGTTATGTATATGCCCTAGAGGCCATTGTTGTACATATGATGTATATTATGATGGATGCTTAGATATATACAGAGAGGACTTTCTTGCTCGTCATTATAGTATGCTATTTGGTTTCACTTTATCTTAACATGTTGACTTGTATTGGTTTACTGTTTTACTCTCACATGTTGATAAAGCCCTTAGGATCTGTACTCGACTACTGGGACTATGATGAGATCATACTAGTGGGGCCACGGTAGTCGATGAGTACATCCTATAACTGTTCCTAGTCGAGGGTATATCGAGACAGGGCATCGATACACCAGAGTAGACTAGCGTATACGCATCTTGACCCATATGATGGGCGATGGATGATCCCATATCCATCGGTATTTGACATCAGAGATGGTGTACGGGTGCTCAGTGGAGACTGGGTACACTGGACGGACTCGCCGAGAACTCCCAGATGGTGATATACCACACGTCAGATGGCAGTTCTCCGGTGACACTGGTACAGGGTAGTCTGTAGACCCGAGATCGTCATAGAGTCTTGTGTGATTCCCACTGTGCTTTGATTTCCACCTTACCACGTCCAAGAGGGCGTGCAAAACGGTGGCTTTTGGGTACAGTCCCGAATCACATGGAGGCAATGAGCGATAGGAGGGGATTCGTCTCTCCCGGTATAGGGAGTTGATGTTGTGCTGTGTTCGATTGGCTATAACTGGAAGTCCCTGGCCAGGCCTGATATAGAGATTTACTGGTAAGTGTTACTAGTAGTTTCTCGACCCGTTATGAGCCACACATCGACACGACTTATCGGTTACTGGGGTCTGACGTATACCATCCCTAGACTTGATATGCGACATATCAGACGAACAGACCGGACTGTACGGGAGTGTTACTGATCGGATTCACAGGAGAACGCACAGGCTAGCTTGTTGATCTTCTGATCGCTCAATACCTGGGTGGCTGTTACGTTTAGCTGACCGCTTGCAGCTTGTGGGTGTTTGATATGATCATCACCTGCTACCGACGTATTGACGATTCTTTAGAGTCCTACACAGAGGTTTCTTGGCTCAGGCGAAACGGAGTAGAGGCACATATGTGATATATGCAGGACCGAGAATAATGCGATATGGGATAGCGTATTATATTCTCGTGATATTTAGATATGAACCGGGACATCGGATCAAGTGTTGATTCGATGAATCGGTACATGATATATTAGTCGGTAATATTCGATATAGCCGGATCATCGATTCAAGTGTTGATTCGATGATTTAATGTATAATAATATATATGATATATTGTATTACATTATCTAATATTGGCTGGCTTTATTATTTCATTTTCTCACTGGATGATACATTGATATATATGCGATATATGTTAATTGTATTATTTTCTTTTGTTGCAAATATATAATATATATGTGATATATATTATTGTGACATGATATGATTAATTGTTAAACATGTTTAAGGATGATTAATTGAGATTAGGGTTTGATTTGGGTTAGATGTTTCATGCATCTTCTAGAAGCTTTTCTTTTTGTCATTCTTAAGATATTTTGGATGACACTTTCTTTAACTCAACCAAACCCTAACTCTAGTTATTTCTCTACAAAATCTTGACCACTCATCCTTGACCATGGTTTGCAATTCAATCATATGGTTTATATTCTATTCATCATAAAAGGATTATAATGATTATTCATTTTCCATTATCTTCTTCTTCTCTCTTGAAGAAAGCTTGCTAGTTTTTCTTTGTGTGATGAAATAATATGAGAAAATGATATAAAAAGAAAGCAAAATTACTACTCTCTCATCCTCATCTCATCTAGCCCATGAGATTAGTGTGTTCATCTCTTTAGAGTGAGAAAGCTTGAGTCGTAGCAACTTCAAGGTAGATCATCGGAGATTTGGAATACTTCAAGCTAGCATGGATCGTTCGAGTCGTGGAGCCTCTCATGAGTCCGGGAGATCGTGGATCGCGGCAAAGGGACTTCTACTCGGAGCTTGTGAAGTGAAGGAGAGGACTACAAAGGTTGTAATCCCTCACACTTAGATAAAAGTTATTATCTTGCATGTTTAAACCTAATAATCTAGCAAATATCCCGGCTTTGGGTTGTTCGGCACGTCTAAATTTTAATCCGGGCATGTTTGATGCCTTATGAACCTTCACAAGAGTGCCTAGGAACCCTACAAGCGCAAGATTCCTACAAAGCGGGAACCAGATCACTCCGGGTCAGGGAAAACATCTATCACAGACACTCTGTCTCGGAGACATGTCAAGCAAGGACCGTCCATGTCGTAAAAAGGGCAGTGCCAGCTTCCCAAAAAGCGGGAACCAAATCAAGTCGCCTCCACGTGAAAGAAGATCCATCAATTTCATGCACACGACCCACATATGTGGTGTGCATTTATGGATGGGGGGCAATTTGTTGGGGTAAAAATTTACACCCCGGTTGACCAAGTCAAAATCAAAGTCAACCCCAAGCCAAGTGGGCCCATGCCCGGGTCGAGCCCGAACATGAAGCGGCCGGCCTCCCCCCATGTCAAGATGAAAATCTTGTAATAAATAATTTTGTTGCATTTCTTTTATTTTATTTTATGGATAAATGTAAGAAAAATAGGCATAAAGCCAAATTTTTGTAAAGCCCATGGCTTATGTGCAAAAAGAAATGGCATATGAGCCATGAAATAGGCAAAATGCCATTTTGTGAAGCCCAAGCGGCTATGCGTTAAGTGTATAGCCTATAAAGGAAAAAATAATGAAATATCTCAATAACTTTTCTCTTTCCAAAAAAAGTTTCAGATCTGAGATCTTTCTTCCTTCTTCAAGGTTCCAAAACCTTCTTTTTTCTTTTGAATTAAATCAAGAGTTTTACTCTCCCTTTTCAAAAACGAAATAGTTTTTCACCACAAAACCCACAAAGGGGAACTTGGATCTGTCTTCAGATCCCTAAAAGGAGAGATTTTGAGATCTCACATCTATTGATCTCCAAGATCCAGCTAACAGAGGAGGAAGAAGAAGAACCCCTTTCACTTAACCCAAAAAAAAGGAAGAAGAATACACTAAGGATTCCACTCCTCTCTGATTTCTCTTCAGAGAAATCTTTTATGCTAAAAGCCTCTTTTTCTTGCCGGCGCTCAAGCGCAGAGCGCCCACGTGCCGACACGTGGCGCTCTTGCGCTCCAACACAAGCGCTCGAGCGCAAGTCGCCCCCGTGCCGACACGTGGCGCTCTTGCGCTCGAGCGCAAGTCGCCCACGTGCCGACACGTGGCGCGCTTGCGCCCAAGCGCTCAGTGTCCGAGCGCAAAGCGCCCATGTACCGACACGTGGCGCGTTGCGCCCCAGCACTTTGCGCTCGAGCGCAAAGTGCCCACGTGCCGACACGTGGCACGCTTGCGCTCAAGCGCCCAGCGTCCGAGCGCAAAGCGCCCACGTGCCGACACGTGGCGCGTTACGCTCCAGCACTCTGCGCTCGAGCACAAAGCGCCCACGTGCCGACACGTGGCGCGCTTGCGCTCAAGCGCCTAGGCGCTGGCCCCACGCATCCTTTGGATGTCTTTTTCCCCTTTATTTATATATACATGTATATATATACATATGTATACAAATGTATACATACACATACTCCACGACACTGTCCCTGTTAGAAAAAATTTCTAACGGGGCGCTGCCCCGCACCCCGCAAGGGGGCTGCTAGCCCCCTTGACCCCCATCCCGCTATCCGGGTAGCGGGACCCCCGTAAAAACTCTGCGTGGCTCCCGATATATTCAAACACCCCCTCCAAAACAACACACACGCACACTACACATTGAGTTCGCATGACCAGTTTAACCCGTCAATCGGAGGTTCCCTCGCTCCAAATGCGAGGGGTAATTAACGGCAGCTTAGTCCGCGGCTGCCGGAGATTCGGATCCCCAAAATCATTAAACCCCGGCCTACCCTAGGCAGGGGGAATCTGTAGTACGCCTAACAAGCGCGCGCGTATTCCCATCTCAATAGGGTGACGAAAAACACCCTACACTAACATTGGACCCCAATGTCCTTAAACTACCTATCGACCACTATGTTATTAAACTAAACAATAGGGCTCCCTTAATTGCTCTCTTGTTGGATCTAAACGATCCCGTTAAGTCGATCTTAGTCTAAAAACTAGACTGGCGTATCCTTAACTGACGTTTAAGTCGATCTTAGTCCTCAATGAGGCTAATGCGTCCTTAAACCCAAAACCCCCAAACCCAAATCTAAGATAATACGGATTTGGACTAGTCCACGCCCTACGGGCGACGACATAACTCAGTCTCCGTATACAATCCACGGGCAACTAAACACAAAATAAACACACACGACACGAAGTGACCATCTGGAGAAGGAGAAAGTGGTTACCGCAATGCGGTAGCGTAATTAACTGCAGGGGCATGCGCCTGCAGGGAAGAGCGTCTCCATAATCAAAAAACCCTCAAGCGAGGGGGAATCTGATGAAGTCTGCTACATCGGACGCATCCGTTTAAACCTTCGATATACGGTGCCATAAATCAACTTGGCATCTTCGGAGAGGTGGACGGATAGCACCAATTAGCATCTACCCCGAATCTCAGGCAAGACATCCTCGCGTCGCGGCCGCCATTCGGAGGGGAACAGTAGCTACCCTTCCTGCACTCACAGTTTTCGACACTGGAGCTTCACATTGCTTCATGTCCCAATGATCCGTGAGAACGCATGCGATTCCCGTGAAGCCACTCATTTCAAGATGGAATGTCAGTTCCGGGAATAAAGTCTTGAAAGAAACTTTGGGTTATGATCAGTGCCCAGTTATAGTTTGCGGTCGATAATTCTATGCAAATTTTAAAGTACTGGACATACCAAATTTCGATGTTGTGTTGAGAATGGATTGGCTGGGAGTACTCTATGCTACTATTGGGATTTGAGATACCAGATCACCCAGTCTTCTATTTCAAAAGTGAAGATAGTGTAAGTGCACGGCGGCGCCCCGGCCTCCATCCCGAGGCCAAAAAGCGGAAGCGGTGATATACTTAAATTTTTCATGAACCGGCACCACCGCGCACTAATACCCGGATCGAACCATTAACTAGTCCTAACTAACTACAAGATGGGGAAGAGAGATATACCGACTGATCCAAGTCCTCCGGTCTTCTCGTCGTCGTCCCGATCTCCCGCGGAATGTCCTATCTCCACCTCGTCGTCGGAAGTGCACCACATCGCCTACTTCTTTTACGGGCTCCCACCTCAATGCCGAGGCAACTCGGGCACGAAGCTGGCTAGTCGACGTGCCCAAGGTTTGCTGTAGAATATAGTGTGGAACTTGTGTCTCATTTTGGGGTGGTGGATGTTGCCTTTTGGTGGAGGTATGATACTTGGAGTTTTTCTTGGGAATTTTGGTGAAGAAAATGATATGATATCAACCAAAATTCCCCACATCAAAATTGGGACAGCCCCTTTAGGGAAGTGGCCGGCCAAAAAACCATGAGGGAGAGAGGAGAAAGAGTGAGAGTGAGAGGCTTGATCAATCATGCAAGAGGGAATCCAAAGGATATCATGAAAGGAAATCATCACAAACCCAAACCCACACTCAACCACAACCATCATCAACCATCATGTCCTACAAAAGTCAAGGCATGATGAAGCTAGAAGTCAAGGTCAAGGAAAAGCTATCATGACACAAGAATATGCAAAGAACCCCTCCACAAATACTTATTTGCAACAATGCAAATAAGCCCTCCTCCACCAATTTTCGGCCAATGAACGATACAAAGGAAATTGGCCGAAACGGAAAGCAAACTGGCAACTCCAGAAAACTAGTCCCGTAATAAATTACAGGAAAACCCCGATACTGTGCATACACACCCGCATTTGTATTCCGACCGAAATACAAATGCAATGAGACAAAATCTACACTGTACTATACTAGGATCCGGCTTAAGCCAAAGCCGGCTAGTAATATCCGTTCGATCCTGATCCGTGCAATACCGCACGTATCTGATCGAACCCTGCCATATATCCATACGGCCTGTAGTACAAACTGTCCGATCCCGATCCGTGCAATACCGCACGTATCTGATCGGACCTTGCCATATCTCCATACGGCCTCTACAGCTTTTCGCCCGAAAGCTTGAGTAACTGAATGTGGGGGACTCTAAAGACTCGTCAACGCCTTGGTTGTGGATTTAACCACTAGCACGTCAGAGGTATAAGCCAATACGTAACGGGCTACCAGGTATTGACTAAAAGGGACGTCTGTGAGCGAACTCAGCCTGACAACCCTACTGAGCCTGACAGTGACAATATCCGTACAGTCCGGTCCGTTCGTCTATGAGCATCGCATGGCGGGCCTAGGGGGTTGGTAAAAGTCAGACCCCCAAAAGCGGTACAAGTCGTGTCGGAGTGTAGCCCAGAACACCCTGAGATACTACTGGAATACCTACCAGTAAAACTCCTTGCCTCGGCCGAGGGCTTCGTGTAATGGCTCTCCTAGACACAGAGCGACCTCACCCCCAATACCGGGAGAGACGAACCCCTGAAGATGCGCTCACTGCCTCCATGTGGCTCGGGACTGTACCCAACTAAAACCTGTTTGCACGACTCCTTTGAGCCGTGGTAGGGTAGTAATCAAAGTACAGTGGGAACTCACACAAGACAAATGACGATCCCCAGGTCGATGAACTAACCTGTACACATGTCACCAGGGAACTGCCATCTGACGTCTGGTATATGACCAACTAGCATGTTCCCGGCGAGTCCTGTCCGGTGTACTCATAACCCAATGAGCACCTGTATACATCTTAGGTGATCCAACTGACACCAATGGCTTGTGAGACCGGCCACCGTCCTTCGTAGGGGTCTCGACTGTATACACTAGTCTACTCTGGAGAATCGATGCCCTGTCTCGAAACTCTCACGACTAGGGACCATTTAAGGATGTGCTTATAGACCCCCAGCTCCCACTTATATGATCGCCCTTATACTGCTGGTGGTCAAGCAAGAATCCTAGGGGCTCTATCAACTTGTAATAGCGACCTGTCAGGTCACCTAAAACAGTACACGATGATAAAGGTAAACCAGATAGCATACTATCATCTCGAGGAAGATTGTCCTATCGGGATAGGTCCTCCCTCAATCATTACAATCACGTGCCTGTGATCCAATAATTGACTCTGAGGGCACTATCTCCAACAATTTCCCACTTGCACTCAAGGCTAATTATTGCAATATCGCATACTCACAGCCCGTGTGATACCGAACACCCAACTCCTCTACTTGTCAGTCTCACAAAGCCTGTTTGAGAAACTATTGCGTTCGAGAAATAGCCTCAGTGAGTGGATCCGCCTTGATGTTTCTTTCTATGTCTCTCTATATCTCAAGTTCGCGAAGAAAACCATCTCCCGAAATGAGCAATACCTGTCTTAGAATGTGTCTGGATGTCTGATGGGACCTAGCTCATAAATGAACTCCAAATCCAAACTTCTTAGACTGTATCGTCAACTGAACTTAATCAGTATCCTGCGCCATGCCTTCCTCAGTATTACCTTGGACCACCTGTCCAAAATACTGCCCCTCATCAGAAGGAAAAACTATAACTCTGACAATCTCCCTGTCGTCCAAGTCACCTTGGAAGCCTGGAATGATAATTGTCTCCCGAATGAGGCTGTCGTTACCATATCCCTAGAACATCCACTTATGTTCTAAAACTGCTTCCGACTGTTTCTCCAGGATTGGATCAACATCAACTTATTGCATCTAGTGCAAGAACAATATCTGGTGTGGCACTTGACATCTCATGATTGACTCAATTGCCTGAACAAGTGATCTGCCAATCATGCACATCCCTCTCCCCTTTAGTCTGTAAGACACCTTTAGAGAGGGTGACTCCATCTTCTGCAGGTAGACTACCGTGCATGGAGTCGTCCATTCTAAATACTCTTAGAATGCTGTCTGAGTACCCTGATTGGGAAACCACCCAAATCTAGATCTAAAATCATAGATCTAGTAACCAGTATGTCAGATATAAAATCCATTTCCTTTGTGGAGAAACCACTGTGTGACGACCAAAGTATAACCGATCGTAGTATAGGAATATCACTTCCTACTCTGTGTATGTCATCCAAATACCAGGACATCACACCCTACTACCTTCTCAACAGACCCATCCCCTATTCTGATGAAGTCAAACCAATGACTGTCATGTCAGAAATAGATGATCTATCTCCGCTATATCTGCTTTAGTCTATAAATAGACATAAGCAACCTGTCCACCAATGCTTCCGCTGCTCCCACTGACTACGACAACCCTCTGGCAGAGTCATATACACGTACACTTCTAAAGCTAGTTTAGAACGACGCTATACTCATCCTCCCGCCGGGTCTCGCAACCTGGAACAACAGCAATGGCAATTGTGGGTAAACAAGAACTTCCTTGTCACCGTCCTTGAGGCTACTGGAGTACCTCTCGGGTGCCTGAAGTTACCCACCGTATCTGCGGAGTGGCCAATGGAATGTCAAACCGGATTAAATTTTTAGGTTCCTTATCAAATCTTCAGTAATCGTTTGTGGTTTTGGAATTACTTCCAGTTCTACCATACTCCCACTACTGTTTTCTGAAAAAATCCATTTTTATTAAAACTGTGGCGAGTCTAGAACAATATTTCTATTGATCTGCCAGATGGTAGAAAGTCAACCCTCGTCATAGCCTGGGTCAACCCACAAACAGCCATTACAGAAACGTGCCTTGAGTTGTCCAGTGTCTGGTTTTAAGCATAAACCGGACAACTCCTCGTACCTTAACATCGTTAAGATATGAACTGTTCTATATTCAATATAGAAACAGAGGCACTGATTTAATTGAACCAGATCCAAATCATGCAACTATCTCCAGTGCATGTCAACTAAATGGAAGGAGGCCGATCAGCGTTACTCAACTTAGGAATGCTTCCAATTATGAGTAACCTGAAAGAGAAGCAAGTTCTCTTAATCATTACTATCAACTGAATACCATTGACAAGTATCTACATCTTCGATTGCTTTGAAGAATCCCGATACTTGCTATACCTGGTTCTCTACTCTATTCAAATACCTATAACTTCTCAAAATTCGGACCCTGTGTTTCCACGAAACACCTGTCTAAAAACTAGAGAAGTCATAAGTAAACCGAATATAGTACGAGGACCAACCCCTCTGTCCTGATGGACCCTGGACAACATACAATACTCTGTATAAGTCCCTTGAGTCTGATAACTCATTCACTGTATGTCGTAGGTTGAAAACTGTACTTATGGTTAAGAAGAATTACACCGCTGTTTAATGCTCCTTACCTAACCATCCACTGATATAGGTAAATGTCGTAGACATAATTTCAGAAAGGTGTATCTCACTCTATGAAAATAGACGTACAGATATATCAATTTGAAATTGGTGCATAACAGCGGATATTCAAAACCAAATATTTGCCGACCGGCAAACAGCCTAGGTGATTTCCTCAAATATCACCGATTACAACGAATCCCGATATAACGAGGACGATCACCCAATTCCCAACAACTTACTCCCACTCATCATCTGTAAAACCATACAGATGTGAGAATCATACCTGGTAAATACATACCCTGGAGTAAGTATCAAATCGGGAAATCAGTTTTCCTTTAACAGTACACAGTGAGACTGAAACATTGAAATGTTTCGATGGGGTATCCCGGTATTCCTAGTAATGCCTCTTCCAGATTCACGACTGTAACCGTATAGTTCTTTACCACCTCTCCAAATCCCTTCATATGTCTTTAGTCTTTACCTTCTGCACACCCCTTAGGCCAAATGGTTGTCTTCCTTCCCTACCGTTCGGCACCAGCCTATGGTTTGGAAGAAGACTATCCAATAAGCATAATGGGTGTACTGTCCTAATCCTAGGAGCACTCGCAATGCGAGAGAAGGTGAGGATAAGAGACAACCGAATAAACCTTATTCCTATTTCTCCTGGACCAGAATCCATCCCCGAACTGGAACAAGTTCCTTTCGAGTTCGTATATAACCATACGATGGAGTATCCAATAAACTGTGGATCTTCGTAGTGATACGGAGTGTCCTGGAGAAATACAAAGGTGATTTAGGATTGGCGAAGGAATATTTGGTTTGGTCGTGAATATCAGTCGCAATTTACTTTGCCTTCTTACTAATCCCTTGCTTTGTCTTAACTTAATACCTTCTGTACACCATCGTTAGGCTAATTGGTTTTCTTCATTCCTTACCGGTCGGCACCTGCCTATGGTTTTGAAGAAGACTATCCAATTTGCATAATAGGTGTACTATCTCCTAAACCAAGGAGTACTCGCAACCAGAGAGAAGGTAAAAGGAAAAGACAACTGAATAATCCTATCCGTTTTCTCCAGAACCGGAAACCATCCTCGAATAAATCCCTTCGAGTTCGTATATAACCATACGATGGTTTTGTCCAATGGAAGTGGACGTTCGTAGTAATACGGGGTGTCCTGGAGAAAAGGGTAAAAGTAGGAGTGGCGATGAGGTTTGCAACTCTGACAATCCAAAAGCCAGTGTTTAAGAAGGTTCGGTCAACTTGGTCACTGAGTCATAGTCTTAGGGTCGGGTCAATGGTCGCTGCCAAAGAGAGAGAGAAAAGAAACACTCAGCGTGCACTCTAACCTAGATCAGAATGGTTACCAATTTATCTAATCTGGAAACCTCCCACTGTACCGTCAAATTCTCCTCCAAACCTAAAAGAAGAATTAGTCGGGAACACCCGAGGAGTAAACCAACTCATCAGTGGGAATCGGGATCCAACTATCATCGCATGATGACGTGACGGAATCCGCTCACGCTATCACACTCCAGAAGGTATGCGCATATCTGGCAAGTTTCAGTTCTTTAGAAACTCCCGATATGGATTTTTACCCCATGCTCTTATGACCTTGACTTTAGCCAACATATCATAAGTCACATGTCAAGTTTTACCCATCATTCTCCAGGTTAATATGAACCCACCCGTACATACCCTTGACTTTGGCCAAAATGACAGTATGGTTGTCCCAAACCAACGCATCTATCTATGCTGCATATGAATAACCAACAGCTACCAAACACTGTGCCTTGACTTTGGCCAACAAACACAGCTTGAATACTATTGACTACCCATATGAAACGACGGAGGGCTACGAATGGTTTCTGGCGAAAACCTTTAACGTAACGAACTTGATATCGTTGAAGGAACGGATAGCTTTTAAAAATATAGTGATGAAAACCATTGCTAAAGAGGTCACTCCCGGTGAAGGGATCTCGGCTCTTTCCCCGTAGAATGAGGTGCAGGATATTCCAACTGAATACCACGGTGCAAAGCAAAAGTAATCGGCTATAGTGAAGTTATTGCCCTGACGCAAACTTTTTGTCCAAGGGGTCACTCCCGGTGAAGGGATCTCGGCCCTTGCCTCGTCGACTGAGGAGCTGGATATTCATAACTGAATATCACTGTGCAAAACAAAAGTGAACATCCTTGCAATAACAGCTTTTTGAAAAGTGTTCCAACAACATCAGATTAGGTTTGTTTTTAACTTGCATTGATCCGAATCAATGCTGTCCCATCAATTGATCACACCACAAGGAACGAAAATATACTGATGTACGTATATGCCATCCGCATTCGCCACTGGGTCCCGTCATTACCCGTTAGGTTAGCTAACTAACGACAGAGCGGGGACTGGACTAGCGCGGATGCCAAACATATACAACATCTACTAATATATATACCAATATATTATATTCGCTCAAGGCGTGATAAAATACAACATCACAGAAAATGTACAGCATCACAGAAACAATACAGATATCTGGGATCCCCGGGTTTCACAGAGCCACTACTAAAACCCGACGTTCCCCTGGTCGTGTGGATAGCCTGTGCAATGAAATCCTAGACCCCTACGGGCGCGGCAAGTTACCCGCCAAAACCTGAAGCGAGGCAGCCCCCTTCAGCACCGTGAATGGACCACCCAGCACTTCACGGAATCCGGTAACTTAGGCACCCCTCCTGGGTCAACCTGTACCCCCTACGAGTGCGGCGAATAGCCCGCCAATCCTAGAGTGAAGCCCCCTCCGTCTCAATGCCATGAGATGCAGGCTTGTTGCCCTCTAGAACCCGGCTATCCGTGCACCCCTCCGCGGGGTAATCCTAGTACAGAAAGTAAAATATACATACAACGGGTACACCGACCGCAACCTGGTCGTGCCCCAAAATAATAATACAAACAGGCAGTGACGGAAGTCCACATGTCGGACGCTCGCCCCGCAATATCAAATGTACATAATACAACAAAAACAGTGTACTAGCATTGCATCCAGGCTATCCCCCACGACCGATCCGCAACATCACAGCAAAAACAGAACATCAACGTGAAAGTCACGTTCGCAAATCCGTCTAACCGGGCTATAGCAGTTAGACAGGATTTACCGATCAAGTGACATTCACGGTCGTAGATATAATATAAATACTGTGAAATAATGTGTTTGAAATATCCGATCGATCAAATTTTAACAAGTGGGCCCCCAAGCATTACTATAGCAGATCAAGAAATTCTGGGCCCAATATTAATATTCCAAAACCCCTAAAACCAGCCCAGAAAGCAACTGGAGAAAAATGACACAGTGATCTGATCATAGTGCGGCGGAACCGCGGCCCAAAGGGGGGTTTGGCCGCGGTTCCGCGCTCCTACTATGGAATCACTCTGTCGAATTTCTACAGTAGCCTTATATTTTCCAGTACATCACTTTTCTGTAACCTGAAAAAAATTTCGACTCCAAAAAATTTCAACAGAAAACTGATGTGAACAAAAATGCGGATTTTGGAATTTTGGTTGATCGGAAATGTAAACACATTAAACAAAGCTAGACTGAGTTAATGGCGAGGCTCTGATACCACTGTAAGTGCACGGCGGCGCCCCGGCCTCCATCCCGAGGCCAAAAAGCGGAAGCGGTGATATACTTAAATTTTTCATGAACTGGCACCACCGCGCACTAATACCCGGATCGAACCATTAACTAGTCCTAGCTAACTACAAGATGGGGAAGAGAGATATACCGACTGATCCAAGTCCTCCGGTCTTCTCGTCGTCGTCCCGATCTCCCGCGGAATGTCCTATCTCCACCTCGTCGCCGGAAGTGCACCACATCGCCTACTTCTTTTACGGGCTCCCACCTCAATGCCGAGGCAACTCGGGCACGAAGTTGGCTAGTCGACGTGCCCAAGGTTTGCTGTAGAATATAGTGTGGAACTTGTGTCTCATTTTAGGGTGGTGGATGTTGCCTTTTGGTGGAGGTATGATACTTGGAGTTTTTCTTAGGAATTTTGGTGAAGAAAATGATATGATATCAACCAAAATTCCCCACATCAAAATTGGGACAGCCCCTTTAGGGAAGTGGCCGGCCAAAAAACCATGAGGGAGAGAGGAGAAAGAGTGAGAGTGAGAGGCTTGATCAATCATGCAAGAGGGAATCCAAAGGATATCATGAAAGGAAATCATCACAAACCCAAACCCACACTCAACCACAACCATCATCAACCATCATGTCCTACAAAAGTCAAGGCATGATGAAGCTAGAAGTCAAGGTCAAGGAAAAGCTATCATGACACAAGAATATGCAAAGAACCCCTCCACAAATACTTATTTGCAACAATGCAAATAAGCCCTCCTCCACCAATCTTCGGCCAATGAACGATACAAAAGAAATTGGCCGAAACGGAAAGCAAACTGGCAACTCCAGAAAACTAGTCCCGTAATAAATTACAGGAAAACCCCGATGCTGTGCATACACACCCGCATTTGTATTCCGACCGAAATACAAATGCAATGAGACAAAATCTACACTGTACTATACTAGGATCCGGCTTAAGCCAAAGCCGGCTAGTAATATCCGTTCGATCCTGATCCGTGCAATACCGCACGTATCTGATCGAACCCTGCCATATATCCATACGGCCTGTAGTACAAACTGTCCGATCCTGATCCGTGCAATACCGCACGTATCTGATCGGACCTTGCCATATCTCCATACGGCCTCTACAGCTTTTCGCCCGAAAGCTTGAGTAACTGAATGTGGGGGACTCTAAAGACTCGTCAACACCTTGGTTGTGAATTTAACCATTAGCACGTCAGAGGTATAAGCCAATACGTAACGGGCTACCAGGTATTGACTAAAAGGGACGTCTGTGAGCGAACTCAGCCTGACAACCCTACTGAGCCTGACAGTGATAATATCCGTACAGTCCGGTCCGTTCGTCTATGAGCATCGCATGGCGGGCCTAGGGGGTTGGTAAAAGTCGGACCCCCAAAAGCGGTACAAGTCGTGTCGGAGTGTACCCCAGAACACCCTGAGATACTACTGGAATACCTACCAGTAAATCTCCTTGCCTCGGCCGAGGGCTTCGTGTAATGGCTCTCCTAGACACAGCGCGACCTCACCCCCAATACCGGGAGAGACGAACCCCTGAAGATGCGCTCACTGCCTCCATGTGGCTCGGGACTGTACCCAACTAAAACCTGTTTGCACGACTCCTTTGAGCCGTGGTAGGGTAGTAATCAAAGTACAGTAGGAACTCACACAAGACAAATGACGATCCCCAGGTCGATGAACTAACCTGTACACATGTAACCAGGGAACTGCCATCTGACGTCTGGTATATGACCAACTAGCATGTTCCCGGCGAGTCCTGTCCGGTGTACTCATAACCCAATGAGCACCTGTATACATCTTAGGTGATCCAACTGACACCAGTGGCTTGTGAGATCGGCCACCGTCCCTCGTCGGGGTCTCGACTGTATACACTAGTCTACTCTGGAGAATCGATGCCCTGTCTCGAAACTCTCACGACTAGGGACCATTTAAGGATGTGCTTATAGACCCCCAGCTCCCACTTATATGATTGCCCTCATACTGCTGGTGGTCAAGCAAGAATCTTAGGGGCTCTATCAACGTGTAATAGCGACCTGTCAGGTCACCTAAAACAGTACACGATGATAAAGGTAAACCAGATAGCATACTATCATCTCGAGTAAGATTGTCCTATCGGGATAGGTCCTCCCTCAATCATTGCAATCATGTGCCTGTGATCCAATAATTGACTCTGAGGGCTCTATCTCCAACAGATAGAACTTTGGAGCCAGGAAGCTACCATGCTAAACAAAAGAATGCATAAGTGCTCTCTCTACTGGCGGAAGAAGAAAAGCCCAAAGTAGTTCGAGAGTTCGAGGATGTGTTCCCTGAAGACATATCAGGTTTGCCTCCCGATCGAGCTCTTGAGTTTAGTATTGATTTACAACCTGGTGCACAACCTATAATCAAAGCACCATACTGGTTAAGTCCGGAAGGATTGAAAGAGATCCGCATTCGATTGGACGAACTGCTGAAGAAGGGTTGGATTCGACCCAGTACTTCAAGTTGGGGATCTCCGGTACTACCGGTGAAGAAAAAAGAAGCTTCATACAGGATGTGTGTGTATTATCGAGCTCTGAACGAAGTGACGATTAAGAACAATTATCCACTACCGCACATCGATGATCTTTCCGATCAGTTAAGTGGATCTTGTGTCTTTTCAAAACTAGATCTTCGTTCGGGTTATCATCAGGTGAGGTCAAAAAGTCTGACATTCCGAAGACGGCGTTTAGGACTCGTTGTGGTCATTATGAATATCTCATAATACCATTTGGAGTGACCAATGCACCTGCCGTCTTTATGAACCTGATGAACCAAGTTTTTGTTAGGAATATGTATGCCCTGGAGGCCATTATTGTTGATATATTGGATGCTTGGACATATATACAGAGGACTTTCTTGCTCGACATGATAGTATGCTATCTGGTTATATTTATCTTAACATGTAGACTGGTATCTTTATACTGCATGTCTCTTACATGTTGATAAAGCCCTTAGGATATGTACTTGACTACCAGGATTATGATGAGATCATACTCGTGGGGCCAGGGTGGTCCAAAAGTACATCCTTTAATCAGTTCCTAGTCGAGGGAATATCGAGACTATGGCATCGATATTTCAGAGTAGACTAGTGTGTATGTTTCTTGTCTCTTAAAGGGCGATGGTTGATCCCATAACCATTGGTGTGTGACATCAAAGATTGTACACAGGTGCTCATTGGAGAATTGGTACACCGAACATGACTCGCCGAGGACTCCTAGTTGGTAGTATACCTATCGTCAGATAGCAGTCCTTTGGTGACACTGGTACAGGTTAGTCTGTAGACCCAAGATCATCATAGAGTCTTGTGTGACTCCCACTATGCTTTGATTTCCTCCCTACCACGCTCAAAGGAGACGTGTAAACATGTGGATTTTGGGTACAGTCCCGAGTCACATGGAGGCAATGAGCGATATGAGGGGTTTCGCCTCTCCCGGTATTGGGGGTTGATATTGCGCTATGCTCGATTGGCTATAACTAGAAGTCCCTGGCCAGGGCTGCTGCTGAGATTTACTGATAAGAGTTATCAGTAGTTTCTCGAACCGTTATAGGCCAGACATCAGCATGACTTATCACGTTACTGGGGTTTGACGTTTACCACCCCTAGACATGATATGAGACATATCAGACGAAGAGACCGGACTGTACGGCAGTATTACTGATAGGCTTCATGGAGAGTATGGACAGGCTTGCTTGTTGATCTTCGTATCGCTCAATACCCGGGTAACCGTTACATCCAGCTAGTATCGCTGATGGCTTGTAGGTGACTGATGTGATCATCACCTGCTGCTGGCGTATTGACGAGTCTTTAGAGTCTCACACAAAAGTTTCCTGGTTCAAGCGAAACGAAGTAGGACACATATGTGATATGTGCGTGGGCAAGATTAAATACGAGTATGTGATACCGTATTGTAATTTGGCAGTTATCTGTTATCAAGTTCGGTTATATGTGATATAACCAGATTATCGAATCAAGTGTTGATTTGATAATATGATATACAGATAAATGATATTAGTCGGTTATATGTGATATAACCGGATTATTAAATCAAGTGTTGATTTAATAATGTGATATATATTATATGTGATATAATTATATCTTAACTAATATCATTAGCTATTCTTCATAATATATATATGAATGTATATGATATATATATAATGAAGCATGGCATGAAATTCTATTTTGTAGAAATAGAAATGAGGTGGAAATTGGGAGCATGAATGAAGGCATAAGCTTTATTGTTTGTTTATTCATCTTGACTCACTATTCAAGCATGGTTGCAATTTTATATTGTTATTTTCCATGCTTGAATGAGTGGGGATCAAGGGTTGCCATTCATTCACTTCATTCATTCAACACTTAGCCATTTTTGCTGGCTTGCTCTCATTTGCTCTCTTGCTCTCATCTTCTTCCTCCTCTTGATCTTGGTTCAAGCTTCAACTCTCACATGTGATGTGAATCATGAAGCTTGAATACAAATAAGTGAGCAAACCAAATCCCCCTACTTCACCATCCTACACTTGACTGGCGATCAAGTGTAGCGTGTTTCCTACACTAAAAGAGTTTAGTGTAGAGGTAGCTTGAGTTGGAGGGACTTCGTGTGGATCATCTTCGGCACGAAGGTCATCAGAGGAAGCTCGTCCAAACCCTCAAGTGGAGCCTAGTGGAGTCACAGGACTACTACACGGAGCATATGAAGTGAAGGACTCGATCTACGAAGGTATAGCCATCTTCACTTCTTATAGTTTAGTTGATATCAAACCTAAAACCCTAATCATCTAGTTAACGATCTTATTTAGTCTAACTTAGCACCTTTAAAAATTTGAATTTGGCATGCTTGATGCTTGTAAAACCTCATGGTGGTGCTAGCATAGACTTTTAATTTTCCGAGAGTACTTAGACAGGTTCGTTGTCATCTTCATCGACGACATCCTAGTGTATTCAAAGAATCGGAAAGAACACGCCGAGCACTTACGGATTGTCCTGGAGACATTACGACAACATCAGCTCTACGCCAAGTACAGTAAGTGTGAACTTTGGCTAGATCAAGTCGGATTTCTCGGACATATCATTTCAAGCGAAGGAATCTCAGTAGATCCAGCTAAGGTGTCTGCTGTCAGTGAGTGGCCGACACCAAAGACGGTGAAAGATATACGAAGTTTTTTGGGATTAGCAGGATACTACTGACGATTCATCGAAGGATTCTCAAATATTGCAGCACCCCTGACCAAGCTCACACGTAAAGATAAAGCATTCATGTGGTCAGAAGCATGTAAAAAGGATTTTGTAGAACTCAAGTCGAGATTAACCTCTGCTCCTATCCTTATAATACAGGACCAATCTAGCGGATTCGTCGTTCATTGTGATGCATCCGGTAAAGGATTGGGATGTGTTCTACACCAGTATGGAAAAGTTATGGTTTTTGCATCAAGACAACTGAAGGTTCATGAACGCAACTATCCAACACATGATCTAGAATTGGCAGCCGTCATCTTCGCATTTAAGATTTGGCGCCATTATCTTCTGGGAGAACGAGTGGATATATACACTGACCACAAGAGTCTGAAGTATATATTTACTCGGAAGGAACTAAACATGCGGGGCTCATGGCGGACTTCGACATCAAGCTAGAGTATCATCCTGGGAAGGTGAATATAGTTCCTGATGCATTTAGTCGACAACCATTAGCAATGAACCTCACCACTCAGTGGAAACTACAACAAGAACTGCATGGATTGAAGATCAAAGTAGTTGTGTCAGGTAACGCTTCAAATTTGATGAACTTCAAGTCCAATCCACTCTTGTAAATCAGATCAAGGCAGCTCAAGCAAATAATACCAAGCTAAAAAGATTCGAGAACAAGTAGAAACTGGACTATGAACTGACTTCATCATCCACGAAGATGGATCCTTGCGATATGGAAGTCGATTATGTATACCAATCGGCCATGTTCGAGAAGAGCTGATGAAAGAAGCTCATAGCTCTCCTTATTCTGTACACCCCGGTGGCACGAAGATTTACAAGGAACTACGGCTACACTACTTGTGGTATGGAATGAAGTGTGAAGTAGCTATAAGCGTAGCAAAGTGTTTGGTGTGTCAGCAAGTGAAGGTCGAACATCACAGAACTGCTGGTTTACTTCAGCCGTTACCAATCCCAGAATGGAAATTACAGCACATTACCATGGACTTCGTAACTGCCCTTCCTCACAGCACGAAGGGTAACGACGCAATTTGGGTTATTGTGGATCGACTCACCAAGTCAGCTCACTTTATTCCATTTCGAGTTGGCCAGTCAACCGAGACGTTAGCAAAGAAGTAGATGGAGGTGAGCATAAATCTAAAGTAAGATTTAAACCTTCAAGATGTACCATTTTTAATACCCATAAACTCATGCAAGAGATCGTGGGCTTATATGGAGTACTTGTTTGCATCGTCTCCGATCGTGATACAAGATTCCAATCACAATTTTGGACAGTCTGTAAGCTAGCCTGGGAACGAGTCTGAATTTCAGCACGGCTTATCATCCACAAACAAATGGACAGTCCGAGCGAAGAATTCAGATTCTAGAAGACATGCTAAGAGCATGTATGTTAGACTTTGGAGGTTCGTGGAAAGATCACCTACACCTTGTGGAGTTTTCATACAACAACGGCTATCAAGAAAGCATTGGAATGGCACCACTCACAGGACTCTACGGACGGAAGTATAGTTCACCGCTAAGTTAGGACGACGTTGGAGATCGTGAACTCCTTGGACCAGAGATGATCGTGGCAACTGTGGATGTGGTTCGCACAATTAGGAAAAGAATGCGCATAGCCCAAGACCGCCAGAAGCATTGGACAGATACAAAGCGCCGACTTCTGGAGTTCCAACCTAGAGACCATTTATTCCTGAAGTTCTCTCCAAATAGAGGAGTGATCCATTTTAGCAAGAGGGGTAAACTCAGTCCAAGATACATAGGACAATTCGACATATACTCGAACGAGTTGGAGAAGTGGCATACCGTTTAGCACTACCACCCTCATTGGAAGGAGTGCACAACGTGTTCTATATATCCTAGCTATGACCATATGTGAGCAACCCCAGACATATACTTGATCATTCAGAGCTCACAGTATAGACTGACCTAACCTGTGAGCAATAACCAGTTAAGATCTGTTCCCCTCCGAATGGCGGCCGACGCGTTAGGACGTCTGGGCCTGGGATTCGGGGTAGATGCTATATGGTTTTATCCGTCTACCTCTCCGAAGATGCCAAGTTGATTTATGGCACCGTGTATCGGAGGTTTAGACGGATGCGGCCGATGTAGCAGACTTCGTCAGATTCCCCCTCACTAGAGGGGTTTTTGATTGTGGGGACGCTCTTCCCTGCAGGCGCAAGCCTCTGCAGTTAATTACGCTACCGCATCGCGGTAGCCACTTTCTCCTTCTCCAAAATTTCACTTCGTGTCGTGTATTTTTGTTTTGTTTGTGGTTGCCCGTGGATTGTATACGGAGACTATTTATTTCGTCGCCCGTAAGACGTGGATTAATCCAAATCCGTATTTTCTTAGATTTGGGTTTTCGGTTTTGGTTTAAGGATACGTTAGCCATTTTTTAGGCTAAAATCAACTTAAACGTTTGTTAACGATACGTTAGTCTAATTTCCAGACTAAGATCAACTTAATGGAATCGTCTAGATCCATTTCCAGTTTAGGGACATGGTGGTCCATTTAATATATGGCCGTCGGGACCCGTCACCTCTTTGACGATGTTGAAGGATTACAACGACATGTGTCAGAGGAGTTCGGAGATGTACCCTTGAACCAAAGTCGATTTGGAGTTTTATAATCCATTTGAATGTTTAAGGATACGTTAGCCGTGTTTAGGGCTAAGATCAACTTAAACGGGATCGTTTAGATCCAGCAGAAGAGCATTTGAGGGCTCTATTGCTCAAGTTTAGGGACGTAGTGGTCCATGTTCCAGTTTAGGGACGTGGTGGTCCATCGCCAGTTTAGGGACGTGGTGATCCATCATTAGTTTAAGGACGTTTCGGTCCGATATTAGTTTAAGGATGTTTCGGTCCACGAATTTAAGGACCCCGCAGTCCATATTCATGTGTGGTCGTTGGGACCCGTCACCTCTCTGACGTCGTTGAAGGATTACAACGACAGGTGTCAGAGGAGTTCGGAGATGTACCCTTGAACCAGAGTTGATTTTGGAAGCAGCCGTGTTCGGTCAATTTAATTTGAGGACTTATGGCCATGACTGGGCTAAGTCCAATTAAAAATTTTAATACCTTTATTTGTTTTTTGTTTGGGCTCTGTCCATAAAGGATGCAGAGCATCAATTTATTTTGGGCCCTGCTCATTTTATAGATGATGCAGGATACCAATTTTACTTGGGCACTGCCCTTGTATAAAAGATGCAAAGCATCAATTTATTTGGGCTCTGCCCATTTATTGCCTTGCAATTTATTTTGGCATGTTAGGTCATTTTGAGTTGGGCCTGGCCCTTTAGCAGAAGAAATACATTGCATTTTCAGGCGCTTTGCGCCAAGAATCAAAGAGCGCAAGCGCTTGTGATGATGACACGTGTCATGCAGCGCAGTCCGCTGCGCTTGCGCTGCTGACACGTGGCGCTCTGGTGAGTTGCGCCAATTTCATAGAGCAAAGCTCTATTTCAAAAGCGCATAACGCAACTGGTTCAGATGCTGACATGTGGCGCTCTCTGGCGGCTTGCGCCAATCCAGGAGCGCCACAGCGCAGTTTGCAAGTGCAAGGCACTATAATTTGAGAATCTTTTTTAGAACCAAGGGTTCATGAAAAAGTGCAAAGCACTGTTTTTATTTTATTTTTTATTAAAGATCATTGATCTTGTTTTTAGATCAACGATCTGTTCATAAGAGAATTTTCTCTTTTTCTAAAGGCTTTTTACCTTTTTTGTTCTTGAGGATTTCTCTCCAATTCTTCAGAGTTCACTCTGTTTAATTTCTCACAAAATGTTCATGCCTTTGAATTGAGGTCTAGGGTCCTTTTTATAGTGCACATAAATTAGTTAAAGTTTGTTAAAGAGATCATTCTCTGAGTGATTTGGGGAATTTTCCCCACCGTTGGATCTTTGATCCAAGGGCTTCTGTTTTACAGAAGACAATCTTCTTGTTTTTAACAAGATTGAGAAAGATCTTTCAGAATTTTAATTCTGTTTGGCGCAAGCGCACCAGCTCGTGACACGTGTCGCGCAGTGCAACTGCACTTGCACAACTGCGCTGACACGTATCGCGCAGCGCACAGCGCAGCGCAACTGTACTAGCGCAACCGCGCTGCCACGCGGCGCATAGCGCAGCGCAACTGCGCTAGCGCAACCGTGTTGCCACGTAGCATGCAGCGCAGAGCGCAGGCCAGCTAAAGCGTTGCTTCTTTAATTAAAGTTTGAATTTTAAACAGAGCCTTGCTCTGATTGGGTGCGCTGCCTTAGGCGCTGTGCCCCCCTGCGCTAACGTGTCTGATTCTGACACGTGGCGCTCTGCGCGCAGCGCAGAGGATCTGAAGCGTTGCTTCATTTATTTTCACTTTAATTTTCAAGACAGAGCTTTGCTCTGATTGGAGGAAAACAGAAGCATTGCTTCTTTTCCCACCTTGGAATTTGAACAGAGCTTTGCTCTGATTGGGGTAAACAAATGCCCCCCCACCGTTGTGCTTACGTGGCCTCCTAACGTGAGCGCAGCGATGGCAGACTCCGAACCGTCGTGCCATCCCTTGGAAGCTGAAAGGGCACTTGATGCTTATAAATAGGACCTTTGGTCCCTTAGATAATTTTCATCTCTAAAATTTTACTTTCAGAACTCAGAGCCCTGCTCTTTATTTTCAAGAACCTCAAGAGTTAAACTCATAAAACTTTTAGGTGAAAATTTTAATTTGGATTAAATTAAATTAAATTAATTTTCATTGATAGAGCCTCGCTCTCAATAGATCCCTAATCTAAAGGAAACTCATTTAGGGTTTCACTTACCAGAGCTTTGCTCTACAGGTCTTAAAGGGATCTAAAGAGAACTAAAGGGGACCCTACTAGGGTTCCATAGAGCTCTGCTCTCTGAAAGATTTTCCTTGGATTTTCTTAATTCATTAATGGAGCTTTGCTCTATCCAAATCATATAGAAGAACTCTTAAGAGTGTTTCATTGATCTTGGAGTTTAAAGATGGCATTTTATTCCTCAGTGCATTGTATCGTTTTGCTTAATCAGTCTTTCTGATAATTTTGTTGATTTTCTTTCACAGAACCATGGATGCCCACATGTACAGTCTTGATGAGATCATCTCTTATGGGGACATCCACCGACTTGGCCGCTCTCAAAATCGAGAGTTCACAAACGCGGAGTGTGCTGAAATCATGAGCCGCTTCGACGCATACAACGGTCCACTGCTTCCCCGACGTTCCTCCCTCCTTAAGCTTATCGTGGGAGCCATCTGGGAAGCGCTTCCCCTATTCTGTTCTAGTGTGCCGCTTAGGGCATTGGATGTCGCCGAGGATAAGGTGCACTCGGTGTACCTGATGAACTTTATCTCGAAGAGACGGCGAGACAGTCTTGTCGATCTCTTGCACGAGGTCTTTCAACAGTCTGCCACACTCGCTACTTATCGGAGGGTGGAAGACATCAGGGGGGACCCTAACGCTTGTGCTCGCGAAAGAAAGCACACCAGGATGGTCCGCGAGGCTTGGAAAGTCATAGATAAGGTCGCTTTCGAGTTCCTCAATCCATGTCCTGGGTTCGAGGTTATACCTTTGTAAACATTTTAATAATGTTATTATCCATTTCTCCGTGATTGTAAGGACCCCCTTTTTATGATATGAATAGAAAATTTCCATTTCAGTTTGTCTTATTTTTTTTTGTTCTGAATCTTTTGCACATGCACGAGTGAGTGTGTCTCGAACGCTTGATCAAATGTAAATCGGATGGTCTTCCTGTCACTTCCTTCTTTCTTTTATTGTGCGTATGCTGTCTGAATAAACAGGGTTGGTAGATAATAAAGCAAGCATCTAGATTCCTCCAAGAGATAGCAATGGCTTAGGCCGCAGGCTTAGATCTGCCGCCCAAGACTCTTCAACTCTATGAGTCGTGAGGGTCTCATAGAGACTTTTCTCCCTGCGGATCGAGAGGATCTCGTAGGTGGATTTTCTCTTTAGGAATCGTGACGATTCCTAAGTGCGTTTTCTCTTATAAGTCGTAAGGATCCTGTAAGAGAATTTTTCCCTCTTACGAGTCGAGAGGACCTGTAAGCGGTTGCTTCCCTCCTTGTCGAGTTTCGAGTTTGGAGAGTGGGACCCATGGATAGTGTGCAAGAGACCGTTGTGGGCCAACTTGCAGGGTCCCAGTGCTTAGGAAATGGGCTCCTTTTATGCCTATTGCCTAAGGCTTTATCTCACAAGTCGAGCCACGTCGAAAATTTCTCGCGAAGACATCGATTTCTTCACAAGTCGAGACGAATCGAGCATTTCTTGCAAGAATATCCTAACGTCACAGTTAACCTCTGCTCTTTTCGACAGAAGTCCGTTAGGGTCTGTGGTACTTAGAGTTTTGGTCGTCGTACCGTCGCATAAGCTGATATGTTCCTCGATAGGCAATCGTGCTGCTCGAGTAGCCCCGCGACTGCCGTGTCTCTGATCCCTTCAGGGGCTGGACAAGACGTCTTCAAGCAATCCTCCTTGGCAGTTTGACCGTCGGAAAAGCAAGCGTTAGGAATTTGCCATGTCGCTTTTTACTTGAGGTTAGGCTTATTTTGGCGAGCCCCGATGAGTCATAACCACTCCGCACTGGTGTGGGGATGATCTCCGATAGTCTTTCGGGCTTTATGTGAGTTGCCGTCAAGACCCTGAAGCTAGGAATTTGGCCTTTGCTTCGTTTGCTGGCACTGCGTCTGCTGTATCGAGACGAATGTCGTGGTGGGAACTAGGGATTTTGCCGTGGCTCCGTTTGTTTGATGACGTTGAATCTGCTGTGTCGAGACGAACGTTGGGGTGACATCTCGTCTGCTGTATCGAGACGGACGTCGAGGTTGTCTCTAGGTTGCTGGTGAACCGCCGAGGTTCGGAACTAGGGATTTTGCCGTGGCTCCATTTGCTTGATGATGTTGCGTCTGTCGTGTCGAGACGAACGTTGGGGTGACATCTCGTCTGCTGTATCGAGACGAACGTCGCGGTGGAGCTGGGATTTTGCCGTTACTCCATTTGTTTGATGATGTTGCGTCTGCTGTGTCGAGACGAACATCGTAGTTGTCTCTAGGTTGCTGGTGAACCGTCGAGGTTTGGAACTAGGGATTTTGCCGTGGCTCCATTTGCTTGATGATGTTGCGTCTGCTGTGTCGAGACGAACATTGTAGTGATGACCATTCCGCACTGGTGTGAGATGATCTCCAGTTGTCTTTCAGGATTTATATGACTCGCCGTTAAGACCCTGAAGCTAGGAATTTGGCCTTCGCTTCGTTTGCTTTGTCACGTCCGAATCTTGTTGGAGGCAGGACACTGTTGTTGACATTGCGTCCGCTGTATCGAGACGAATGCCGAGGTGGAGCTGGGATTTTGCCGTTACTCCGCTTGTTTGACCATGGGGTCTTTTGTTGACGTTGTATCTGCATCTTGATGGACTGCGAAGGAACACCTTTGTTAACATCTCGTCTGTTATATCGAGACGATTGTCGAAATGAAGCTGGGATTTTGCCGTCGCTTCGCTTTGTTTCGACCGCAAGGTCTTTTGTTGGCGTTATATCTGCATCTTGATGGACTGCGGAGGAACGCCTTTATTGACATCTCATTTGCTGTAACGAGACGAATACTGAGATGGTCTTTAGGTTGTCTGTGAACCGTCGAGATTTGGCTTCGCTTTTTTATGGAGCCTGTTGGGAAGGTATGGTTCCCTCTTTGTTTGTGCCCTTGGGTTGTATATAGGAATCGATGTGATCTAACCTGTAGGGCAGAAGTTTCATTTTTTTATTATTATTATTTCCGTGATGCTCTATCATTTCAACTTTTATATCGCGAAGGTCGTGATTGCCCAATCATTTCGGCTATTTTTCGCGGTGCCCAATCATTTCGGCTATTTATTTTATTTTCACTCGCTACTTTTTATTGCGAGTTACCCAATCATTTCGGCTATTTTGTATGCATATGTTTTTACTTGCCGCTTTTTTATTGCAAGTTGCCCTATCATTTCGGCTATTTCGTATGCATGTGCGGCCTACTGGCTTTTCGCCGTAAACCTGAAATTGGACACCGATTTCGGCATCAGCACCGCTACAACTGGGATATGTCCAGGAGCGAATCATTTTTTGCCTCTATCGAAATCGAACAAAGGTGTCTTAACGACCAGGGTTAGGATCCTGCCGACTAAGACTTTTGACTTCATGATCCGTAAGGGTCTCACAAAGGTATTTCTCCCTACAAGTCATGAGGATCTTGTAGGTGTATTTTCTCCTTAGGAATCGTGAGGATTCCTAAGTGTTTGTTCTTCTGTAGGTCGTAAGGATCCTGCATGAGGGTTTTCTCCTGGTAAATCGAGAGGATTTACGAGGGTTATTCACCATGCGAACATATCCCTAGCCTCGGATGGGACTTAGTTAGGGAAATGTTTATTCGCGCCCGTGGATTGTATACAAGGGCCAGTACTGAACCACTTGTAGGGCAATATCGGCAGTTGTTGTGAAGGTTGCTTAAGCACAGGTTTAGGTCTCTGTAACTTAAAACTTTCAAATCTTATGAGCCGTGAGGGTCCTATAAGAGAGTTCTCCTTACGAGTCACGAGGATCTCGCAAGTGTATTTTCTCCTTAGGAATCGTGGGGGATCCCTAAGTGTGTTGCTCCCTTGTGAGTCGTAAGGATCTCACGCGGGTGGTTTCTCCTTACAAGGTCGAGAGGACCCTGTAAGTGTCCTTTAATGAGGTTGCGCCCTTTCGGGTTTTCACAAACACTCGCCAGCAGTCCTGCTGTTTTTACTCACGGAGCCCTTTCGGGTTTTCATCCGTGCCCATTTTTGCTTATGGACATACCGTTTTTTTTAATTCTTTTTATTCTTCTTATTTTTTTTAACGTGGTTGCGCCCTTTCAGGTTTTCACAAACACTCGCCGGTAGCCCTGCTGTTTTTACTCACGGAGCCCTTTCGGGTTTTCATCCGTGCCCTTTTTGCTTATGGACATACCGTTTTTATTTATTATATTTTTCTTTATTTATATTTTTTTATTCACCTCGTCAGCCTAAGGATGCTGTGGTATTAGTTTAAGGACGTTTCGGTCCTTTGCAAGTTTTAGGACATTGCGGTCCATCATTAGTTTAAGGACGTTTCGGTCCAGTGTCGCCGTATTCGAGGCGAATATCTAGTTTATTGACTTTTCGGTCTATGAGGCTTTCTCTATGACTAAGCATGATGCCCCCGGCGTATCCGTCTTTCTCAGAGCGTGCGGTTGTGGCGGGTTCACCTTCCAGTTTTCGGAGAGCGCGAACTTTCCCTGTTGGTATTGGTCTTCAACCCAGTTCTTGAAGACGTAACAGTCTTCGACCTGATGTCCCACTACTTGGTGGTAAGGGCAATAATTAGAACTGTTGATATCATCCAGTTGTAGTTGGTGTTTCGGCTCCGGTAGAGTGATAAGCTTGTTATGCACTGCCACTTCGAACAGCCTCCTCGTTTCATCCTGGGGAAATGAGTAAGGACGTCTTAACCTTTCCTCGAAGGATATGCATGAACGCGCATTTTTTTGACGAACAATTGGTCTAGGGCCACTCGACTGTTGTCGAGTGTTGGCGACGAAGGTCATTTTCCCCTTTCCTTTATCCTTTCTGCTTGATCCTTTGTTTGCGGGGCCGGGATTTTTCCCGAGTAACGGGCGATTGCAAGGCTGAATGTTCTCGCAACTCCTCAATTCTTTCATTTTTGAAATGGATTTCTTGAGAAGAGGGTTGAGGGCGACTTCTTCATCAGAGTCGCTTCCAAAGGTGATAATTCGTGATCCCTTGGAGTCGGTTATACGACAGTCGGCGGCGGCTCTTTTGCGCTCATCTATTGCATTTTTCCGAAGTGTACGAGCTTCATACTTTATCCTGTTGAAGTGTTGATTTTGAGCAACATATCCTTGCCACCAACAGTTAAAGGATTCGCAGTCTTCGGTAGGATGTATGATCTTCTGATGATATAAACAGAAGTTAGGGTGCATCTCTACTCCACCGAGAGTATTCTCTTCAGAGGGCGGTAGCTTCATTCCTGCTGACAGGGCTTTAGCGAACCTTTTCCTCGTCTTGAATTTGTTTTTATCCGCAGCGGATGGCTTTTGATTTGACGGGAATGCCTTGGCTCTTTCCAGTATGGCCATTTCATGCTCTTGATTGACTTTTGCTTTCAGACGAATTTCATTTAGGAAGACATCGATCAGCTCGTCTGATGGCTGTAGAATTTCCGGTTCGGGGTTCGCCATTGGTTTCTCGGCGCAAGAAGCTTCTTCATCATCTGCCAGTGAGTGAGAAATCACATGACAAGTCGCTACATAGTCTTTGGATTCATCTGATGAGTTTTCTCCATCGTTTTCATCCTTGACTAAAGAACAAGCTGCCCCCGGCGTGTCCGTCTTCTTTGGAGAGTGCGGCTGTGGTGGGTTTACCTTCCAGTTTTCCGACAGCGCGAACTTGCCTTGTAGGTACTGATCCTCGATCCATCCCTTAAAGACGAAACAATCCTCAATCGGGTGACTTACCGATTGGTGGTAAGGGCAATAATTGGGATTATTAAGATCGCCTGGCTGCGACAGACGCTTTGGACTTGGCAGATTAATGAGTCAATTGCGCACTGCCAGCTCGAACAGTCTTCTCATTTTATTCTGAGGAAACGAGTAAGGACATCCTAGTCTCTCCTCGAGGGACGGGCGTGGATGCACGTTATTTTGGCGAACGACCGGCTTTGAGTTGCTCGGCTGTTGTTGAGCATTGGCAACGACAGCCGCTTTCCCTTTTCCTTTCTCATTTCGGGGATCGGGTCTTGGAGGAGACGGTCCATGGCCCATCTGGTCCATTTGGGCTAATTTGTCGATCAAGGCCTGGAAGGTGGTCGGCCTGAAGAACATCATGAATTGCGAGATGGTCGCCTGCGGATCGAGAGTGCCCACAAACATGCCTACCGCAGGTGCCTCTTCTATGCGTTGTTCGCATTTCGATCATAAGTTTCGCCATCGTGTTGCGTATTGGACCCACGTTTCGCCCGGTCTTATCCTGGCATTTATCAGTGCTGTAATCGGGGTGCGTTCACTAGCACTCGCGAATCTTTGTGTAAACAGCAGCTCAATCTCTGCAAATATTTTGATAGAGTCGTTAGGTAGCTCCGAATACCATTCAAAGGCTGTTTCTGCTAAGCTGTCGACGAATTGACGTAGCAACAATTTGTCATCGCCTCCAGTATTGCCGCATAATGCCCTGAATTGAGCGACATGCTGATGTGGATTCCCTGTCCCTTTATATACGTGGAACTTAGGGATCGTATATCCCGGCGGGTAACTGATTTGGTCATACCAGCTAGGATAGGGTCGTCCGGTTCTAACAGTTTGCCCAGCCGATTCATTCACCTGATAAGCTCGTATTTGCTGAGCTATATAGTCATCCAGTGCAGCCTTGGAAATGGTTTCTTCCTTGGCCGCTGAAAGAGCCGGAGGAGGACTAGATGTTTCCCCTCCATCATTTCCGACAATGATTGGAGGGTCTTCAGCTGGAAGGTCCGGGTGTAACATCATCCCTACTATATCTTGGAAGAGGAGCGCCATTTGTTTTATGTTGGCAGCCTGTTCTGCCGCCTCTTTGTCCTTCTTTTCGAGAACTCTGCGCAGATAGTCAGCGTCGGTTTCCTGCTCCTGTCGCTGATCCGAGGACGCTTCGGAGTTTTCTTTTGGTTCGGTAAGTGCAGCCATTGCAGTCATCATTTCCTGAAGTTTTTGTTGTTGCTCCTGGGCTTTCGTCACGGATCTGGTGAGCGGTCGGTGGCCCGTCAAAGCGCGGCTTTCCTCCTTTCCGGAAGTCATATAAACTGTGTGCGCTACCATGCCCCCAGACTTGGGGCGTTTGTATTCGACGCTTTTACGGTGTACCTTGTTCACAGGGGGGTTTTACGGCCTCCTTTTCCTTTGAGTGATTGGAGTTGAAGGGGTCGTTGTAGTGGTAGACACCCGAGTAGCCGTTGCTTTTTATGGCTTGACGGAGTAATCCTTCTCCTGCCAAACCTTCATCTTTTTCTGTTGGCGGAGATAGTTTTCATCAATCACCGACTCTTGAACCTGTCGCCGGACCTTGTAAATTTTAGAGGACAACCGTTGAGGAGGCTGTCCTAGCTTCTTCTCTGGAGCATTCTCCACAGGTGAAGGAGCTCTCCTCAGCACCGCAGTAGGAGAGTTTCTGCGCACCGCATTTAGCAATTCAAAGCTGTTACCGGTTGGAACAGCAACACCGATCTCCACCATCGGAGCTGATGAAGTAAATCCAGAGGGGGAGTTGCCCCCAGCCTTCCTCACTCGGCGCCAGTGGCGACGTCGAGCATGTCGTGCTGATGGAGTTGTTTCAGTTATAGGGGTGATCTCCTCATGCCCCCTGTGTTGGTCAGAATCTGCTGGTACCAGCCTTTTAAAGACCGACGTCCGTTGAACGGGGACGGCCAACCTGTCAGAGGCGGACTTCCGAGCAGGGGAAGCAACCTTGGTGATTTCGCCTGAAACTGGAGTAGGGAAAGCTATCCGCTTCGGGATAACGCCTTCTGGTATTGCAGGCTTCTTCATGGGCCCGTTGGAGCTCTGACCTAGTCCGTTAAAAACTGAATCAGTAAAGTTGGGCGACCCGTTGAGAGGGGTTGCGGCAGTGGTAATTCGATCGAAGACCGACTTCTTTGGAGCTTCTTGCAATGTCATTAGGGCGTTGAAGCTTATTGGTGGGAGCATGGTCCCAAAAAATAGTCCAGTGGTGGCTTGAGCCACCTGCTCCACCGGCATTTTGAAAAGGGAGGCCGCTTGGGGCCCATAAGTCACTCTTCCAGCAATGACGGAGCGAGAGTTACAGCTGCGGGCGGTGCAGTTCGAAGCCATCGATCTTCTATTTTCTGCATGGAGAAAGACACCAAATCTAAGTACTTTGAATCCACAAGCAACCACAGCAAACAGCGATTTGCTCGCGAACACGACACACGAAGTGTGGAGTGGAAAGAGGAAAAGGTCCCACCGGGCGTGCCAGAATCTGTTCCCCTCCGAATGGCGGCCGAGACATTAGGACATCTGGGCCTGGGATTCGGGACAGATGCTATATGGTTTTATCCGTCTACCTCTCCGAAGATGCCAAGTTGATTTATGGCACCATGTATCGGAGGCTTAGACGGATGGGGCCGATGTAGCAGACTTCGTCAGATTCCCCCTCGCTAGAGGGGTTTTTGATTGTGGGGACGCTCTTCCCTGCAAGCGCAAGCCCCTGCAGTTAATTACGCTACCGCATCGCGGTAGCCACTTTCTCCTTCTCCAGAATTTCACTTCGTGTCGTGTATGTTTGTTTTGTTTGTGGTTGCCCGTGGATTGTATACGGAGACTATTTATTTCGTCGCCCGTAGGACGTGGATTAATCCAAATCCGTATTTTCTTAGATTTGGGTTTTGGGTTTTGGTTTAAGGATACGTTAGCCATTTTTTGAGGCTAAGATCAACTTAAACGTTTGTTAACGATACGTTAGTCTAATTTCCAGACTAAGATCAACTTAACGGAATCGTCTAGATCCATTTCAAGTTTAGGGACATGGTGGTCCATTTAATATATGGCCGTCGGGACCCGTCACCTCTCTGACGACGTTGAAGGATTACAACGACATGTGTCAGAGGAGTTCGGAGATGTACCCTTGAACCAAAGTCGATTTGGAGTTTTATAATCCATTTGAATGTTTAAGGATACGTTATCCTTGTTTGGGGCTAAGATCAACTTAAACGGGATCGTTTAGATCCAGCAGAAGAGCATTTGAGGGCTCTATTGCTCCAGTTTAGGGACGTAGTGGTCCATGTTCCAGTTTAGGGACGTGGTGGTCCATCGCCAGTTTAGGGACGTGGTGGTCCATTATTAGTTTAAGGACGTTTTGGTCCACGAGTTTAAGGACCCCGCAGTCCATATTCATGTGTGGTCGTTGGGACCCGTCACCTCTTTGACGTCGTTGAAGGATTACAACGACAGGTGTCAGAGGAGTTCGGAGATGTACCCTTGAACCAGAGTTGATTTTGGAAGCAGCCGTGTTCGGTCAATTTAATTTGAGGACTTATGGCCATGACTGGGCTAAGTCCAATTAAAAAGTTTAATACCTTTATTTGTTTTTTGTTTGGGCTCTGTCCATAAAGGATGCAGAGCATCAATTTATTTTGGGCCCTGCTCATTTTATAGATGATGCAGGATACCAATTTTACTTGGGCTCTGCCCTTGTATAAAAGATGCAAAGCATCAATTTATTTGGGCTCTGCCCATTTATTGCCTTGCAATTTATTTTGGCCTGGCCCTTTAGCAGAAGAAATGCATTGCATTTTTAGGCGCTTTGCGCCAAGAATCAAAGAGCGCAAGCGCTTGTGATGATGACACGTGTCATGCAACGCAGTGCGCTGCGCTTGCGCTGCTGACACATAGCGTGCTCTGGTGAGTTGCGCCAATTTCAGAGAGCAAAGCTCTATTTCAAAAGCGCATTGCGCAACTGGTTCAGATGCTGACACGTGGCGCTCTTTGGTGGCTTACGCCAATCCAGGAGCGCCACAGCGCAGTTTGCAAGTGCAAAGCACTATAATTTGAGAATCTTTTTTAGAACCAATGGTTCATAAAAAAGTGCAAAGCACTGTTTTTATTTTATTTTTTTATTAAAGATCATTGATCTTGTTTTTAGATCAATGATCTGTTCATAAGAGAATTTTCTCTTTTTCTAAAGGCTTTTTCCCTTTTTTGTTCTTGAGGATTTCTCTCCAATTCTTCAGAGTTCTCTCTGTTTAATTTCTCATAAAATGTTCATGCCTTTGAATTGAGGTCTAGGGTCCTTTTTATAGTGCTCATAAATTAGTTAAAGTTTGTTAAAGAGATCATTCTCTAAGTGATTTGGGGAATTTTCCCCACCATTGAATCTTTGATCCAAGGGCTTCTGTTTTACAGAAGACAATCTTTTTGTTTTTAACAAGATTGAGAAAGATCTTTCAGAATTTTAATTCTGTTTGGCGCAAGCGCACCAGCTCGTGACACGTGTCGCGCAGCGCATAGCGCAGCGCAACTGCACTTGCGCAACTGCGCTGACACGTGTCGCACAGCACACAGCGCAGCGCAACTGTGCTAGCGCAACCGCGCTGCCACGCGGCGCATAGCGCAGCGCAACCGTGTTGCCACGTGGCATGCAGCGCAGAGCGCAGGCCAGCTGAAACGTTGCTTCTTTAATTAAAGTTTGAATTTTAAACAGAGCCTTGCTCTGATTAGGTGCGCTGCCTTGGGCGCTGCGCCCCCCTGCGCTAACGTGTCTGATTCTGACACGTGGCGCTCTGCGCGCAGCGCAGGGGATCTGAAGCGTTGCTTCATTTATTTTAACTTTAATTTTCACTTTAATTTTCAAGACAGAGTTTTGCTCTAATTGGAGGAAAACAGAAGCATTGCTTCTTTTCCCACCTTGGAATTTGAACAGAGCTTTGCTCTGATTGGGGTAAACAAGATCCTGGACCGAAAGGTGAAGACATTGCAGAACAAGGAAATAAACTTGGTCCGAGTGATGTGGAAAAAGGATTCGCCAGGAAAATCAACATGGGAACAAGAAGAGGATATACATACACGATCCCCTTACCTATTTGAAAATTAACCCCTGTGTGATTGTAAATTTCGAGGACAAAATTTTTATAAAGAGAGTAGAACATAACGACTCTGAAAATCACAGTACCGAATTTTCTTATTATTGTACAGAAAAGAGTATTGTAGCCCATGTAAGAGTTAAAAGTTACTTTTATTAAATAAAAACAAGAAATTCCTTGTAGCTCACTGGTTAAGCCTCTACACTGCTGTGACGTAGCCTGTGTGTTCGATTCCCATCAGACACAATTATTTTTTTCTGATTTTTCTTTTTATTTTTGGAAGCCCAAGAGTTGCACGTGCAATACACGGGGAAATGAAAAGTTCAGAAAAATCAAACAGGCGCAATGAGGTGTACACACTTAAAAAACCACGTGGCACGAATCTCGAGACAAATGCCTCAGATCCAACTGGCCATTTTAGGGCTTGGGCCGACGCCGACGGTTCAGATGCACCCAAATTGCTCCGTGCTTTGCACACTAGTCCCTGCAGCTCCCCTTAACTCATCTGCACTGTTTGATTTCCCTGCAATCAAATAGACACCATTCATTTCACCATTTAATATCGTTTTGATGCTTTTTATTCCAAAATTTTAATTTCCAAACCCTAATTCTTCATTATAGATACCACCCCATGCTTTAGCTCTTCACCAATCTGAAATTCTAGCAAAAATTCTCTCAAAAGGTTCCTAAGTGCAAGTGGAGTCAAATGGAGTTAGCAACCAAGCTCCTTCCGTCGAAGATCGAAACCGATTCCGGAGCTCCCGTGACGCCACGAAACTTCCCTCTTCTTTCTAATCCTTTTCTTGAGATTTTCAAACTGTAAGTTCCTCCCAACTTTCCTTCTTTTCATCGAAATTCATCTCCTAATCATATATCGGTAAAGCGGAGTTATTCTTGACGCCTTTTCCTTTAAAATCTAAAACTCACTTTTCCTTTATATCTTGGACAATCGAATTTCACCATTCTATTTGTAACTTTAATTACTAATTATTAAATTCAAGTTTAACTAAAATCTTCATGTGAAACGAACAAAAACGAACTTTTTCATTAAAATACCTTGAACTTTATTATCACCACTTTTTGATATTGTTAAAACAATACCTTTAGAAAAACTTCACGGGGTAACGACCTACCTCACATGTACACTTTGGTTTCATAGCACGATACCTATATACATGTATATTTGGTTCAAAGAATAACTTTACAATAAAATACCACATCTTTTAAAAAAACCGGTTTTCTTTTAAAAGCAGTATTTTGTAATCCTTGGCAAATACTGCTCTACAACTCTCGTTAGGGGACCCGCTAATGGATGGTGTGGATTATCGCATATTCTTGGGATAATAGAGCGATGCAGAACTCTTCACGGAGTATTCGATCTCGAAAGAAAATAAAATACGGTTTTTAAGAAATATAACTTTTCTAAATAAAAAAAAATTTCAAAAAATTATATAAAATTATAAATCCATATTTTCATTATATTATGAAAATATATTTTTCTAAAAATAAAATATTAAAAAAATGTTAATAAAATACCATCAAGTTACCAAAAAGGACTAGTTTTCAATAAAATACCATAAATTTTTAAAAGCCAAGTATTTATCATTAAAATACCCCAATACTTAAAATGCATGTTCATGAAAACCCTAAGTAATACAAATCACCCTCGAGATTTATTTTTAATCTATATTAAAATATTTTTCATAAAACCCCCTCGAGATATACAAAATAATATTTTAAAGACTCTAGTAAATATAGGTTTAAGCGGGATCAATTCTCTTGAGCCCCAGGGAGCCGGAGAAAGTGAGTGCTTGCCTATTCAGGTTAGACAACTTAACGGAGTTATCAATGGCAATTGTCTTAGAAAAAAACACAAATCCTGCCGTCCATGTGCAGCGGTTGCCGATTACTTCCGAACCTAAGAATTCAAGAGTTAAATCCGTTCATAATTGTCTGACTCAATCTGAGTCCAAACTCAAATATGAATCCAAAATCAAACACGAACTTAAATACTTGATCATAAACTTGAATACTCGAATTCAAATATTAAACTCAAACTTGCATACTTGACTCAACTTGACCGAACCATGGTTATAACTTGACATGAACTCAACATGACTACTTGAATACGTGATTATATTCTGAACATTAACCTGAACATTTTATATCCATGGTTTCGGCCAAAACCTGTAAACATAATCTATACAATACATTACGCGGGATAAAGGGGTAGATTGGTACGGAACGTATATCGTGGCACGAGAGGTCACTTTAAAATACAGCTACATGAATTCACGTGTCGTTGTCCCATTGGTTATGACGGGGGTAAGATAAACTCCTCTCGTATATATGAATACCTTGTTTATCAAATTACAAATAACTACGTTAGAATAACTATTCTATACCTGTGAACGATCATATACAACTTTATTTGTTCATTTCACATTACATACTATCTTCTATTTCTTCTTTTAGGACTTACCGAACGCTAGTTCGCTGACGATATTCCTTTCTGTTTCTTTCTTTAGAATGTTCGTCAGGAGGACCAGACTCTGAGGAGATAGAGCCGAGCCAGGAGGACTTGGACCAGCTTGCTGCACAGCCCGATTACTAGCTCTTTCCAGCCTGCACTTACTTTCTGTATGCCATTGTTTAGGCATTGCTTTGTTCATTGTATCTTTTATTTGCAAACGGTGGTATGTAAAGTTGAATGTAAATAAAGTTGATGTTCATTTTATTACTCTTGTCATTCTTGTTCATTTTTATATTGCTTAATTACGCTTAACGTATTTAATTCACGGTAAATACGTTGCGAGCTTGCCACGTCACCGTTTCCGTCTATTGGAAAGCAGAGCGTGACACTCATGGTTCATTTGAAGTTTGATATTGTCGAAGAAGTAACCCATATCCATCTTGCTTTCTTAGCTCCAAGTAATGTTCATGAAGAGTAAGAATGAAAGAAAAGGGTTTCAAGAAGTAGGTGATCGGTCTCTCATTCTTACCTTTTCTTCTTCTTGATATTCTTCTTCTTCTTTTGCTCTTGTGAAATATATGTCTTTCTCAATTGTAATATGTCCCCCTTTTTTGTCTAACGGGGAGTATTTATACCCCTCTTAGCAATGGGGGATGGTTTGTTAACCACTGCCTAAATTTTAGGATGAGTGGGGGGAGTAAATAATCCCCACTACTGGTTTAGGTCTCTAAATAGGGCACCTAGAACTGCTTCAAAGCAATGTTCGGATGAGTTACTCAAAAAGGGAAATGACTCAAAAGGGGTAGTTGATGGGGCAGACGAACAAGGGACAGTTGATGGGAGCAATCGGATAGGGGCAGATGATGGGGGCAACCGGATAGGGGCAACCGATGGAGGCAGCCAAAACCGTAGCTTTCTTTTATTATTTCAAGTATGTTTTGTGTTAGATATGCATGCCCTAGAGGCCATTATTGTATAGTATTGGTTTGTATAATACATTTTGGAGGCTTGGGATATATATATGGTTTTACGACAGTCTTGCTCGATATAGTAGTATGCTACTTGGTTTGTTTCTATCTTAATATGTGTATATGTTTCGTTTAACATATCGCTAAAAACATATTGGTAGAGCCCTTAGGATCTTTGCTTGACTACCGGCGTTGTGATGGAGATCACACTAGTGGGGGCTGGGTAGTCTATAAGCACATCCTTATTTTGGTCCTTAGTCGTAGGATTATCGAGACAGGGCATCGATACTCCAGAGTAGACTAGTGCATACGCTTCTCTTCCCAGCAGGGGAGATGGTCTGTCCCACAGCCATCAGTACGTCGTACTGGAGATAGTATGCATGTGCTCGTTAGGTTACGAGTACACTGGACAGGACTCGTCGAGAACTGTTGGTTGGTATTATACCTATCATCAGTTAACAGTTCCCAGGTGACGTGAGTACAGCTTAGTCCGCTGACTTGACACTGTCACTTCGCCTCGAGTGTGTTCCCACTGTTCTTAAATTACTACCCTACCACGGCTCTACTGAGTCGTGCAAACAGGTAGTAGTTGGGTGCAGTCCCGAAGCACTTGGAGGCAGTGACGGTTAGACAGGATTCGTCTCTTCCGGTATTGGGGGTTGATATCGCGCTGTGTCTAGGAGAGCCATTACACAAAGTCCCTGGCCAGGGCAAGCGAGAATTGCTGGTAGGTTTTCCAGTAGATTCTCAGGGTGTTTTGGGCTACACTCCGACACGACTTGTACCGCTATTAGGGGACTGACGTTTACCGCCCCCCTAGGCCCGCCATGCGATACTCTCAAACGAACAGACCGGACTGTACGGAGATTGTCACATACAAGCTCAGTAGGAGTTCGGATGGGTTCACCTCATCAGTCTTCTTATCAGCATCTACCTGGGGACCGTTACGTACAGCTAGTACCGCTTGCGGTCTGTGGTTAAACCCGCTGCCAGCGTAGTGTCGAGTCTTTAGAGTCCCACTCAGAGGGTTATTCGCCTTTGGGCAAAACAAAGTAGAGGTCGCATGGTTTTGCGACAGGGTTCGTTCACATCCGCGCACTTGTGCACGTTTGGTGTCCGGACAGTTATTACTAGCGGGCTTTGGTTTAAGCCAGATCCTAGTACATGTTTTGGGGTTAGCTTTATCTCATTGTATTCATGTTCCTTGGAACACGGATGCGGGTGTGTATGCACAGTTGACTGAGGCGGAGGCAGAGGATTCTCATTAGGGTTATGGTATGGGTGTGTATGCACAGTTGACTGTTGTCTTTTTCCAAACCCTAATGAAAATAGGAAATATAATTAATAATATTAGTTAACAATTTTTGTGCCATGGTTGAGTTGAATTCTTGACTTTTGTTGACTTGTTGACTTCGCTGACCGGTTGACCAAAGTAGACTTGTTGACCATCATCATTTGTTTTCAAAGATCCTTCTTATTCTTTGCAAAAGCATTTAATGAATGAAATGATAATGGTCATTCATCAACTCACCATCACAAATTGTTAATTATTATTATTATTATTATTATCATTTTTCTAAATTATGAAAGCATGGTTGTAAATTGTATCATTCTCACTTGCATCTTCTCTCTCATCCATTGCTCTCCTTCTTCCTCTAGCTCAAGGAAAATCCCTCTTATGAGTTGAGAACCATTTTCCTTTGAGATAAAACACCAAGACTACTCTCTACTCTTTCTAGGGTTCTAGGTTTAGCAAACCAAGCACCTTAGTTACCTCTAGGTTGAGGTAGGAGCTCAAGTTCGAACCCTCGGGTGGATCTATCTTCGACAAAGAAGAGACGACGAGGAGGAGCCGTACAAACTACTACAAGGAGCAAGTAAGGAGGAGAACAACAAGAAGAGAAGGAGTTCAAGAGAACAACAAGAAGAGAAGGAGTTCAAGACTAGGTATAACCATTCTACATAGTAGTTAGAACTTGTAGATTTTATGTTAGTTTTGTTTAGCAACGATCCTTCATGAAACGTTCCATGTTACCTAGCTAGGGAAAATTTTTCGTTTTACCTATTCCGCCTCCCCGAAAGAACCGGGGTGGGTAACGTGGACCTAACAGTGGTATCAGAGCCTAGCTAAACACAAACTAGCATGTTAGCAAAGTATCTAGAATTTCGATCGAACAAAAATCGCAAAACACGTCCGGAAAAACCATGTTTCTGCCGATTTTTTATACTGCTCTAAAAATGATTTAACATACATGAAAAATCGGCTCAGGGTTTTGTAAAAACACATAACAAAAATGATCCAGTGACTCGGTCAAAGCGCCGCGGATCCGCGGCAAGAACATGCTTCCTGCCGCGGAACCGCGGCCGAGTTGACTCGACCGTGGACCGAGTTTTGTGCAGTGTTCTTATTTGGATGTTTTGGGATTTTTAGTATATGTTGTTTCTGTCCAGATTTTCCAGAGAACAAATTTGTGTTTGGGGTGGTTACAAATCCGTATTTTAATCAAAGCTCTGTAGACTTTGGCTAATGGGTTATATCTGTAATGTGATATATGTATTGAACGTCTGCTAATCTCTATACATCGATTAGTGGAGGTTATATATATCTGTGATCTGTAATGTTGATGGTTTGTGTATATGAATTCGTTGGATTGTCGCGGATGAATAGCCGGGGGTTGTGAGATGAGAGTTTTCTTTATCTTTCAATTCATGTAATATGTAAATTGATGTAATATTATTTATTTGGCCGCACAACCGCGATGGGGTTGTAGCCATCATTGTATAATTTCTTTTACTGTTTTTGCTCTTAGGATAGACCCAAGGTAGGGTGCACAAACTACCGGGTACCTCGAAGTGCCGAGTGGCCTACTCACGGTGTTGAGGGAGGTTGCTTTGCTTCGGGTACTTGGCGGGTAGTTTTCCGCACCCGTAGGGGTCTAGGGTGGGGTTTTGGCTATTCATCGCGACCGTGTAATCCGCTCTTCGTTACGGGCTCGTACGGAATGCAGATTCCTAGTATATCCAATGTGTTCATCTGTGATCTGGAATGGCCATCATTGCATCTGACGAATGTGTATATATCTATATGATATCTATTTAGGCGTTACTTATGTTTTGCATCCGCGCTAGTCCAGCCCCCTCTCTGTCGTTAGTTAAGTAACCTAACGGGTGATGACGGGACCCCGTGGCGAATGCGTATGGCATAAGCGTACGTCATATTTTCGTTGTTTTCTGCAATGGTAGGTTTAACTGATGGGACGCATTAAATTAATGCAAAGAAAATAAACCAAAAAAACGTTGTTGGAACAATTTTCAAAAAAGTTGTTATTGCAAAGACGTTCTCTTTTGTTTTGCATAGAGGTGTTCGGTTATGAATGCCCAGCACCTCAGTCGACGAGGCAAGGGCCGAGATCCCTTCATCGGGAGTGACCCCTTGGACAAAAAGTTTGCGTCAGGGTAATAACTTCACTATAGTCGATTATTCTTTCTTTGCATCGAGGTATTCAGTTTGGAATATCCTGCACCTCATTCGACGAGGAAAGAGCAGAGATCCCTTCACAGGGAGTGACCTCTTTAGCAAAAGTTTTCGCCACTATATTTTCAAAAAGGTTATTAGGTTCCTTCAACGATATCAAGTTCATTACGTTAACGGGTTTTTCGCCTAAAACCCAGCCGTAGCCCTCCGTCATTTCTTATAAGTTATACTTAGTATTCGTGCTGCGTTTGTTGACTGTGTCAAGGCGCGGTGAACGGTAGCTGAGTATTGCTTATCTGCTGGATACAATGTGATTGGTTAGGACAGTCGTGTAACCTTGTTGACTGTGTCAAGGGTTATGCGGGTGAGTTTAATGCAATCAAGATAATGACGGGTTGAACTTGAGTAGGACTCTTTGATTTGTTGACTGTGTCATGGTCACTTGGGTCCTAGGGGCAAAAATCTACATCGGGAGTTTCTAAAGAAACTGAAACTTGCAGATTTAGCATACCTTTTGGAGTGTGGTGACTAGAGTGGATTCCATCTAGGTCATCACACAATGATAGTTGGATCCTGATCCCACTGATGAGTTGGATTACTCTCGGGAGATTATTTCACTTAACAATCAATGCTATAAACCAAGTAGGTTCCTAGAACGGTGTTAGCGGAGCTACGCCTCCAGGGAAAAGAGGTTATTTAATTAAGGAACTTCGCTAAAGCGTTGGAAAACCTCCCTCGAAGTACCAACACCAGTCTGGCTGAAAGGTTAAGCAAGTATTGTGACGTGCGATTAATCCTGACTAGTTCTTTTTTTAGGGTTTGAAGAAGAATTTGAGGAAACGGTGGGAGCCATCCTGGTTAGATAAATCAATAAACCAATCTAATCTTACAAGAGCGCACGCTGAGTGTTTCTTTTCTCTCTCTCTCCAGGTAGCAGCCATTTCACGCCCTAATCAAGATAATAAAATGTATCATTTGACCGATCTGAATTCTTATTCGGGGCTGGGGAACGTTGGTTCAGCTCTAACTTACGACAACAGTCATAAGTATGAGCAAGAGAAAGAGGATTGTATGGATTTCAAGGATACCCAGTTGAAGAAGAAGCATGGTTTTGCATCTACTTCATGTGTTCTTATAATTGAGAACTGCTTTAACGTCAGCCCTACCTCCTGGGTACTTGATACCGGATCAGGATCTCATATCTGTAATTTATTGCAGGGACTGAGAAAAAGTAGGAAAGTTGTACCTGGTGATATGTCGCTCAGAGTAGCGAACGGAGCACAAGTTGATGCTGCAGCCGTCGGTGAATATCTCCTTGTGTTACCAAATGGCAATACTATGATTTTGAACGATTGCTACTATGTACCTTCCATGGTTTGCAACATCATATCAGTTTCTTTACTCGATAAAGATGGATATAACTTTGTTCTTGATAGAAATATCATGAACATATACCTTCATAAAGTACTGGTTGCAGAAGGTACACTGTGTAATGGTATCTACGTTCTAAATCAGAATACAGTTCTCAATATACAAAACACAAACAAGAGGAAGAATTCAGATACGAATGAATCCTACTTGTGGCATTGTAAACTTGGTCATATCGGAGAGAAAAGACTAAGTAAGTTGCATAAAGATGGACTCTTGAACACGTTCGAGTTTTCATCTTATGAAACTTGTCAGTCTTGTCTCAAAGGAAAGATGACCAAATCTCCGTTCACCGGACATGGAGAAAGGGCAGCAGAGCTCTTGGGACTCGTACACAGTGATGTATGTGGTCCGATGTCTATACATGCAAGGGGTGGGTTCTCGTACTTCATCACATTCACTAACGATCTCTCTAGATTCGGATATGTGTATCTTATGAAACATAAATCTGAAGGTTTTGAGAAATTCAAGGAATTCAGAAACGAAGTAGAGAACCAGACTAGCAAAAGAATCAAGATCCTCCGATCAGATAGAGGAGGGGAGTACTTAAGCAGGGAATTCTTAGATTACTTAAAAGAGAATGGTATTCTCTCTCAGCTTACTCCTCCTTATACACCACAGCACAACGGTGTATCGGAACGGAGGAATCGTATCCTATTGGATATGGTTCGCTCCATGATGAGTAGTGCTGAGTTGCCTCTTTCATTCTGGGGACATGCGATTTTAACAGCAGCACATCTATTGAATCAAGTTCCATCCAAATCCGTGCCTAAGACTCCGTATGAAATATGGAGTGGTAAGAGTTTGTATCTTAAACGTATTAAGATTTGGGGTTGCCCAGCTTATGTCAAAAAGCAGAACCCAGACAAACTTGAGGCACGGGCAGTTTTATGTAAGTTTGTGGGATACCCAAAAGATTCAAGTGGGTATCTATTATACCATGCAGAGGAACAGAAGATAATTGTTTCCAGGAATGCCACATTTTTGGAAAAAGAATTTCTTGTTAAAAATATTAGTGGCGGTACGGTAGAACTAGATGAAATTCCAGAAACACAAACTTTAACTAAAGATTTGGAGGAACCGCTAGATTCAGTTTGTAACAACTTCAATTTTGTATACCAAAAAATTGCTTTAAATATAGTGTATACTTGGAGTATTAATGTTGCTGGAAACAATTTAAATATCTAATTCCTTACAATAATTACAAGAAGGAGCTTGTAGCTCATTGGTAATACCTTGCACTGCTGAACCAAGCCACCGGAGTTCAAATCCCATGCGCCACATTATTTTTGTATTTATTTTGTTTTATTTTTTTGGAAGTCAACGGTAAAAAGGCCATAACACCCAAAATATGTACTGGACAACAAAAAGTAAAAATACCAAGTTGTTCCTCAGGAAAACCCCCGGCCATTGGACCCTTGACTCGGCCCGACTCGGCACCGCCGGCCGGCGACTCGGCCGACTCGGTCCGGCGCCGTCGGCCGGACTTGGCCGCACGGCCGAGTCACCAACTGAGAAAAGTTGGCTCTTGACTTGGTCAACCCTCTTGCACACTTATTATACCTGGATCGGTTTTGATTTGGCCAATAAATCCCTTTTACTCCTAGGTTTAATGATTTTTAATGAATTTTTAATGTTTTTTATATTTTTTAAATATTTTTTAATCCAAACCCTAACCCTAGCCTAGCCCTATATAAAGACCCCTATCCTCTACCTTTTCCCCTCACAACTCTAAGTCCACTCTCTCAAATTCTCGAGAACTCGGTACGAAGAGCGAGAAGCGAAGCGCTGCCGAAATCGACGACGGATTCCGGCGACCGGATCAGAACCTTCGCGACGTTTTCGACGAATCGACAACCACCACATCCCTTAGCTTCCTTAGCTTGTCCAAACCGTAAGTCCCATCCCCTCTATCTCTCTTTTCTATAAGTATAAAAATACGACTTTTTGGAACCCGGCGGAAATCGGACAAACCGATTTCCGATTCGGTTTTTCTATAAATTTCCACTTGTCACCTAATACATACTATCTACCCATATTCATGTTGACTATTAATCACCCATAAACCAATTTAATCAAACTTTTTCACATGAAATGATAAGTTCTTTGCAAAACCGTACTCTTTTCATAAAAATACCATGAAGTTCATTTTTCTTAGTTTAATTAATTCCCTCACTCCTAAATAGGTTTATCTTGATCACTAAACTTGTAAAATCCAATTTGAATGAAATTTCACACATAAAATGATAACGTTTTCGAATACCGTATTCTTGCGCTATAATACCTTTAAGTTTAATATAGCATGTTTTACCTTTAAACTTCACCAAAACTTAAAATAAATCACGGGGTAATGACCTACCCCTACACACACTCAATATAACTCTAAATGATAAATATCAAAACACAGAATACGAAATTACAGGACTTTTCACTAAAATACCCTAATCTTTATTTAAAGCTTTAAGTTGTAAACTTTTCTAGATAAAATCTTTTAATAAAATGAAAATACGATTGGTCATGGATATAGATCGTTTATCTAAACTGTCTTGTGGTGCCTAGGCAAGTGTGTCTAAGGCTGGTGGTTTTTAATTAGGCCCACGACTGTGGTTCCTTCCCACTTACCTGGCACTTACCTGGCCACAATTGACGGTGAAGAGGCGATTTGAGGCTTCTAATGACTCATCGTTTAGACCTTAGAAATAGGCTAGTTGGTTTAGGAAACCCTAATAACTAAAATATGGAAAACTGTACTCTTTTGCAAATAAATACCCCATATTTATAAAACCGTTTTCCCAAATGAAAAGTATTTGTTAAACCTAAGCAAAGCGCCGCTACAACCCACTTTTGGGGAACCTGTTAGGGATAGTACGGTTCATCGTGCACCCGCAAGCTAGTAGTACGAGATTCAGACCTCCGCAAGGAGCATTCGGTCTCGAAAGGTTCAAAATACGATATTTAGGGAAAATGAGATTTTTGAAAATAAAATATTTATATAAAATTATTCATGTGTTAATATATATATAATTATCATTTAAACACCTATTTTATCATAATATAAAGTTTCCACATTTTTCTAAAAATTACAAGATTAAAAGTTACACTAAAATACCATGAATTTCAGATAAGATAATTAATACTTTTATTAGGATATATTCACTAGAATAACACAAATAAAATTCACATTCATTATAACAATTAAGACGATTATTAAATACTTGAGGTGTATTTTGAAAACTATACAAAAGTATTTTTACATAAAACCCCCTCAAGTTTTTACAAATTACAATAAGGCCCCTAGATAATATTGAACTTCAAATTCTCTTCTTTTAGTCTGACTCGGGTTAGAGTCTGACTATTTCTGACTTGAATATGATTCAAGTCAATCTATATTCTTTTATATTCCAATACAATTTGAATACATGAAACCCTGAATCTAGTTAACAATATATTCTTTTTGACTGAATCAAACCATGGATATTCATCCATTATCCTGATATTCCATTTACCTAATTATACAGTTACAACATGTTTACTGATATCATGGTTTTGGTCAGTCATCCAACTTACATAATCCAACACTATAATACTGTTAAAACACTACGGGGTTTAAGGGGTAGATTGGTACGGAAGGTGTTAAAGGTGGCACGAGGTGGTCAGATTAAGACACCTAACCTGAATCCTATTGCTGTTGTACCGTGGCATAATGGTTCCTTGTACTTTCCTTTTGCCCTGATCTCTAGCATATAGAGATCCCCCTCGTATACACTGGCATCCTTCTGTACCAAGCTACAAACAACAGCGTTACACAATGTTCCATAATATTCACAATATAATACCTTAGAAAATACTGTTACTCTGTCATTCTCATTCTTCTTATCTTTGGGACTTACCGAGCGACCTGTTCGCTGACGACATTCTATCTCTTTCTTCTTTGAATGTCGTCAGGTGCGTTGGACCAAGTTGAGATCGAGCCTACCGGTGAAGGTTTGGAGCAGTTCCAGGCAGACCCAGAGCTCTAAATAATTGTACCTTGTTCTTTCCAGTTTATTTCATTTCCTGTTATGCCACTGTTTAGGCATTGCTTTTCATTCCAGTTGTATTTTCTTTTCCTGCATTGTAAAAAGAATGTTATTAATAAAAGTTGCTGTTATTTTTATATTATTCGTCTTTTGTGATTTACTTTATATTGCTTAGTTACGCTTAGCGTATATACTTCTGAGTATATACGTAGCGGGCCTCGTCGCGTCCACTTTGCCGTACACTGGGAAGCGGGGCGTGACAGGTTTTGTTGGTGGCCCTTGCAGGTCCGAGCTGTATGAATCCCTGTCATGCAGTTCTGGTCTGCGTGAACAACCTAAGCAATGTAACACAAGAACCAGCAACTAAAACATTCTTTACAATTCATGTTCTTTGAAACTTGCAAATCTCTATTCCTTGAATCTTATCATTTCATGTATTTGAATCTGTCCTAATCCAAATTTTTCTTCAGGATTATGGATTCCCTGAACAACACCAGCACCAATGTCAACAACACCCCATCAGCACTACCTCTCACACCAGCTGTTCCAACACCACCCACTGAGCAGACGATGTTATTTGATGCGATCCGTAGTCTTCTCGAGGGACAGCAACAACTTCTGAGCCGTCCTGATAACGATGCACCGGGAGTAAAGCAATTCAGAGCTTTGCACCCAAAGCAGTTCTCTGGTAAAGGAAGCCCTCTCGAAGCAGAAGAATGGGCACAAAGCATCGAAGACGATCTGGCAGCAGCTCAAGTGCCAGACCACGCTTGGGTCCGTGTAGCGAAGCTACAGCTCACGGATAATGCTCGCAATTGGTGGAAGGCGGAAGAAACCCGTCTAGCGCAGCCGATTGAATGGAAGACATTTCGCGAGAAGTTTGACGCGAAATATTTCCCTGTGACTGCCAGGTTCGCTATAGAGCAGCAGTTTATTCATCTACAGCAAGGATCAATGTGGGAGAAATCGGTAGATGAATACGATGCTGAGTTCACTATGTTGAGCCGGTAAGATATGTCACAATAGTTCAATTTTTAAATATCACATATTACACAGCTAACACAATTTTTAAACAGATTCGCGGCACACCTGATACCGACGGACGAGATCAGAGCCCGTCGTTTTCAACAACGTTTAGACACAGAGATCAAGGCTGATCTAGCCACAGGAAAGTTTTTGACTCATGAGGAAGCCCTAGAAGCTGCCCGCAGTTATGAGGCGGTCATAAAAGAGAGGAGCAGACCTCAGTCTGCAGGAGTCAAGCGCCCTGCCAACCAGATGGCAGGTGGAGCCACGTCCAGACCATCTTTCGTGCCGAGGCGACCCGAGGTACCAACTCATCATCCTAGCCCAGCCTTTTGCACCTACTGCAAGAGAACTGGACATATGATGAAGGACTGCCGTCGAGCCAACCGCCTCTGCTTAATCTGCGGTTCATCCACTCATGATATTGGATCTTGTCCCCAAAGGCAGAACTCAGTTGCTGCACCCAGGACAGCAAATACTTATCAGCAGCGACCAGCTCTTCCGGCACCTGCTCCCAGACTTGCACTGCCTGCACCACCTAGGGGACCACAGGCTGCACCACCTCCTCGACAGTTCCATCAAGCTCAAAGGAACGTTCAGAGGAATGCTCCTCAGGCCAGGAGGAATGTGCCGAAGCGCCAGGCTTTCATGATGTCTGTGGAAGAAGCTGAGGCCACGGGCCAAGTCATTACTGATAAGCTTTCTTCTCAAACTCATCTTTTAGTTTTGTTTACCTACACACTTTCCCTATACCTGAACCTATCACATATACCTTAGGTACAATCCTAGTAGCTTCACTACCTGCACTTGCACTGTTTGATACTGGAGCATCCTACTGCTTTATGTCGCAACGGTTTGTCCGAACCCATGCGATTCCAGTCTCACCGCTTGTATCCAGCTGGAACGTCAGTTCTAGAAATGGTGTTCTAAAGGCAACTATGGGATACAGCATGTGTCCAGTCATCGTCTGCAGTCGAGAGTTTTACGCTGACTTCAAAGTACTGGACATACCAAACTTCGATGTGGTTCTAGGAATGGACTGGCTTGGAACCTTTTATGCTACCATCGACTGTCGTCAAAGGAGAGTAGTATTTGAGATTCCAGATCATCCGGTCTTCTATTTCAAGAGTGGAGATCGTACCCTGGAGCCAAGTACTTACAAAGCGAAACCAAGGGAAGCGGTAGTTGCAGCAGCTCATGCAGAGGAAGAATCAAGACCGGAGGTAGTTCGAGAGTTCGACGATGTATTCCCTGATGATATATCAGGTTTGCCTCCCGATCGAGCTCTTGAATTCAGTATTAACTTAGTACCAGGAGCACAACCAGTGATCAAAGCACCGTATAGACTAAGTCCGGAAGGATTGAAAGAAGTTCGAACACAGTTAGACGAATTACTGGCGAAAGGATGGATTCGTCCCAGCACTTCAAGTTGGGAAGCACATGTACTGTTGGTGAAGAAGAAGGAAGGTTCATACAGAATGTGCATCGACTATAGGGCCTTGAACGAAGTTACTATAAAGAACAAGTATCCACTCCCGCGCATCGACGATTTATTCGATCAGCTAAGTGGATCTTGTGTCTTCTCTAAACTAGATCTTCGTTCAGGTTATCATCAAGTGAAGGTCAAGGAGGCTGATATTCACAAAACAGCTTTCAGAACTCGTTATGGACATTACGAATTTCTAGTAATGCCATTTGGAGTGACCAATGCACCAGCAATCTTCATGAACCTTATGAACCAAGTTTTCCGGGAGTATTTAGACAGGTTCGTTGTCATCTTCATCGACGACATCCTGGTATATTCTAAGAATCGGAAGGAGAATGCGGAGCACTTACGAACTGTCCTGGAAACACTTCGACAACATAAGCTTTATGCCAAGTACAGCAAGTGCGAGTTTAGGCTAAAACAAGTTAGTTTTCTTGGACACATCGTATCAGGAGAAGGGATTTCTGTAGATCAGCAAAGGTTTCAGCAGTTAGCGAATGGCCTACACCAAAATCAGGGAAGGATATTCGGATTTTCTTGGGCTTAGCTGGATATTACAGAAGATTCATTGAAGGCTTTTCGAAGATAGCAACACACCTGACCAAGCTCACACGAAAAGATGAAGAATTTGTGTGGTCAGAAGCATGCGAGCAAGCTTTCGTAGAACTCAAGTCAAGACTGACATCTGCACCTATTCTCGTCATACCGGATCAAACTGGAGGATTCGAAGTATATTGTGATGCATCCGGTAAGGGACTAGGATGTGTTCTACATCAGCACGGTAAGGTTGTGGCTTATGCTTCAAGACAACTGAAGACTCATGAGCGCAATTATCCGACGCATGATCTAGAGTTGGCAGCCGTTATTTTTGCTCTCAAGATTTGGCGCCACTACTTACTTGGTGAACGAGTGAACATCTACACAGATCACAAGAGTCTGAAGTATGTGTTTACTCGGAAGGAGTTGAATATGCGGCAGAGAAGATGGTTAGAACTCATGGCGGACTTCGACATCAACTTGCAATATCATCCAGGAAAGGTAAACGTAGTACCTGATGCTCTTAGTTGCCAACCATTAGCAATGAATCTCACCGCTCAGTGGAAACTTCAGCAAGACCTACATCAGATGGAGATCGAACTAGTCATGCCAGGTGATGTTTCAAATTTGATGAGTCTGCAAGTTCAATCAAATATTGTCAATCAGATCAAACCAGCGATGCTAAGTTGCAAAAGATCAGAGAACAAGTGGAGAATGGACTCAGAACAGATTTCATCATCCATGAAGACGGATCTTTGAGATACGGCAGCAGATTGTGTGTACCAAAGGGTCCTGTTCGGGAAGAGTTAATGAAAGAAGCTCACAGCTCTCCCTATTCAGTACATCCTGGAGGTACCAAAATGTACAAAGATCTACGTCAGAATTATTGGTGGCATGGAATGAAGCGTGAAGTAGCCAGAAGCGTCGTAAAATGCTTGGTGTGTCAGCAAGTAAAGGCTGAATATCACAGGACAACTGGACTACTTCAACCGTTACCAATCCCAGAATGGAAGTGGCAACACATCACGATGGACTTTGTAACTGCTCTTCCTCGCAGCACAAAGGGTAATGATGCGATTTGGGTCATTGTGGATCGACTCACAAAGTCGGCTCACTTCATCCCATTTCGAGTTGGCCAATCAACTGAGACATTAGCGAAGAAGTACATTGAGGTAATAATCTAATTTAAGATTTAAACTCTTCATACTGTACTATCTCTGATACCCATGAACTCATACAGGAAATTGTGAGACTTCATGGAGTACCGGTCTGCATTGTCTCCGATCGTGACACCAGGTTCCGATCGCAATTTTGGCAGAGTCTGCAAGCTAGCTTGGGAACAAGTCTGAACTTCAGCACGGCTTATCATCCACAACCAAATGGTCAGTCGGAACGAACTATTCAGATCTTGGAGGATATGCTCAGAGCATGTATGCTCGACTTCAAAGGATCATGGGAAGATCACCTACATCTTGTGGAGTTTGCGTACAACAACAGCTACCAAGCAAGCATAGGAATGGCACCTTTTGTAGCATTGTATGGAAGGAAGTGTCGATCACCATTAAGTTGGGATGACATCGGAGATAGGGAACTCCTTGGACCAGAGATGATAGTAGCGACCGTTGATGTGGTTCGTACTATCAGGGAAAGAATACGCATAGCCCAAGATAGACAGAAACACTGGGCTGATGCGAAGAGACGACACTTGGAGTTCCAGTCAGGAGATCATGTATTCCTGAAAATCTCTCTGAACCGTGGAGTGATCAGATTTGGAAGACGGGGAAAGTTGAGTCCGAGATACATTGGACCGTTCGATATACTCGAACGAGTCGGTGAGGTGGCATATCGTTTAGCACTTCCACCCTCATTGGAAGGAGTGCATAACGTGTTCCACATATCCCAACTCAGAAGGTATGTGAGTGACCCCAGCCATGTACTTGATCATTCCGAGCTCACGATACAGCCCGATTTGTCTTGTGAGCAACAACCTATGGAGATCCTGGACAGGAAAGTGAAGACACTTCGGAACAAAGAAGTTAATTTGGTCCGGGTAATGTGGAGGAAAGACACTCCAGGAGAATCCACGTGGGATAGGGAGGATGAGATGCGTGCAAGATATCCGCACCTTTTTGTAAACCAGTCCTCAAAATAAAAGTTGTAAATTTCGAGGACGAAATTTTTGTAAGGAGGGTAGATTGTAACAACTCCAATTTTGTATACCAAAAAATTGCTTTAAATATAGTGTATACTTGGAGTATTAATATTGCTGGAAACAATTTAAGTATCTAATTCCTTACAGTAATTACAAGAAGGAGCTTGTAGCTCATTGGTAATACATTGCACTGCTGAACCAAGCCACCGGAGTTCAAATCCCATGCGCCACATTATTTTTGTATTTATTTTGTTTTATTTTTTTCCGAAGTCAACGGTAAAAAGGCCATAACTCCCAAAATATGTACTGGACAACAAAAAGTAAAAATACCAAGTTGTTCCTCAGGAAAACCCCCGGCCATTGGACCCTTGCCTCGGCCCGACTCGGCGCCGCCGGCTGGCGACTCGGCCGACTCGGTCCGGTGCCGCCGGCCGGACTTGGCCGGACGGCCGAGTCACCAACTGAGAAAAGTTGGCTCTTGACTTAGTCAACCCTCTTGCACACTTATTATACCTAGATCGGTTTTGATTTGGCCAATAAATCCCTTTTACTCCTAGGTTTAATGATTTTTAATGAATTTTTAATGTTTTTTATATTTTTTTAATATTTTTTAATCCAAACCCTAACCCTAGCCTAGCCCTATATAAAGACCCCTATCCTCTACCTTTTCCCCTCACAACTCTAACTCCACTCTCTCAAATTCTCGAGAACTCGGTACGAAGAGCGAGAAGCGAAGCGCTGCCGAAATCGACGACGGATTCCGGCGACCGGATCAGAACCTTCGCGACGTTTTCGACGAATCGACAACCACCACATCCCTTAGCTTCCTTATCTTGTCCAAACCGTAAGTCCCATCCCCTATATCTCTCTTTTCTATAAGTATAAAAATACGAATTTTTGGAACCCGACGGAAATCGGACAAACCGATTTCCGATTCGGTTTTTCTATAAATTTCCACTTGTCACCTAATACATACTATCTACCCATATTCATGTTGACTATTAATCACCCATAAACCAATTTAATCAAACTTTTTCACATGAAATGATAAGTTCTTTGCAAAACCGTACTCTTTTCATAAAAATACCATGAAGTTCATTTTTCTTAGTTTAATTAATTCCCTCACTCCTAAATAGGTTTATCTCGATCACTAAACTTGTAAAATCCAATTTGAATGAAATTTCACACATAAAATGATAACGTTTTCGAATACCGTATTCTTGCGCTATAATACCTTTAAGTTTAACATAGCATGTTTTACCTTTAAACTTCACCAAAACTTAAAATAAGTCACGGGGTAATGACCTACCCCTACACACACTCAATATAACCCTAATTGATAAATATCAAAACACAGAATACGAAATTACAGGACTTTTCACTAAAATATCCTAATCTTTATTTAAAGTTTTAAGTTGTAAACTTTTCTAGATAAAATCTTTTAATAAAATGAAAACACGATTGGTCATGGACATCGATCGTTTATCTAAACTGTCTTGTGGTGCCTAGGCAAGTGTGTCTAAGGCTAGTGGTTTTTAATTAGGCCCACGACTGTGGTTCCTTCCCACTTACCTGGCACTTACCTGGCCGCAATTGACGGTGAAGAGGCGATTTGAGGCTTCTAATGACTCATCGTTTAGACCTTAGAAATAGGCTAGTTGATTTAGGAAACCCTAATAACTAAAATACGGAAAACTGTACTCTTTTGCAAATAAATACCCCATATTTATAAAGCTGTTTTCCCAAATGAAAAGTATTTGTTAAACCTAAGCAAAGCGCTGCTACAACCCACTTTTGGGGAACCTGTTAGGGATAGTATGGTTCATCATGGACCCGCAGGCTAGTAGTGCGAGATTCAGACCTCCGCAAGGAGCATTCGGTCTCGAAAGGTTCAAAATACGATATTTAAGGAAAATGAGATTTTTGAAAACAAAATATTTATATAAAATTATTCATGTGTTAATATATATATAATTATCATTTAAACACCTATTTTATCATAATATAAAGTTTCCACATTTTTCTAAAAATTACAAGATTAAAAGTTACACTAAAATACCATGAATTTCAGATAAGATAATTAATACTTTTATTAGGATATATTCACTAGAATAACACAAATAAAATTCACATTCATTATAACAATTAAGACGATTATTAAATACTTGAGGTGTATTTTGAAAACTATACAAAAGTATTTTTACATAAAACCCCCTCAAGTTTTTACAAATTACAACAAGGCCCCTAGCTAATATTGAACTTCAAATTCTCTTCTTTTAGTCTGACTCGGGTTAGAGTCTGACTATTTCTGACTTGAATATGATTCAAGTCAATCTATATTCTTTTATATTCCAATACAATTTGAATACATGAAACCCTGAATCCAATTAACAATATATTCTTTTTGACTGAATCAAACCATGGATATTCATCCATTATCCTGATATTCCATTTACCTGATTATACAGTTACAACATGTTTACTGATATCATGGTTTTGGTCAGTCATCCAACTTACATAATCCAACACTACAATACTGTTAAAACACTACGGGGTTTAAGGGGTAGATTGGTACGGAAGGTGTTAAAGGTGGCACGAGGTGGTCAGATTAAGACACCTAACCTGAATCCTATTGCTGTTGTACCGTGGCATAATGGTTCCTTGTACTTTCCTTTTGCCCTGATCTCTAGCATATAGAGATCCCCCTCGTATACACTGGCATCCTTCTGTACCAAGCTACAAACAAAAGCGTTACACAATGTTCCATAATATTCACAATATAATACCTTAGAAAATACTGTTACTCTGTCATTCTCATTCTTCTTATGTTTAGGACTTACCGAGCGACCTGTTCGCTGACGACATTCTATCTCTTTCTTCTTTGAATGTCGTCAGGTGCGTTGGACCAAGTTGAGATCGAGCCCACCGGTGAAGATTTGGAGCAGTTCCAGGCAGACCCAGAGCTCTAGATAATTGTACCTTGTTCTTTCCAATTTATTTCATTTCCTGTTATGCCACTGTTTAGGCATTGCTTTTCATTCCAGTTGTATTTTCTTTTCCTGCATTGTAAAAAGAATGTTATTAATAAAAGTTGCTGTTATTTTTATATTATTCGTCTCTTGTGATTTACTTTATATTGCTTAGTTACGCTTAGCGTATATACTTCTGAGTATATACGTAGCGGGCCTCGTCGCGTCCACTTCGCCGTACACTGGGAAGCGGGGCGTGACACAGTTACACCCAACGAAGCTCAGCCACTCCGCAGATCTGGTAGAATTTCTCATCCGCCCGAGAGATACTACGGTTTTCTCATAGACGGGGATCGAGAGGATTGCATCTTGGAAGAAGATGACCCTACCAGTTTCAGGCAGGCCATTATCAGTAGGGACTCTGATAAGTGGCTGGATGCAATGCAATCCGAAATGGAGTCCATGTACACCAATAAAGTGTGGACCTTGGATATTGCTCCACCTGGGGTAAAACCCGTTGGATGCAAATGGATCTACAAAAGGAAACTTGGTGTAGATGGGCAGGTGGAAACCTATAAGGCTAGACTCGTTGCAAAAGGTTTTCGTCAAAGACCTGGTTTGGACTATGACGAAACTTTTTCTCCAGTGGCTATGTTCAAATCCATTCGGATCCTACTTTCCATTGCTGCCTTCCATGACTATGAAATCTGGCAAATGGACGTTAAAACGGCTTTTCTAAACGGCTGTTTAGAAGAGTGCGTTTACATGGGTCAGCCAGAAGGTTTTGTGGACAGTGGGAGCAGCGGGAAGGTGTGCAAGTTACTCAAATCCATTTATGAATTGAAGCAGGCATCGCGGAGCTGGAACATCTGTTTTGATGAGGCAATCAAGGAATTTGATTTCATCAAGAACGAAAATGAACCTTGTGTCTATAAGAAGATTGTAGGACGAACTGTCGTATTCCTAGTCTTGTATATGGACGACATACTTTTGATAGTAAATGGCATTCCTATGCTACAATCGGTCAAGCTATTCTTGTCACAACGATTCTCCATAAAGGACCTGGGTGATGCCTCGTACATTCTGGGGATCAAGGTCTATAGAGATAGATCCAAGAGACTACTGGGACTTTCGCAGTCCAGGTACATAGAGACCGTACTAAAGAGATTTAGTATGGAGGATTCCAAGCGCGGTAACATACCGGCATTGCACGGAATTACCCTCTCCAAGAAGATGTCTCCTAAGACTGACGAGGAGAGGGTTCGTATGAACACTATACCCTACGCTTCGGCGGTAGGATCTATAATATATGCGATGCTATGTACAAGACCAGATGTAGCTTACGCGCTGAGCGTGGTGAGCCGGTATCAGTTAGACCCAGGTGAGGACCACTGGACGGCAGTGAAGAACATTCTCAAGTACCTGAGAAGGACTAAGGAGATGTTCCTGGTTTACGGTAATGGAGACCTCAGGGTCGAGTCCTTTACCGATTCAAGCTTCCAGAGTGACAAAGATGACAGCAAGTCTGTCTCGGGTTTTGTGTTTACCCTCAACGGAGGGGCGGTATGTTGGAGGAGTTCCAAACAGGATACCGTCACAGACTCGGCGATGGAGGCTGAATACATTGCTGCAAGCGATGCCGCAAAAGAGGTGGTCTGGATAAAGAAGTTCATTAGTGAACTTCAGGTGGTTCCGTCCATTGTTGACCCAATACCTTTGTATTGCGATGACAATGGGGCTATAGCTTTAGCGAAGGAACCAAGGTCCCATCAGAAATCCAGACACATCTTAAGGCGGTATCACCTGATCAGGGAGATCATTGATCGCCAGGAGATCGAGGTACGGAGAGTGGACACAAAAGACAACACAGCGGACCCATTCACAAAAGCCCTCCCTCAAACACAGTTCGAGCGATTTTTTGAGCTATTGGGTATGCGGTGCACCGGCAGCTGGCCTTAGTGCAAACGTTGGGTATGTGGTACACCAATTACTGGCCTTTAGTGCAAGTGGGAGATTGTTAGATATGTATGCCCTAGAGGCCATTATTGTATAGTACTGGTTTGTATAATACATTTTGGAGGCTTGGGGATATATATATGGTTTTACGACAGTCTTACTCGATATAGTAGTATGCTACTTGGTTTGTTTCTATCTTAATATGTATATGTTTCTTTTAACATATCGCTAAAAACATATTGGTAGAGCCCTTAGGATCTTTGCTTGACTACCGGCGTTGTGATGGCGATCACACTAGTGGGGGCTGGGTAGTCTATAAGCACATCCTTATTTTGGTCCCTAGTCGTAGGATTATCGAGACAGGGCATCGATACTCCAGAGTAGACTAGTGCATACGCTTCTCTTCCCAGCAGGGGAGATGGTCTGTCCCACAGCCATCAGTACGTCGTACTGGAGATAGTATGCAAGTGCTCGTTAGGTTACGAGTACACTGGACAGGACTCATCGGGAACTGTTGGTTGGTATTATACCTATCGTCATTTAACAGTTCCTAAGTGACATGAGTACAGCTTAGTCCGCTGACTTGACACTGTCACTTCGCCTCGAGTGTGTTCCCACTGTTCTTAGATTACTACCCTACCACGGCTCTACTGAGTCGTGCAAACAGGTAGTAGTTGGGTGCAGTCCCGAAGCACTTGGAGGCAGTGACAGTTAGACAGGATTCGTCTCTCCCGGTATTGGGGGTTGATATCGCGCTGTGTCTAGGAGAGCCATTACACAAAGTCCCTGGCCAGGGCAAGCGAGAATTGCTGGTAGGTTTTCCAGTAGATTCTCCGGGTGTTTTGGGCTACACTCCGACACGACTTGTACCGCTATTAGGGGACTGACGTTTACCGCCCCCTAGGCCCGCCATGCGATACTCTCAGACGAACAGACCGGACTGTACGGAAATTGTCACATACAGGCTCAGTAGGAGTTCGGATGGGTTCACCTCATCAGTCTTCTTATCGGCATCTACCTGGGGACCGTTACGTACAGCTAGTGCCGCTTGCGGTCTGTGGTTAAACCCACTGCCAGCGTAGTGTCGAGTCTTTAGAGTCCCACACAGAGGGTTATTCGTCTTTGGGCAAAACAGAGTAGAGGTCGCATGGTTTTGCGACAGGGTTCGTTCACATCCGCGCACTTGTACACGTTTGGTGTCCGGACAGTTATTATTAGCGGGCTTTGGTTTAAGCCAGATCCTAGTACATGTTTTGGGGTTAGCTTTATCTCATTTTATTCGTGTTCCTCGGAACACGGATGCGGGTGTGTATGCACAGTTGACTGAGGCAGAGGCAGAGGATTCTCATTAGGGTTATGGTATGGGTGTGTATGCACAGTTGACTGTTGTCTTTTTCCAAACCCTAATGAGAATAGGAAATATGATTAATAATATTAGTTAACAATTTTTGTACCATGGTTGAGTTGAATTCTTGACTTTTGTTGATTTGTTGACTTCGTTGACCGGTTGACCAAAGTAGACTTGTTGATGATCATCATTTGTTTTCAAAGATCCTTCTTATTCTTTGCAAAAGCATTTAATGAATAAAATGATAATGGTCATTCATAAACTCACCATCACAAATTGTTAATTATTATTATTATTATCATTTTTCTAAATTATGAGAGTATGGTTGTAAATTGTATCATTCTCACTTGCATCTTCTCTCTCATCCATTGCTCTCCTTCTTTCTCTAGCTCAAGGAAAATCCCTCTCATGAGTTGAGAACCATTTTCGTTTGAGATAAAACACCAAGACTACTCTCTACTCTTTCTAGGGTTCTAGGTTTAGCAAACCAAGCACCTTAGTTACCTCTAGGTTGAGGTAGGAGCTCAAGTTCGAACCCTCGGGTGTATCTATCTTCGACAAAGAGGAGACGACGAGGAGGAGCCGTACAAACTACTACAAGGAACAAGTAAGGAGGAGAACAACAAGAAGAGAAGGAGTTCAAGAGAACAACAAGAAGAGAAGGAGTTCAAGACTAGGTATAATCATTCTACATAGTAGTTAGAACTTGTAGATTTTATGTTAGTTTTGTTTAGCAACGATCCTTCATGAAACGGTCCATGTTACCTAGCTAGGGAAAAAAATTCGTTTTACCTATTCCGTCTCCCCGAAAGAGCCGGGGTGGATAACGTGGACCTATCATTATATTTTTTTTGCATATTCAACACTAACCTATCATTATATTTTTTTTGTAGACTCATCTGCTCTACGTTTTCTCTTGGAAATCCATTTATATCTTATAACTTTACTCCTTTGCGGTAAATCTGTAACAATTCATATTTTATTTTGTAAAATCGAATCAATCTCACTTTGAATCGCTTCTCTTCAAAATGACGCTTCATCGGAAGACACGGTATCTGTGTAAGTCGTCGGTTCTTCTTCAATCAAGTAGATGTACATGTTGCCTGAAATTCTTTTCTATCTGAACTCTCTTAGACCTTCAAAGTTTTGGCTCGGGTGTAGTTTCTAATAATATACTAGTTTCATTCAGTTTATAAGAATGTGAGGATTCTCCCAAATCGTTATTTATTGTAGGTACAGGGTTGGTAGCCTTTGTTTTAATTGGGGGGAAATTTTAAAAAAGGTTGCATCCCTAAATTCAATAAGGGTGTTATTTGATATATATGAGATATCGGATTTCACTACCCAAAATCTATAAGTATTACTAGTAGGAGAATATCCAATGAAAACCGAATCAATATTTTGTGGACCTATTTTCCTCCTTTTAGAACCTGAAATTGCAACTTTCGCTAAATAACCCCAAACCTTTAAATAACTAAAATTTGATGGTCGATTCTTTCAAATTTCATAAAGAGATTGGTTACCAAGCTTTTGAACTATTCTATTTAAAATATAACATGAGCATAAGAGGGTTTTTCCTGACAAATTCTTAGGAACTTCGGGATTCGAAAACATAGAAATTACCGTATGTATTACATTCCTATTTTTTTTCTTTCCGCTACGCCATTAGATTGAGACGAATATGGAGCAGTCATCTCATGTCTAATGTCGTGCTCTTTGTAAAGTATGGTAAACTCATTAGAGATGTATTCACCCCCACGATCGGATCTAAACATTTTTATCTTTTTTTCAAGTTAATTTTCATCCTTATTTTTTAAAACTTTAAATTTGTCAAGAAGCTCATCCTTATTTTTTATAAGATATACATAGCAAAATTTGGAAGCATCATCAATGAAAGTAACAACGTTTTTTGTAACTACCTCTAGTCGGAGTATTAATAGAATCATAAATATCAGAATATATAAATTTTAATACTTGGGTATTTCCATAGGCTTACTTTTAAAAGGCCTATTAGTTTGCTTAGCATTAACATAAATTTAGCATTTATTATTAAAATCAATTTTGCACATAGGAATTAGGTTAAGTTTGAACATTTAGAACAGTGAAATTTTTACTAGCATGATTTGAAACATTATAAGAAATAACATGCAATTTAAAGAAACCGTCATATATATACCCTTTGCCAAAAAAATTATTATTTTCTGTAATGAAAAATTGGTTACTATAAAAAAAATTGTAGCCTATTCTAAAAAACAAAGAAACACTAATTAAGTTTTTTCTAATTTTCGGAACAAATAACATATCTCTTAAGGTAGTTGTTTTTCCCGAAGCTAGTTTTAATGAAATATTTCCAATTCCCTTAATAAATGTTGTCGTTTTATTCCATAATATTACTCCTACCCCAACATTGATCCTTAAAGGTCGTAAACCAAGATAAATCATAACACACATTGAACGTTGGCACCGGAATTAAGCTACCAATCAAGAGAGGAAGTAGTAATATTAAACGTAGAATTAAAAACAACTAACAGTTCTTTACTTGAAGGCATAAATAAAATAGAATAGAACAATTCAATATAGTGAACAACTATAATGATCAAATCTAATCGATAAGCAATTATTCCTAATAGGTTTTTTTAGTGTTGAAGAAAATAGGAAAATAATTGCTAAATAAACGATTTTATAAAAGATTTTACTTGAAAAATCGATCCCATAAGTAATATTGCAAAAAGAGTTAAAGATTATTCTATTTGATATTTGATTTGAAGCAAAGTAAGAAAGTATATGTTTGTACTAAAACTCATACTCTAAACAGAGGAAATGTGGAGTCTTCACAATTTTTAGGCAACAATGGCCTTCACAGAGTTCCTACGTACTGCTAACACAAACTTTATCATGGTCTAACAACAAAGATGGTCCGCATGACAAAATATATGAAGACCTTGATAAAGTAATCTGGAATATGGAGTTTAGGCAGGCATACCTGAATGCGTTTGTAGCAGATATCACAATGGAGGAACTCAAAGAAGCGGTATTCCAACTACCTGATGAGAAGATGCCGGGATGCGGAATTTTACAAAGCTATGTGGAGCTCGATTAATAATGACCTGCTGATGACAATTAGAGGCATATTAGCGTCATTTCAAATGCCGGAGGGAGGGAATGATACATCTATATCCTTAATTCTGAAGCGATCCACAACCACCAAGGATTATCGACCGATCAGCCTTGCTACAGAATTCTGGCCAGAATAATTGTGAACGGATGGCGAAAAAATGATACATACCACTATTGCAGAGCAGCAACAGGGGTTCATTCTGAGAAGGGGTATCATTGATGGAGCAACGGTGGTTCAAGAAATTTGGCATTTGATAGCGAAGTCTTCAAATCCGAGGAAAGAGTTTTTCATTGGCAAGATCGATCTATAAAAGGCCTGCGGTAGAGTAAATTGAGAATTCCTTTTCATGGTGATGACTAAGATGGGGTATGATCAAAAATGGATAGCTTGGATTAGATTGTGAATATCAACTCGGAAGATGTCAATCAATCTAAATGGTAGCGAGCTGCAATTTTTCTCACCAGCTAATGGCATCCGACAAGGTGATCTGCTTTCGCCGTCTGTGTTCATAACGATTGCTGAAGTCCTTTCTACTCTAGTAAAGGAGGAAGTTCGAAGGAGAAGGATTATTACTCAACGAAATTTGCAGGAAAATCTTACACGTATGTTGTTTGCTGATGACTTGATGATTTTTAGAAGGGGAAAAAAATCTATTTTGGAACTTGAAGCTTGGGCTAATGTCCTGTCTCACTTTCAGATGGCCACCGGGCAATGCATAAACCTTAGCAAATCCATGCTGAGAGCTAATATTGAGCGAATGCCAATTACATTTTCAGATTCCGTAACTTTATTTGGGGTCCAGGCAAAATAAGTTTAATCAATTGGAAGAAGGCTTGTTTACCAGCAAGTTCGCCGAAGGCCGGGCATCAAGGGTTCTGAAAATTATAAGGCTTTATTCACAAAACACGCAAGTAAAATCATTTTTGAGCTTGATAACATTTGGGTGCGGTTGACTCGAGCTAAATATGGATGATCAACTAAATTTATTGCACATTTGTATGAACATTTTCCCGATTATTGCTTATTACTAAAAGATTTTATTTGTAAATAAAGAACATATATGGGTTTATTTGTAAAAAGATTATTGACAAATGTTTCTTAATTTATAATTAATATAATTAGGAAAATATATGCATATTATATTTAAATAAAATATTCATATTAAAATATACATATCATATCAAATATTCTTAACCAATATTCTTAAAATATAATATCATATAATTGGTTGGAATAATATCTCAAAATAAAACAAATGCTACTAACAATGTGATTTATGATATTGTGCAGTATTATAATAAGATCAGCTCAGATCTAAAATACAAGTAGGAGATCCACAGCAAATCGATCCACTAAATCAAAAATCTGCCGAATATTAGGAGCAAATCGAAGAATCTAGCAACGGCAGAGACTAAAAGCAATATTTTCTGAATATTTTTATCATAAGGATCTCTAAATATCGAGAGAGAAACCCATGAGAAAATTGGATGCACAAACCCACAAAGGGGTGGCGGATCCACGGTCAAGCTAGGTATAGGCGGCGGAACCGCGTTCTGATGCCGGCCGTAGGATCTGATATTGCAAAGTCTTGATCGTAATTTTACATACTTCAAATGGTATTTAGGGTTTCTAATTTCAGACACTATATAAAGGACCAAGAGCTGTCTATCAAAAACATTAAAAATTCAATATTCAATTCAAAATTTCAATTCAAGAAAAAGAGATCTCTAGCTAGCAACTACGGTTTTTGAAAACCCTTTTATTCGTCTTTTTTAGAAATTTCAGAGAGAAATTGTGTAATGCAATAGTTGATCAATAAAGATAGTTCTTTGTTTTAATTCTTTTCGAATTTACTTTCCGCATTTACTTTCTGCGCTTTACTTTCCGCATTAATTTTCGAATTACTTTCTGCATTTTTAATTTTAATTCTGGGTTCCGTATTCCTCCACCTTTTATCTACTACGCTAATATCCATGAGCGAGTAAATTCTTACTTACTAGGGTTTGTAGGATATGGTAGAATAATGGATGGAAAATATCTTTTAAATTCTTTTTAAAGTTTTAATTTTTATAAATTTTAGCAAAATGAATATTAACCCTCTTATCGGGCGCGCTATCACTTCATGCTAGACACGACCACGTTTTAAGATTCGTTAATAATCGTTTTGTTAAGGACTTGAGGTAAATAGAGATCAATGAAAAGACAAGGGTCAATAGTGGAAAACACTGATTCCCTCCAATAACCCTAATCCACATTCATCGTTATTTTTCTAGTATTAAATAATTAAAAATTAAAAAGAATTCTTTTTAAAACTCCATCCATTAACTACTAAATCCTATAAACCCTACGAGGTTTTCTATTATAAAATTTTCTAACCATCCTGACAGATATGTCATCTTTTTTCTATCAACTCGTCTAAAGCAAAATAAGAAATTCATCGTTTCCCTTCGGACGACCCGTACTTATCGTGGCTAGCTATTTGCGACACCGTCTTGATTGCGGTTATTTACAACATATACATAGACACACTTTTTCATGACCAATCAATAGACATCCAAGAAATCCGAAAAAAACGACTAAAATTTCAGCTTCTTGGAGAATGGTGCTCAAGATACTTCCGAGATTACTATCTAAGGTCCGTTTGGCAATTAGAAAATGATAAAAAATAGGAAAGTAAGAGAGAAGTGAAATAGAAAGAAAGTGAAAAGAAATTACTAATTTTTAATTGTTTTGCTAAATGGAAAGTGAGAAATAAGCTGGATTGGGGCTTATATGGCAATAGAAAATATGATTGAGTTGTTTGGTTGGAGCAGTAGAAAATAAAAAAACAAAATTATAAAAAAAAAAAATAAAGTAGAATGAAATAATATTAAAATATTCATTTTCTTCCATTTTCTCTATACTTTCTATGGTTTGGGCTAGAAAATAAAATGGCCACAAATTGCGCAACACACTTTCTCACTTTCTCAACTAATAATACAAACAAGTAATGTGAGAAAGTGAAAACCACTTTCTCACTTTGTTCACTGCTTTCCTCCAAACAAACATACCGCCCACTGAAAAGTGGGTGGTGGGGATAATGTCTTTGTGGTTTGATAGATGGCTATATCTCAGATGATGTGAGATATTGTGAGATGTGTGCGGGCGGGTGCGGCGCCTATTTTTCGATTGCCAAGGGTTTAAATCCATCTGGGCCTTTATAGCTGAATGGGCCGATTTGAACCCAAATCCTATTCCCTAATCACGGGTGAAGGAGCTAATTCTAAAAATTGATTTTTCATCTTGACGGCTATTGCCCATGCTTTTTGGCAATGGTGGAAACTTCGAGCAAAATCAAGATGGAGCAAGGGACGGAATGCAATGTAAGACGTGAGGTAGAGTCAGCAATTCTGCAAATCTCTGAACCCATGCGCATTAATTGAGTTCTATCTCAGTAGCCGGGGGGCGCGCGGGGGGGGGGGGGGGGGGGGGGACACTCATACTCTAAATAATGAAGCAAAGCTACTTCTGCTTCAGTGACAAATTTGATATTAATAAGCTCAATTAGATGGGCCCAACTCATTGAGAATTATGGGTAAATTGTCAAAAAGCCCCCGCCCACTTCAAACTTGTTGTAAAAAACAATGGGCTTTTTGCTATTTAAAAAAAAATAACCTCAGCCCAATCAAAATCCCGTGTATACCCGTATGATATCTAAGCAGTTGTCTGTAATATCTAAGCAGTTGCAGTTGCAGTTGCCTGTAATATCCAAGCAGTTGAGAGAATACAAGACCTTAATGAAATAAGCACGGGGGATTTTGAACAGTTGTCCTTCCGCAACAATTTCGAAAATTACATAGGTTTTTAGACAACCTCCCAGCTGGCCGGGGGCTTTTTGACAATTTATCCAAGCAATGTTTACATAAGCTGTTTCAGACGACTTTCTTCTTGACAAATAAGAAAATGTTGCAAAATACAAATATTGGTTTCATATTGGCTATATATCAGAAGTCGAACAAAAGAAGAAGAAAATAACCGCAAATGTAGCTCCCTTGTCTATTTTTAAATTTTCCAAAATATGTATCAGTTTTACAGCCATAAATAATTTAGCATGTCTAAGCCCCCACTGCATCCAAGATGGATGGTTTTTTATGTGGGATGTGATTCCTACGGGTAAAGAATTGAACCGGCAAGCTCTTACTTTGGAAAAAAAGTTCTTACCGTATGAGCTACACCCGTTTGGTTAAATAATCTAGAGTAGGTCCTACAAAAAAAACATATACACTAATGCCCAAACAATCACTGCAGCTGTAAAGTTCCGGGCGTGTATTTCCAACTTGAGCTTCAAAGTTTTGGTGCAGCAAACGAAACTTTCAGACCAAACTATATACAAGGTCTTGGGAAAAAATATAAAACTGTAATAACCAAAAAAGGTAAAAGGATTTTGAAGCTCCCTTTTCAAGTTTTTTCCCTACCAAAAAAAAATATAACCAAAAAAGGTGAAAGGATTTTGAAGCTCCCTTTTCAAGTTTTTTCCCTACCAAAAAAAAAATCGTTTAATTATGACGATTATATCATAACCAACCACATATGGTTTTAAAAGGTTATTGTCATGAAACTTAAACGTAGTTATAAAACCTACAATAACTCCGTGATTAAAGGAGTCATAGAAGGAGAGTCCTTTGCCTACACAATAAAGAACGGGATGATAACGAAGGAGAAGAGAAAATTTCCATCAAGGACGCTCTAAGACATTGGAGTAGGCCAAAAAGTTGATTGGAATAGATGCAAATAACAATGAAGGAAAATAAACTAAAGATTCAGGATGACGATATTAATATATTCAGCATCAAAAACCCTCTTTTAAAAGAACAAATCAGTGCATTTATAGATGATTACTGGGAAAATACAAAGCATCTGATTCCACAAAATATTTTCAAATATAATTCACACAATCCTGAAGTCAGCCGTAAGTGATATGTCTCTGCGACGGAAAAATCCTTTTAACCAGACACTGAAACGGTCGAAGCAACTGTACCCTCTTCTTCCTCCAGAACCAAATTGCCGCATTGTATTGCTCGTTCCGTATCTTTCTAGTGGCAGCTTTCCAATCGTATTTCTCCATCTCGTCCCTCGCGGCTTTCCCCATCGCCTCTCTAAATTCTTGATTTTCCAATAACCTTTCAATCTTATTAACACAATCATCAAGATCTCCAGGAGGGAACAAGAAGCTGGTCTTGCCATCTTGGTCCTCGGGGATTATGTCGGGGATGCCACCAGCACGTGCAGCTACGACCGGGACACCGGAGGACATGGCCTCGAGCACGGCAAGACCGAGGGTTTCAGATTCAGAAGGCATTAGGAAGATGTTGCCGCTCACGTAGGCTTGGGAGAGCTCCTCGCCCAGGAGCATGCCTGTAAATAACTTTTCTAGATCTTTTCTGCATGAGATAGGGCAAAGTTACACAAAAAAAAAGGAATTGATCGGATCGAGTGCAAAAGTTTTGAGCTTGTAAAAGATGAAGCATTTGCTGTGCTGATTACCCTCAATCTACTTTGGCTAAATAGCAGGAAACCCCTGGCTTTTGCCATTAGCAGGAAACCGTTCTTAGCTTTAAGAAGCTGCACTTGATCCCTCCAGCCCTAATGGTGCTATTGTTTCCGTAAAATAACCATTGAACTCCTATTATTTTTCGTTCACCGTTCATGATTAGTATTTTACCTAAGGAGATTTGGGGGATAAAATTTCTATGGTAATAGGAGAAGTCAACAGTTGTTAAAACGGGAAGGCATAGTGCAGGGTTTAACTCAGGGTGGTGTTAGCTAATTGGGTAAGTGCGGAGGGGTTCCTGCAGCCATATTCTTTATATATGTGTGGGCATATCAATCAAATATTCATTCAACATAAGGTATATGTCACCAAGATTCCAGCAATTATCGCTATTTTTTCACTAAAATTCCCTAAATTTTATTTTATGACCAAAGACTCCATTAACCTTTGGCTTTAAGGGAGTTTGTTTCCGCTAAAAGACACTTAACTGTTGCACTTAAGGGGAGCTTACTGTAGGAAAATAACTTAAAGGTAGTTCGGTGAAAAGCATTGATAGTTAAAAACATAAAATATTTAGTGAAACCTACCCTTCCATATATGAGGAATGGCTTCGACTGCAACTCATACCAATTTGGGCATCTGAGGATGAGCAACTATGTGACAGACTTCCTAAGATGATTACCTAAGTAACTTAACCAGTCTTGTGTCAGTATATCTGTAAAACTCGGTTTGGGCCCATACCCACAACGTGTGGCCTACACGCACATGGGATTTCATTATAGTGGGACTCCATCCTAAAGACCCAAGCTTTGTGGATGTTTATCCCATCTTACATCTTATACTCATATGCATCTTATAGTTTTTCTAATGTAGGACTAAATGTTAACCACATTCTCAATACTCCCCCTCACGTGCAACGCACGTGGACAAAGAGGACTTCACGTACGATGGTTCAAACCTCATATGCAATGTTGACAAACACCCGAACTCTGATACCATGTAAAACTCGATTTGGACCCACACCCACAACGCATGGGCCTACACATGAATGCACATGGGATTTCAATATAGTATCAAAAAGACTCAAGCCTTGTGGAGGTTTATCCCATCTTATATCTTATACACATGCATCTTATAGTTTTTCTAATTTGGGACTAAATGTAAACCACATTCTCAACAGTATCAATAAAAGAAATGGTCACAAATACCATCAGTTCATTCCGTACACTATGAATATTTGCCATACACATGTGTGAAACAGCGAAATTAGGCTCTTTAATTAAAACATGCTTAAACACCCCTAAGCTTCTTTGGCTTATGGAATGTCATCAAGGCACGCATAAAGCCCATGCTATTTGACAATTTTTATTTTTTATACACAGCAATGTCTAGGGTATGTTCACATCTTTTGTTATATTGATACCAATTACATCGAAAAGACAGCCCTTGACAAAGCAAAGATGGAAGAGTATGATCCATGAACTCGATCCCAAAACTTGGGTACAAAGGTCTAAGTTTAGTATCATTGTATCGATCGAGGTAGATGGCTAGAAGAATTTTAGGCAAATTACTTCATCTTTTATTTGGTTATTGAAATCCAAATGGGATTGCCTCATGAAAGCTGGTATACTACAGAAAAGGCTAACGACCCTTAATTATAGCTGTTTTTCATGGTCCTGCCTTGAAGTTTTTTTAAAAAAATTACTGTGAGCTCCCTTGAAGTGCTATAATAAAGGGTATTTTAGTGAAATAAACTCCCAAAAAACCGAGGGTTAAGGTAGTTTGCTATAATAAAATAACTTAAGGTAGTCAAGGCAGTTAGTGTAACCGAGCTAATAGAATATAAATACCTATATGGTCCATCTCCGATAAATGCAATTCTCACTCCCGGCAGCCTGTCCACAACCCTGCAAAGCCACACATTCCCAATATCAAAAACGGTGAATAAGAAAAATACGTGTAGAAAACTGAATTAATATAAGCCGATGAATTGGTTTGCTTGGAGGGAAGTTAACTGATTCATGGAACATTGAGCAGTTCAGAATTGTTGAACTTGTCTGAAATGGGAAAGCAAATGATGGGATTAATTATGGTTTGGGTAAAAAACCTTATACATCCAATTTCATGTTAAATTATAGACAAACAGAGAATTTTGCACAGGCCGTCATGATTTCTAATTGTTCAGTCATTTCTAGTTGGTAAGCATTTGCTGCAATCAATTGAGCTATAAGAAGGGGGGGGATGAGATGTTTTCAAGAGATAATTTACATGGACTATGAGCGAATAACCCTAGCAAGTCACAACTCTGAATGGGGAAGAAAAAGAAACCAATTCTTGAATTGCTAATTCACAATAGTACTCATATGGCTAAAAATTGGCAGCAAAGCTTATAAGAATTGGGTTTGGACCAAATTAAACATTTAAGATGACAAGCTGCAATAATTCTGTATTCTACAAGTCATTGCTCACCTTTTGAGAAAATCCAAGCTCTTTTCAACTCCCAGGCGCCCGACATGAATTAACAATGGTTTCTCAGGTTCTCCCCCACTAATCAAACAAAACAACGATCAATAAAGAACTTATTATGAAGTGTACAAGTGGTGTGTATGGACGTGCATATGTTTAGGGACAGTGATCGAGGAGAGGTCACCTTAGTCTTACTCGCATCTTGTAGTTGCGAAAACGAGGGTGGAAGCTGTCAGAATCAACACCTTTGTTCCAAAGGTGTATCCTATTAGCTACAGAGAAATGAAAATAAATCAAGTATAAGTTAAAAAAAGAAAATACTAATAAGCGAAAATTAACATATATCTCTCAAATGGCGTTATCAAACCAAAAATGCCCTTAAGGCAAATTAGGAGGAAGATGAAGACGGACAAGTTTGGTAAAAGTGCCTCTCTTTTTTTAACACTGTAATAATGATGACTAAAATAATGGTCACCACTGACCAGATGTCACACGAGCTGCTAGAAGATCCCTGCTGATGACGAGTGAAGGCACCAGTGTAAGATCAGCAGCTCTGTGAAGGAATTCTTAAGACAGTAACAAAGAATATCAGTAAATATTAGTTTATAAGCATAGCTGTATATGCAACATAACCAACTTGAAATTCGAAACAAGAGGGAAAAATGCAAACTTTCTTACTTATTATCAGCCACATGGGTTTCACCAACCAACTGAAGGTGTATCTTGGTATATATCGGAAAAACAAAACAGACAGTAGAAACTGTGGGCATGATAATCAAACGTTCGTTGCAGTGAATATTGTGAAATTTGTAATTGCATTAGAATCAGTTTTTGCAAGCTAATAAATTGGTTACGCATGTACCCTGTGTTTATATGTCATATCAACAGCTCAACACGAAGTCAAGGATTTAGTAATAAGGTTATGGTTAGACGCAATTCTTAGAAGTTATGCGCGTTAGGTGCTTCTCGAGGATAAGGATAGGGTTAAAATAGCAATGTGTAATGGAATCAAGTTGGATAGTACGAGCAGACTTTTCGACTTAGAACGATTACATGACAGAGAAAGTGTGCATGCTTAGTATTTGAACAGGATCAAGGCTTACTCCTACACCAGATCTACTGAAGGGACATGCATTCTTAGTAAATGATTAAGATCTAAAATTTAACGGGTTAACTTTTTGGGTCAAATTGGTCCTAGTCCATTACGAATGCCTCATAACATGTCAAAACTATATTATCTGACAAGGAATATATTATCGTCTGGCTACTATCATGTATTACCAACTTAAACATCAAAGACCATTTCTCTTAGAGAAAAAGGAAAGTAAAAGCTAAAGAAGTCACATTTTCGGATAAGGGTGCTCGAACTTTGGACAAGCTCTTCGAAAATTAATAATATTTAGTATGATATCACAGTTTTGTTGCTCAAAAATGAGGACCGAAACTTGTTGGAGCCTCAAACCTGTAAATATTTTATGGAACATTTTCATTGTTGGAGTTCCCTTTTCTGAGATGCATTTGTACATCTTTAACTTCCATTTTTTTATCGCTTATTTCATAATTACAGTGAATTTTTTAGCTGCAGTGTATTAACTCTATCTAGTTTCCTCCCAGAAAAAAAAGACTGATAAAATCTCAACAGATGACTGCCAACAATGAGATTATTAAGCAGAAAAGGTAATGCATAATGTAGCACGGTAAGCTAACTTACATTGGAACATGAGTGTGATATGACATAACTATAGGGACACAAAGCAATTACGCAACTGCTAGAGCACCAAATACCTGGAAAAAAATTCTTCAAAATTTTCAATTAACCTTGCTACATAAAACTCTAAAAAATGCATGGATGCACTTCATATAATAATATTACCATGATTCCGGGTGAAGATGCATGAATTATATCCGGCTTAAATTTTGCCACCTCTCCAATAATTCTTGGACTAAGTGCGAGTGAAAGCGGCACTTTCTGATACCATGGACACGGAAAGCTGAAAAAACGGTAACAAGTATTAAAAGGATCTAAGCAATATGTATGAAGTAGGCCTAATTCAATTATATAGGCAGAAGAGATTCCCACGTTTAAGAACCTATCCTAAGAGTATCATCTGAATTGGAAACTAAAACTCTCGTAACATCGAAGTTATTTTTGGCCTAACTTTACAAAATTCTCACCAGTTTTCAATGATATAATTTATTTGGCCAGGGTCTTATTGGCTCTATTCAGTTTTGTATAATTGGAATTAAAGTCAAAGATCCCCAACTACCGAAGCTTATTACCTCCATGAACCAATTATCTTTGCTTCATGGAACTCTTGAGGCACTCCTTCATGGTTTGTCACGACCATGACCTATATATCAAGCACCAAAAAGATGAACTGAATTGTTTTTAGAACCAAGAAAACGTGAAATTTTCCCGAATCTCTGATTATTTTTTTCCATTAATATATATATATATATATATATATATATATATGGATCAAGCTTCTATACATTGAAATGTAGTTGTTAAACCATAAGAAAATACCAAGGTTTGCAAATGAAATTTTTGATTCAAGCCCCAATAAGCCATGTAACAAAGAAAGGAAATACAATAAGACAAAGCTAGTAAAAAGAGCAAGAATACATCATCTCCCAATTCCCTCAGATTCGTGATGAAATTCTGGAAACGATTCTTATACCCAGACACATAGCTGCCAAGTGCACGCCAAAAGTTTTAGTTTCCTGACATAACAAGATTATAAAGACATACAAACAAGGTTGTAGAAAACGTTAGGCGGAGCTAAACGGTTAGGTTACCACTAAGCATCTGGCCGCCTAGGCAGAGCTTAGAGGTTTTTTTTTTAAATTTTAATTAAAGTTATATTTCATATCTAAAATAAATTAGCAAAAATACTAGAAAATTCTAAAACAATGTAATTAGAAAAAAAAAACACCAAATTTAAATAGGAACTTCACATTGAATGGAATGCATAGTATCAACAAATTATAATACATGACATTATATAAAATATAATCATAAATTTCTAATTGAACTTTTCAGCTTGCAAATTACATTTCTCGTAGAATCAAATTAAAAAAGAAAAGGGAGACTTGAGAATAATATAAAATGATTTGGAGAATTTCTTTAGGGTTGGTAATCCTAGGTCATTTTAAACTCTAATGACTGGAATTTAATAGAATTTGAAATATAACGTTAGTTCCAAATCATTTATAGCTACCATTTCAGCTTTAGTCATAGTGTCCAATTAATACGCTAGAATTAGATTTTTAAAATTCTTCACAAAAATTAGTTTAGAAACATGAGAAAAAATTTGATTCTCAATTTCACTCTTAACCTCTAGAAATAAAAAATTCTCCAAACCATCGGCCGTGCTGGTATCATCGATTGCCAATGCAATCGTCTACACCCACAACCGACCGTCGCAGGCAATCGTCGGCAGACGATCACGGTTGCCGCTGGCAACCGGCCATCAATGCTGGCTGCCAGCAACAACAGGGCGCAAGTGAGCGGCCGTCGACATCTGGCTGCCGTCGATCTTCTTCGGCAATCGCACGCCGACAATCGTTGTTGGCAACCGTCCGCTGGCTCCCAACGGCTGCCTGCTGCCCCAACCAATGACCATCAGCTGCAGTACGCCGCTGCTGACCGCTATTCTACCCGGCAAACGACAACCATCTGTCGACAACTGCCGACTGCCGCCGGAATCGGTTGTCTAACGACTGGTCATCGACGGCCATCCCCATCAACCGCACGTCGGCGATCGTTCTCAGCAGCTGTCCGCCAACAAGAGACGATTATTTGTTGCCGCCACCAACAAACGACTACCAGTTGCAGTCCGTCGCCGCCCACCAATGCAGTTGACTGCTGCCGACTATCACCACAGTCCTGTCCACCTACTATTGATTACCGTTAGCAACCGTATGTTGTCAACGATCGTCTACCGGGACTATCGCTGGTAACAGCTCATCGATGACGACGACCGGCGGGCGACCGTCGTCGGTAACCGTCCACCAACGACCACTGTTGGTAAACACCGCTGGCAGCCGTTGATGGAGAATCACTGTCATCAACTGATGCCGGTTGTCCCCATGTCATCATCTATTCTAGAGTAACTTAATTTCATTTATTTGAAATGCATATGGATTTAACCATTTTGAAATGATTATATCAAAATTATTGTCATTTGATTTTGAAATTCAAGATTAGGGTTATTACAAGTGATTCTTTAGAGACTTGAGAGGTGAGTGATGAGGAAAACGCCGATGATAATACTTTACGGTTTATTCATACGTGTAATATAAAAATAGATCGGGTCATGTATTGTATCTTAGAAGGGCTTTTAGGGTCAAAGCAGAGGGGCTTGGGACCGCTTCTGCGCCTAGACAGCTTTTTAGAACATTTCATACGAACAACGAGACAAGAATCAAACACATTATTCATCGAGCCGAAATAAACATATTACACATATTATATCTTTTCCAAACAAACATTGCACTAAAATTATGCAAGTACGCAAAAAAAATCAAATAATCATGTCACACAATTACACAAATGGTAAAATTAATTGAGGAAAGACGAGTAAAGAGTTCTCACGCAAACGGCGAAGGCTCAACAAAGATAACAATCCTCCGCGGCTCAGAGCAGGCCTCCCCATCCTCCTCCAACAAAGGAGGCGCTTCTTCCTCCTCCTCCCCCTTGAGCTCTTCAATGGCCATCCTTTCACTGGCACGAATCAAAACCCTCTTCTTGAATTGGGTTTTGGACAAGCACAAACCCCTCACTTTCCTTTTGGGCACAAAGCTCACAGAAGAGGAGGAAGAGGAAGAAGGAGAAGGAGAGGAAGAACAGGAACAAAAGACAGAACTAGAAGAAGATGGAAATTGTTTAGGATTGAGAGGGAAAGAGGAGAGATTTATAGAGAGTGAAGGATTCATGCTGGGGTTTTGGGGGTGATTAATTTTTTGAGCTTTTGATTCAAAGGGAGGAAAGGGGGCGTGGGGATTTGAAGAGAGAAATGCCGAATGCTTTGATGGGATATTCGAATTGAATCAGGGAATAAAAATAGGGGGATTTTCTCAAATCTCTTTTGAGAGATATTAGAATCTCTTTCTTTTCCTCCTCTCCCTCGTGTTTGTGTTCTTCTGGCTGAGCTCCAAGAGAGACAATGGCCCACGTCTCTATTTTTTTTTCTTTTTTCCTTTTTGGTCAATTTGGGTATAAAGTACCGAAAATACTCCAAGTTTTCCACTTTTGCAATTTGATGTCGAAGAATGCCATTCCATAGACCAAATAATAGCAAGGACCCGAATCCATCAGCTAGCAAAAAAAGAGCTATTTCGAAAAAAAATAAACTCACATAATTTCGATCGGCATCATTTATATTGCTCTTGATGGCCTAAGGCTTGTGTAAACCAATTTCATATAGATTTTGTGCAATATGACCCATCCTTGATTCAGCTAGTGAAAATGTTCTATTCTCACTAAACCGTGAGCAACGTGAATTGTGGTTTTCAAATGTATATATAAAATAGAAAATCCTGAACAAGATGAATAGTGCCGTCATTAAAAATGAAACATCCATGGAGATTTCGATTTTGATTCGATCAAAGTGAGATTTTTCTCCCAGATTACCTTAACCCCCACAATCCTCAAAAGTTGAACAAGGCATTAAAAGGGCAACTATTTTTTTTGCGGTGGCTATTACTCAACAGTGGGCCTAATATGAAAGGAACAAAATAACCTGAAATTTTTCCATGAGAATATCTTTCCTAGGCATCTGTCATCGCTGCTTACAAGCAATCTTCAAAAGATGTAAGAAGAATAGATATTTTTTCGGCAAAAGGAAGAATAGATCCTTTAGCTAAGATATGGTGATAAGAATTGCACTACACTTGTGTTCATCATGGGCAGGTTTCTAGTTCACTTTTGGGCTTAGATTCAACCCAACTTGCTTTATGCCTATTAATTTTGAGGAAACTGGCCTCGCACATAGGTCATTAGGGCTCACTGGCTATTTTGTAGTTAGGCTCTTGGCTCTTACTGGCTTATGTAAGAGCCCGCTGCAGTTTTGGATCTGCCGGCTCCGTTCTCTCATTAATTTTAGGGTAAATTACCCATAGGCAATAGCTCAGCCGGTATGACACTTCCGTCTCTGGGGAGAGTGCGAGGGTTCGATCCCCAGTGGGGTAAGTGGCCACAATTTAACGCTTTCGGAGCAAACTCATGGGTCCCTGGGTGTGTGTGAGATGTGTGTTTGTGCTGTGTGCATCGGTTAGGGCTTACGGGCTGGTACAAAAAAAAAAATTTAGGGTAAATTGTCAAAAAAAAAAAAAAACAGGCAAGTTTTCCCGTTGACAAAGAACCCCTGGCTCCAAAGTGGTTGTCAAAACCCCCTTAAAAAAGTTTTAAGTTGTAAAATAAAATGCTGTATACGGTTTCTGTATAGTTGCTTATTGTATCTAATTTTTTGGAGGAGCTAATTTACTCACTGGGTATAACTAACTTAGCTACTCCATACGTAAATAACCTACTTCAAATTTTGTTCCACGATTGACTCCATCCATCTTGATCACCATCATCTAAAGTATAGGTACATCAAATTTCATGTGATTTGGATTTCGTTTATACGTGATGGGTTTCAAAAAATTCTATTTTCAAATCGCATGAAACTTGATGTACTCATGCTTTCATGATGGAGATCAAGATGGACGGTGCCGGCCGTGGAAAAAAAATCATAAAGTGGGTTATTTTACATAAGGTGTAACTAACTTAGTTACACCTGAAAAGTAAATTAGCCGCTTCCCGAATTTTTAGGCGATATGTACCCTAATTTTTAGGCGATATGTATGCAGTTGCTTGCAACTGCTTGTGATATGTATAAGCTAAATAAATATATCAGCCAACTATATATATACCGAAGGAAAATTTTCCAAAAGGTTTTTGACAACTGATTTGGAGCTAGGGTTTTCAATAAAACCTAAAGGAGGATTTTGACAAGTTACCCTTAATTTTACCTGTGGTGACCAAGTAGTCAAAATTTTGAACAACAAATACTTTTCCTTTAGACTCCTTTTGCAGCTTAACTTCTCAATTTTGAAAAAAAGCTAAAAATCATAGCATTTTTCTTCTTCTGTTTTTTCTCTTATAATATTCTGGCTTCACTGTCTTTTTGCAAATCACATAACACCTGTTTGCAGAATGAGTTTAATAGGCCTGCATTGAGCAGAATGAGTTTAATAGGCCTGCATTGAAGAGAATGAGCCTGCATTAACCAAGTCCCAGTCAATCGTCGTGGAATTAATAAAATAGTAAGCACATGAACATAAAAGAGAAGCATCATTATCATGCTCTAACGATAACAACTATAGCTGATGATTTATACAGGCATCTCAGTATTAATATCAATTACATTATAGTTCAAGTTAAGGAAATGAACCAGTAATTCCTATGGAAGCACAAAGTTCCATGATCTCCAGCAAATTACTTGAATATATCTCTCTGAATAAGATTCAATATGCACGACAATGCCCACTTCTGGATCAAAAATTGTACATTGTAGCACTCATGAGTTGAGAGAGAGATTATCAATGTCCACAATCCCATGACTAGAAGCTTTCTTAAGTTCTAGGGCTCTTTTATATGGGGGAGCAATTGGGGGTTGAACTGGATCCAAGCTTTGGTAAGAGCCGCCATCTGCATTAGTTGGGAGCGGGTATGAGCGGTCTGAATCGTATCCACTGAGATCGCCGCAAGCCAGAAATGGAATATACACTTTGTTTGGGCCCTCTAACCATCCACTACTGCAATCTGCAAGTCAAAATAACCGGGTTCATGGCCCATTTAAGAATGGTTTGGAGATGAACTTTTCCTCATCTTTTTCCAATTAGATAAATCGGTAGCTTTTCATTTCTGCCATTGGCTTCATATGTTGCTTGGAGTTGAACATAACAGAGTACTTTTCATGTGTGATGCAGGCACACATGTGTTAGAAATCATGGAGAAAACTTTCGGAAGATTTCTAGTTACAATAATAGATACTTTTATTTTTAGAGATTCTTAGTAGAGATTTTACAATATTGAAGAGCATATTTTAATATTTTGAGCATATTTATAACTTCAGTTATTCTTCTTTTTAAGATTATGATGATATTCCCTGCCAGGGATCATGCTTAGAATAAGATTGAAATTTCAATATTCGAGAATCGAGACACCCTCACAAGTGCCTTGTGGTAAAAGCCTCTTTCAGTTGAGCAAGAGATTTGGGGCTGTAACCCCATTTGCACCGGGGTCCTGCTTATTATTTAAAAAAAATTACAAAAATTTAGACCCCCCTCCCCTATTTAGTTAAAATAGTTAATACATCCAATAGCAAATCTGTTATTATTAGTCTAGCCCCATTATTAGATACAAAAATATAACAATTTTGTTTTCCTTTTTCACTGGAAAAAATATTTCAAAGATGTTCTGTATCGCTCTCGGGTTATCCATGCTTTAGGGCCGAACATTTTATTTTTTTTTAATTTGAAAATCTATCAGCATTTTCCATCTCTTGGATTTGTTTCCTTGGTGTCGGAGAACCTGAAGGACACCAAGTGGTTATTTAGAATCTCTTTTCTTTTAGTATACATTTTCCTCGATAAGGAATTTGCCATTAGCTAAGAGAGACGTCAAGCCGACAACCCATGCTAGAACTTTATCATATATTTCATGGGGTCTTGCTTCATAGCCAACCACATTTTGAGAGGATCAGACAATGCTGACAATGGGGTTTTTCCCCCATTGAAAAATAAATAAATAATTCTAAAAATTCTTAACTACATACGACCTTTTTAATCCAATCTAGTTTCCTAATGTACCTTATAGAAGAACTAGGACATTAAAGAATTAGAATGCATTTTATTGTCATCAGTACAAGATTAATCTCAAAGTAATAATCAGCATGTGCCTTTTCCAAATCGATTAATAGTTGCTAAACTTAGAACTTGAAAATGTAAACTCAACTGATATGAATGCGGAAAATCTAGCAAAATGGTTGACTCGTTTTTACCTAAATCACCATCCCCTGAAGGGCTTCCTACTTTCTCCAGGAGGTGATACAAATCCCTTTGATTAAATCCTTCAGGAGGTGTATAGTTCTGGCAAACAGCGAATGCCTCTGCATGATAACAACAAAATAGCATTAGAGCCTGCATGAAATCTAAAAAAGTACAATCTATGCAAAAAGTGTCCAAGGCACAAATTACAAGGATTTACGCATTCGAGTGTAAGCAAAAAGATTGCTGCCCATTAAGCAAATTAAGTTTTTAGTTTCCTATTCTCATGTTTCATAGCCATAATATGGTGCCACATCTGAAAAAAAACTATCCTATATTTTACTTGGAGTTGACTTTAGAAAACTACCAAAAACTTTCAGCGTTCGCCAAATAACTACCAAACTCTTCCTAAATAAGCTACCAGAGGGCAAACAATGACACGTTAACACTGTAAACTTACATGTCACGTGATTGACATATGACCCAAAAACAGTTTTAAAAAACCTGAAAATACCCTTTTGGACTATATAATTTTCTATTCTTCTCATCATCTCCTCCACCCTAGCTCTCATTCCAAGCTCAAGGATCATCCAATGCCCCAGCCAATCCCCACAGGCTTCAGATTATGATCATTTTCCTCACAATTGCCAGGTTAGCATTGCCCTCTTTCCTTCCATGCAACCTTAATAGCCTCACCACCCAGGCAATTTCATAATAACCATCATTTTCTACTTTTCACTTGTCTAGTCTTAATTCCTAATTTTCTGATGTCAATCAAATAACCCGAACTTCCTGTAAGCAAACCATGATTCTCCATGACGCTAATCAGTGTTGAAAAAAACGGGATATTCAGCCGAATATTAGGATTCCGTGGCAAAACGAACAAATAAATGCAATATTCGGGCAAATATGCGGTCAAACCGAATATTCATCACACAAACCGTATATTCGGATGAATAACGCGAATATTTGGCCGAATTGACTCATTCTTCTTTTACAACTTAATTAAAAAAACAAGTCGGACTCACATTTATTATTTTACAAAGATTCTCTCCTCATTCTTTTTTCTCAACCGAAATTCGAACCCACAAGCTTCCGATTTAGTTCAGACACCTTATCTAATAGGCCATGAGTACACTAGTTTTCTATATCTTTATAAAAAAAATTGAATTTTTATATGTAATATTTATATATTGATTGCCGCATAATCTGAATAAACCAAATATTCACATAATAAACCAGATATTCTTAATTCATCGGCCAACCGAACAAACTCCGAATCCGTTGTTTACAACATTGACGCTAATATTTATAGCTCCGGTCTTTTATCTTTTGACCAAAAAAGGTTAGGCATAGTCCCCCAATGTTAAACCACAAGATCTTAAGGAAACATTACAGCATAAAAACAAAAAAAGTACAAAAACACAGAAGAAAGTCCAAAACATAGAAATTACATCACAACACATCTTCAAACTAAAATAGAATGTCTTTGAGAAGTCACTGGTCCATAATTTCCAAATAACTTCCGTCATACATATCCGTTACGCCTACATTAATGGAACAGCATGCCTATCAAATAATCCCCACCGACCAGGGATATTCAAGCACTTATCTCTGAATGCTGTTAACAGCATGGCCACTCAGTCCCCCTCCCTCAACCCCAAACAAAAAAGAAGAGTCCATGTGCAAACCACCAGCGGTCTACCATTATAGGAATCTATAGAAGAGAATAAATTCTTACAGATCAGGATAATCCATGGGAATGAACTTGCAATGCTTCTAATCGTGTTCTACCAAGTTGGTGTCAACTTAAACTACTTGAAATGGGCCATTAACATATGAAAGAGGCCTGCAGTTGCTGGAAGAATCAAAGCTTTGTCAGTTTTGAACGCGTCAAACTACGGACCTAGGCCGGGGAGGTAGAGATCTTGTCAGAGGTGATCAGGGGGGACGCGGACTCATGGTGGTTTGTTGGGATTGTTGGAGAATATGTATTTTTTTGGTTTAGCGCAAACTAATTATTTGTTTATTCTCAGGGCACAAATATCATTTAACATACCCAGTTAACACCGTTAAGCTTTGACAGTTAGCCATGATATCTTTTCATAATTTATAAAAAAAAAATAGTAGTTATCTATAGCTGAAAAGTTTTGGTAGTTTTCTGGAATTAACCCTTTTATTTAAGCCTATGCAACAAAATGTTGCATGAAGCAAACAAAACAAGAACTTGAAAGCTTATTTTCTGTAAATTTAACATGCGACAAATATAGCATTTTTACTGCAACAAACCAAACAACAACTGAGGAACTTTGAAGTTTAGGATCTACGCATGTGCATGATTGAAACCATTGTTAATTTATTCAGATGTGCATGCATGACCGACCACGGAGATCAGTATCAAGTTTCCATACATTTAATTATCCCGATCATCTAGAAAAACCAGCATATCTGCAAGCTAAGTAACAAAAACCACTGCGACAAGTTAGCCAGCCTTACCGATACTTGAATTGCGGCTGCTTTTCGGTTTTGCAAACGTAACATCAGAGAAGAATATTTTCAGCTGCATGAATGAGAAGTGTTGATGAATTCTTCATGCCATTGTTGTCAGGAAAATAAAAACCAATGGACATTCACTAAAGTGATCAAAGTGATAATCCTAGTAAATCACCTAGGAATGTGATAAATTAGATAATTTGCAAGAATCGTCAAAACAGTCATGTTAGCATCTTGATATAAAAGAGCGCAAGTTTTTCAATGACATTTATTAGGTCAAAAGTTGATGTTGAGCTTTGAATGAATAAAGGTGCTCAGGAATTCCAGATTCTTTAAGTTGGAGCAACGTTAAGTCGGAGAGGTAGTTAATTTCCCTAGAAAGAGATAGAAGAGCAATACAAGGTAAAACATAAAATAAAGAACTTACTTGGCAATAGAGGAGACTTGTATCTTTACCCCGGAATATCTTCGCAATAAACTTGCCACCCACTCGAAGAACATGAGTAACAATGGTAAGTGCCTACATGCAAAAAACACATTAAATTGAACCATCGAATGAATAGTCTAAATCATGATTCCATAGCAAAACCAATCACCTAGATACATTGTCGGCAACTTGCATATAAACAAGAGGTTCAATAATAAAATTCCACTCACTGCCAAAATAAGTTGTGATTGAACAAATTCATCCATATCATGAAGTCCAGTAACTGCAATAGATAGATAAATTTTTTTACAGAAATAAGTTTCAATGCTATAAATATACAAGATAACTTTAATATAGAACCAAACACCTCTTCCCAAGGTTTTAAATATCTTATTTCGGCACGTATCGGCTAGGTGTTTCATATATCATATACGTCCGATATATCGACCGATATCACCATATCAGATGATATATCGGCAAAATTTTATCGGTTTTATCGTATCGTGAGGGGTCCCGATACGATATATCAGCCGATATATGGCCGATATAGTATACAATATGACAGATATTTGATTCAATGCCTCTTCCTACCATCAGGAGCGCCATCACAGACAACCATATCAGCTTTGCCTCCATCAAAATGTCTGATTACCTGATAGAAATTAACCAAACAAATGAGTAGATGATAAACTATGAAAGGGAAGAAAGAACCTAATTTATTGTATAGCATACTGTTATTGTAGAGGAATTTCAAAATATGATTGATATGCAGCAAAAAGAAAAATCATACTGCAGCTGAAAAGAGAAATTATACTACAGGAGAGCTGAGAATAATGCGATCTGGAATTTAGATTTCTTGCAGAAGGGAAATGAGCTGTTGCAACTTAAATTGATTATGGACACAAAACATATAATGGAAGACTATAAATTAGTTGCTGTGAGGTATGTGAAGGTAGTTCTAACCTTCTATATAGTGTTAAGCATCTATGTTAGTTAGGACGTCACCCAACGATCAAATATACTTATTTTAATATGTGATCCCTGTAATAAGAAAATAAAATGTTTCAACTTTCAATAGTGTTGCATACCACTTCAGCGGTTCGAGCATTAGTAATATCACCCTGCACTTGAATAACACCATCTATTGGAGCCATGGGCTGCAAATCAATTGCAACAATAAGAGGCAGATCATCATCCCTGTAGAGAATAGGTAAAAGCACCACAACAAGGGAACATCAATTATTAGCATATACCGTGGTAGTCAGATCTAAGAATAATAACAACTTGCTAGACATGCTCAAATTCTCTAGTAATGCCAGGTTTGAATTGAATATAGACGGACTTCACTTTTTGAAATATGATTTCTTATTTAAATTTCTTGGACCTAATAACTAATAATTATGAATGACATATCAATAATGGGTATACTCATATAAATTTCAGTTGAGACTTTTCATATAGAACCGAAAAATTGAAATACAGGACATGTAAACCAGCAGACAAAGTCATAGAATTTGCAAAACCCATTTTAGCTCTCAAATTTTCAAAGCATCTCCATATCATTTTTTTTTTACTAAAACTTCAGCTTCTTTTCTCCCAAACTTCCAAGCAAAAAAAAAGTACAAGGAGTTTGCAGAACCCATTCTAGCCGTGAAATTTTACAAGAATTTCATTTTCAGTTCCATTTCCCACTGAAACTGCAAGAGCAACATACCTAGTTTTCTCCCAAAAAATCAAAGAAACCGCCTTGAACTTGCAGTAAACATAGCAAAATAACGTAAATAACCACCATTATTAACAAGAGAAGCACATAAAATACTCTTTTTGCCTCCTCTCTTTGTACAATTGCATGAATGTCTATGCTCGTGGATTGGGGACTGACTTGTGCACAGAGATAGACATTCTTAATGAAAGAAATCTAAGAAAATTACATGAATAAAGCCCCTACCTACATTCTGGTGACAATTTGGCTGGAAGATATAACTTTCTACTCAGAACCTGTACATAAGAATCAGGATTCAAGAAAGTGATTAAAACTGAGAAAATCAACAAAAGAAACAAGTAAAACCAAAATATCAAAACTCTTATAAAACCAAGAACATTTCGGAATACATACAAGTTTCTCTCCTATGTTAGTTACACACACACGCACACGTACACACACACGATGACCACAATCAGTTGCCGGAAAAATACTTGTAGTTAGCAAGCATTAACGACTATATTAGCAACAAAAACATATATAGATTTGTATGCTTCCAAGTACCAACAAAACAAACCATGTGACTTGTTCCATACAAATGAATGTCAAAAAACATGTTAAAAATTATCTTAATGTTATATTTACGCTGGTTAGCCAAGATCCACAACCTAGCTTACAAGGTTCTGTAAACACTAATGGCTGACATGATTCAAAACACACTAAAATACACGTAAGAAGAAAAATAAAAGGTACATAGATATTGTAGCACACCTGACTCCAACTACCTGGGGCAGCACATAGATCAACTACACGCTTCACTCCTGCATATCAAAATATTCTGCAATTAAGACACTGCTGAAACTTCTAAATCATGCAACATGATGTAACTTCAAGTAAAGACATAAGGTCCTAAAAACTGAAACTATATAACTTCATGGAGGAAAAAAAGGGTAAACTTAACTAAACACCATCCACCTTTTGGGGATTTTGAAATTACACCATTAAACTTTAAAAATTCTATAAAACGCCCCACTGAACTACCAATGTTGTTTGAAATCATTAGCTTGATTACCTCTTGCAAGCCACGATTGGACTGAGTAACCCAAAATGTGTTGTGGATAGATTGAAAGACTCAAAATAAACGAAAATGGTATTTTTTAACAAAAATACCTTTAACTTTTTTTCATGAAAATGCCTTTCAATGGGGTTTTATAGCATTTTTAAAGTTCAATGGTGTTATCTCAAAACCCAAAAAAAGTGGTGGTGTTTAATAAAGTTTACCCAAAAAAGGCATAACCCAACAAGATCTCGAAGCATTCAACAGCTATTACTCAAAACGCCTTCTTTTTAAATCTTAAAAAAGATTCAGGTAGTTAACATAGAAATTTTGGTTTGTTCTTAGACTAATAGGTTCAACTAACTACCTGTGAGACACCAATGAGCAATGGCTCAGTTGGTATGGGCACTTCCCCTCTTGGGGAGAGTGCAGGTTCCCTGAGAGGGAAAGTGACAACAAATTAACGCTTTCGGGGAAAATTCGTGGTCCCCCTGGGTGTGTGCGTGTGTTTTGTGCTTTTGTGTTTGTGTGCATAGGTAAGGGCTTATAGGCCAGTGGCCAAAAAAATGCCTGTGAGCCTTCATTACCTTTAATCTAAAAGGAAAATCAAAATTTTTACCTAAAGCGCCGCACTTAATGAAAGTGCCCCTGTAACCAAAATTCTATTTTGGTGGCATACAGGCATTTGGATGTTACATATATATTTTTCATTTCATACAATACAAGGTTTAAGTTTTTGCTTTTATCACCATTCAACTAAAAGTTAAGGCTTGATTTACTCTTAAGTTACCAAAATTCACGAAATAGATCATGTAAAACAAAATTTAAAACCTTGAAAGACGTTGAATTCTTCATCAATTTGGAGGAGCTTGAAAGCGCTCCTCGCCCTCCATCCCTCTTCTTTAGCCTTGCGATAGTATATATCCTAAGTAAAAACAATATTATTGATCATGAGAAGAAATCATGAGAGAAGAATTGTGCAAAGAGATGGAGATAGTAAATTTACCCTCTTGTCTTTAGAAGCTTTTCCCATATCCAAAAAGATAAATAATTTAGGGGATGCAGCAGCAAGGAAGGGCTGTGGATGGCGCCGGACTTCGATTTCGCGGCGGCGATTCGGTGGGGGGAGCTGCGGCCAAAAACCTAAACCCCAATTCCCAATTGAAGGCGGGGCCAAGATGTCCTGATTTGTTCCAATGGGCCCACAGATCCGACGGCCCCTGTTTGTGGCGATACTCGACAGATCTGACGGTCGAATTCTGCCACATTCTATCCAGTAGACTAAGAGCCCATTTGTTTGGCACTGTTATCTTGATGATGTGGGAATCACTATTTTCTCTTTTGCGTAAATTACGGTAGGAATTCATGCCCGGCAGTTAAAGTATGTTTAATTAATTATTTAATTCAATATAATTATATTCTACTTGATGGGAAAATTTTAACCTTAATGTGTACATGGCCAGGAGCTGAATAGGTCTACATTATACCACAAGTCCATTGCTTGACCAGGAGTTGAGACTCCGTCCATTTCGAACCATGAGAAGCCCGAACTTCCTATGTTACTCTCGTGTGGGTCTACAGCTACGACGGCATGTTTGACACGGCATGTTTGACATTTTTGATAGATAAAGAAGAATAGTTAACTCTACAGGAGTTTCCAACAAATAGGCTCATTGTTGCCGGTTAGAATATTTTGAATGGAACAAAGATGAGAAGAAAATCTTCAAAAATGATTTCATATGAAGCCTTTCTCACTTTGCAGTTGACTCTTTTCTTTAAAACGTGCCAAAAAACGGTACTTTGGAAATACATACTATATAGACATGAAAAAAGGTACTGACCATGAATTTTTTAAATAAGGGACAAACATATTTGTTGTCATAAAGAAAATGTTTTGTGCAATACTATAGCAAGAAAGAGGAAAGCCGACTACAACTTAGCCAGGTATAAATATTTACTGAGTATAAACATTTAAAAGGAGAACGTTTTGACTGCTATTACCCTTTGGCTCAAAACTGCCAGATGACATCCATCAAAATTTAGAAGACTATAACAAGAAGTCGAAACCGAGGAAGAAGTCCATTTATTATAACAAATTTACATCCAACTTTCGATATATCGCCATACTCAGCAAAACGAATCATTAATTCTATGAAAATAACATTCATACTGAACAAATGAACCATTAATTCTAAGAAAAAATTCTATTGATACATGGCATACTTATTCAATCAAGCTTATTGATTTTAATCTTAAAAAATTTCCATCAATCGAGTCATGAAGCAAAATTAAAGAGCACCACAAGAATTTATCTGTTTACCAATTTTGATCAAATTGATTTTAATGATATTGAACGCTAGTCCACACTTCTCAGAAATAACCAGAACACATAAGCCGTAGTTAACTATCAACTCCAACGAAAATACATCTACAAATAAACAAATCTCAGATTACAGGTATGGCAAGGTCAAGAAACAAATTAATATCTATTGAAAATGCTGCTGTTCCTAAACAACACAATGTTCAATATCCCAAAGATCACAATACAAAGAAACCAACGCATTGCATCTAACTTCCTGCTGTAGCAGGTACGGCCATGGGCTTAGCATCCTCGGCTTTTTCGTGTTCCTTGTTTAGTACCTGGTAACACAAAAGTTTCAAGTAAATATCAACGGAAGAATAAATCCCAAAAGAAACTCGATAAGAATATAATTTATCGCCATGGAGAGCAAAAACACAATATACGGATTTTACTAATCAAGCCAAATTTTGCTATCAATCAATTGAAAATTTTATGCAGTTATGGATTTGATAATAAGCAAAGCACAAGGACATTACTTTATTATTTATCAAGTTGTGAAGTGCAATGACACTCCGGATCAGGGAAGAAAGGTAGATCACCAGCATCATATCGTTTGTTTTTACTGCAAAATGTAGAGAGATGTACAATGTTAAAGATCATATGGTGAGAGCAAAAGGAGACATGCATCCTTGTCATGCTTATTAGCAAAAATGAGCGTGTGTGTTACCTGAGAAAGCCTTGATTAGTTCATTCACGTTAAGGTTTGGAAGTAAATTGAAAACATCCTGTAAGAAAAATAAGTGAAAAGGATAAACATCAGTATGATAATCAGAATCAAGGATAAGAAAACATGACTGCTGTGATGGGGAAAAGCTGCACCAACCCTGGATCTATGTGAGATTAAGACGGATAATAATGCGGGATAAATAAACATGCACAAAGCTACACAAAAAAACACCAGGACTTACCGTGGTTTGGCCCCGACTTGGACCTAACCCGCTAATGTTTGTGCGTGTGTGTGTGTGTGTGTGTGTGTGTGTGAGAGAGAGAGAGAGAGCTTCCGCTATATCAAAGAACAAGAAGTGGGGTTTGCAACACTCCTTAAAAGCACAACTATTTAAGGAATCACTCATAGTCATACAATGAGAAAAATACAATAGAAACCACTCAGTAGCTCCAACCCACTTGAAAGCAACTCCTCCCAAACAACCAAAAAGGCCTAAACTCTTCTCCAATGTGATGTGGATGTTGAACAATCAACCAAGATGAGCTCTTGTGAAGACCCTACTAGCTTCCCCTTGTTCCCCCAATCAGAGCAAGGCTCCGTTTGAATTTTGAAAATTCAAATTTTGAAGCAACGTTTCGGTTCCCGTGCGCTGCGCGTAATGCGCCACGTGTCAGAAGTTGACACGGCAGCACAACGCCCAAGACGGTACGTCCGATCAGAGCAAGGCTCTTTAAAAAACATAAGTAACACTTAACTGCGCAAACGCACGGCAGCGCGACACGTGTCTGCGCAGTTGCGCAAGCGCACGGCTGCGCGACACGTGTCTGCGCAGTTGCGCAAGCGCAACTGCGCAAGTGCACGGCTGCGCGACACGTGTCTGCGCAGTTGCGCAATCGCTGTTGCGCAAGCGCCTTACTGCGCGACACGTGTCACGCGCTGGTGAGTTGCGCAACAACAGAATGATAATTTAAGGAAATCTTTTCTGTTCTTGTTAAAACAAGAAGATTTCTTCTGTAAAACAGGGGGTCTTTGGATCAAAGATCCAACGGTGGGGAAAATTCCCCGAATCATTCAGAAAAGATCCTTTTAACAAATTTAACTGATCTTTAAGCACTATAAAAAGGACCCCAGACCCCATTTCAAAGATATAGACATTTTGGATAAAAAAAAAGAGCAGAGAACTCTTGAGAATTTCTGAACACAAAAAGAAAGGTAAAAACCTTTGAGAAAATTCTCTTAAAGAATAGATCATTGATCTAGAAAACAAGATCAGTGATCTTCAATAGATAAATAAATAAATAAAAATAATAAAAATAGTGCCTTGCACTTGCTATGAACCTCTGGTCCTCAGATAAATAAATAAATAAAAATAATACAAATAGTGCCTTGCACTTGCTATGAACCTCTGGTTCTCTGAAACAGAAAGAAAGAAAAGATTTCTTTCTTTTCTTTTCTTTGATCTAAATTTAGATCAAGAAATTAAAAAGTGCCCTGCACTTCTTTTCCTGAATCTAAAAGATTCTTGGTGCTTTGCACAAATGCAATGCATTATTTGAAGGGCTAGGCCCAAGTCAAAAAGACCTAGCAGGCCAAAGTAAATTGCAAAACAATAAAAAGGGCAGAGCCCAAATGAAATTGATGCCCTGCATCTTTTCTGGGCAAAGCCCAAATAAAAATAAAAACAAACGCAAATAAATTATTGGACATTTTTAACTGGACTTAGCCCAATCGTGGTCATAAGTCCTTAAATTAAACTGACTGAGCAAAATGGCTCTCCTAAATCAATTCACGTCCGGTTCGAAGGTACATCTCCGAACTCCTTTGACATCTATCGTTGTAATTCCTCAACGACGTCAAAGAGGTGACGGGTCCCAACGACCACATACACCCATATGGACTGCGGGGTCCTTAAACTCGTGGACCGAAACGTCCCTAAACTAATATCGGACCGAAACGACCATAAACTAATATCGGACCGAAACGTCCATAAACTAATATCGGACCACCACGTCCCTAAACTGGCACGATAGGGCCCAAACGCTCTTTTGTCGGATCTAAACGGTCTCGTCTAAGTTGATCTTAGCCCCAAATACGGTTAATGTGTCCTTAGATATTTAAATAAAACTCTAAATCAACTTTGGTTCAAGGGTACATCTCTGAACTCCTCTGACGCCTATCGTTGTAATCCCTCAACGACGTCAGAGAGGTGACGAGTCCCGACGGCCAGATATTAAATCAATCACTACGTCAAGTCGATCTTAGTCCAAAACAGGACTAACGTATCCTTGACGAGCGTTTAAGTTGATCTTAGCCGCAACGCGACTAATGCATCCTTAAACTAAAAACACCAAACCCAAATCTAAGTAAATACGGATTTGGACTAATCCACGTCCTACGGACGACGGCATTACTCAGTCTCCGTATACAATCCACGGGCAACCACAAACAAAACAAACACACACGACACGAAGTGAAATTCTGGAGAAGAAGAAAGTTGTTACCGCGATGCGGTAGCGTAATTAACTGCAGGGGCTTGCGCCTGCAGGAAAGAGCGTCCCCACAATCAAAAACCCCTCACCCTGAGCGGGAATCTGACGAAGTCTGCTACATCGGCCGCATCCATCTAAACCTCCGATGCAAGATGCCATAAATCAACTTGGCATTTTCGGAGAGGTAGACGGATAAAACCAATTAGCATCTGCCCCGAATCCCAGCGTCAGGACAACGTGGTCCTGCGCGCCGCCTTTCGGAGGGGAACAGATTCTGGCACGCCCGGTGGGAACAGATTCTGGACGGGACGTCTCGCCTGAAATTCGGGGCAGATGCTAATTGGTGTTATCCGTCCACCTCTCCGAAGATGCCAAGTTGATTTATGGCGCCATGTATCGAAGGTTTAAACGGATGCGGCCGATGTAGCAGACTTCGTCAGATTCACCCTCAGGATGAGGGGTTTTTGATTGTGGGGACGCTCTTCCCTGCAGGCGCAAGCCCCTGCAGTTAATTACGCTACCGCATCGCGGTAACAACTTTCTCCTTCTCCAGAATTTCACTTCGTGTCGTGTGTGTTTATTTTTTGTTTTGTTGCCTGTGGATTGTTTACGGGGACCGAGTTATGTTGTCGCCCGTAGGGCGTGGACTAGTCCAAATCCGTATTATCTTAGGTTTGGGTTTGGGGGTTTGGTTTGAGGATACGTTAGCCATACTTGAGGCCAAGATCAACTCACACGTTTGTCAAGGATACGTTAGTCTGGCCTGAGACTAAGATCAACTTAACGGGATCGTTTAGATCTGACAAAAGAGCATTTAGGCTCCATTGTTCCAGCTTAGGGACATAGTGGTCCATCGTATGTATGGCCTTCGGGACCCGTTACCTCTCTGACTACGTTGAAGGATTACAACAACAGGTGTCAAAGGAGTTCCGAGATGTACCCTTGAACCGAAGTTGATTGAAGGGATTCATAGTCCAGTCTGTTTAAAGGTTTAAGGATACGTTAGCCGTATTTGAGGCTAAGATCAACTTAAACGGGACCGTTTAGATCCGACAAAAGAGCATGCGTGGCTCTATTGTTCCAGTTTAGGGACGTGGTGGTCCATTGCTAGTTTAAGGACATTGCGGTCCATGGGTAGTTTAAGGACATTGCGGCCCACAGTCCACATCAATGCGTGGTCATCGGGACCCGTCACCTCTTTGAAGACATTGAGGGATTACAGCGCCAAGTATCAAAGGAGTGAAGAGATGTATCCTGGAACCGGAGTGGATTAAATAGTCTTTGGCCCAATTTGGGATCAAGACCAATTAATTATGTTATGAGCCCATTAGCCCAGTTAATTACGAATTGAGGACTTATGGCCATCTTGGGCTAAGTCCAATCATGTCTGGAATATTGGCTTCCTGTTGGTCCCTTGAAGGAGAGGCTTTGCCTCTATCCATTCGGTCAATTGGGCCAGTGTCTAGTGTTAAACACTAAAGACGAATCAGTGTTGAACACTGGGAATAAAATTGATAAGTTAGTGTTTCAACACTAAGAGATAGTTGGTGTTAAACACCAGCAACCAGGCTTTCAGATTAGTGTTGAACACTAAAACAGACCAGTGTTAAACACTGTCAACAGGAGTCCCAAACTAGTGTTGAACACTACGGTAATCAGTGTTGAACACTGCAAATATAGTTCTGTGCTTAGTGTTGCACTAAGGCCAAACAATGTTTTATCACTGAATTCAGGGGTTCCGTTTTAGTGTTTAAACACTAAGGCAAGAGGGGTCACGTGGCAACACGTGAGAGCGCCCTCCCTTCACTTGTCCTTCTGAGACTATGCATCTTTTAGAGCATCACGTGCCATCACGTGACAGGGATTCAAGCGCTTGTGTGTTAAAGCTTCTGTCAAGGGTCACGTGAGTCACGTGAGGCACTGCCTCCAAAGGGCTTTCTGTAGATCTTTTGGGGGGGTCACGTGGTGACACGTGACCATGCCTCTATGTATGTTGTTTAGAAGATCTGTTAATCTTTTTCAGTAATTAAATTCCTCGTAGGGTTAAACCCTAATAAAAGCTTTAAATTCCAGAGGAATTAAATTCCTACTTCGTTTTGAAGATTTATATTCTGGAATAGAGTTGGACTCTGAATTTTCTGTAGGAGAACTGAATAGGGTTAAACCCTAATAAAAGCTTTTAAGGAATCAAACTCTCATTCTCTTGTTAAAGAATTATGATTAAGGGAATTAAATTCCCGTTGTTTCAACAGAACTAAGTTCTTAATTAGGGTTAAACCCTGTTTCTTTTTTGTTCTGAAGGAATTAAATTCCCATAACACAGGGTCAAGCCCTAATTTTATTTTAAAGGAATTAAATTCCTATAGTTCTGTGAGAATTAAATTCTTGTGCTTCCATTCCCTCTCTATGTTTTGGATCTGCATGGCAGGATCTCAACCCATTGGGAATTAAATTCTCAACTTCAAGGGAAGATGTGCACTTTACAGATCCTCTATCAAAGAGAGAAGAAATATGTTCTTCTGTTTTATATCAGAGTTAAACTCTGTTGAGAATTGAATTCTCTTTTCTTTCAAGAAGCCTTCCCTTTCTTACCTAGAGTTTTCTTTTGCAGAAGATCCAAATTCCTCAAAGTATCAAGGCTCTCTCCCTTTTCTTCCCTCTGCACGTATCTCTTTTTTTGTGTCTCTTGGCTCCTATTTATAGGAGAAGCAGCCGAGTCAATTAGTTTCTGTGAATCTTTCATTGGGAGATTTGATTTGCATCCATCATTCGTTTTGGACCTTTGGATTATTAGGTGAGTTTTATTCACCATTGGATTTCAAGTCCGAGGATTCTCCTCGTTTTGGCTGATAATACAACTTCCCAGGGAGCTTCTTCAATGACGGAGCATGTTGCCCCCGGCGTATTCGTCCCTTTAGAGGTGTGGGGCTGCGGGGGATTCACCTTCCATTTGTCGGATAGCGCAAATTTGCCGTGGCGGTACTGGTTTTCAAGCCAATTTTTGAAAACGTAACAGTCTTCGATCGGATGTCCTAGCACTCGATGGTAAGGGCAGTAATTGGGCTAGTTGACGTCGTTCGGTTGCAACGGACATTTTGGATCTGGCAGATTTATGAGTCTGTTGCGCAACGCCAGCTCGAATAGGCTCCTCGTTTTATCGCGGGGGAAGGAGTAAGGACGTCCCATCCTGTCCTCAAGGGGTACGTATGGGCGTGTATTGTTTGGACGAGCAACCGGCTTCGAGTCGCTCGGTTGTTGTTGGGCATTAGCGACAATGATCGCTTTTCCCTTTCCTTTATCGTTTCGGGAGTCCGGCTTCGGGAGAGGGGGTTTATGGCCCATCTGCGCTAATTTGTCGATCAGAGCCTGGAAGGAAGTCGGCTTGAAGAACATCATGAATTGCGAGATGGTTGCTTGTGGATCAAGGGTTCCAACAAACATTCCCACCGCAGGGGCTTCTTCTATGCGCTGTTCACACTTAGACCATAGATTACGCCACCGTATAGCGTACTGAACCCATGTCTCGCCGGGTTTTACCCTGGCGTTAATCAGCGCCGTCATCGGGGTACGCTCGCTAGCACTTGCAAAACGTTGGGTGAAGAGCAGCTCCATCTCTGCGAAGGTTTTAATAGAGTCATTGGGGAGCTCAGAATACCATTCGAAGGCCGTATCTGATAAGCTTCCAACAAACTGGCGAAGCAAAAGCTTGTCGTCGCCGCCGGTGTTACCGCAAAGCGCCCTGAGCTGGGCAACATGTTGATGGGGATTGCCGGTCCCTTTGTAGACATGAAACTTGGGAATTGTGTAACCCGGCGGGTATTTGATTTGGTCATACCAGCCTGGATACGGTCGCCCCGTTTTTACGACGTGGCCGGCTGCTTCGGCCGCGTGATGAACCTTTATTTGCTGGGCTATATATTCGTCCAGATCAGTCTTAGAGATTGTATCCTCTTTAACCGTCGATAAAACGGGCTGAGGGTTTGATGTTTCTCCCCTATCATCCCCAAGGACAATCGGGGGTTCTTCAGTCGGGGGATCTTGTTGTATCATCATCCCTATCATGTCCTGGAAGAGGAGGCCCATACGCTGTATATTGGCTGCTTGTTCAGCAACCTCTTTGTCTCTCTTTTCCAGTACTCGGCGGAGGAACTCGGCGTCGGTCTCTTCCTCTTGGCGTTCGTCTAAGGACGTCCCAGGGTTCTCTTTCGGCTCCGTGAGTGCAGCCATTGTAGTCATCATCTCCTGGAACTTTTGTTGCTGCTCCTGAGCCTTGGTCACTGATCGGGTAAGCGGTCGGTGACCCGTAGAAGTACGACTTTCTTCCTTTCCAGAAGCCATATAAACCGTATGAACTGTTATGCCCCCTGACTTGGGGCGTTTAGGTTCACCGCTTTTAAACTTTGTCAGTGTCACGGGGGCTTTCTCCGGCCTTTTTCTTTTGTGGGCCATTGAGATTGAAGGAGCCGTTGAAGTTGGCATCCTAGCATTTGTTGCCCCCTGCTGTTTAATGGGGCGGTTCTTGTCTTTTTCCACCTTTGCCCTTTTCTGGCGACGGAAGTGGTCTGAGTCAATCACGGAGTCTTGAACCCTCCGCCAAACTTTATAAATTTTTGACGACAGCCGCTGAGAGGGCTGTTCCTGCTTTGTCTCCGGAACTTTTTCCATAGGCGGAGGAGATCTTTTCAATGTAGCAATTGGAGAGTTCTTTCTCACCTTCCTCAGCAATTCAAAGTTGTTCCCGGTTGGAACAGCAGCGTTGACCTCCACCACTGGAGCAGGTGGGGTTAGCCCTGAGGGGGAGTTGCCCCCTGCTTTCCTTACTCGTTGCCAATGGCGACGTCGCGCACGACGAGCCGTTGGGACTGGCTCGGAAATCGAGATGGTTTCTTGTTGCCCCTTGTTGGAGTGTGGGCTAACTGCCGATGTCAGCCTATCGAAGACTGATGCCTTTTGACCAGCTGGGGGAGGAGTGGGAACCGTCAATCTTGTGAAGACCGACTCTCTGATGGGAGAAGCCGCTTTAACGACTCCCAAAGCAGCGGCTGTTGCCCTCTTTGGGACGGCCACTTTATAGTTCTGACCTAGCCTGGTGAAAACGGAGGCTGTCGGCTTAGTAGCGGGCGACCCGTTGACAGGGGTCGTGGTAGTAGTGAGCCGGTCGAACACCGACTTCTTGTTCGCTTCCGGTGCGGATATCGGCATAGAGAAGCTTGTAGGTGGGACCATGGTCCCGAAAAACAGGCCAGTGGTGGCCTGAGTCACCTGTTCAACCGGCAGAGCGAGGAAAGAGGCCGCTTGGGGCCCATATGTTACACCTGTCGGTGAGGTGGAGCGTCCGTTGCAGTGGTGCTTCGCGCATTTGGTGGCCATTGGATCTTGAATTCTGCGCCAGGCAAAAGACCAAATCTTAGTACCTTGAAATCCGAAGACAACCATTTAACAAACCGCGATTGGTTCGCGACGACGACACACGAAGTGTGGAGTGGAAAGAGGAAAAGGTCCCACCGGGCGTGCCAGAATCTGTTCCCCTCCGAATCCCAGCGTCAGGACAACGCGGTCCTGCGCGCCGCCTTTCGGAGGGGAACAGATTCTGGCACGCCCGGTGGGACCTTTTCCTCTTTCCACTCCACACTTCGTGTGTCGTCGTCGCGAACCAATCGCGGTTTGTTAAATGGTTGTCTTCGGATTTCAAGGTACTAAGATTTGGTCTTTTGCCTGACGCAGAATTCAAAATCCAATGGCCACCAACTGCACCAAATGCGCGAAGCACCACTGCAACGGACGCTCCACCTCATCGACAGGTGTAACATATGGGCCCCAAGCGGCCTCTTTCCTCGCTCTGCCGGTTGAACAGGTGACTCAGGCCACCACTGGCCTGTTTTTCGGGACCATGGTCCCACCTACAAGCTTCTCTATGCCGATATCCGCACCGGAAGCGAACAAGAAGTCGGTGTTCGACCGGCTCACTACTACCACGACCCCTGTCAACGGGTCGCCCGCTACTAAGCCGACAGCCTCCGTTTTCACCAGGCTAGGTTAGAACTATAAAGTGGCCGTCCCAAAGAGGGCAACGGCCACTGCTTTGGGAGTCGTTAAAGCGGCTTCTCCCATCAGAGAGTCGGTCTTCACAAGATTGACGGTTCCCACTCCTCCCCCAGCTGGTCAAAAGGCATCAGTCTTCGATAGGCTGACATCGGCAGTTAGCCCACACTCCAACAGGGGGCAACAAGAAACCATCTCGATTTCCGAGCCAGTCCCAACGGCTCGTCGTGCACGACGTCGCCATTGGCAACGAGTAAGGAAAGCAGGGGGGAACTCCCCCTCAGGGCTAACCCCACCTGCTCCAGTGGTGGAGGTCAACGCTGCTGTTCCAACCGGGAACAGCTTTGAATTGCTGAGGAAGGTGAGAAAGAACTCTCCAATTGCTACATTGAAAAGATCTCCTCCGCCTATGGAAAAAGCTCCGGAGACAAAGCAGGAACAGCCCTCTTAGCGGCTGTCGTCAAAAATTTATAAAGTTTGGCGGAAGGTTCAAGACTCCGTGATTGACTCAGACCACTTCCGTCGCCAGAAAAGGGCAAAGGTGGAAAAAGACAAGAACCGCCCCATTAAACAGCAGGGGGCAACAAATGCTAGGATGCCCACTTCAACGGCTCCTTCAACCTCAATGGTCCACAAAAGAAAAAGGCCGGAGAAAGCCCCCGTGACACTGACAAAGTTTAAAAGCGGTGAACCTAAACGCCCCAAGTCAGGGGGCATAACAGTTCATACGGTTTATATGGCTTCTGGAAAGGAAGAAAGTCGTACTTCTACGGGTCACCGACCGCTTACCCGATCAGTGACCAAGGCTCAGGAGCAGCAACAAAAGCTCCAGGAGATGATGACTACAATGGCTGCACTCACGGAGCCGAAAGAGAACCCTGGGACGTCCTTAGACGAACGCCAAGAGGAAGAGACCGACGCCGAGTTCCTCCGCCGAGTACTGGAAAAGAGAGACAAAGAGGCTGCTGAACAAGCAGCCAATATACAGCGTATGGGCCTCCTCTTCCAGGACATGATAGGGATGATGATACAACAAGATCCCCCGACTGAAGAACCCCCGATTGTCCTTGGGGATGATAGGGGAGAAACATCAAACCCTCAGCCCGTTTTATCGACGGTTAAAGAGGATACAATCTCTAAGACTGATCTGGACGAATATATAGCCCAGCAAATAAAGGTTCATCACGCGGCCGAAGCAGCCGGCCACGTCGTAAAAACGGGGCGACCGTATCCAGGCTGGTATGACCAAATCAAATACCCGCCGGGTTACACAATTCCCAAGTTTCATGTCTACAAAGGGACCGGCAATCCCCATCAACATGTTGCCCAGTTCAGGGCGCTTTGCGGTAACACCGGCAGCGACGACAAGCTTTTGCTTCGCCAGTTTGTTGGAAGCTTATCAGATACGGCCTTCGAATGGTATTCTGAGCTCCCCAATGACTCTATTAAAACCTTCGCAGAGATGGAGCTGCTCTTCACCCAACGTTTTGCAAGTGCTAGCGAGCGTACCCCGATGACGGCGCTGATTAACGCCAGGGTAAAACCCGGCGAGACATGGGTTCAGTACGCTATATGGTGGCGTAATCTATGGTCTAAGTGTGAACAGCGCATAGAAGAAGCCCCTGCGGTGGGAATGTTTGTTGGAACCCTTGATCCACAAGCAACCATCTCGCAATTCATGATGTTCTTCAAGCCGACTTCCTTCCAGGCTCTGATCGACAAATTAGCGCAGATGGGCCATAAACCCCCTCTCCCGAAGCCGGACTCCCGAAACGATAAAGGAAAGGGAAAAGCGATCATTGTCGCTAATGCCCAACAACAACCGAGCGACTCGAAGCCGGTTGCTCGTCCAAACAATACACGCCCATACGTACCCCTTGAAGACAGGATGGGACGTCCTTACTCCTTCCCCCGCGATAAAACGAGGAGGCTATTCGAGCTGGCGTTGCGCAACAGACTCATAAATCTGCCAGATCCAAAACGTCCGTTGCAACCGAACGACGTCAACGAGCCCAATTACTGCCCTTACCATCGAGTGCTAGGACATCCGATCGAAGACTGTTACGTTTTCAAAAATTGGCTTGAAAACCAGTACCGCCAGGGCAAATTTGCGCTATCCGACAAATGGAAGGTAAATCCCCCGCAGCCCCACACCTCTAAAGGGACGAATACGCCGGGGGCAACATGCTCCGTCATTGAAGAAGCTCCCTGGGAAGTTGTATTATCAGCCAAAACGAGGAGAATGCTAAATGATCTTCAGATCTGTCCAGCGGTCAAGTGGAAGAACCCCTTAGAACCGCAGATTATTGAGGGGATGTTGAAGCCACGACCGACTCCGAAGACCGATGGTGGTAGTTCAAGCGTTCATAGCCGGCCGTCAAAATCTTCGAAAAAGAAGAAGAAGAAACCTAAGAAGCCCGTGAAGCTGGCGACAAGCGCACGGACTTACAGAAGCAAATTGACGCGCTGGATGAATACAACCAAAAGGCGCGGACTCCCATTACGCTCCAAGATTTCCTTGATCACGTCTTTCAAAAAGAAGATGAGGGGGAAAGTTCATCGGATGAATCCGAGGAATATGTGGCGAGCTGTCATATGATCTCCCATTTGACCACGAACGATGAAGGGACTTCTGGCACTAAAACGCCGGGGGCAAATACTGAGTCAAGGGTTCCGGAGTTATCAATCAAAATGATTGACGCGTTTCTTAGTGAAGCTCGATTGAAAAGCAAAGCTGATCGAGAACGCGAGACGGCTATATTTGAAAGGGCCAAGCGCCAGCGACTTGAGGAAAGAGCTGAAATGATCCCGCTGGAACAAAATGCCTCCACCGCTGACAAAAGCCAACTCAAGATAAAAAAGAGGTTTGCTAAGGCCATATCAATGGGCATGAAGCTACCATCCTCTGAAGGAAAAATGACTGGTGTGGTAGAAATGCACCCCTCTTATTGCTTATATCATCAGAAGGTCTCGCATCCCACTCAAGAGTGCAAGGCTTTCGATAGATGGTGGCAAGGATACGTCGCTAATCAACAACGCTTTAAACGGGAAAAACGTAAAATTCGCCGGGAGCAAAGAAATACGACCGAAGAACTTGAAAGAACAGCCGGCAATTGTCACATGGTTAACGCTGCCGGGTCACAAGTGCCTACATTTGGGAGCGACTCTGATGAGGAGCTAGAGCTTGCCCCTCTCTTTAAAGAGTCAACTTCGGGGAAAGAAGAGGAGCCAGTGGTTTGCGAAAATATCCGGCTACGGAATCGGACACTGCCTGAAAAGAACCTCGGACCATCGAATAGAAAAGATAAAGGGAAAGAAAAGGTCTCTGAAGACATCGTCTTAGATGACCAAGTTCTGGAAGAGCTAAACGCCGAGAACCCGCCAAAAAGGAATAAAGTGGATTACAATGTCTTGGCGCATCTGAGAAAGCTACCCTCACAACTCAGCATTCTCGATGCCCTATTACTATCAAAAGAGGCGAGGGATTCTTTGATTAAGGCCCTACAAGATCCGGACCAGTTCCAAGCCTTCCTAGCCGAAGAAAAGATGAAGGACGAATTAGAAGAAGTGCACACAGCCGACGTTGCTTTTGGTGATGAAGACCTTCTCCTCGGGACGTGTGAACACAATCGTCCCCTTTATGTCTCAGGGTACTGCCATGACATAAAGATAGGTAAAATCTTGGTCGATAACGGATCGTCTGTTAATTTACTCAATGTGCGAGTGTTAAAGGAGATTTGCATGAGTGTCCAACACCTCGCCCGAGACAAAATCACCATCTCCGGATTCGACTCCCAATCGTCAAAAACTCTTGGATCAGTGATATTGGCGCTACGCTTCGGGTTGCTCGTCACAGACATCAAATTCCATGTTATAGACGCCAAGACGTGCTACAATGCTCTGCTCGGCCGACCATGGCTACACGAGTACAATATCATCCCTTCTACACAGCATCAGTGCATGAAGTATTCTAGGGATGGCCTCGAGTACACAGTGGCGGGAGAGTTGAATCCGTTTTCCGTAAACGAAGTTCGCAAGTATGAAGATGCCAAATACTTCTTACCGAGTTTCGAAGACACGGAAAGGTGTCACAAACCGGAGAACAAAACTAACGCCACCATCCCTGTCTTCGGCAGTGACACCGAGGAGGAGGAGGATATAATTCATTCAAGTCCATCCCAATCCACCAGGCCAGGACCATCCGTTCCTTCATTGATCTTCGGTAGTGATTCAGAGGATGAAGTTCATGCTGTATTCCCTGCTCGGCCTTCAATATGGGTTTCCGTTGATGAAGAGCGAAGTCTGCAGATGACCATGGTGCCGCTTGAACATTACAAAGAACTGGATGCACTCGACACCAACAGCGTAGAAGAATTGCAGACATTCTATATCCCTCCCGGACGAAAAGGCGAGAAGGCAATCCTATTCTACCGTTCTGAAGAAAACAAGGTGGAAAAAGAAATTTGGCATGGCGCGCATCCCACGCTCGACAGGCTTCAGCCTATCCATCTTCCCAGATATTATACCGAAGGTTTGAAGAAACTGCTGAAACGCCAGGGGGTATCCTTCACACAGACCGTTAGAAAGGCCAAATTCTATGACAAGGTCTGGAGCGTTCCCGAGACTCAATGCAAGCTGCCTAACGGGAGAATAGAAACAAAAGGGCTTGGGTACATCCGGTCAAAGAAACGGGAGTTAGTAAACAGCTGTTATGTCATGTATGACTTCGATGAAGAGGCGGACGCTCAATGGGAGGACGCTAATCCTGAACCAGCAAAAGTTCCTGATACAAAACCGCTCAGTCCATCGTTTGAAGACCAGATGAGCAAACTTATAAGGGATGCAAGTCAAAAAGCCCGAGATGATCACAATCGTGAAATGGCAATCTATAAGAAAGCCAAGACACAGCGCCTCCTTCAACAGACAGTAAAGAACGAAGATGCTGCCCCATGTCAACCCGATACAAAAAGAGCTCGACGCGGAGACAGAAATGAGTCAAAGGGCGGAAAAGGCGCTCAACAACCACAAAGCAGAGCTAAGAAACCACGTATCCGAGAATCAAGCGTTATTGACTTAGCCCTCAGGAAGAAAATGGGTCAAGCATACTCATTTCCTCGGAACAAAACAAAGAAGATATTCGATCTCGCTCTAAAACATCAAATGCTTACGTTGCCAGAGTCCAAGCACCCCGAGCACGCAGGCGAGGTGTTCAACCCAAATTATTGCTTTTACCATCGAGCAATGGGACACCCTCTTGAAGATTGCTTCACCTTCAAGAATTGGGTTGAAGATCAGTGTCAGCTAGGCAAATTCGCGTTTTCTGACAACTGGAGGGTAGCGCCACCACAGAAGCACGAGCCCGAGGCCGCGAAAGAAAAACCAGTTCCACATTTGGATTGGCAGAAAATTCGCACCTACCACGTGATAACAATATTAAAAGAAGAGTCCGAGGACATGAACAGCCTTCCTTGGTGCTGTGAAAACGGCAGCGATGAGGTAATCTCAGAATTTCCCCCAGCTCCGAAAGAACTGGAAGATGGAATCCGTACTACTGCAGATAACCTCAAGAAAATCGAGTTGGGGACAATAAATGATCCGCGACCGACATTCGTCAGCGAGCTGCTGTCTGAAGAGAGGGTGGCTGCGTTAAAAGACGTCCTTGTGCAGCATAAAGATTGCTTCGCATGGAACTATTCCGAGATGCCGGGACTAGATCCAGAAGTTGCTGTACATAGACTAGCAATATCACCGAACATCAAGCCAGTCAAACAGGCGCCGAGAAGAATGCGACTCGAGCTTGAGATGAGCATAAACACCGAAGTCAAAAAGTTAATCGACTCTGGCTTCATCCAGGAAGTTCAATACCCTGAATGGATCGCCAACATCGTCCCAGTGATGAAGAAAAATGGGACAGTGCGCATATGTGTAGACTTCCGGGATCTTAATAAAGCTTGCCCGAAGGATGATTTCCCAGTGCCAGTCACTGAACTGATGATAGACAATACATCCACTCATGAAGTTTTCTCCTTCATGGACGGCTCATCGAGGTATAACCAAATAAAAATGCATCCTGAAGATCAGAAACATACGGCTTTCAGGACTCCTCTTGGTATATTTTGTTATAAAGTGATGCCCTTCGGTTTGAAGAACGCCGGTGCTACTTATCAGAGGGCCATGACAAAGATCTTCGACGACCTTATACACGAAATCGTTGAATGCTATATCGATGATCTCGTGGTTAAAAGCAAATCATACGAGGAACATCTCGAGCATCTGAGGACTGTATTTCAACGCCTTCGGCAATACAACTTGAAGATGAATCCTCTTAAATGTGCGTTCGGGGTTTCCTCGAGCAAATTCCTGGGATTCGTTGTTCGACACCGAGGTATTGAAATAGATCCGTCAAAGATTAAAGCGATCATGAAAATGCCCCCGCCGAGAACTCTCAAACAGCTGCGGTCTCTCCAAAGGAAACTCGCATACATACGGCGATTTATAGCCAACCTTTCAGGAAAATGCCGTCCTTATAATCACCTGATGAAGAAGGGAACCCCATTCGTTTGGGATCAAAAATGCCAAGACGCACTGGATGAGATCAAACAATACCTGCAGAACCCGCCGGTGTTGGCTGCTCCGGTTAAGGGGAAGCCTCTCATTCTTTATACAACCGCCCTCGAAGGTTCCTTAGACGCATTATGGGCACAAGAGAACGATCAAGGGAAAGAAAGAGCACTCTACTACTTAAGTCGAGTTCTGCTGGGGGCAGAAAGCAACTACTCTCCCATTGAAAAACACTGCCTGGCGTTGATCTTCACAATAACAAAGCTTAGGCACTATGCGTTGGCGCACGAAGTCCGTCTTATTTCAAAAGTGGACCCTCTCAAATATCTAATGTCAAAAGCCATATTGACAGGGCGACTCGCTAAATGAGCCCTGCTCTTGATGGAATTTTCGATAACATATCAACCTCTCAAGGCAGTAAAAGGCCAGGCCATCGCCGACTTCCTTGCTGAGCATCCCATACCTGCCGATTCTCCTTTAAATTGCGATTTGCCAGACAGACATGCGTTTGACGCAATCGACAGTGGTGATACCCGTTGGGAGCTTTATTTCGATGGAGCATCTTCCATGAAAAAGCACAAACAAAGTACGCCAATGATCAAATCGGGGGTAGGACTCATCTTTGTGACTCCACAAGGAGGAATAATGCGCTTCGCCTTCTCCTTAACAGAGCCGAGAACGAATAATGAAGCTGAATATGAAGCTTTGATAGCAGGCCTCGAGATCGCCATTGATATGGGAATTGAAAGCCTCATATATGGGGACTCCCAGCTAGTCGTCAGTCAAGTGAACGGCGATTACCAAACATGCAAACCGGAATTGGTAAAATACGGTGAAAAAGTGCAGCAACTGCTAACCCAAATTCCCTCCTACACGTTGGAAAGTATACCGCGCGCGGAAAACAGCAAAGCGGACGCACTGGCCAAACTTGCTAAAGAATTGGCTGACGAGAACCTCGATGATGTTAGAATCGTGATACAAGGCCGTCGAGTGCTCGCCCCAGCAGAAATACATCCAGAATCATATAAAGAAAAGGGAGCAACTGAGCAGGCGACCCTACAAATAAAAGACCATGAGAAGACCGAAGACTGGAGAGAAGTCTTCATAGATTACTTCAAGTTCCACCGAATGCCTGAAGAAGCGTCCATAAGACATCAGCTCGTGAAACGAGCTCTGTCTTTCGCCTTCGTCAACGATACTCTATACAAGAGGACATTCGATTCTCTGTGGCTGAGATGCCTAGGACCTGACGAAGCGAGAAGGGTCGTCCAAGAGGTTCACGACGGACTCTGCGGTTCCCACCAAGCAGGCCCTAAGATGAAGTTGAAGATAAAACGGATGGGCTACTACTGGCCCACGATGATGCAGGATTGCCTGGAATACGCGAGGCAATGTCATTCATGCCAAATTCATGGGGACTTCATCCATCAGCATCCCAATCCACTGCATCCAACAGTGGCTAGTTGGCCATTCGAAATGTGGGGAACCGACATAGTCGGCCCCATCGAACCAGCATCGTCAAAGGGACATCGTTTCATCTTGGCGACGACTGATTACTTCTCCAAATGGGCAGAGGCGGTACCGTTGAGGGAAGTGAAAACGGAGAACATTCTCCATTTCTTCAAAACGCATGTCATATACCGGTTTGGAACCCCAAGAAGGATCATCTCTGATAATGGGCCAGCCTACCGAAGTCATAAAATTAGCCGCTTCGCACAGCAGCACAATATAGACTGGAGATATTCCTCAGTTTATAATCCGCGAGCTAACGGTCTAGCTGAGGCCTTCAACAAGACCTTGACGAAGATCATGAAGAAAACAGTGTCACGAAATAAGAGAGACTGGCACGAAAGACTGCAAGCAGCTCTTTGGGCATATCGAACTACATTCAAGACGGTCACGAACACAACGCCGTACGCGTTGGTGTTCGGCACCGAAGCAGTACTCCCTCTCGAGATAGAATTACCCTCTCTACGAGTGGCAGTCCACTACGAGCTGACAGACGAAGAAAATGCTCACCTTCGGTTTGAAGAGCTTGACGCCCTTGATGAAATCCGGCTTCTAGCACAACAAAATCTGGAAGCTTATAAAGCAAAGATGACGCGCTCATACGAAAGATTGACCCGACCGAGGACATTCCACCAAGGCGAACTCGTGCTAGTGGTCAAAAGGCCCATGATCCCCAATCGCGCTAAGCGGGGAAAATTTGAGCCAAACTATGAAGGCCCGTACATCATTGATAAGGTCTACCAGGGTGGGGCCTATCTACTCATGGACATGCACGGTGAAAGGCCTTTCAGGCCGATAAACGGTCGCTTCCTAAAGAAATACTACGCTTGATGAGTCACGGCCTAGGTAAAGGATAGATGACGGCGACTATGTCCTCTTGCTATCTTCCTAAGCTCGAACTTTAAAAGCAGGTAGCCGGGCTTCTCAATGTTGGACCGAGATGTCCTTAAACTAATAGCAGACCGAAACGTCTTTAAACTAATACCGCAGCATCCTTAGGCTGACGAGATATAAAAAAAAAACATATAAAAATAAAATAAAATAAACGGTATGTCCATAAGCAAAAAGGGCACGGATGAAAACCCGAAAGGGTTCCGTGAGTAAGAACAGCAGGGCTGCCGACGAGTGTTCGTGAAAACCCGAAAGGGCGCGACCTCGTAAGGAAAAAAAATGGTATGTCCATAAACAAAATGGGCACGGATGAAAACCCGAAAGGGCTCCGTGAGTAAAAATAGCAGGACTACCGGCGAATGTTTGTGAAAACCCGAAAGGGCGCAACTTCGTTAAAGAACCCTTATGGAGTCCTCTCGACCTTGTAAGGAGAAACCACCTGCGTGAGATCCTTACGACTCACAAAGGAGCAACACACTTAGGGATCCCACGATTCCTAAGGAGAAAGTACACTTGCGAAGATCCTTACGACTCGTAAGGAGAACTCTCTTATGGGACCCTCACGGCTCATAGGATTTGAAAGTCTTAAGTCACAGAGACCTAAACCTGTGCTTAAGCAAACCCCCACAAACTTCCAATAATGCCCTACAAGCGGTTCAATATTGACCCTTGTATACAATCCACGGGCGCGAATAAACATTTCCCTAGCCAAATTTCATCCGTAACTGGGAATACGTTCGCATGGTAAACAACCCTTATAAATCCCCTCGATTTATGAGGAGAAAACCCTCCTGTAGGATCCTTACGACTTACAGAGGAACAAAACACTTAGGAACCCTCACGATTCCTAAGGAGAAAATACACCTACAAGATCCTCACGACTTGTAGGGAGAAATGCCTTTATGAGACCCTTACGGCTCATGAAATCAAAAGCCTTAGTCGACAGGACCCTAACCCTGATCGCTAAGCCTCCTTTGTTCGACAACGACAGAGGCAAATGATGATTCGCTCCTGGCAATATCCCAGTTGCAGCGATGCTGATGCCAAAATCGGTGTCCAATTTCAGGTTTACGGCGAAAGCCAGTAGGCCACTCATGCATACGAAATAGCCGAAATGATAGGGCAACTTGCAATAAAAAGCAGCAAGTAAAATGTATGCATGCAAAATAGCCGAAATGATTGGGCAACTCGTGATAAAAAGCAACGAGTAAAAATAAAAAAAAATAGCCGAAATGATTGGGCAATCGCGACCTTCGCGATATAAAAGCTGAAATGATAGAGCATCGCGGAAATAAAATAAAATAAAAAGAAGAAATGATAAAACTTTGGCCCTACAGTTAAGATCACATCGATCCCTGTATACAATCCAAGGGCGTAAACAAAGAATGGACCATACTTCCCCAAAGGATTCCGTCAAACGACGAAGCCAAACCTCAACGGTTCATTTCAACCGAAGAAGCCAGTGACTTCAGCAAAATTGCCTCCGTAGGAACCCTCGACTCGTTTCAAATCCCAAGGAAACAAATAATCCTTGGCGCTTGGGAAACAAATAATCCCCGGCAAAATTCCTCGACTCACGGATACAAACACTCCTTGACGAGAGCCTTCTGATCCGTGTCGACCCGCAGAGCCACCAGTGCCTCCGTAGGAACCCTCGACTCGTTTCAAACCCCAAGGAAACAAATAATCCTTGGCGCTTGGGAAACAAATAATCCCAGCAAATTCCTCGACTCACGGATACAAACACTCCTTGACGAGAGCTTCCTGATCCGCGTCGACCCGCAGAGCCACCAGTGCTTCCTTTGGAACCCTCGACTCGTTTCAAACCCCAAGGAAACAAATAATCCTTGGCGTTTGGGAAACAAATAATCCCAGCAAACTCCTCGACTCACGTATACAAACACTCCTTGACGAGAGCTTCCTGATCCGCGTCGACCCGCAGAGCCACCAGTGCCTCCGTAGGAACCCTCGACTCGTTTCAAACCCCAAGGAAACAAATAATCCTTGGCGCTTGGGAAACAAATAATCCCAGCAAACTCCTCGACTCACGGATACAAACACTCCTTGACGAGAGCTTCCTGAGCCGCGTCGACCCGCAGAGCCACCAGTGCCTCCGTAGGAATCCTCGACTCGTTTCAAACCCCAAGGAAACAAATAATCCTTGGCGCTTGGGAAACAAATAATCCCAGCAAACTCCTCGACTCACGGATACAAACACTCCGTGATGAGAGCTTCTTAACTCATGTCAACTGTTCCGCTACAACTGCAGACAGATCCCCGATTCGTCTCAATTTGTAAGAAGTCTCAGACAGCAAGGAAGGCTTGCTTTTTGAGCAATGGGGCCCTGCAAGTCAATCCAAACTGGTCTCTTGCATACTATTCACAGGTCTCACTCTCCGAAGTCGAATTTCGACGAGGAGGGAAACAACCACTTACGAATCCTCTCGACTCGTAAGAGGGAAAATTCTCTTATAGGATCCTTACGACTTAGAAGAGAAAACCGCACTTAGGAATCCTCACGATTCCTAAGGAGAAAATCCACCTGCGAGATCCTCTCGATCCGTAGGGAGAAAAGTCTCTATGAGACCCTCACGGCTTATAGAGTTGAAAAGTCTTAGGCAGCAGATCTGAACCTGCGGCCTAAGCCATCGTTATTTCTTAAGAAGGTCGGGATACTCGTCCCAATCGTCCGTCAATCATGGTTACTAAGGTGGCGTACTGATAATAAAAGAAAGAAAAGACGGAGAAATGACACAAGACATTACAAAAATATGCATCTTTTATTCATAAATATTGATTGAGTACAGGATACATTGTGCTAAAGAATAAAAAATATATACATATACTTTACAAAGACAAATGATACAAGGAGAATTATTGAGAAGGAAGCGTCTTGCACAGATGTAGCAATCGCTCGCATATGTCCTTCCATACCTTCTCTTGCTCGGCTACCACCGCCAGCTCTGCCTCCACTTGGGCTCGTTGCTGCAAGACCGACGCAAGCTGCTCCCTCACGACTTGATAGGCAGCCTCCCGACTTGGGATATCGCGCTCAGCTACGTCAAGCTTCCGCTTCAAGTTTAGCCCATGGGAGATGCGCTCCAAGAGACCCTCAAAGATAGTCTTCACTTGGGCAGCATTTGCCTCAACCTCAGCGCGCAGATGGGCCGTTTCGTTCGAGGTCTTTTGGCATTCCCTTAGTCTTAGAGCTGCTTCTTGCTCCAAGTGGCGGGAGTGCGAAGTGCTTCGCTCGAGCCAAGTTGTGCGTTGGGTGCTCAGGGCTAAAACTTCGGGAGAAGGGCGCGTCGACTCCAGCCGGTATAGACAGGCCTCGATCTCCCTGCAGTGATTAACCCAAGATTCGACGACGCCTTCGTTATGAAAAGTTACGAGCGCCGCCAACATTGGATTAACATCCACAGCGAAATCTACGGCAGAAGGGAGAGCATCCATGTTGAGCTCTTCGATGTACCCGCTCAGCATGCCCAGACTCATCACAGCACCCTTTGAAGACGGGCGTCTCAAGAAAGGGCCTGCCGGTAGCAGGACGCGAGACTTAAAAGGGACCGGAGCCGGAACAATAGCTGCAAAACAAAACATGGTTAAACGATGGTTCAAGAGATATTTAAGGGTTACCAAAAAAAAAAGGAATTTGCTATACCAGCAGCAACGGACGGCAAAGCCGGAAGGGCCGGTAGCGCGGCAGGTCTGGCATCCCCTCCTTCGATTTATGGCACTGCAATAAAGAAAGGGAAAAGTCAGAAATCATTTAATTGCTAGAAAAAGGGGATGAACAAAGATATTGTATTGAACGTACACTCACCAGCGCCACTAGAGGGAGAAGCAAGTTCGGATGGGAAGGAGAAGTATGGGAGCAACACTTGATATAGATGATCAAAGAGCACTCCTAAAAAGATGCAGTGGTATGGCGTTAGTCCATGAACTACACGTTTAAAAGATTAACTTGTAAGTCGCAAATCCATACCTTCCAACATCCGCGATGGCACGAGGGAAGACGGGGAAGTGACCACCGCCAAAGCAGTAGTTGACGGTGCTCCTTCAAGCAATGGAGCGTCGACACTGGCCGCACCTGCAAAGACAAGCTTGTTAGAAGAGATCGCAAGATATATAAAAAAAGGGGGAAGCGATAGTAACCCGAAACTTACCCGACGAACTGCCAGCCGAGACTGAGGCAATTCCTTCCTCCATTGACATCAGGCCACCACCCGTAGCCTCGTCACCCGACTCGATGGGAACCGTTGTTGTGCTCGCAAGCCCGGGAGACGGCAAGGAACCATACGCGGGGAAGGCTATGATTGGAGTATTGCCAGATTCCAGAGAAGGAGCGGCTGGCTCGTCCTCAGGAATCGTGGCCACCTCACCAGCTACTCCTTCGGGTCCTGCGGTCACAGTTGTCTCATCCATCGGCACCGTGACATCTCCAGCCTCAAGCGCCTCGACTTCTACTTCCTTCGGCTCGACAATCATCTCATCTGCCGCCACTTCAGATGCGGCATCGATGACCTTCTCGGCAGCGGATCCTTCAACTTCTGTTTCAGGCGCCGTGGCCCCGATGACGTTGCTCACTGTCAACTCGGGCTCGGCAAGTACCGCTTCCTCCGCTCCCCGGGGTTCGACGGTCTCCGCCTCCCCCTCAGTCGGACTTGGCCCTGCAAAAAGGAACGCGTATGAGCCAACGGTTTGATAATTCTTACAACAAGGTTCTGAAAGAAATGTTACCTGAAGAGGATTTATCGTTTGCATCCCGAACCGTGCGCGCCACCTGCCTATGAGCAGTAGACAGGGCGGCAGGGGCCTCTTCAGAAGGAGTGTCGGCACAAGGAATAGTGCTAGGGCCCGCTCCCGAGGCCAAAGCAGCTCCGCCCACCTTTGCTCCGGAAGGAGTGTCGGCACGAGGAATAGTGCTAGGGCCCGCTCCTGCGGCCAAAGCAGCTCTGCGCGCCTTTGCTTCGCGTCTCAACCGCTTCCGCTCCTCTCGAGCCGTTGAGACGGATGCCACCAGAGCTTCCTTGAGTGAGGCTTCCTCGTCCGTATATAAGGATGCCTCTAGATTCTTCAAGGCATCCCTCGTCGTTTTGTCAAGCCGAGGCTCTTGTGGCAACTTCGACGAAGCCGGGACTTCGATGACGGGCTCGGGAAGGATCCTTGCGTCGATTAATACAACCCCTGCAAAGAAACAAAAGAAGGTCAAGTTGACTATCATAAAAAGACAACAAACTTTCCTTATAAAAGAGAAAGGGATAAAACATACCGACGCTTGCTAGGGCACGCTTCTCCTCCTCCTCTTAGAAGGTTTTCAGGGAGGCAGCGATAGCCTCTTCAGTAGAGACACCTGTTGAAAATGGAGCAAATGTTGGTTAAATATAATAATACAAAGTGCAATGAAATAACAAATAAAGCGTCTGATGATTACCGGACTCAGCGAGTTTGCTTAACATCGCTTCAAGCCTCGCCGATCGCTCTGAAGCTGCAATGGCGGCAGCCAGATTGGTGTCCTCAGGGTCTACCACGAAGCCCACATTACTGCCGTACTCACATATGGTCTTGGCAGGAGAAGCCGCGGGCTTTGAGCCGAGGATCGCATCGAGGGAAAGAGCGGACTTCTTCTTTTTCTGCTGTCCACCAGCTTTAGATCCACCCGGAGCGGATTTGCGCTTGGCAGCCACTTTAGGGCGGCGAGTCCCGATCTCCGCCCCTCCGCCAGATCCTGGCGATACCACATCAACCGTCTTCGTGGGAGCATGGGGCGCCGGCGGTGCATCCACCGTAATGGGCAATGGCAATCCACGCGGGGGGCTCAACACGCGCGGTCGGTCGACTCTGGCATCTTTTATCGGGGGGATGACCTGGATCCTTGGCTGCAAGGGAGCCTTGCGATCACCGCCAGGAGGCGCAGCCCTACGGTCAACCAGCAGGCGTTTCTCCATTAAGATGATTGGGCCCATAGCATGCGCATACCAGGCTACGTACGGATGGATTATTTTAGGGACGCAGCTAGGCTCACTAATAAAAAAATAGGAGCCTGTATTGAGCCGGATGAAATGATGCATCGCATTCCTTATCCCCTCTGGGCCGACCGCGGGTGTTTCCAGAAAGGCCTCCATCGGGATCCCTTGATTGTAACTCGATTGTCGGGCAAATCGATGTGGGTTATACCTCATAAAGAGAGCCGTTTTATTCTGCCTAAATACTAGGTAGCCCGGCCGAATGGAGTAAAGGTGAAGGATTTCCCGAGCCTTCAGTACAGAGACCCCGCCCTTAAAGTCATCACGCAGCGACACCACTGACTTAGCGGTCTCGGAGCCCATGGTGATGACCTTATCCACAAAAGAGGTCTTCGCTCCGACTAGATGTGAACGCAGGAGCAGTCCCCTAGACTCCCGCGGAGATGCAACCACGATTGAAGCCCCGACCAACCGCATGATTCTTGGGAGTTTGAATTTCTCGAAGAACGGAGGAGTCTTATGGGCACCAAACACCCCTCGCACATGCAGCTCCATCCAAGAAGTGAAGTAGTGCATCGGAAAGTTAGCAGGCTGTACCCCAGGCTCATTAGTGTCCGCCGCTACGCTAAGTCCATTATAAAGGTAAGCCAGCCCGGCAATCCCTACCGATAGCTGCAAACCAGCCGCCATTTGATGCGCCGGGTAAAAGACGGAAGACCGCATGAGGCGTGGATGCATGGGGAGCGCAAAGCTGCATAGCCATAGACCCAAGAACCCTATAAAAAAAGTCTCCTCGTCCATGCCAGGAACGGCGATCTCTGAAAAAGGGACGCTGGCAGTGCCAGGGAGATAAAAATCCCGTTGGTCATTTTCCGATAAAGATCGGCGGTCCAAGCCGAAACCAAAGGGGTCAGCAAGCTGAGCGAACTTCTCGCCCTGCTCTGATAGGAACTCCGGGCGGATAAAACGAGCAATGAAATCCGCGAAACTGACGCCCCGGTCGCCTGATTCCAAATGGAGTTCCTCATAAATCTCCAACACCTTCACTAAGCCCGGGTGCTGATGCTGAATGGTATTTGCCGGAGATAAGTCAAGCACTAGCTGCTTGGTGGCGAAGACATACTCGTCAGGAGGAAGCAGCTCCTCGTAGTGTTCTCCCCTCATTGGCAAACCCGAAATCTCAGCAAATTCCTCCAGAGAGATGGAGACTTCCCTATCCGCTGTCAGGAAGGTATGGGTGGGGATATTCCATTGTTCGATGAAGGCCTTTATCCACCACGTCGGAGGAGAGGGATACTCAAAGAGCGAGACGTAGACGGCGGAGTATAAACCAATCTTCGTCAGGTGAGCCCTCTTCGTCGCCAAAATGTAACGGGCCCATGGCAAATATCCGGCAAGCGGCCGCGGGGTCAATCCAATATTATAAGCCTGTCCCCAAGGGCGTGCTTCACCCTGACAGATTCGCCTCCCCAAGATGTCTATAGCCGGCGGCGGCTGCACCGGAATGGCACCGATTGCAGGCTGAAGGAGGTCGTCGAAATTCCAATTTTTAACCTCCACGGCATACTCCACCGGGGGTTTGTCCACATAAGGGATCGTAACTATGGGCTCGGAGGGTGAGGTGGAGCTAAAGCTGCGACGGCCTTGGATAATCTGGCTGTACCACCTTCCCCATAAGTGAAGTCTCTTGCACTCGGGATCGTGATCTTTGATCAGGGCGAACACTACCCGGTCCACTGGTGCATGTGGGAACCCTCCTTCTGAGCGAACAAAAGGGAAAGACAAATCTTCAGACATGTTTCCTGTAAACAAAGAAAAAAAAACATGACCGTTAGCGTTCCAATGCTTCACATTTCAAAGGCCTACATTACACTACAATGCAGTGGGTAGGGGACCAAAGGGGGACCCACAAAATCAAGATGACGGCGCATTATTTGATAAGACAGTCCCATCATTGGATGAGACTGTCAGTCAATAAAAAAAAAGACCCCCAAGAGAATATCCTCATTGGGGAATCCCTAGAGACAAGGAGAAAATCTCCTCTTTTTAGAGCAAAGCTCTGTCACAGAGTGACATTTGTCAAACTCTGGTCTCAAAGGAATAAAACTTCTTAAAAAAGAGCCTAGCTCTGTAGTAGTAATAAAAAAATTATAACTCTTAAGAATTAAAATTTCTGGGGTCTAAAAGATCCATGAAAACTTTTAAAAGTTTTCTAGTTGATCTATGAGCAGAGCTCTGTTCATGGGTTAAAACCCAGGAACAAGATCTCTGTAAATTTTGAGAGCAAGGCTCTGTTGAAGAAACCCCAAAGGGATTTTTCTTTAGATCAAAGATCTACAAGAGCAAGGCTCTGTTAATTAAAATTAATTTAAATTAATTTTTACCTAGAATGATTCTAAGTTCCGAACTTTAAAGTTCTTGGGAAGAAGCAAGAGCAAGGCTCTGTGAGTTTTTAAGCAAGAGCAAGGCTCTGAAGTAAAAGTTCTTGAAATGGTAAAAAAAATTTTAAGGACCAAGGGTCCCATTTATAGACGCCTGCGTCTCTTCACCTGACCTCCATGATCCAATGGTTGGGATCTTGCCACCGCTGCACTCACGTGCGCGCCATGTGAGCGCAACGGTGGGGGGGCATTTGTTCCCCCAATCAGAGCAAGGCTCTGTTTGAATTTTGAAAATTCAAATTTTGAAGCAACGCTTCGGTTCCCGTGTGCTGCGCGTAATGCGCCACGTGTCAGAAGTTGACACGGCAGCACAACGCCCAAGACGGTACGTCCGATCAGAGCAAGGCTCTTTAAAAAACATAAGTAACACTTAACTGCGCAAACGCACAGCAGCGCGACACGTGTCTGCGCAGTTGCGCAATCGCAACTGCGCAAGCGCACGGCTGCGCGACACGTGTCTGCGCAGTTGCGCAATCGCTGTTGCGCAAGCGCCTTACTGCGCGACACGTGTCACGCGCTGGTGAGTTGCGCAACAGAATGAAAATTTAAGGAAATCTTTTCTGTTCTTGTTAAAACAAGAAGATTTCTTCTGTAAAACAGGGGGTCTTTGGATCAAAGATCCAACGGTGGGGAAAATTCCCCGAATCATTCAGAAAAGATCCTTTTAACAAATTTAACTGATCTTTAAGCACTATAAAAAGGACCCCATACCCCATTTCAAAGATATAGACATTTTGGATAAAAAAAAAGAGCAGAGAACTCTTGAGAATTTCTGAAGAACACAAAAAGAAAGGTAAAAACCTTTGAGAAAATTCTCTTAAAGAATAGATCATTGATCTAGAAAACAAGATCAGTGATCTTCAATAGATAAATAAAAATAATAAAAATAGTACATTGCACTTGCTATGAAGCTCTGGTTCTCAGATAAATAAATAAATAAAAATAATACAAATAGTGCCTTACACTTGCTATGAACCTCTGGTTCTCTGAAACAGAAAGAAAGAAAAGATTTCTTTCTTTTCTTTTCTTTGATCTAAATTTAGATCAAGAAATTAAAAAGTGCCCTGCACTTCTTTTCCTGAATCTAAAAGATTCTTGGTGCTTTGCATAAATGCAATGCATTATTTGAAGGGCTGGGCCCAAGTCAAAAAGACTTAGCAGGCCAAAGTAAATTGCAAAACAATAAAAAGGGCAGAGCCCAAATGAAATTGATGCCCTGCATCTTTTCTCGGCAAAGCCCAAATAAAAATAAAAACAAACGCAAATAAATTATTGGACATTTTTAACTGGACTTAGCCCAATCGTGGTCATAAGTCCTTAAATTAAACTGACTGAGCAAAATGGCTCTCCTAAATCAATTCACGTCCGGTTCGAGGGTACATCTCCGAACTCCTTTGACATCTATCGTTGTAATTCCTCAACGACGTCAAAGAGGTGACGGGTCCCAACGACCACATACATCCATATGGACTGCGGGGTCCTTAAACTCGTGGACCGAAACGTCCCTAAACTAATATCGGACCGAAACGTCCCTAAACTAATATCGGACCGAGATGTCCCTAAACTAATATCGGACCACCACGTCCCTAAACTGGCACGATAGGGCCCAAACGCTCTTTTGTCGGATCTAAACGGTCCCGTCTAAGTTGATCTTAGCCCCAAATACGGTTAATGTGTCCTTAGATATTTAAATAAAACTCTAAATCAACTTTGGTTCAAGGGTACATCTCTGAACTCCTCTGACGCCTGTCGTTGTAATCCCTCAACGACGTCAGAGAGGTGACGAGTCCCGACGGCCAGATATTAAATCAATCACTACGCCAAGTCGATCTTAGTCCAAAACAGGACTAACGTATCCTTGACGAGCGTTAAGTTGATCTTAGCCGCAACGCGACTAATGCATCCTTAAACTAAAAACACCAAACCCAAATCTAAGTAAATACGGATTTGGACTAATCCACGTCCTACGGACGACGGCATTACTCAGTCTCCGTATACAATCCACGGGCAACCACAAACAAAACAAACACACACGACACGAAGTGAAATTCTGGAGAAGGAGAAAATTGTTACCGCGATGCGGTAGCGTAATTAACTGCAGGGGCTTGCGCCTGCAGGGAAGAGCGTCCCCACAATCAAAAACCCCTCATCCTGAGGGGGAATCTGACGAAGTCTGCTACATAGGCCGCATCCATCTAAACCTCCGATGCAAGATGCCATAAATCAACTTGGTATTTTCGGAGAGGTAGACGGATAAAACCAATTAGCATCTGCCCCGAATCCCAGCGTCAGGACAACGCGGTCCTGCGCGCCGCCTTTCGGAGGGGAACACCCCTCTTTCTCTCCTTCGCTCAAGACTTCACCGTAGTGAATATGAGAATAAAATGTGGAATGAGATGGAATAAGAGACTCTTGCTTATTCACTCAAGTCCTAACCTACTACAAAATAGGTCCAACCCAATATGACTAAAGTTGGTCCCTTGCACCAAATCAACTAACAGACCCAAGCTGATTGAGTCTACTCATGGGTATGGACCCAAACACCCAAAAGAGAATAGAAACTGCAAGGCCATATTCAGATGTGGTTCAACTGCATAAATCCAACACTCGAGTTAATTGCTTTTAGCTATCCAAAGCTGAGCTTCCATAAATTTAGCATACACTAATATAACGAGAACCATCCAGGGTACTCGTTTCAGAATTTTCAATATTCTGCGGCTATGGAGCCATGTGGGTTTGAGAAAAAAATGGGAAACAGGAAGGTTATATATCCTTGTTCTTTGCATGTGTGAGACACATGATTGTGATTTTAAAATTAAGGTTTTAGAATAAAATTTTATAGATATCTCTAGATATTAAAAGAGAAGGCTTGGACAATTATGCCTAAATGTTTTTCTTTTTCTTTTTCTTCTTTTTTTTGGGGGGGTGGGCGGTGGGGGAGGTTTGAATGTTGAATTTTAAAATGTCATCAAAAAATTGACTGTGATGATGATGTGGATATCTTGAATGACACAATAAATTGGTAGATCTTTCTGATTTAATAAGAGTAAAGATGCCCATTTACATATAGACCCTTATAACTTCATATTTATATATAACTAATAAACACCTTCCAATTCTTTAAAAAACATACTATTCTATTGTTTCACAACTTTCTTGCACGCTTTTTTTTAATATTAAATTTTACATTAAGAAGTTTAGTTTGATTAATATATTAGATTATATACACACATTGCACATGCCAAAATTCTAGTCAAGCATAATTTCAAGACCTCGGTCGAAATAAATTACACATAGGTAGAACTTAATTAATATCTTTATCTTTATCTTTACTATTATAACTAGACGTTCTTCGATGATGTCATTAATCAACAATAAAATATAGAAAAAAATAACAGCACTCCAATAGCCATAGTTAAGAATTGAAGATATCCATCTCATCCACCACAAAAGACAAAACTAAGAAAATGAATAGGCAATAATCCTCTTTCTCTCATTCATTACACATTATCTCTCATGCTCCAAAGTAGGCGTGGCAAATTTGCACCTCGCCGCTTAGCCAAGGCGAGGCGGCTCGGAGACGGCTCAAAGAACCGACCCGCCTCGTCAACTCATTTATACGAGTCATGATTTGAGGCAAAGCGAGTCGGCAAGTTAGGCGAGCCGGCTCGCCTGTGTTCAAAATAAATAAATAAATACAACATACACAACACTTAGAGTTGAAAGGGAAAGATTTTTTTCTTGCAAAACTAAGAAAAAGAGTATATTTGATTTGGTGTGAGTTTGAATTGGATAGTTGTATTTATAGTGTTTTCAAATTTCAGCTAGGACGAGGCAAATCCGAAGCGAGGCGAGGCGGCTAGCCCAAAATCTTACCATTTTTTAACGTTGGCCGCGAGAATCGAAACGAGGCGAATTCGACCGTTACGGTGGCGAAAACGTGGCGATGCGAGTTGGGTCAAACTAACCATTGGCGAGTCAACCCAGTCATTGGACGAGTTGGACGAGACGAGTCATGAGTTAAACGAGGCGGGGCGAGTTGCTTCACGAGTTGGGCGAGGTGAGTTGCGACGAGCCGGATTTGGGTTTTCCAGTACCGGCTCGCTTCGTTGGAGTCGTCACAACGAGGCGAGTTGACTCGCCTCCGTTGCCGGCGAGTAAAACTCACCTCGTCACGAGGCGAGGCAAGTATACGAATACTCGCCTCATTTTCCACGCCTACTCCAAAGCCCAAAAATAGATATGCCTTACAAGTTTATACTTTATACAATAGCCCTTGAATCTTTGTTATTTTTTATAACTCATGAATTTCTGAATTCTAATATTACCACTACCCGTATTCATGTAATTTTAATTTAGAAAACTATTGATATCTTTAGGAATTTTCATGTAACGTTCATGATATATAAAAAATTGACACACGCCTTTAGTGCGATGTATATATGTTGTTCAAAATATATACACGTGTTCAAAATATATACACGTGCACATGCAAAACACTAGTCACCTTCTACTGAAACTGTCTCCAAACATTTAAAGCAGGATTTACAAGACGGTCAGTACATATAGCAAGAAATCAACATGAGGAGAAAATTCAAAGTTCAAAGCTTAGGATCATTGAAAACACTAAAAGAGATCACCAGTCAGAGAGAAAAATAGCAGGGAAGCAAGATAAATCCCTTACCTGCAAGTGATACAGAATTTCATGGTTTAATGGAAGCTTTCCATCGATAACATGGTCAAGATAGACATGTATCTCACGAAGCCTTGCATCCAGACCCTTTAAGGCTGCAAGTTTGCCGGTTACCTGTAGAGAAACAGAAGTTGAGATTTATTAACTATAACGTGCATATGTAATATGACTTATATAAGATACCCATATGACTTAAAATATGACCATGATGAAACATACCTCTGTTGCAAGGGTACTAATAGTCGTGTCCTTGACATCTCTCAGCAGATGCTCAACTCCTACATAGTAAAAAAGCCAGTTCATAAAGCCTATATCTCAAGCATTGTTTTTTTCTTTTTGGCCAAATATATCTCAAGCATTGTAGCTTCCAAAAAGAATCCATAGCCCCAAATATGTTGGCACATTATTTTGACAGATGGTCATACAAAAAAGACTGTCCAGAATCCAGATATTTTTTGGGAGGGAGCAATGAGGTAAAACTCTCACAAGGAGGTATGAAAGCATTATAGACATACCAATTTCCTCAACTTCATGAGCTGCAATTTCTGAAGGCACGTGAACGAACACCTTCTGACTTTTCTGAGTTGCATTCTGTAATCATAACCAAATATTGGGTTAACATTATAAAAACTGCTATGAAGTGATATCCTGTACGAGAACAATCTTAATGGAATGACTCACCTCTTTGACCTCTTCAACGGCATAATAAGCTTTCGTAGGTATACCAAGCTCTTTGGGTTGGACATCGATAATGACCAAAACAGGATTAGGAACATAACTGCAATATGCAAAGTGCTATTTAACTCCCAAAGCCATCCATATGATAAAAAAAACATTAATGTAGCCAACATACAACAAACTTTGAGAGAGAAATTCATCTATAAATAATCATCGAAACCTAACAATGTAATGAGCATGATAAGCTAACTTCCAACAAGCTCATTCTACTTAAAACAACTAGTGAAAGGTAACAATGCAGAAAAGGAAAGCAAAATTGAAACTAGACCTAGCATCAGTTGACAGTTTCACTTACCAGTTATCTGTAATTATTATTATATATAAAAAAAAGATTTTATGCACTATAAAACCATATGAAAAACAAAACTAACATAAACACCGGACATAATTAGCAAGTAGAAAATTAGTTAGAAGGACACCATTTCATAAGTAATGACACAGAAAGCCAGAGGAAAAATAAAGAACCGAATGTATTTGCTGTATGATCCAATAATTTCATTTCTACTATATAGTTAATGAATGCCTCACATCAATGCAGAAGAGAACAAAACTTTCAAGAGGCAGGCAGGACATGAAATAAGAGTATCTAAAATTTTATTTAACGAGAAAATGTGAAACCATATGATCCTCAAACTTACTCGTTAAATAACGCATGAACATCCAGATCATTCTCACGGAGTTTCGGACCTGTGCTATACCAGCCAACAACATGTTCCTTGGCTGAAACAAATATGAACTTGTTGTAAGCATTTAATGAAAAACAATAACTTCCGGTAATTGGTTGAGAAGAAAAAGGGTATTTGAGCTACCATTAATTCGTTTAAACATAGAAAACATTGCCTCGTGGTAATTGTGATCTAGGAACCATATGCTTGGATCTTTATCATCCTCTTCAAAAGGCACTGCAAGATTGGCATAATGGCATCAGTGTACTGTAGACAGAAGAGTGAAAAGTTAAGTAACAAGGTTAGGTAATATGTTCATGCCAAAAATAATGAACTTGAGGACACTGAATAGAACTTGTGTGATAACAAAATGTTGCCTGTTACGACATCTAATAGCTTAGTTTATAAAACACACAGTATTTACTAAGAAATCTTAATATCTAACTACAATTGAAATCTAATTTCAGGAGGTGAATCAAGACCTGAAGCTTTCATGTATTTGAATCACAAGAAATCATGACGCTAAGAAATGACAATGTGAAAAAGACGACATAAATTTTACATGAAACTGTTTCCAAAATGTTATACAATTTTGTGCAACAATTACTGGCCAGGTCCACTCTTTTTAAAGATTACAACTTTCAAAGTGCACAAGTCCGTCATACTTGGAAGAAGTGAGCTACATTGGGACAACCAAAGTTGTAGTGTACAAATTCATATGTAAAAAATGGGAATGATCGAGTCAAGCTGGCTGGACACTCTCAATATCAACTCGATAGTTGCAACTAGATCCTAATAGTGCCGGAGAATTTTTGGAGATAAGAGTTAACGAGACAATCCTGGTACAGAGAGCTGTCCTATTTAACCCTGAAGTCTCTCCTCAGATCAGGGACTTGGGCCTTGGCAACTTAAATTTCCCGTGTGTTTCATTTTTCTTTTTTACAATCCAATGATACTTGTATACTAGCAACCCTCAGTTGAGAATAACTAATCAAAAAGATGCAAGCAATTTGAATAGATTGCATAGGAGTTGGGAGACAATAGAAGAAATGAGTCAGATGGTAAATAGATTGTACCAATTAATAATGAAAGAGGGAAAGAGAGCTTGGGTACTTGAGTTTTTACGATATCTTCTAAATCACCTACATATGAGTCCAATATGGCTCTGGCTAGTGCCTAACAGTCCCACATAACCCAAGCTGAACACCCAAACGGATGCTCATAATGGCAGGCAATAGCTAGCTGGATTTTCCAGAGATCTAACATGTGGCTTGATAGTTTGTTTAGTGGGTGAATTTACTAGGCTTAAAAATTGGACAGCCATATCTACTCATTCTCGCAAAAAGAGTTTTCAAGCACTCCATTATTCATTAGGCATTATGCTATTGCTTTATTAGTTTATGGGGTAATTGCACAGCACAACCTTGTAGTTTACCCCCAGATAGCACTTAAACCCCCTCAATTAGTTTGTTGACACAAATATCCCTTCACATCATGACTAGAACCCTTAAAACAATCAAATTCAACTCTAAGCAACTCAAACTGATTACCTAATTTAACTCTATAACTTGTTTGTGTTCTTTAAAGTAAAAAGTCAAGTGTCTTTTAGGGGCTTTGTCCATGAAAAAAAACATAAAGAGTGGGTGTTGACTGTTTGAGCTAATAAATTGCTTGGGGAATAAAAGTGCTACAAGGGGTAAACTTCAATTAACCCTAATCTTATTACATAACTTAACTATGCACCACCCACATCTCGAAACCACTTCAAAATCTCAGTGGTTCTATCATCAAGACCAACATAGAACACATATCTCCACTTATGTGATTGCAAAGCACATCTCACATTAACAAGCCTAATTTTTCTACAATGCCTACTGTTTATAAGTTCCTAACATTGATGCAATCATATTACTTTCTACCCTAGGTTCCATTAACTAATTCTAAAACACCACACGAAAATTATCTCTACCTTTTTCACACACCAAATAGTATACTTATTAAAAACAAAAGATTTGGAATTAATACAAACTATTCGACATAGAATTCTCCATCAAAACCCTCAAGCAAAATCTTTTTTCCCCTCTCAACATCTATACACTTGTGCAAACACGCAAATTCGCAGAAAGTAGAAATATTTCTAATCACAGCTTCTCTCAGAAAACAAACATAGCAACAAGATTCATATAGATCCCAGATCCTAATCAAGTTCAACAGAGAATCTAACCAGCGTAACTGTTGGTGACATCAACGGTGCCTTTGAAGGAGCTGCCGAGGAGAACACCGATGACGCGCTTGCGCGTGTCGCGAGCAACGCGGTTGTAGTTGTCGACGATGCTGAGGAGAACGAGAGGGTGAACGACTACTTTCTCGATTGGACGAGAAGAGATCTGCTGCGTCTTTATCACATCCATCCTTCTTCTCCTTTCGATGGAAACCCTAGATTTCTCTTCACTGCGCTTGGTCCTGCTCTTCGCAAAAATTTCGAGTCCCTAAGAAGTAAAAATTGGTAATTTTTTTGTAATTTAGAGATAGATTTAGGGCAAAAGGGAGAGGATTTGCAAGTACCTGATACAAGTTGAGGGGGGGGAGAGAGTCGAGGGATTGCAAATTTTAGGGTTCTAAGAAGAAGATGAAGGAAATATAATTTAAGAAAGAAGAGGAATTTTAGGACTTTTTTGTAAACTTTCAAATAAGTAAATTACAATTTACATAAGATAACAAAGGGGTGGTGGCGCAGTTGGCTAGCGCGTAGGTCTCATAGCTATAAGTTGAGTTATCCTGAGGTCGAGAGTTCGAGCCTCTCTCACCCCAATAAGTTTTTTAAATATTTAATCCTTATAAGACAGGGTAAAAAAGATCAATTTCTAATTCATTGTACCGTAAAGAAATAATCAAATTAAGAATTTTATTTTAAAGTGATTATACCCCTTAATTTTTAATAAGTATGTTTAATTATATATCGTTTACCTTTTAAATTTTATTTTATATGGAATTGCTACAAAGAAGAATTAAAAGGATTGAGCTCTCACATTTAATAAGTTAAGAGACCGTTTAAAAACTTTATTCATGACATATATGAAATTATCATTCATGACATATATGAAATTATCGAAGAAATTATCAATGTTCCACCCCAAACACCTTTGCAACATAAAGGTTACCATAAATGTCCATGCCGGTAAATCACAATTCGAAACTCATGACAAGGATGGAAGGATTTATTTTGATTTTCTAGCTTATACATACAGATTGAAGGCTCTTTAGGCCGAAACATATGCTTTTGCATAGAATTATTTTTAATTTAAATTAATTAACTCGTTTTTAAGATACACCGTGAAAATTGATCTCTTGTTGTTTTGATTGCATCTTAAATATCTCCCTAACTGCACCACAGCTCCCGAGCTATGACAAGGTTGAATGATTTAATTTTATAATCCGACAAGGTTATATTAATATCATGATTAACAAAAGAAAACATTGTAATATAATTTTGAGTTTAGAGCTTCTGCTGTACTTATTCAAATAAAAAAGAAGAAGAAAAACAATGAATAAATCAAAGAATTCCAACATGTATTAAGAGTAATTTTCATACAACAAAATCTACACTCCACAAGTTGTTTTACATTGTAATATAAAAATTGTGGAGAAACTTCAGACGTTTAATGTGAGGAGTACAGATGTCTGGACATACACATGAGCCATATTAGAAATCCAGAGCAACGCCAGACATCTAATGATGGAGAGTGGATGCAGACGTTTGATGGAGTCGAAGCCAAAAGTCCATAGTGTAGCCAGACATCTGCGGCAAACGCCGGGGATGCTGAAACCCGATCCAGAGCAGAGGCGGACGTCTCATGGTAAAAGTCCAGACGTTTGCCCAAGGAGCTAAAGAGATACAGAGTCTAGAAAGACGTTTGACCAAGTGTGGTTTAGACGTCTGTTGACGACAAAACTGCTGCGAACAAAATTTTGGTAATTCGGGTTTATCTCTTATTTTGGACAGGATTAGAATTTGACTATAAATAAGGAGCTCTCATATGATTGATGTACTGCTTAATTAAAAAGAAAAGAGAGACTGTCTATTAAGAGGGTGACGAGTTAGATCTATAGAGATTTTAGAGAAATTTTTTACGGTTGCTCGTGAGTGTACTTGATTCGAGATTATAGTAGATATTGCAAATTCTGCTCTGCCGGGAACTTGCCATACGGTGGGTGAACCTCGTTAACAAATCTCTCATCTTTTCTGATTCTATTTTCTTATTCTCGTACTTTATTATCGTTTTGGCTTTCGTTGTTAATTGCATGGTGTGATTGCGTGATTTGTTGCGTTGTAAGTATTGTTCCGTAGATCTACTTTCTTCCAACACGTAATACAAATAGATAATCAAAATTAAGAAGTTGAAAGAACCTGGATATGAAAGATGCACGGACAGAACAAAATCACTCTTAGTTTTATTTATTACATCTCTTTATTTTATCTATCTCTGGCTAGAAAACAATTTAACTGAATGCATTGCTTGAATAGAGCTCATATAATAAGAATAACCGATCGGCACATCCAACAAATATTATTTGAATATGGAAATTTGTATTGGAGGAACACCAGGTGGACCCGTCTAGCCTGCGGATTCACATTAAATAACCAAAACTTGTTAAAAGTAGAAGCAAGTCAACCGAAATTCAAATACTAGATGACCACTTCGAAGAAATCTAATCTATTGTGTCGGTTCTAAATATAAATTGATTAAATGCACAATAAAAATAAAAATAAAAATTATTTTATGCATTGCTATATATCTATTGATATCTTTAACCATGAATTTGTTTATTGCCTAAAGATGGTAATCATGCGAATAAATTGACTACTTGTTCTTCTCAAAAATGTAAATTAAGTACTTGCCTAAACGAGCAGTTATATTAGAGATAAAATGGTACAATTGGTAATTATATTGTTCACCTTTTGAAGCATCAAAGCCTCTATTTTCTAGCTCCGAATGCTCTTGGCAAAGAGCACGAGGCACAACAAAAATGGACGCAACAATCACAACACGGCTCCGCGGGTAAACTATATTTCTTGCACATTTTCTCTCGGTAAATGCAGGAGTAGATCCACTGGCATTGGACGGTCGATGTCGATAGAAGGACATACACACAACAATGCGAACAACATGCTGCAAGAAACCAACAAACCACAACGTTATTATGATTTTCGGGGAAATCACAAACTATATTTCGACGGTATATATATATATATATAGAGAGAGAGAGAGAGAGACACACAGGTTGTGCCTTCATCAGTTATTTGTGCCTTTCGGCCAAACATGACGCAAGGGAGCCAACATGTCATGCAAACAGCAATTAATATTCGTAACTAAAGAGTGAATTCACCGTTAAAGATTATTTTCGGACGGTTCAAAAAAGAAATATAGACTATGTTTGAAGAAAAATGTGGGCTAATTTAGTCATCAAAAAATTCAAAAAATTAAATAGCTAACAAATGAGCTGAACTAACTTACATGTTCCAAGGCTGCCTCCACAGCTGCAGAGACCAGAAAACCACTCGCGAGAAGTCGCTGCCCGAAGAATTCCTTTCTCTTAGTTAAGATTATGACTGATCTTTGCTCTAGTACACATTATATATAGCGCATGATATAACGTTCATTTATAATTAACAATCAAAATGAATAATGATCCATATCTGTTGTTTCATATCAGTTTTTGCGTCGGGAAAACGAAGAAGAAGGAAGAAGAAGAAGAAGAAGAAGCTGTTTTCTGACTTAATCTTCAACTGATTTCAAGCTGTATTGTAGCATATATCCATTTTGTAATATGCTTTTGTTTCTTCAGTTTTACTGACGGCTGCCGTCTTCAACAGTGAGAGCTCAGTTTTTCTTTTCATCATGTTTTCATTCATTTTCGAATAGGAAATTGTCAGGTTGGATTTTGTAGAGCTATTAAAAAAATAAAATTAAGATTCTGTTCTAACGATGTGGTTAATTAATTCATTTGACGATGTTACACTCTACGATACTGAAGAGGATACTGCGCTTTTTGATCTGCATTCTAAGAGTAAAATCAAATATATTACTTCCTCCGGTTTCATTATACTGGTCTTTTTGTGTGAAGCTAAAGAGCAATAGTCATGGAGAAAAAGACTAGTAATATAAAACAAGAAGAGTAAGTATGGTTTATATATGAATTTAGATCGCAATAGTCATGGAGAAAGTAAAAAATGGCCCTGGGAAGCTCCTCAGGGCCTGTGCCAGCGAAGGCAGCCTGAGGAGCTCCCCAGGATCAGGAAGCTCATAAAAAAAGATTGGCATTTAATCTTATATCATCATTGAATTCATTCACCATTGCACCAGTACTTCAAGAAAGATATCATGAGTTACATGTACCGATCTATGATGCATTTCTCATGCAGCTTTACATCTGTAAGTACTTTGCATTTTGTATTGAGGAATATTCTAGTCAATGTATGCAATTGATATATTCCCTTTAGGGAAACGCAAATTAAATATAACAAATGAATCAAGATATAAAGATGATTTGGAATATTAATTTTTGCCACCATGAATCCAATGTTCATTGTATGCATCTTTCCTCATGCTATAAATTTGAAGTGATCGAGACACTTAGACACATCAAATTAATCGTAAGAAGAATTGCGAACGAATATAATATAGAGTCCGATGTCGGCCTTCACGCCACACTGAAATGATGGAGGCTCCAGCAGCGGCAAGCATGTAACAAAGATTTTTTATCAACGACAATGATTGAAGGCTCACATTCAGCAAAGAAAACACAACATCTTAAGGTCCAAAGTCCAATCCCATGAATCACCCAATTACTCGGTAAGGAAAAGAAAAATAAATCCAAGAGTAGATAATTATATGTTTTTCCTCCTGATTTTATTAAGATCTAACATAACAACACCGATTAATTTGAAAAATAAGATAATCCAGAATGACTATCTTTATTGTTTTATCAATATCGTTTGTGATGGAGGATGAAGTTTAAGGATGAATTTATGTTCCAATTTTTTTCTTTATTCTGAATCTAGAGTGCCTCTAACTGAACATCCAATACCAATTGCCTCGACTAACAAACATGTGCGCTATATTTTTCCTGAACAGAATTATCATGGCACAACTTTTAATTAAATGAACTTTGTAACTATCATCACCGACATTTGCAACTATCGGTAATTCTTTAAACTGTTTGAAACCTGTAGTTACACCTGTTGAAGAAACTTTATAGCGATACCGATAAGTTTTACCAACAATTAGTCATGTATGGATTTTTTATATTATGTGCAGGCAATTAGGACACAAACATTATGGAAAATTATAACGGGAAGGGAGCTGTGTCATGCCCATTTTGCTGGGGTGTTCGTTTGTTGGAGCAAGCGTTTTAGGTCAATTTGCTTTACTTTGTTGTAATAGTTTTTGTCTATAAAAAGAACATGCAAAAATATTGGTGACGAAGAAGGGGCATGATTTGTGTGTTGTTTATAATAATATTTAAAACTTTCATTGGTTCTGGCAACAAAAGAATATTGGATTTCGATTTGTTGATACTTAATTGATACTTCAAAACCATTAGATTTTCAAAAGATTTTCATGTTTTTTGTTGAATTAAACTTCAATTGCTATCAAACTTAATTATTGTACTCTTTCAAGCAGTTCCGTATTGAAAAAATTAAGCACTATAGAGTATATAGAGTAGCATGGACCGAACCTCTTTTTTTTTATAATTTTTATTTTGGTCATGCAATACAGCTGAACTGGGTTAGCTTCGTACATGCAAAAAGAAAGAAGAAACGAAGAAAACAAAGTTTATACTATATTGCTCAGAAGAGACATGAGTCTCAAATTGATATCCCAATTCAATTCTAGGCATGGTATTCTCATAAGCTTGAGAAAAATAATAGTAAGAAACTATCATTTAAATCTTCTCAAATGTTAAAAAATTATTTCTAGAAGATTTTTAAAACGTATGCTTCATCCGCAAAATGGGGTGCGCTCAGCTCACCCAACACCCAATTCCGCAACAACTCTATTAAGCTCTAATTTAAATGGCTTTCGAACTTTATTACTTTAAATGGGCCTTCCCTCACTAATTAAAAAAACTATCTTACCAATAATATGTCAGCAAACTAGCCCAACAGGCCGGAATTCAACTTGCTCATATACCCAAATTTTGATCATTTCTTGAATAAAATCATTTTATTAAAAGTATTTTATTAGCGCTATTATATCCCAAAGTATGTTTCTTTCATCACATTTTTCTAAGAAAATTCAATAAAATTAAGGGCTTTTTGCTAAAAATCTCCCCCATACATCGCTAATTACTAAAAAGACCCACATACATTTAAATTGCACTAAAATGTCTTCATGCCAAACAGAGAATTTTTTTTTGGCATCTACCATTAATCCGTTAGGAGGCTAATGGTATGTATCGTGCTTAGGGTTTTAAAACCTTCATAATCTCTATTCCTTTTCCAAATTTCTTAAATTTTCCGCCAAATTGGTTTTAGGATCAGAATTTCGATCAAAGATCTCTTAAATTGATCATGAAAATCCGCTCATCATTCTCAACCTTCTCCAACAACGGGATTATCGAGAGCAATTGTTCAATTGTAAGTTTCGAGTTCGTGGACAAGCTCTTTTAAACATATTTAAACTCAAGCGTTCATCTGGGAACAATCACATTTAAACACGATAATATAACCTTTTTTCTGATGAAAAAACCAAGCACATTTACGAGGGCAAACATACTTTTTGTACATTGATCCATGGATCAATCAAACAATGAACACAAACATAAGTTTCTTACAGCACTTCACATATTTTCTAATCCTTCTCCCTTTTAGGTACCACCCAACCATCATTTCCAGCTAAAATCAGATACTTATCTTTCCTCGTAAAATTTGTACATTCAAATCCTAAAGTCGCGCCCAAAACCCTCTGTATATAATTCGCAACCTCCCACCGATGATTTTCCGCCAGCAACCGTCAACTCCTTTGGCAACTGATTCAGGAACGTAATCTCGTAACACGGCCTTGGATTCATGAACACAAAGTAGGGATCCAACATCTTCCACCCTATGAAACATACTCTGCTTGGCATTAATTGCAACCAGCACGATACGGTCCGTTAACTCTGCAAACAACACACTGAACCGAAAGAGGAACGGTTCACGACAAGTCGTCCCTTCGGGGAAAATCACCAAGTCGCCTTCTTGTAATACTTGTTTTATATTTGCAGCATCCTTTTCCCTCTCTCGGGACAACGCTACGGCTTTAATAGGAGAAATGAGTTCGGAGAACTTGTCGATACTGTAAGTCACAGAACTGACTTTCCTTCCTAGAGCAACCGCGACGATGACAAGGTCGATCACCGTGCGGTGGTTGCAGACAAAGAGATAACCGCTGTGTCCTTTGCAAGGCGGAGGAGGCGGTGTTCCTTTCACGGTAAGCTTGATGCCCATTGTTGAGTTTTAGTTTGGTTAAGACAGAATTAAAAGGTTTGAGGCGTGTATGATACACTTTCCGAAAAGTGATATTGCCCCCACTATGGGAGTACAGTAGAAGGCAATCACCCCCGGAGGAGGCGGTGTTCCTTTCACGGTAAGCTTGATGCTCATTGTTGAGTTTTAGTTTGGTTAAGACAGAATTAAAAGGTTTGAGGCGTGTATGATACACTTTCCGAAAAGTGATATTGCTCTCACTATGGGAGTACAGTAGAAGGCAATCACCCCAACTCTCTTAGAAGATAATGAGAAGAAAATACCTTAAATGTGAAGAGTAGGACATAATTTATAGACTTGAACAGTGACTATTAAGAGTTGAACAGACACAACCAAAGCCGTTTGAATGGTTGTGACCATTAAGAGTTGAACAGACACAACCGTTAGTTCTGTTCAGACAACCTTTGAATCTGAAATTCAAAATGTCCCACTTGGCTCATTATTCACTTTATTCAAGTTATTACTTAAATATTGGGAACTATTATAAAGACTTGGGTATTCGTCTCTCCATCCGATGTGGGACTATTTCCCACATACAAATGCAACCAATATATTCAAACTACTAACAATCCCCCACTAGTTTGTATATATTGGCTGCAACCACATCTTTCTCGTGACAAATATTATGCATAAAGAAATGTATTTTTCGATTTAAACCTTCCATTAGTGTATATATATCAATCGACTAACAAAGTTATTGGTGTCCGCAGATTAAACCAAAACTTTTATTATTAGAATTTGAAATACAACACACACAATATTCATCTTATTTTCTAAGAGGTTTATAACTGCTTTAGCACTATTATGGCCATGTGCTAATCTTGCACTTCATAAGCATTTACAAGAGAATACTTCATATCTCTTGTTGAAGCGGCACCACTTCTATGCTAATATAGGTGGAGTTTCCTTTATTATATCTCTGTTACTGTGGATATTTAAAAATTAAATAACTCCATTGAGAGCTTTCGCTCATCCTCTTTATCGTAACAGACAGCACTAGATACTTATTTATATAAGAATGAGACGTCTAGTGCAATACATGCACATGACAGTAACTTGTTATTACCCATTGAACTATTAAAATTAGTTTTTACTAATTAAAGTTGGGTTACCATTACTGGTACCAAATTGTAAATGTTTAAGTCCCATTCCAATTGATGTATTCTTTACCAAATCTCTAGATAATGCCTTGGTAAAGGGATCCGCTAAATTCTTTGCAGATCTCACATAAACTATGGTAATTATCCCATTAGTTATTAATTCTCGAATATATTCATGCCTTAAGCTAATGTGTCTAGATTTACCATTATAAATATTATTATAAGCTCTAGACATAGTCGCCTCACTATCGCAATGCAATGAAATAGATGGCATTGGTTGTGGCCACAACTCTATATCCAATAAAATATTTCTCAGCCATTCCGCTTCCTTGCCGGCAGCAGCCAAAGCGACAAATTCAGATTCCATTGTTGAATGTGTGATGCAAGTTTGTTTCTTAGAGGCCCAACTAATGGCAGCGCCTTCAATTGTAAATACCCAACCTGTTGTGGATTTATTATCACTTGCACTTGTGATCCAACTTGCATCCGAGTAACCTTCTAGTACTGCAGGATAATTGGAATAAAATAGACCAAACTCTTTTGTTTTTTTAGATACCCAAGAACTCTACTGATGGCTTTCCAATGATTAGTACTGGGTTTACTGGTATATCGTGACAATTTGCATACTGCAAAAGCTATATCAGGCCTTGTACAATGCATCGCATACATAAGGCTTCCAATAGCGCTAGCATATTCTAATTGTGCAATTACATTGTTACAATTCTCATTTAATTTCATACTCGGATCATACGGAGTAACACTTTCTTTAATATTAAGATGTTGGAATTTATTTAATAATTTCTCTATATAATGATATTGGTTTAGCACAAACCCTTCACTATGTTTTTTCACCTTTATTCCTAAAATAGTATCTACTTCATTCAAATCTTTCATTTTGAATACTGAAGTTAAATACATTTTTGTTTCATTTATTCCAATCATGTTTGTACCAAATATCAACATGTCGTCTACATAGAGACATATGATTACCCCATAATTCTGATTGAATTTAGAATATACACATTTATCCGCACTATTATGCTTAAAACCATTTGATATTATTGCTTTATCAAATTTCTCATGCCATTGTTTAGGGGCCTGTTTTAAACCATATAGCGACTTAGTTAATTTACAAACTTTGTTCTCATTTCCAGGAAGTATGAAACTTTCGGGTTGTTCCATGTATACTTCCTCATTTAATTCACCATTTAAAAAGGCTGTTTTTACATCTATTTGATGCACATATAAATTATATATTGAAGCCAAAGCTATAAGAACTCTAATGGATGTTATTCTAGCCACAGGTGCATAAGTATCAAAATAATCTATGCCCTCCTTTTGGATGAATCCTTTAGCCACTAATCTTGCCTTGAAAGTTTGTATAGAGTCATCTGTATTTAGTTTTCTTCTAAATACCCATTTACACTTTATAGGCTTAGATCCTTGAGGCAAGTCAACCAATATCCAAGTATTGTTAGACATTATTGAGTTCATTTCGTCATCAATAGCCTCTTTCCAAAATGCAGTATCTCTTGATGATATTGCTTCACTAAATATTTTAGGATCATCTTCTATATTAAGTAGAATATGTACTTTGTTAAGCACTTTGGTTCTGTCTCCTTCAACGAGAAAGATTATTGAACGCGAATCAATAAAATCAGGACCAAAAGATTTTTCTTTCCTGATTCTTTGACTTTTTCTTGGTTCAATATTTTCATTACTTTCTCTTCTTTTCTCATTTGTAATTTTCTTAGAAGTTGCTGCATTTTCATCATTATACAAATTAGAATCAACATTGTCATGCATAAATTTATTTTCAAAAAATTCAACATATATCGACTCAATTATGACATTTGATTCTAAATCTAGAAGTCGATATGCTTTAGAATTCTGTGCATATCCAACAAATATACTTCTAATGCCTTCGGCCCTAATTTAGATTTATATGGATCAGTCACTTTATAATATGCTATGCACCCCCACACTTTAATATAGTTTAAATTGGGTTTTCTACCATTCCAAATTTCTTATGGTGAAACATGAGTTTTCTTGGATGGTATTCTATTATGAATATAACATGCTGTTAAAAGCGCCTCACCCCAAAGATTAAAAGGTAATTTAGCATTTAAAAACATAGCATTTACTATTTCAACTAAGGTCCTATTTTTCCTTTCGGCTAATCCATTGTGTTGAGGCGTATAAGGTGCAGTTCTTTGATGAATAATACCATGCATTTCGCAGAATTGAGAAAAAGAATCAGAAAGATATTCTTCCCCTCTATCACTTCTAAGGATTTTAATCCTTTAATCTTTCTGATTTTCTATAACTGACTTATACTCTTTAAATTTCTCAAATGCTTCATCTTTTGTTCTTAATAAATATACATATGTAAAACGAGAATGATCATCAGTAAAGATTATAAAATATCTTTTTCCTCCTCTAGTTAATTGACCATTTAATTCACAAATATCAGAATGAACAAGTTCTAATAAATTAGTATCTCTTTCGATTTTAGGGAAAGGTTTTCTAGTAATTTTTGCTTCTACGCAAATCTCACATTTATCATTATAATCATTTTGACATGGAATGTAATCATGTTTAGACATATACTTTAAAGAGCGAAAATTTAAATGACATAGTCTAGCATGCCACAAGGAAAAAGAATACTCAACAATATAAGCAAACACGCAATTTATTTCATTAATACTGAGTTTGAACATGCCATCACAGGAATATCCCTTTCCTACAAATATACCATTCTTCGATATTACAACTTTGTCAGATTGTAGAACAATTTTAAATCCTTTCTTGCATAACAGATTTGCAGATACAAGATTTTTCCTCAAATCAGGAACATGAAATACATTAAGCAGGGTAAGTTTCTGTCCAGATGTAAACTTCAATTCAACACTTCCTTTACCGAGCACTTTGGCCGAAACGTGGTTTCCCATCAACACCTCTTCAGGATCTTTCTGATTCGTATAGGTTTTGAACATTGCTTTGTTATTGCATACATGGATGGTTGCGCCAGAATCGAGCCACCAATCTGCAGTTTTAGTTACCACAGCCATATGCAATTCCGTAATCATGCCTATCTGCATGTCAGAAATCACAACAACAAGTTCTTTGACTTCATTTTCTATTAGATTTGCCTTGTTGCTATTTCTGATCGGAAACCAAGTTTTTTTCCGGTATTTCTGAATTTGCAATCTTTAATATAGTGGCCTTTCTTTCCACAGTTATAACAAGGCTACTTGTTCTTTGCAAAATTAGATTTCTTAAAATTTCTCTTCTTCTGGACTTTGAAATTGTTCTGAAATTTTCTATGACCATTTTCACTGACATGATTCACCTTAGAGTTAGATTTAGAACTAAGAAAAATCATGTCACGTGCACGGTTCTCTGCCTCAATCTGTAGATGAGTCTGAAATTGCTCTATGGTAAAACTTTCAGGAGAGTGCAGAATTTTCTTTCTGTATTCATTCCAAGTAGGAAGAAGTTTAGATAGAATCGCTCCAACTTGAAATGAATCAGGGACTTTAATTTCAAGTTCGCTCAGTTTAGAGACGAGAATTTGTAATTCATGCACTTGATCCATGATTGGCATGTCATCAGACATCTTAAATTCAAAATATTTAAGCGCTAGAAATTTATCCGTACCTTTCTTCTCATTTTTGTACTTTGTTTCAAGGGCGCTCCAGATTTCCTTTGGTGTCTTCATATTTCTGTAAAGATCATACAGACGATCGGTGAGGGAATTGAGAATGTAACCGCGACAAACTAGTTCGTCTTCTTCACGCTTGTTTTTCTCTGTTCTGGCACTCTCGGCATCATTCGAAGTTGAAACTGAATCTGGAATTGGCGGCAAGTTCGTAAAATATCTTCAAGGCGGTCAACAAGAACACCATCTTGTCTTTCCATCTAGTGTAGTTGGTCCCATTGAATCGATCCAGTTTGATAACATCTCGGTTCTGGAAATGAACCTTGACACTTGAATTTAATTCTGTCTCCATAATATCACCTTTCAATTGTTGAGTTTTAGTTTGGTTAAGACAGAATTAAAAGGTTTGAGGCGTGTATGATACACTTTCCGAAAGTGCCCAAGTGCCTCATCAAAGACAATAGTAAATAAGCCTGCTAGAAATCAGGCCCACTTGGCTTATTATTCACTTTATTCAAGTTATTACTTAAATATTGGGAACTATTATAAAGACTTGGGTATTCGTCTCTCCATCCGATATGGGACTATTTCCCACATACAAATGCAACCAATATATTCAAACTACTAACACCCATGAGTTTGTAATTATAGAAGACAATACGTTCGGGTAAGAAGATGTTGACGTAGACACGGACAAGAGAGAGGGAGATTCCGATGGGGAGCCAGAGGAAGGTTAGAAGGGTGGCAGGGGAGTCGGGCGTTGGATGAGGCGGCCGTCGTGGAGGATGACATGGGACAGGAGTTGGTTGCCATGGACTGGGTTGCATTTGGTGTTGGGTGCCTTCCTGTTACCACGAGAAACAAAGTAAATTAGAAATTTTGGCTCGAGATATGGATAACCAAAGAAAACTTGAAATATATTGGTGCTAAATGAATTAATTAGGTTAATGGTTAACACAGGTGTGATTTCTGCATCCATGAGAAAATGGATAACCCGTTTTACTGTTTTGATTCCCCCCGCAACTTAAAAAGCGTGATCCATCCAAACAGTAAAATGGTTATGCGCTTCACAGCCAAGCTAGGTTGTGAAGCGCACAACTACATTTTAGCCTATATTTATTTGGGATCTGGATGTTTTTCTATGATTCCACCAAAATAAAACAATTTAATGCAATTTATAGCTTTTTTTTTATTAATATGCAGTAACTTACTACAAACAGGATTAACTATAGAATGTTTTACCACTTGGTTATATTATAAGAGCATTAACAATATATAGCCTATTGACAACATTAAAATCTCGGTAGCTTTAATAAATAATTTATGTCCAATTATTATACTACTGTAAAGTTACTGTAAAGTTGGGACATTTAAGGTAATCTTTTGCATAGGACAATCTTTTTCAAAACACTATTTTGTTCCTTTCCCTTTTTGTCCTTACTTTTTCATTTATTATTTTTCCTACCTATTTTTCAAATGTTCAATGTGAGGCCCCAAAAAAAATGTGAGGCCTAAAAAGAAAAGAAATATGTATGGGTTTTCTCTAATTATTTGGTTTTAAATTTTATTTTTTGTCCTTTTTTATTTCCTTAATTTATCCTTAAATCTTATGACAAGCAATGATTTAGAGTTGATTTAGAAAGAAATTCTGGTGTTTTAATTTTTTCCTCAAGAAAACCGCCAGTATTTTTTATCCCCATACATATTTTTTTTAAAAATAAAACATAATAAAATAAAATATGTTTACTAAATAATTCATTCTTTAGATTTGCTTATAAAAATTATAGTTGCTTTAAATTTGGTGCTCATATTTCATTATTTAAATAATTATTAATGTTCCTTAAAAAAAAATTATCAATGTTTATGAAGGCGTACTTTAAAAAAAATTAATCATAATATAGATTTCTTAAAATGGAACTAAAACTAAATTTCCATGTTTTTAAAATGGGTACTGGCTTCTTCTTGACAAAATGAATATATATTGATTTTCTGTCTGCTTTTTCAATTTTTTCAGAAATATCTTGAACCATTTTGACCCCAAATCTAGTACCTTTTAATATATGGAAGAGTTTAGGATCTTAATTGTCATCTAGATTTAGTCCCATTTTATGGGAGCCCAGCTCCAAAGAATTAAAAAAGTGAGAATAATGAAGAAAAGAGTCCCTACGAGGGTTTTTTGTCAGGTGGCGTTGAAAAAATATATCCTTCAATATTTTATTCGATGATCGACATCCATCATCTTCATCTTTATGATCTAAGATGCGGACATATCGAATGTCATGTGATTTTACCACCTTTTCACCGTTGGATTAGCAATGCAAAAGGTCCTATTGTCAGTAAACCGTTAAATTTGCACTACTAAATCAACGGTTAAAAAGTTGTGGAATCGTTGTTAAGATATGAGGTTAAACATAGACATTGAAAAAACTATGAGAGGCATATGAGTATAAGATAGAAGATGGGCCAAACCTCAATAAAGCTTGAATCTTAGTGATGAAACCTGTTAAGAATAAGATATAGATTTAGAATTAATTAGGTTGGTAAGATTTAGATTTGATTAAATCTAATTAGATTATTTGTATTTCTTATTATTAGAAAATCAATAATATATATATATATATGAGGTAGAGGGGATTCTCTAGCTACCTCATAATTTTCTCTAAATCCAATTCTCTTTTACATGGTATCAGAGCCCAATATCCCTAACCCTACCTAGCCATCACCTTTCACCTGTTCACTGCCGCCGCTGCAACCAATATATCGTGCCCTCATCCTTGCAACCATCACTACCGTTCCCTCACCCTCGCAACCACCGCCGCTCACAGAGCCTAACCCCATCACCGCCGCGCCCTCACCCTTGCAACTGCCGCCGCCATCACAGAGCCTGACCCCAACCACCCTTGCTGCCCTCGTTGCCCTAGCCTCCACCTTCGCTACTGCCACCACTAACTAACTTCATTACCCTCACTTTTGCTACCATTGATACCATTGCCTCGACCTGCCACCTCGCTGCTCCTCTGTCGATCTTCCACCTATTTTTTAATGGGTTTTTGATGTTGCCCCTTGCTGCCCATCAAATAAGTAATCATCCATATCTATTTATTTAATGGTTTTTTGATGTTATGATGAATAGTTTACCAACTTGTTGCTTTTGAGGATTTGTGTTGTTGATTGTTTGGTATTCCGGGTTAGAAAATTTTCGTTTTGTTGATTATTGTGAAGTTGTTAGCACTTTTTGATCATGAGTGATAAAGAGAAAGTCTCTGAAGGATACTCTAATCTTTTGTATCCTAATTTTATTACAAGAACCTGATTGAACACCGACAACTATACTCGATGGAAACAGGCTGTGGAAATGTTTGCTAAGGAGCGTAAATTAATGAAGCATCTCATTGAGCCACTTCCTTCAGATCATTCTGAAGACTGGGTATTATATGATGCCTGTTAGTTGTATATATTCCCTAGAGACCATTGTTGTACATATGATGTATATTATAGTGGATGCTTGGATATATATATAGTGAGGACTTTCTTGCTCGATATGATAGTATGCTATCTGGTTTCACTTTGTCTTAACATGTTGACTAGTATTGGTTTGCTGGCTTGCTCTCACATGTTGATACTCTGTACAAGAGGTCGTTTGATTCTCTGTGGTTGAGATGTCTGGGACCTGAAGAGGCAAAAAGAGTCGTTCAGGAAGTTCACGACGGACTCTACGGTTCTCACCAAGCAGGCCTAAATATGAAGTTGAAGATCAAACGGATGGGCTACTACTGGCCCACGATGATTCAGGACTGCCTCGAATATGCGAAGCAATGCCACTCATGCCAAATCCATGGGGACTTCATCCACCAGCATCCAAATCCACTCCATCCAACGGTGGCTAGCTGGCCATTCGAAATGTGGGGAACAGACATAATCGGCCTTATCGAACCAGCATCGTCCAGGGGACATCGTTTCATCCTGGCGATGACTGACTACTTCTCCAAATGGGCAGAAGCAGTACCGTTAAGGGAAGTGAAGACGGAGAATATCCTCCATTTCTTCAAGACGCATGTCATTTATCGGTTTGGAACTCCACGACGGATCATCTCCGATAACGGGCCAGCTTACAGAAGCCACAAGATCAGTCGCTTCGCGCAGCAGCATAATATAGACTGGAGATATTCCTCAGTTTATAATCCGTGAGCTAATGGTCTAGCCGAGGCCTTCAACAAGACTTTGACGAAGATCATGAAGAAGACGGTGTCCCAAAATAAGAAGGACTGGCATGAGAGACTGCAAGAAGCTCTCTGGGCGTATCGAACTACGTTCGAGACGGCCACGAACACAACTCCATACGCGTTGATATTCGGTACGGAAGCAGTATTCCCCCTCGAAATAAAGTTACCTTCTCTACGAGTGGCAGTCCACTGCGAGCTGACGGACGAAGAAAATGCTCACCTTCGGCTTGAGGAACTTGATGCCCTTGATGAAACACGGCTTATAGCGCAACAAAATCTGGAGGCTTATAAAACAAAGATGACGCGCTCATATGAAAGATTGACCCGGCCGAGGACATTCCGCCAAGGCGAACTCGTGCTAGTGGTCAAAAGGCCTATGATCCCCAATCGCGCCAAGCGGGGAAAATTCGAGCCAAACTATGAAGGTCCGTACATCATAGACAAGGTCTACCAGGGTGGAGCCTATCTACTCATGGATATGCACGGTGAAAGGCCTTTCAGGCCAATAAATGGTCGCTTCCTAAAGAAATACTATGCTTAGCAAGTTACCGCCTAGGTCAATGATAGATGACGACGACTATGTCCGCTCGCTATCTTCCTAAGCTCAAACTTTATAAGCAGTAGCCAGCCTTCTCCTGGACGGACCGAAACGTCCTTAAACTAATGGCGAACCGAAACGTCCTTAAACTAACGATGGACCGAAAAGTCCTTAAACGACTACCGCAGCATCCTTAGGCTGACGAGATGAATAAGAAAAAAATATAAAAAAAGATATATATAAAAAAATATAATAAACGGTATGTCCATAAGCAAAATGGGCATGGATGAAAACCCGAAAGGGCTCCGTGAGTAAAAACAGCAGGGCTACCGGCGAGTCTCGTGAAAACCCGAAAGGGCGCAACCTCGTTAGGAAAAAAAAAAGAATAAAAAGAATATAAAAAAACGGTATGTCCATAAGCAAAAAGGGCACGGATGAAAACCCGAAAGGGCTCCGTGAGTAAAAACAGCAGGGCTACCGGCGAGTCTTGTGAAAACCCGAAAGGGCGCAACCTCGTTAAAAGACACTTACAGGGTCCTCTCGACCTTGTATGGAGAAACCACCCGCGTGGGATCCTTACGACTCACAAGGGAGCAACACACTTAGGGATCCCCACGATTCCTTAGGAGAAAATACACTTGCGAGATCCTCATGACTCGTAAGGAGAACTCTCTTATGGGACCCTCACGGCTCATAAGATTTGAAAGTCTTAAGTTACAGAGACCTAAACCTGTGCTTAAGCAACCTTCACAACCTTGGATATTGCCCTACAAGTGGTTCAATACTGATCCTTGTATACAATCCACGGGCGCGAATAAACATTTCCCTAACCAAGTCCCATCCGTGACTGGGGATATGTTCGCATGGTGAACAACCCTTGTAGGTCCTCTCGATTTACAAGGAGAAAACCTTCTTGTAGGATCCTTACGACTTACAGAGGAACATGCACTTAGGAATCCTCACGATTCCTAAGAAGAAAACACACCTACAAGATCCTCACGACCTGTAGGGAGAAATACCTTTGTGAGACCCTTACGGCTCATGAAGTCAAAGGCCTTAGTCGACAGGACCTTAACCCTGTTCGCTAAGCCACCTTTGTTCAACATCGACAAAGGCAAATGATGATTCGCTCCTGGCAATATTCCAGTTGTAGCGGTGCTGATGCCGAAATCGGTGTCTAATTCCAGGCTTACAGCGAAAAGCCAGCAGGTCGCACATGCATACAAAATAGCCGAAATGATGGGGCAGCTTGCAATAAAAAGCAGCAAGTAAAAACGTATGCATATAGAACAGCCGAAATGATTGGGCAGCTCGCAATAAAAACCAGCAAGTAAAAATAAAATAAATAGCCGAAATGATTGGGCACCGCAGGAAATAGCCGAAATGATTGGGCAACCGCGACCTTCGCGATATAAAAGCTGAAATGATAGAGCATCGCGGAAATAAAGAAATAATATAAAAAAATGATGAAACTTTTGCCCTACAGGTGAGATCACATCGATTCCTGTATACAATCCAAGGGCACAAACAAAGACGGAACCATACCTTCCCAACACGCTCCGCCAGAAAGCAAAGCCAAATCTCGACGGTTCACCAACGGCCTAGAGACAACCGCGACATTCGTCTTGATGCAACAGACGCAGCGCCAGCAAACGAAGCGAAGATCAAATTCCTAGCTTCACGGTTCTGACGGTAACTTACATAAAACCTGAAAGATCACCACAAATACCTCAATTCAGGTAAACTAGCGTCCTTGATGAGAGCCTCCTGATTCGCGTCGACCCGCAGAGAAACTAGCGTCTTTGCAGGAATACATCGATTCGTTTCAACCCCAGGGAAACCAGCGTCCTTGGCAAATGACTCAATTCAGGGAAACTAGCGTCCTTGATGAGAGCCTCCTGATTCGCGTCGGCCCTCAGAGAAACCAGTGTCTCCACAGGAATACTCCGATTCGTTTCAACCCCGAAGAAACCAGTGTCTTCGGCAAAATCCTTCGACTCAGGGAAACCAGTGTCCTTGACGAGAACTTCTTGATTCGCGTCGACCCGCAGAGAAACTAGCGTCTTTGCAGGAATACATCGATTCGTTTCAACCCCAGGGAAACCAGTGTCCCTGGCGAATACCTCAATTCAGGGAAACTAGCATCCTTGATGAGAGCCTCCTGATTCGCGTCGGCCCCAGAGAAACCAGTGTCTCCGCAGGAATACTCCGATTCGTTTCAACCCCGAAGAAACCAGTGTCTTCGGCAAAATCCTTCGACTCAGGGAAACCAGTGTCCTTGACGAGAACTCTTGATTCGCGTCGACCCACAGAGAAACTAGCGTCTTTGCAGAAATACATCGATTCGTTTCAACCCCAGGGAAACCAGTGCCCCTGGCAAATACCTCAATTCAGGGAAACTAGCGTCCTTGATGAGAGCCTCCTGATTCGCGTCGGCCCCATAGAAACCAGTGTCTCCACAGGAATACTCCGATTCGTTTCAACCCCGAAGAAACCAGTGTCTTCGGCAAAATCCTTCGACTCAGGGAAACCAGTGTCCTTGACGAGAACTCTTGATTCGTGTCGACCCGCATAGAAACTAGCGTCTTTGCAGGAATACATCGATTCGTTTCAACCCTAGGGAAACCAGTGCCCCTGGCAAATACCTCAATTCAGGGAAACTAGTGTCCTTGATGAAAGCCTCCTGATTCGCGTCGGCCCTCAGAGAAACCAGTTTCTCCGCAGGAATACTCCGATTCGTTTCAACCCCGAAGAAACCGGTGTCTTCGGAAAAATCCTTCAACTCAGGGAAACCAGTGTCCTTGACGAGAACATCCTGATTCGCGTCGACCCGTAGAGAAACTAGCGTCTTTGCAGGAATACATCGATTCGTTTCAACCCCAGGGAAACCGGTGTCCCTGGCAAATACCTCAATTCAGGGAAACTAACGTCCTTGATGAGAGCCACCTGATTCGCGTCGGCCCACAGAGAAACCGGTGTCTCCGCAGGAATACTCCGATTCGTTTCAACTTCGAGGAAACCAACGTCCTCGGCAAATACTTCGACTCAGGGAAACCAGTGTCCTTGACGAGAACATCCTGATTCGCGTCGACCCGCAGAGAAACTAGCGTCTTTGCAGGAATACATCGATTCGTTTCAACCCCAGGGAAACTAGTGTCCCTGGCAAATACATCAATTTAGGGAAACTAGCGTCCTTGATGATAGCCTCCTGATTCGCGTCGGCCCGCAGAGAAACCAGTGTCTCCGCAGGAATACTCCGATTTGTTTCAACCCCGAAGAAACCAGTGTCTTCGGCAAAATCCTTCGACTCAGGGAAACCAGTGTCCTTGACGAGAACTTCTTGATTCGCGTCGACCCGCAGAGAAACTAGCGTCTTTGCAGGAACACCTCGACTCGTTTCAACCCCAGGGAAACCAGTGTCCCTGGCAAATACCTCAATTCAGGGAAACTAGCATCCTTGATGAGAGCCACCTGATTCGCGTCGGTCTGCAGAGAAACCAGTGTCTCCGCAGGAATACTCTGATTCGTTTCAACTTCGAGGAAACCAGCGTCCTCGGCAAATACTTCGACTTAAGGAAACCAGTGTCCTTGATGAGAACATCCTGATTCGCGTCGACCCGCAGAGAAGTAGCGTCTTTGCAGGAATACATCGATTCGTTTCAACCCCAGGGAAACCAGTGTCCCTGGCAAATACCTCAATTCAGGAAAACTAGCGTCCTTGATGAGAGCCTCCTGATTCGTGTCGGCCCGCAGAGAAACCAGTGTCTCCGCAGGAATACTCTGATTCGTTTCAACCCCGAAGAAACCAGTGTCTTCGGCAAAATCCTTCGACTCAGGGAAACCAGTGTCCTTGACGAGAACTTCTTGATTCGCGTCGACCCGCAGAGAAATTAGCGTCTTTACAGGAACACCTCGACTCGTTTCAACCCCAGGGAAACCAGTATCCCTGGAAAATACCTCAATTCAGGGAAACTAGCGTCCTTGATGAGAGCCACCTGATTCGCGTCGGCCCGCAGAGAAACCAGTGTCTCCACAGGAATACTCCGATTCATTTCAACTTCGAGGAAACCAGCGTCCTCGGCAAATACTTCGACTCAGGGAAACCAGTGTCCTTGACGAGAACATCCTGATTCGCGTCGACCCGCAGAGAAACTAGTGTCTTTGCAGGAATACATCGATTCGTTTCAACCCCAGGGAAACCAGTGTCCCTGGAAAATACCTCAATTCAGGGAAACTAGCGTCCTTGATGAGAGCCTCCTGATTCACGTCGGCCCGCAGAGAAACTAGTGTCTCCGCAGGAATACTCCGATTCATTTCAACCTCGAAGAAACCAGTGTCTTCGGCAAAATCCTTCGACTCAGAGAAACCAGTGTCCTTGACGAGAACATCCTGATTCGCGTCGGCCGCAGAGAAACCAGTGTCTCCACAGGAATACTCCGATTCGTTTCAACTTCGAGGAAACTAGCGTCCTCGGCAAAGTACTTCGACTCAGGGAAACCAGTGTCCTTGACGAGAACACCTCGATTCGCGTCGACCCGCAGAGAAACTAGCGTCTTTGCAGGAATACCTCGACTCGTTTCTACCCCAGGGAAACTAGTGTCCTTGGCAAACTCCTCAACTCAGGGAAATTAACGTCCTTGATGAGAGCCTCTTGATTCGCGTCGGCCCGTAGAGAAACCAGTGTCTCCGCGAGAACTTCCCGATTCGTCTCAACTTGCAAGATAAAGCCTTAGGCAGCAGGGATTAAAAAACTTGTTTCCTGAGCACTGGGACCCTGCAAGTCGGTCTAAAACGGTCTCTTGCATACTATTCATGGGTCTCACTCTCTAAAGTCGAATCTCGACAACGAGGGAAACAACCGCTTATGGGTCCTCTCGACTCGTAAGAGGGAAAATTCTCTTATAGGATCCTTACGACTTATAATAGAAAACACACTTAGGAATCCTCATGATTCCTAAGGAGAAAATCCACCTACGAGATCCTCTCGATCCGTAGGGAGAAAAATCTCTATGAGACCCTCACGGCTCATAGAGTTGAAAAGTCTTAGGCAGCAGATCTGAACCTGCGGCCTAAGCCATCACTATCTCTTGAAGAAACTAAGATGCTTACTCTATTATCTGTCAACCATGTTTATTAAGACAGCGTGCTGATAATAAGAGAAAGGGATAAAGCAAAAGAGCATACAAGACATTGCAAAGAAAAAATGTGTATCTTTATTTACTAATTCAATCAAGTACAAGGTGAATCGTACAAAAGAATAAAGAATGGATACATCTTATTCGAAAAAGAAATTTTTTACAAGTATATTGATACAAAGGCAGCTACTGGGAAGGAAGCGTCTTAAATAGCCCTATCAGTTGTTCGCGCACTTCCTTCCATGCCTTTTCCTGGTCGGCCACCATCGCCAGTTCCGCCTCCACTTGAGCCCGTTGCTGCAAGAAGGATGCAAGCTGCTCCCCAACGGCCTGCTGAGCTGCTTCGCGGCCTTGGGCATTATGCTCGGCAGCGTCGAGTTTCTGCTTCAGGTTCAGCCCATTTGAGATGCGTTCCAGGAGGTCCTCAAAGATAGCCTTCACTTGGACAGCGTTAGCCTCAACCTCAGCACGCAGACGAGCCGTCTCGCTCGAGGTCTTTTGGCATTCCCTCAGCCGTAAAGCCGCTTCTTGTTCCAGGTGACGGAAGTAAGAAGCGCTTTGCTCGATCCATGCTGCTCTTTGATTGCTTACGGCTAAGGTCTCAGGAGCAGGGCGGATAAACTCCGACTGATGCAGGCGGACCTCGATTTCCCTGCAGTGGTTGACCCAAAGCTCGACGACGCCTCCATCATGAAAAGTCACAAGCGCCGCCAACATCGGGTTAACCTCCACAGCAAAATCCGCAGCAGATGGGAGAGCGTCTGCGTCAAGCTCCTCGACGTATCCGCTCAGCATGCCCAAGCTCATTACAGCACCTTTTGAAGACGGACGTCTCAAGAAGGGGCCTGCCGACATTATAACACGAGACTCAAAGGGCGCCGGGATCGGAACGACAGCTGAAAAAACAAAATACGATTAGATGACAGTTCAAGAAATACAAAAAAAGTCATTGATGAGATAGTTTACTATACCAGCTGCAGCGGGCGGCAAGGCCGGAAGGGCCGGTGGCGTGACCGATCTCTCATCCCCTCCTTCGATTTGTAGCACTGCAATCAGGACAAGGGAAAGTTAGAAATAATTCCATCACTAAAAAAGGAAAGACATCAGTTGGAAACTATACTCACTAGCGCCACTGGAGGAAGAAGCGAGTTCAGATGGGAAAGAGAAGTGCGGATGCAACACCTGATAGAGATGATCAAAAAGCACTCCTGAAAAGACGCAATAGTACGACATTAGTACATAAATTATGCGGCTGAAAGATAAAACTAATGGGTTGCAAATCCATACCTTCCAACATCTGCGATGGTACAAGGGAAGGCTGAGAGGTGACCACCGCCAAGGTAGTAGTTGACGGCGCTCCCTCGAGCAATGGAGCATTAGCACTGGCCGCACCTGCGTTAAAAACAAAGATAAACTTGTCAGAAAGGAATGCAAGATAAAGAGAAAAGGACAGTAACCCGAAATTTACCTGATGAGCCGCCAGCCGAGACGGAGGCGTCTCCCTCCTCCATCGACATAAGTCCACCTCCCGTAGCCTCATCACCAGACTCTACGGGGGCCGTCGTCGTGCTCCCGAGGCCAGGAGACGGCGGAGGACCGTAGGCGGGGAGAGCAATGATCGGAGCATTGCCAGACTCTTGAGAAAGAGCGTCCGGCTCGTCCTCAGGAATCATGCCCGCCTCACCCGCTACTCCCTCGGGCTCGGCGGTCGCCATTGTCTCATCCGCCGTCACCATGGGGTCGCCGGTCTCAGGCGCCTCATCCGCCGCTGCCCCAGGCTCAGTTATAACGATCGTCTCATTTGCCGCCACCTCAGGCTCGGCATCAACGACCTTCTCTGGTGTAGCTCCCTCAGCTCCCAGCTCAGGCTCAGCAACCCCGGCGATGTTGCCCACCGTCAGCTCGGGTTCGGCCGGTGCCTCTTCCTCTGTCCCCTTAGGTTCGACGGTCTCCACCTCCCCTTCGGTTGGACTTGGCCCTGCAGGACAAGATATATTGTTAGTGTATATGCCCTAGAGGCCATTACTGTATCATACTAGTTTGTATATTACTTGATGGAAGCTTGGGATATTCACCTTGTATAAACAATCTTGCTCAATATAGTAGTATGCTACTTGGTTTGTTTCTTCTTCAATGTGTACTTGTGTTTATTTCAGTATATCACTTATACGCATTAGTGGAGCCCTTAGGATCTTTGCTTGATTACCAGCGTTGTGATGGCAGTCACACTAGTGGGGGCTGGGTAATCTATAGGCACATCCTTATATAGGTCCCTAGTCGCAGGACTATCGAGACAGGGCATCGATACTCCGGAGTAGACTAGCGTATGCGCTTCTCATCCCAGTGTGGGAGATGGTCTGTCCCACAGCCATCAGTACGTCGTACTGGAGATAGTATACGGGTGCTCGTTGGGTTACGAGTACACTGGACAGGACTCGTCGGGAACTGACAGGTTGGTATTATACCTATCGTCAGTTATCAGTTCCCAGGTGACATGAGTACAGCTTAGTCCGCTGACTTGACACTGGCACTTCGCCTCGAGTGTGTTCCCACTGCACTTTGATCACTACCCTACCACGGCTCAAAGGAGTCGTGCAAACAGGTGGTGGTTGGGTGCAGTCCCGAAGCACTTGGAGGCAGTGACGGTTAGACAGGATTCGTCTCTCCCGGTATTGGGGGTTGACATCGCGCTGTGTCTAGGAGAGCCATTACACGAGTAGTCCCTGGCCAGGGCAAGCGAGATATACTGGTAGGCTTCCAGTGTTATCTCAGGGTGTTTTGGGCTTCACTCCGATATGACTTGTACCGCTATTAGGGGACTGACGTTTTACCGCCCCCTAGGCCCGCCATGCGATGTATCAGACAAACAGACCGGACTGTACGGAGACTGTCACATTCAGACTCAGTAGGAGTTCAGATGGGGTTTCACCTCGTCAGCCTTCCTGTCGGCATCTACCTGGGGACCGTTACGCACAGCTAGTGCCGCTTGCGGTCTGTGGTTAAACCCACTGCCAGCGTAGTGTCGAGTCTTTAGAGTCCCACACAGAGGGTATTCGCCTCTGGGCAAAACAGAGTAGAGGCCGCATGGTTTTGCGACAGGGTTCGTTCTCATCCGCGCACTTGTGCACGTTTGGAGTCCGGACGGATATTACTGGCTGGCTCTGGTTTGAGTCAGATACCGGTATATGTTTTGGGGTTGCTTTTATCTCTCAGTATTCATGTTCCTTGGAACAAGAATGCAGGTGTGTATGCACAGTTGTTTGAGGAGGAGGAAGAGGACTTTCATTAGGGTTTCGGAACGGGTGCGTATGCACAGTTGACAGTCGTCTTTTTCCAAACCCTAATGGATTTATGTTATATCAATTAATAATATTAATAAAATGAAATTGTGTCATGGTTGGTTTTTGTTGACTAGTTGACCATGGTTGACTTGTTGACCATGGTTGAAGATTTGACCATCATCATTACAAAAGCAAGATGCTTTTTGATTCTTGCAAAACCATTTAATGTTTGAAATGATAATGGCCATTCCTAAACCTTCCATCAACTATTTCATTTTCATTATTATTATTAATTAGATAATTCTTTTTCTTTTGGCATTATGGTTGCAAGAAAGAAAAAGATAGCTCATTCTATCATTTAGCTTCTCTCTCCTCATTTTATCTTCTTCTTCCTCAAGCTCAAGGTGATTCCTTCTCATGTGTTGAGAATCCCTCACCTTGAAAAAGAAAGCACCCCATAGATACTCTCTACTCTCTCTAGGGTTCAAGGTTTAGCAAGCCGGAGATCCTAGTTCACTCAAAGTTCGAGGAAGAGCCCAAAGGTTGAACCCTCAGGTGGATCCATCTTCGACAGAAGAAGGCTACGAGGCAAGAACCATCAACCTCTACAAGGTTTCAAGAAGAAGGAGTTCAAGTTAGGTATAACTCTTCATCCGAGTAGCTAACGCTCCTTTGTATGCTTGCTAGTTTAGTTTAGACACGATCCCGACCTTGTTTAGTCCATGTTGCCCCTTGCGATAAAAATTTGTTTTTTATACCGTTTCCGCCTCCCCGTAAGCACCGGGGGTCGCAACGTGGACTTACAGTGGTATCAGAGCCTAACTAAACTTAAACTAGCTTTGTAAAAAAGTGTATGGAAGTTCGAAACCGAAAAATCGCAAAACCGGAAAAACTAAAACCCTAAGTTTCTGTTGAAATTTTTTATGCTCTAAATGAAAAACTTTATACTCCTAAAATCGGCTCAGGGTTTTGTGAGAACACCCACCAAAAACGATCCCATGAATCCTTCAAAGCGCCGCGCTTCCGCGGCCTCAGCTATTCATGTCGCCGCGGATCCGCCGCCATTTGGCCTCTTCATGCGATCGTGTTTTGTGCAGTGTTTTTCTGGTAGGGTTTTGGGATTTTTCAAATATGTTATATGTGCCCAGATTTTCCAGAACAGAAATTTGCTTTTGGGGTCCTATAAATCCGTATTTTTTTTCGAACTTCGCTACACTTTGTCTATATTGGTTATATCTGTGATGTTTGAATGTATTGAACGTCGGCTAATCGCTATATGTCGATTAGTCGGGGTTATACATCTCTGTGATCTGTGTTTGATATATGAATGTGTTGGACTGTCGCGGGTGAATAGCCGGGGTGGATGTGAGATGAGCTTTTGTTTTTCTTTCATTCATTTGTAAATGTAAATTGATGTAATATTATTATTTGTTTGGCCGCACAATCGGGTCGGGGTTGTAGCCGTCATTGTATAATTCTTTTTACTGTTTTTGCTCCTAGGATAGACCCATGGAGGGGTGCACAAACTGCCGAGTACTTGGCGGGTAGTTTGCCGCACCCGTAGGGGTCTTGGGTGGGGTATTGGCTATTCACCGCGACCGTGTAATCCGCTTTTCGTTGCAGGCTCGAACGGATTGCGGATTCCTAGTATATCCAATGTATTCATCTGTGATCTGTAATGTCTATCATTGCTTACTATTTAGGCGTTGCTTATGTTTTACAGCCGCGCTAGCCCAGCCCCCGCTCTGTCGTTAGTTAAGTAACCTAACGGGTGATGACGGGGCCCCGCGGCGAATGCATATGGCATAAGCATACGTCATATTTTGGTTGTTTTCTGCAATGGTAGGATTAAATGATGGGACGCATTAAAAGAACTAATGCAAGAATATCACGCATTAAAAGAACTAATGCAAGATAATAAACCAAGTTAAAGTCGTTGGAACACTTTCGAAAAACCACTCGGTTCTTTTCAAAACTAACTTTTAAAACGCGGAGCTTGAGCCACTCCTTTTAAAAGCTATCTCGTTCCATCGATTATATCAAGTTCACTACGTTCACGGTTTCGCCAAAACCATTCGTAGCCCTCCGTCGTTTCACATGAATAGTCAATAGTATTCAAGCTGTGTTTGTTGGCCAAAGTCAAGGCATAGTGATTGGTAGCTGTTGGGTATTCATGTGCAGCATAGATAGATGCGTTGGTTTGGAACAGTCGTACTGCCTTGTTGGCCAAAGTCAAGGGTAGGTACGGGTGGATTCAAATTAACCTGGAGAACGACGGGTAGAACTTGACATGAGACTTATGATTTGTTGGCCAAAGTCAAGGTCATAAGAGCATGGGGCAAAAATCCACATCGGGAGTTTCATAAGTACTGAAACTTGCTAGATTTGCATACCATTTGGAGTGTAGTGATTCTGGTAGGATTCCTTCAGTTTCGTCACGCGATGATATTTGGATCCCGATCCTACTGTGAGTATATGCTACTCCTCGGGAAATTTTTCACTAAACGATCAATGCTATAAACCTAGTAGGTGTCTAGAAAGGTGTTAGCGGGGCTACGCCCCCAGGGAAAAGAGGTTATTTAATTAAAGAACTTCGCGAAAGCGTTGGAAAACCTCCCTCGAAGTACCGACACTGGCCTGGCTGAACGGTTAAGCAAGTATTGTGCAGTGGGATTGATCCCGACTAATTCTTCCTTTATGGTTTGAGGAGGGATTCGAGAGACAGTGGGAGCCATCCTGTTTAGACAAATTAAAAACCACTCTAAACTTGCAAGAGCATCGTGCTAAAGTGTTTCTTCTCTCCCCCTTGCAGCGACCAAATCGAAATGACTGGACTTAAGTTACTTCTAGATAAAAATATATTGACAGGGCCAAACTACAAAGATTGGCTCAGGAATGTCAAGATGGCAATCACTTACGACAAGCTGGGGTATCTTCTTACCACCAAAGCTCCCCCCGTCCCAGGTCCCACCTCCAGCGTCGCGGATAAGGAAATCCGTAAGACTTGGGAGATTGATAGCGCGAAGGCCAGGTGCCTCGTACTTGCCTCGATGGACAATGAACATCAGAGGAGGCACGAGAATATGGATCTGGAATCCATATTTCTTCATACAAAAGAACTGTATGGAGAGAAGTCTCGTATCGCAAGATACGAAGTGTCGAAGAAGTTGTTTTCGGCAAAGTTGGCCGTCAGATCATCGGTAGCGGAACACGTGCTTAAGATGATTGGCTACATTGAGAAGCTCGCTGACCTTGGGACCACGTTGGAGAATGAGCTCTATACGGACTTGATTCTTCAGTCCCTTCCTTCCACTTACGCCCAGTTCATCCTGAATTTCAACTTACAGGAAAAGGAAGTTGAACTTTCAGAACTCCTCAACATGCTGAGGAGTGCTGAGGGCACCCTACAGAAAGGTAGGGAAACATCCACTTTGTTTGTAGGAGGATCTTCTTCTTCTAGGTCCAAGGCGAAAGCCAAGGGAAAGAAGAGGAAAGCCCCCGCCAAACCAAGGGGCGGTGTTAGTAAAGTGGATACGAAGGGAAAGGCAAAGGCAACAATGAAAGCAGGGAAGCTTATAGGTAAAGAAGAATACTTCTATTGTCATAAGAGTGGACACTGGAAGAATGATTGCAGGGCTTGGAAAGCCAGGACACAGGAATTGAAGCAGGTTGCGGCTTCAGCTTCAGGTGTGTATGTTATTGAAAACTGTCTTTCGATAAACTCTACTTCCTGGGTATTGGATACCGGATCAGGATCTCATATCTGTAATTCATTGCAGGCGTTGAGAAATCGTAGGTTTTTGAAGGCAGGTGACATGACCCTCAGAGTTGCAAACGGAGCTAGCATGGATGCTAAAGCCGTGGGGGACTATCACCTGGGAATGTCAGATGGGCATGTTTTGGTTCTGCGTAATTGTTTTTTTGTACCCAACGCAACTTGTAATATCATTTCTGTATCTTTAGTTTCTAAAGAAGGTTATGAATTTGCGTTTGTAAGTAATGTTGTAAACATTCACCTTAATCAAGTTCTGATTGGGTCAGGTACACTGAGCAATGGTATATACGTATTAAACCAACCACAGATTTTCAATGTCCAGAATACACACAAAAGAAAGTCTCCAGATATTAATCAGGCTTTCTTATGGCATTGTAGACTGGGTCACATCAATGAGACACGGTTGACTAAGTTACATAAAGAAGGATACTTGGATCCGTTCGAGTATCAGTCTTATGCCACTTGTGAATCTTGTCTCATGGGAAAGATGACAAAGACTCCGTTCACTGGACACGGAGAAAGAGCGAGCGAGCTCTTGGGACTCGTACATAGCGACGTGTGCGGTCCAATGTCTACACATGCACGAAGCGGTTACTCTTACTTCATTACTTTTACGGATGATTTTTCGAGGTACGGTTATGTCTTCTTAATGAAACATAAGTCCGAAGCCTTTGAAAAGTTCCAGGAATATAAGAATGAAGTAGAGAAACAGACCGGCAAAAGTATCAAGATTCTAAGATCGGATCGAGGTGGAGAATACTTAAGTGCCGAGTTCCTGAATTATTTAAAAGAGAACGGAATTCTCTCTCAGCTTACTCCTCCATACACTCCGCAACACAACGGTGTATCGGAGAGACGGAACCGAACCCTATTGGATATGGTACGGTCCATGATGAGCAACGCTGAGTTACCTCGATCATTCTGGGGGTATGCGCTAGAATCAGCTGCGTACCTTTTGAATCGAGTTCCTACTAAGACTGTGCCTACTACACCATATGAGATGTGGAGTGGGAAGAGACCCTATCTTAAGTACATTAAGACATGGGGATGTCCAGCTTTTGTTAAAAAGCAGCATGCGGACAAGCTCGAGGCACGCTCAGTACAGTGCAAGTTTGTGGGATATCCAAAGAACTCCAAGGGATATTTCTTCTACTGCGAAGAGGAACAAAAAGTTCTTGTTTCTCGTCATGCCTACTTCTTGGAAACTGAGTTTTTGGAAAACCAGATAAGTGGGAGCACAGTAGAACTGGAAGAAATTCCAGAACCACAAACCATTACTGAAAGCTTAGAGGAACCAGAGGGTTCGAAAGAACAGGACATTCCTACGCCGCTCCGCAGGAGTAGTAGGCAGTCTCATCCGCCCGAGAGATACTACGGTTTTCTCATAGACGGGGATAGAGAGGATTGCATCATAGATTATGATGAGCCTACTAGCTTCCAGCAGGCCATTCAGAGCGTTGACTCGGTAAAATGGCTGGATGCAATGCGGACCGAAATAGAGTCCATGTACACCAACAAAGTATGGACGTTGGACATTGCTCCAGACGGGGTAAAATCCGTAGGATGCAAGTGGATCTTCAAAAGGAAGATTGGTGTAGATGGATAGGTTGAGACCTATAAAGCTAGACTTGTAGCAAAGGGTTTCCGTCAAAGACCTGGCTTGGACTATGACGAAACCTTTTCTCCAGTGGCTATGCTGAAATCCATTCGGATTCTTCTTGCCATTGCTGCCTTCCACGATTATGAGATTTGGCAGATGGACGTAAAGACCGCTTTTCTAAATGGAAATTTAGAGGAGTGTGTCTATATGGATCAGCCAGAGGGTTTCATTCAGAGTGGGAGCAGCGGAAAGGTGTGCAAGTTGCTTAAGTCCATCTATGGACTAAAGCAGGCATCGCGGAGTTGGAACATCTGTTTTGATGAGACGGTCAAGGAATTTGGCTTTATCAAAAATCCAGATGAACCATGCATCTATAGTAGATTTGTAGCGAGAACTGTAGTATTCCTCGTTTTATACGTGGATGACATTCTCTTAATAGGAAATGACATTCCTATGCTACAATCTGTCAAGGGGTTCTTGTCGCACAGGTTCTCCATGAAAGACCTGGGTGATGCCTCATACATCCTGGGGATCCGGATCCATCGTGATAGATCCAAGAGGATATTAGGACTTTCTCAGTCCAGGTACATCGACACCATAGTGAAGAAATTCAGTATGGAAGATTCCAAGCGCGGTAACCTACCGGCTTGTCACGGGATCACCCTCTCTAAAGAGATGTCTCCCAAGACTGATTTGGAGAGGGATCGCATGTCTATTATACCCTACGCTTCTGCGGTAGGCTCTATAATGTATGCGATGTTGTGTACCAGACCGGATGTAGCTTATGCACTGAGTGTGGTAAGCCGGTATCAGTCAAACCCTGGGGAGAAACACTGGATAGCGGTAAAGAACATTCTCAAGTACCTGAGAAGGATTAAGGAGATGTTCTTGGTGTATGGCGGAAAAGACCTCCAGATCGAGGCCTTTGCTGACTCCAGCTTCCAGAGTGACAAGGATGATTCCAAGTCCATGTCGGGTTTCGTCTTTACCCTCAATGGAGGGGCGGTGTGTTGGAAGAGCTCCAAACAGGAAACCGTTGCAGACTCGACTATGGAAGCAGAATACATTGCTGCATCTGATGCCGCAAAAGAAGCTGTCTGGATGAGGAAGTTCTTGAAAGAACTTCAGGTGGTTCCGTCCATTGTAGACCCAATACCTCTGTATTGCGACAACAATGGGGCTATAGCTTTAGAGAAGGAACCCAGGTCCCATCAGAGATCCAGGCACATCTTGAGGCGGTATCACCTGATCAGGGAGATCGTGGATCGCAAGGAGATCGAGGTTCGAAGGGTTGCTTCAGAGGAGAACACTGCAGATCCATTCACCAAGGCCTTACCCCAGACTCAGTTCGAGCGGCTGATCGAGATGATAGGTCTTCGATACGCCAGTTCATGGCCTTAGTGCAAGTGGGAGATTGTTAGTGTATATGCCCTAGAGGCCATTACTGTATCATACTAGTTTGTATATTACTTGATGGAAGCTTGGGATATTCACCTTGTATAAACAATCTTGCTCAATATAGTAGTATGCTACTTGGTTTGTTTCTACTTCAATGTGTACTTGTGTTTATTTCAGTATATCACTTATACGCATTAGTGGAGCCCTTAGGATCTTTGCTTGATTACCAGCGTTGTGATGGCAGTCACACTAGTGGGGGCTGGGTAATCTATAAGCACATCCTTATATAGGTCCCTAGTCGCAGGACTATCGAGGCAGGGCATCGATACTCCGGAGTAGACTAGCGTATGCGCTTCTCATCCCAGTGTGGGAGATGGTCTGTCCCACAGCCATCAGTACGTCGTACTGGAGATAGTATACGGGTGCTCGTTGGGTTACGAGTACACTGGACAGGACTCGTCGGGAACTGACAGGTTGGTATTATACCTATCGTCAGTTATCAGTTCCCAGGTGACATGAGTACAGCTTAGTCCGCTGACTTGACAATGGCACTTCGCCTCGAGTGTGTTCCCACTGCACTTTGATCACTACCCTACCACGGCTCAAAGGAGTCGTGCAAACAGGTGGTGGTTGGGTGCAGTCCCGAAGCACTTGGAGGCAGTGACGGTTAGACAGGATTCGTCTCTCCCGATATTGGGGGTTGACATCGCGCTGTGTCTAGGAGAGCCATTACACGAGTAGTCCCTGGCCAGGGCAAGCGAGATATACTGGTAGGCTTCCAGTGTTATCTCAGGGTGTTTTGGGCTTCACTCCGACACGACTTGTACCGCTATTAGGGGACTGACGTTTTACCGCCCCCTAGGCCCGCCATGCGATGTATCAGACGAACAGACCGGACTGTACGGAGACTGTCACATTCAGACTCAGTAGGAGTTCAGATGGGGTTTCACCTCGTCAGCCTTCCTGTCGGCATCTACCTGGGGACCGTTACGCACAGCTAGTGCCGCTTGCGGTCTGTGGTTAAACCCACTGCCAGCGTAGTGTCGAGTCTTTAGAGTCCCACACAGAGGGTATTCGCCTCTGGGCAAAACAGAGTAGAGGCCGCATGGTTTTGCGACAGGGTTTGTTCTCATCCGCGCACTTGTGCACGTTTGGAGTCCGGACGGTAGCTGGCTCTGGTTTGAGTCAGATACCGGTATATGTTTTGGGGTTGCTTTTATCTCTCAGTATTCATGTTCCTCGGAACAAGAATGCAGGTGTGTATGCACAGTTGTTTGAGGAGGAGGAAGAGGACTTTCAATAGGGTTTCAGAACGGGTGCGTATGCACAGTTGACAGTCGTCTTTTTCCAAACCCTAATGGATTTATGTTATATCAATTAATAATATTAATAAAATGAAATTGTGTCATGGTTGGTTTTTGTTGACTAGTTGACCATGGTTGACTTGTTGACCATGGTTGAAGATTTGACCATCATCATTACAAAAGCAAGATGCTTTTTGATTCTTGCAAAACCATTTAATGTTTGAAATGATAATGGTCATTCCTAAACCTTCCATCAACTATTTCATTTTCATTATTATTATTAATTAGATAATTCTTTTTCTTTTGGCATTATGGTTGCAAGAAAGAAAAAGATAGCTCATTCTATCATTTAGCTTCTCTCTCCTCATTTCATCTTCTTCTTCCTCAAGCTCAAGGTGATTCCTTCTCATGTGTTGAGAATCCCTCACCTTGAAAAAGAAAGCACCCCATAGATACTCTCTACTCTCTCTAGGGTTCAAGGTTTAGCAAGCCGGAGATCCTAGTTCACTCAAAGTTCGAGGAAGAGCCCAAAGGTTGAACCCTCAGGTGGATCCATCTTCGACGGAAGAAGGCTACGAGGGAAGAACCATCAACCTCTATAAGGTTTCAAGAAGAAGGAGTTCAAGTTAGGTATAACTCTTCATCCGAGTAGCTAACGCTCCTTTGTATGCTTGCTAGTTTAGTTTAGACACGATCCCGACCTTGTTTAGTCCATGTTGCCCCTTGCGATAAAAATTTGTTTTTTATACCGTTTCCGCCTCCCCGTAAGCACCGGGGGTCGCAACGTGGACTTATATACATAAGAACCGACAAGTTTATAATTCTTACAAACAAATCTTGAAAGATACATTACCTGAGGTAGACTTATCATTTGCCCCGCGAGCTGGACGTGCCACCTGTCTGCGAGCTGTGGACAAAGCGACCGAGGGCTCTTCTGAGGGGGTATCAGCACGAGGGACGGTGTTTGGGCCAGCTCCCACGGCCAAAGCAGCCCTGCGTGCCTTCGCCTCGTGCCTTAGCCGCTTTCTCTCCTCCTGAGCCGTTGAGACAGACCTCTTCAAAGCCTCCTTCATTGAGACGTCCTCGTCTGTGAACAGGGATGACTCCAAATCCTTCAAGGCATCCCTCGTCGACTTGTCGAGTTGAGGCTCTCGCGGCAGCCCCGAGGAGACTGGGACTTCAGTAGCGGGCCCGGGGAGAGTCCCCGCATCAGCTGGCGCAGCCCCTGCAAAGAAGCAAAGGAAGAAGGTTGGGTTGACCATCAGAAAAGAGGATAAAAACTTAATAAGGCGAGACGTACCGATGCCCATTAAAGCACGCTTCTCTTCCTCCTCCTGGAAGGTTTTTAAAGAGGCAGCGACGGCTTCTTCGGTAGTGACACCTGTTAAAAAAGGAGGAAAGCATTAGTCGGAGATAATAATAAAAATGCTATAAAATGAAGAAGAGTACAACTAATGATTACCTGCTTGAGCGAGTTTATCAAACCACGATTCGAGCCTCGCTGATCGCGCAGAAGCCGCAATGGCAGTCGCCAGGTCAATGTCTGCGGGGTCTACCGAGAAGCCTTTATTGCTGACATACTCGCTTATACCTTCGGTAAGAAGGGCCTGAGGCTCTAAACCGGGGATCGCGTTGAGAGAAAGGAGCGAATTCTTCTTCCTCTTCTTCCCACCAGCCCTAGGTGCACTCGAGATCGACTTGCGCTTTGCAGGCACCTTAGGGCGGCGGGTCCCGATATCCGCGCCCACATCGGACTCCGGCGAAATCACATCTACCGTCTCCACTGGAGCACGGGGCGCTGGTGGTGCATCCGCAGTACCACGGAGCGGCAGTCCGCGCGGAGGGCTCAACACGCGTGGTAGCACGGTTCCGGCATCTTTCAGCGGAGGAATGACCGGGGTCCTTGGCTTCAAGGGAGCCTTGCGATCGCCGCCGGGAGGCGCACCCTTGCGGTCAAACAGCATGCGCTTCTCCATAATGATAACTGGACCCATTGCATGCGCGTACCAAGCCACGTACGCGTTGAGCACCTTGGGGACGCAACTCGGCTCGCTGATGAAGAAATATGAACCCGTGTTAAGCCGTATGAAATGGTGTATTGCATTCCTTATCCCCTCTCGGCTGGCCACGGGCTTTTCCAAGAAAGCTTCCATCGGGATCCCCTGGTGATAGATCAATTGCTGAGCGAACCGGTGAGGGTTATACCTCATGAAGAATGCCGTCTCATTCTGTCTAAACACCAGATAGCCCGGCCGAATAGAGTAGAGGTGGAGGATCTCCCGAGCTTTCAATATGGAGGCCCCGTCCTTAAAATCATCGCGCAGCGGCACTACCGACTTTGTGGTCTCTGAGCCTATGGTTATGACTTTATCCAAAAAAGAAACCTTCGCTCCGACCAGGTGTAAACGAAGGAGCAGCCACCTAGCCTCCCGCGGAGGTGCAACCACGATCGAAGCGCCGATCAATCGCATGACTCTTGGGAGTCTGCACTTCTCAAAAAACGGAAGGATCTTATGGGCACCGAACACCCCATACATATGCATTTCCATCCAAGAGGTGAAGTAGTGCATCGGGAAGTTATCAGGCTGCACCCCAGGCTCATTGGCGTCCGCCACTACGCTGAGTCCATTATAAAGGTGAGCCAGCCCGGCGATTCCTATTGTTAACTGCAGACCAGCCACCATCCGATGCACTGGGTAGAAAACAGATGGTCGCATGTGGCGTGGGTGCATGGGGAGCGCAAAGCTGCACAGCCACAACCCCAGGAACCCTACAAAAAAGGTCTCCTCATCCATGCCCGGGACGGCGATTTCTGATAAGGGCATGACGGCGGCGCCGGGGAGATAAAAGTCCTTGTGATCATCCTCCGATGTTGGTCGGCGGTCCAAGCCGAAGCCAAAAGGGTCATCAAGCTGGGCGAACTTCTCGCTCCGCTCCGATAGGAACTCTGGTCGAATGAAGCGGGCAATAAAATCTGCGAAACTGACTCCCCGGACGCCCGATTCCAGATAGAGCCCTTCATAGATCTCCAGCACCTTCACCAAGCCCGGAAACTGGTGCTGAATAGCGTTCTCCGGCGTCAGATCAAACACCAACGGCTTGGTAGCAAAGACGTATTCGTCAGCAGGAAGCAGCTCCTCGTAATGCTCCCCCCTCATCGGCAAACCCGAGATTTCAGCAAACTCCTCCAAGGAGATAGAGACTTCCCTGTCCGTCATCAGGAAGGTATGGGTAGGAATATTCCATTGTTCGATAAAAGCTTTAACCCACCACGTTGGAGGAGAGGGATACTCAAAGAGCGAGACGTAGATGGCCGAATACAAATCAATCTTCATCAGATGAGTCCTCTTCGCTGATAAGATATACCGGGCCCACTGTAAATATCCGGCGGGCGGTCGCGGGATCAATCCAATGTTATATGCCTGTCCCCAAGGGCGTGCTTCACCCTGACAGATTCGCCTCCCTAAAATATCTGTTGTCGGCGGCGGCTGCACGGGAATAGCCCCAATTGCGGGCTGGAGGAGGTCATCCGAATTCCAATTTTTGACCTCCACGGCATACTTCACCGGGGGTTCATCCGCATAAGGGATCAAAAATATTGGCTCGGACGGCGTAGCAAAACCGAAGCTTCGGCGACCCTGGATGATATCGTTATACCACCTACCCCACAAGTGATGGTTCTTATGCTCGGGGTCATGATCCTTGATGAGGGTGAGCATCTCTCGGTCCACTGGTGCCTGGGGAAAACCTCCCTCCAAGCGAACGAACGGGAATGATAGGTCAGCAGGCATGTTTCCTGTGGAGGGACAAAAATTAGCCGTCAGTGTTGTAATTCCAACGCTTGGCATTTTAAAAATTTACACCACACTGCAATGCAGTGGGCAGGGGACCAGATGGGGACCCACAAAATCTGGACGACAGTGCATCAGTTAATAGGACAACCCCATCATTGGATGAGACTGTCAATTAATCCCCAAGAGAATATTCTCATTAATAAAATCCCTAGAGACAAGGAGAAAATCTCCTCTTTCAGAGCAAAGCTCTGTCACAGAGTGACACTTGTCAAACTCTGGTCTCAAGGGAATAAAATTCCTTAAAAGAGCCCAGCTCTGTGATAATGATGAGAAAATCTATCAAAAGAAATTTTTTCTTTAAACTCCTAAAGATTAAAAAAATTTGGGATTTTAAAGATCCATGAAAACTCTTAGGAGTTCTTCATTTTCAGATCAAAAAGATCTACATTTGATCCAAGAGCAAAGCTCTGTTCATGGGTTAAAACCCATGAGACAAGATCTCTGTAGATCTATGAACTCTTGAGAGCAAGGCTCTGTTGGTGAAACCCCAAAGGGGTTTTTCTTTAGATCAAAGATCTATAAGAGCAAGGCTCTGTTAATTAAATTAAATTAAATTTAATTTAAATTTTACCTAAGATGATTCTAGGTTTTGAACTCTGGAGTTCTTGGAAAGAAACGAGAGCAAGACTCTAAAATTCTTAAGCAAGAGTAAGGCTCTGAAAATCAAGATTCTTGAAAATGGTAAAACATTTACTAAGGACCAAGGGTCCTATTTATAGGCGCCTGCGCCTCTTCAACTCACCCGTTGATCCAACGGCAAAGATCTTGCCACCGCTGCACTCACGTGCGCGCCACGTAAGCGCAACGGTGAGGGGACATTTGTTTCCCCCAATTAGAGCAAAGCTCTGTTTGAATTTCAAAAATTCAAAAATTGAAGCAACGCTTCAAATCACTTGCGCTGCGCGCAGAGCGCCACGTGTCAAAATCAGACATGCCGGCGCAGGGAGCGCAGCGCCCAAGGCAACGCGCCCAATCAGAGCAAGGCTCTATTTAAAACAAAATTAAAGAAAGCAACGCTTCAGTTGCGCAAACACTACGCTGCGCGACACGTGTCAGCGCAGTTGCGCAAACGCAGTTGCGCTGCGCTGTGCGGTGCACGACACGTGTCAGCGCAGTTGCGCTGCGCTCTGCGCTGTGCGACACGTGGCAATGCAGTTGCAGCGCTGCGTGACACGTGTCAAGTGCTGAGGCGTTTGCACCAAACAGAATTAAAATTCTAGTAAGATCCTTCTATTCTTGTTAAAACAAGAAGATTGTCTTCTGTAAAACAGAAGCTCTTGGATCAAAGATCCAACGGCGGGAAAAATTTCCCAAATCACTCAGAGAATGATCTCTTTAACAAATTTAATAAATTAATGGGCACTATATAAAGGCCCCTAGACCCCAATTCAAAAGACATCAACATAGAGGAAGAAGATCAAGAACTTCAAAAACAACAAAACAGAGAGAACTCTGAAGAATTTTGAGAAGAACTTAAGAAGGGAAAGAAGGTAAAAACCTTTACAAAAAAAAAGAGAAGAACTTCTTCTGAATAGATCATTGATCTAAGAACAAAATTGTCACGTCCCGAAATTTCGGAATATAACCGGCACTTAGACTACGAACGTCTCGAGGCGTACGTACTCTAAGTAAGACGAACCCAGAAATCCAAACCAAGAAAAGTAGTAGAGTGTGGGAAAACCACTATAAGTCAACCAGCTAGCAATATAATATACAACGCCTAAATGCGAGGATCACAACAGAAAAGGAAGCTCAACAGCATGAAACCCAGAGAAATATCACGCGCGACTCTAAGGTCGAAAGAATAAACATCACTGGTCTCTATCTCAAATAAATACATGTTTGGTTGATGGAACTTCTAGATACAACTGAAATATAATATACAATGTATAATGATGGGTACGATACAAATAAACCCACCTACTAGCAAGTAACCCGAAAGAAGCAGTGCCGCAAGCCGTAATGAAACCTGTACGGCAAAACCTGCAAGAACCGGGGCACAACGGGGGTGAGTTGCCAACTCGTGAATAGAAAAACATCTACGAAGAGAAAATCGCATGTATGACGCAATCCTAGGTCATACGATCATAATATATAATCCTCAAATATATAACCAGCAGTCTATAACAATGATTAGGGTAAATATCTAACCCAAGTGTAATCCCATATGCCCGTGTCAGTGCCTCAGGTAGCAATATATCATATGGATGATGTATGAATGCATGAAACAGAATACATGTACTGAAGAAAACGGCTTTCAGAAATTAGTGAGATTTCTGTATTTTTAAAATGAGGTATCATAATGAAATCAGCATAAAACAGTGTCTAGCATCGGCACCACACATAAATCCCAATATCTCGATATCTCTGTATCACAATCTCTGTACCTCAATATCTCGAAATCTCAATGTCTCAATCACAATATCTAGGGTGCCGTCAGTCCAGACCGGCCCCTACCATCCATCTCAAGACCACGACGTATCTTCCGGATATCCGACGCGTCGGGTAATATCACCGGTCGGTCGTGCACCCCTGCACAGGCTCAACGCCACCTCCTGCGATCTTCTTGCCGTGGGGTACCACACCGGGCCCACCATGTACCCGAAACGGTTCATCCGCCTCCTCGAATCGGGTTTCGAAATCCATCAGCAAACTTATGGTGGACGACTCATACATCATGGGAAAACCGGAATTTTTATTTAAAAAAAAGAGAGAAAGCAGTTTATATAAGTTTTGCGGTTTTTCCCCCAAATCCAGAAAATATCATGGAGATCCGAATCATCAATAGCATGTAAAATCATGAATGTAAGCATGAGAATCCATGAATGCAGCATATAATGAATAACAGTATGCATGAAGTGACAAGTAATAACTACAATGTCAAGCTGGCATATAAGACAAGTACACTAATATCATGTCAACTACTAGCTAACAAGCTAAATCAAGCAATAATATTCTCTAAGTGTACGTGACATGGCAATTACCGATGAAGATGTGTGTGAGCCGGCATATAAGTGTACGTGGTACATACGCATCATCGGTAATGGTGCTGGTGTCCTAACAGCATGATATCAATAATGGAATATGAATCACAACAGTATGCGATGCGGAGCAACAATAATAATAAGCGGAAGCTGAATACTAAACACCATGATCGCTAAACTGCATCTAATGTCATAAGAGTTATATAGCTACACCACTATAAGGCTGAGCTAAAGCTAACAGTAGGCAAGGGAAATCGCCTAACCTCTGAGTCGATATATATATATATATATATATATATATATATATATATATATATACGGTGATCCTGCCTCGATAATATCATATCCGATACCATATCTCTATAATCGGTTATTCCCAAGTCAAGAGGGCAGATCAAACATCAAAATATAGCTCGTACGTAAATCCGTCGTACGGCATCCCAAATCTGGGTACGGGTCAATATCACATTCGTCATATCATTCATCTGGTATTCTCTATATTAAATATCATAATCTGGGTACTGACCTACGTCTAGTACAAAGCTAACATCATCACTATCATCATGATCTGACTACTGATCAACTGTCTCGTATGAATCGATATCATCAGCACATATCATCTCAAGGAGTATACCTCGTCCAAGGCGGCCTATCATACTAATCTTGTCATATCATATCATTTCATATCTCGTAACGTAATCACATGTTGACAATTTTATATATATCACTATTCCTATGGCATTATCATCCCAAAATCCGCTAAAGCATCAAGACGTATCTCAAATATGAATTTTACCATATCACCGATATCATAATCTCGGATCAAATATCATCGACTCATCTCAAACCCAAGTATCATCCTCAAATCCGTATGTGAACACATAGTCCCATACCCACGTGAACACATATCTATATAGAATCCCATAACCACATATGAAATAAGGATGTATGCAAGTATGTATGTGTGTATATGTAGGTGTAGTGCACCCACTACCCTAGAGTTTCGTAACCTTTCACCAATCCAACACACCAATATCCATCTTAACATTATCATTAATCCCAAATAACATAAAATAATTGTTAGTGTGTATACGCATCCGTATACATCACCACGAACTGCGGGGGTGCTATACGCCATCCACCCGACTTCTCCCCGTAGATATAAATCTACTCACCTTGCTTTATGTGTGTCGGTACTGATGTCGCCATTTGCATCTCCAACTCCTTGATGCCACGTGTGGTACCTACAAGGATATCACACGCTAAAACACATGAAAACCATGTCGGAAACCAAAATGTTGCACGCTACGCCCATAGGTAAAAACCTGTAGCCTCGCGTGCAAATACAGCCAATAACCCTCTGCCGTTGGCGTTCAAACGCCACCCGACAAAAACGAATCATCAAATACCAAAATCCATACGAAAACAAGTCGTAAATCATGTGCCGACTCAAGAAAATCAACCCAGATTCTACCCTGGTTGGAACCAGACAAAACTAGACATACCCAGGGTCAAGTTTACAGGTAAAAGGGCTAGGCACCAAAAACGAGGCAGTTCCCTCCTGCTCTGGCCGCAAATTGCGGCCAGGGGGAATTTATCTACGGCCAGAGGAAGGTGGTTGGGGATAGGGTTTTGGGTATTGGTTTCTATCTGCCTGCATATCTCACTGCCAAGTCAAAATTATTTTAGGGTTCCCGGGGTGAAAGCAGATCTCAGAAAGGTCAAAAAGTCGACAAAATTGCTAAAATACGCCAAGTCGAAACTTTCAGGTAACTAACTGGAAATCTGGGGTAATCTTGGTTAAACTGGTCTCAAATACACCTAATAGGGTTATACCAACATTCAAAACCAACACTTGGTCAAGTCACACTCCAATTTGCCTAAACTAGCACTAAACCACATAATAACACTAATTTTCAGCTATATAACCAGAACTTGGCAAGATAGGAGTGTGGTTGTGAGATTATACCTCCAGGGGTCCTAGGATGTAGGAGAAGAGAGGATAAAGGAAGGAGGAAGGGTTGCTGCTGCTGTGGAGCTGCTCCTTGTGCTGCAGTTTGTGTTGCAGTTGCTGATGCTGCATCTGCTGCTTGCAATCTGTTTTCTTGTGGCTGTTGCAGCAGATGTATTTATGGCTGAAGTGTTGGGCTGATGCTTTTGTTGCTGTGGTTGTAGTATCAGCAGATGTAGGGGGCTGTTTTGTGGCTGATATAGCTGCTGATGTGTTGATATGGGTGCTGAAGTTGTGCTGATGTGAGTGTGTAGGTGTTGGGCTATGGTGTTAGGGCTGGTGTGGCTGCTGATGTTTTCTTCACTGCTGATGCAGGTGCTGTTTCAGCTGCTGTTGAAGTTGTTGTTGTGGTTGTTTTGGCTGATGTAGGGTGAAGTGTTGTGTATTTGATGGTGGGGTGTGAGAGTGAGAGATGTGAGTGTGAGAGAGAGTTGAAAGATGTGTGAAAAACAAGAAAAAAGTGTTGAGGTGAGAAGTCTTGAAATGAAATGGTGTGACATAACCTCATAACCTCCCCTCTCTCTCTCTCATTTAATGTTGCTTGCTCAAGCCATCATGGCTCTTTCTCTCTCCCTACACAAGTCAACCCCGATCCTAATCACCTTTAACAAAGAAAAAAACCCTTAATTAACCCAATTAACCTAATCAAATGGTTCAACCCACCATGGTCATCTCAACATGGTAACCCTAGACTTCACCCAAGTTAACATGCACAAGTGTGTGCAGTCCAGATAAAATTCCAATAAAATATTCATAAAACCAGATAAAATATTTAAAAGCCGTTTTGGTAAACTTTTTACCAAAAACCCACATTAAACACACAATTACCACAAAACACAAACTCAGGTGTTACAGTCTTCCCCTCTTAAGAAAATTCGTCCCCGAATTTAAATTTAAACCCCCAAATTCTAAAACATTTCAATAAAATGTCCAAGTCAACGGGGCTCCGAAATCATCAATACATTAAACGCATCGTAGCGCAATACATGCGCATGCGTAACGAGCAGATAACTCGAAATCAAAACTCCGTCAAGCATCCCGCAACCATCGGAGTCAAGGCGAAAACACGAATGCCAAATCCAAGGCAAAACCAATATGCTAGAAATCGGAACTATACATGTAAATATATGAAAGAAATGCATGCCAAAATTCTTTAAAGTCGATGTACAATGCGTATAACACTGCACAGTGGCGGACGTCTCTATAAGAACATAGCCATATACGTATATATCTTTTGTTTAACATTCACGACCCGCCGTTTTTTGAAAACAATTTAGAAGGGTTCCCTGTTTTAAATGTTTTGTGTCGTATCGGACACGTATGCAAATAATGAGACCATAGCTCGCTTTTGGAAATCCCTTTGAAATCTATCAATGCATGCAAAACACACTCCGGTACTGTCATCTGACTAGTCCTGCTCAGTGCGGAAACAAATCGCAATATCATAAAAATATACTGCTCCATAAGAAATTAATCCCAAAACGTGCATATGAAAACTACGTGCGTCTGGTGCGCACGGAAATCAAGATCCATAAATGTGCCATACATGCGCACAGAAACAATATTTAAGTGCATCGGGTGTGCACGAAGCATCTGTCATGGGCCACGTGTGTGCCTGACAGCAAAAAAAGGTGCATCTGACATGCACGAAGAATCTCGATTTAGTGCATCTGGTGTGCACCAAATCGCATCTCATAACATGCGCCCAACATGCGCTAAAAATCCAAATCCGGTGCATCCATCATGCACGAAATCATGAAATCCAATATCAAGCGCCGAACACGTGCAAAACCCAATCAGGTGCATAAAGTGCACAAAACAAATATCGAGCATCACCATCGAAATCGAAGTCCAGTGCATCCAAGTGCACAAAATACGAATCACTGCACTGCAGCATATGTGAACTATACCGAGTGCAAAAACCAAATCGTGTGCGTACATATGCACAAAATCAACTCAACCGTATGAAACCCATAAAATCATAAACATGCGAAACCAAGGCACGAAAATGATATCAAGTGCAACAACTGTGCAAAATCGTAAATACTCAATAGGTGCAACCAAGGTGCATGAAAACAAATGTCATGAAACCCAATCATCAAAATCAGTCATGCGAATAGATCGCCCAAAACATCGAAATCAAGTATGGCGGAATAGTCCCGCTCAAGCGCATCCTCCAAGAATCTCTGGCCAACTGTCGTGATTACTCATAGCATATCTCGTCGACGATGCTGAACTCTGGCCTGCTGGTGTGCGTAACATGGCCACTCCTGGGTCCAAGTCTTCTCTGTGGATTACCAACCTCACGATCCATCGGCTCATCGGCCCTGTCATATATGCTAACGGGGACGATTCCGTTCTGGCCCTCTCTGGTCCTCTTTCGGTCAATTCTCATGACCACTCGCGAAGCAGTATGTCACTGGCGTCGGTCTCTGGCTCTCTGAATGTACGTGACACATCTGATCCTGGGTGCAAGTATCATTGCAGCAGTGTCCTGGAAGGAATCCTTCTCAAGGTCTCTTCCAAGTCTCATCTCTGCCAACTGCCCGGAAGTCCTCATCCTTTACTATATCTGCTTCTTGTTCCGGAGCGGCTGCATACTCATCGCGACTTCTTCTTGAAGGTATATCCGGTACTATACCTCGGCATGCGCATCGCATCTCTGATGTCGGCGGAGTGGAACGTCATCATATCCAGATCTTGTACGAACCTCTTACTCCACTTTTCTCTAATGTCGCCTGCTTCGGACTCGTCTCGTCGTGGCTGCATGGACTGAGCTCCAACGGCTATCCTTGTATCTGGAGTCTCCCAAGAAGTGCATCTCACCATCTAGCATCCGAATTAAGTCGAGCCATCCGATCGATTTGTCAAGACCTCATAATCCCCCAAGAGCTCAATATCTTGGTTACAGTATAATAGTATCGAGTACATACCACAGCATCGGTGGTCCAGCCGTAGAAGGGCAAACCCAAGCCTCACTAATGGCGCCGCAGAACTGCCGCAAACCCTAAGGTTCAAAGGCTTTCACACGGTCATTAAGTCGAGTTAGGGTTTCATTCTTCTAGAAGGACCATAGAATTGCCTGCATGTCTTTCCGAATACTTTAAACTTGGAATAATAGGTTACTGACATTCGATCGTCTCTGTCGACTCTCAACGTCTCCGCGTGAAGTCGTCTCAGCTGGAATCAATCTATCTGATGACCTCGCATCGGGGTAGCGAACGATCCACATGTCCTAGTCATTCATCCTTGGTGACTAGCGGCCTTCTATCATCTCTTAGTACAACTCGTACTGCAATAGCTCCAACATCTGGGGCAATATCTCGTCGTTCGCAGCAACAACTGGCTCACCCGTCTGCACGCTGAACCGTGCCTCAATCATCATGGATAAGCAACACTTCAAAGGTCATCAAAATCTGGTTGGCCTTTGTCAGTGGCTCAATCCTCTGGTGCTAATCTGCATGTCCGAGTAATCTCATACATCGACCCATCCAACGCTCGTGGCGTGAAAACATCATAAAAAGACACATCTCTGCAATCGTGTGTCGCCGGAATCACGCCCTGATCAGTCCTCGTTCGTAACGAGCTCATGCTGACCGCAACTCTAGCCGTAGCTCTCCCTGCCCGTAATTGTGGCAAAAAAACCATAACTGATACTGATGAGGCTAGATCAGAAATGAATATAATACTGAGCAAAGAAATGTACATCCTAAGGCTTCTTAAGTGGAGTGGCGTGTCGTAAAAATGCCGCGGAACATACCCACGGTACGTCACTCTACTTTAGTCGCCTATTCCATCAACCAAGGGTCATTCTACGCTCCGAAGGTAAAACCTAACGCTTTGATACCAACTTTGTCACATCCTGAAATTTCGGAATATGACCGGCACTTAGACTACGAACGTCTCGAGGCGTACGTACTCTAAGTAAGCCGAACCCAGAAATCCAAACCAAGAAAAGTAGTAGAGTGTGGGAAAACCACTATAAGTCAACCAGCTAGCAATATAATATACAACGCCTAAATGCGAGGATCACAATAGAAAAGGAAGCTCAACAGCATGAAACCCAGAGAAATATCACGCGCGACTCTAAGGTCGAAAGAATAAACATCACTGGTCTCTATCTCAAATAAATACATGTTTGGTTGATGGAACTTCTAGATACAACTGAAATATAATATACAATGTATAATGATGGGTAGGATACAAATAAACCCACCTACTAGCAAGTCACCAGAAAGAAGCAGTGCCGCAAACCGTAATGAAACCTGTACGGCAAAACCTGCAAGAACTGGGGCACAACGGGGGTGAGTTGCCAACTCGTGAATAGAAAAACATCTACGAAGAGAAAATCGCATGTATGATGCAATCCTAGGTCATACGATCATAATATATAATCCTCAAATATATAACCAGCAGTCTATAACAATGACTAGGGTAAATATCTAACCCAAGTGTAATCCCATATGTCCGTGTCAGTGCCTCAGGTAGCAATATATCATATGGATGATGTATGAATGCATGAAACAGAATACATGTACTGAAGAAAACGGCTTTCATAAATTAGTGAGATTTCTGTATTTTTAAAATGAGGTATCATAATGAAATCAGCATAAAACAGTGCCTAGCATCGGCACCACACATAAATCCCAATATCTCGATATCTCTGTATCACAATCTCTGTACCTCAATATCTCGAAATCTCAATGTCTCAATCACAATATCTAGGGCGCCGTCAGTCCAGACCGGCCCCTACCATCCATCTCAAGACCACGACGTATCCTCCGGATATCCGACGCGTCGGGTAATATCACCGGTCGGTCGTGCTCCCCTGCACAGGCTCAACGCCATCTCCTGCGATCTTCTTGCCCCGGGGTACCGCACCGGGCCCACCATGTACCCGAAACGGTTCATCCGCCTCCTCGAATCGGGTTTCGAAATCCATCAGCAAACTCATGGTGGACGACTCATACATCATGGGAAAACTGCAATTTTTATTTTAAAAAAAGAGAGAAAGCAGTTTATATAAGTTTTGCGGTTTTTCCCCCAAATCCAGAAAATATCATGGAGATCCGAATCATCAATAGCATGTAAAATCATGAATGTAAGCATGAGAATCCATGAATGCAGCATATAATGAATAACAGTATGCATGAAGTGACAAGTAATAACTACAATGTCAAGCTGGCATATAAGGCAAGTACACTAATATCATGTCAACTACTAGCTAACAAGCTAAATCAAGCAATAATATTTTCTAAGTGTACGTGACATGACAATTACCGATGAAGATATGTGTGAGCCGGCAAATAAGTGTACGTGGTACATACGCATCATCGGTAATGGTGCTGGTGTCCTAACAGCATGATATCAATAATGGAATATGAATCACAACAGTATGCGATGCGGAGCAACAATAATTATATGCGGAAGCTGAATACTAAACACCATGATCGCTAAACTGCATCTAATGTCATAAGAGTCATATAGCTACACCACTATAAGGCTGAGCTAAAGCTAACAGTAGGTAAGGGAAACCGCCTAACCTCTGAGTCGATATATATATATATATATATATATATATATATATATAGTCGGTGATCCCGCCTCGATAATATCACATCCGATACCATATCTCTATAATCGGTTATTCCCAAGTCAAGAGGGCGGATCAAACATCAAAATATAGCTCGTACGTAAATCCGTCGTACGGCATCCCAAATCTGGGTACGGGTCAATATCACATTCGTCATATCATTCATCTGGTATTCTCTATATCAAATATCATAATCTGGGTACTGACCTACGTCTAGTACAAAGCTAACATCATCACTATCATCATGATCTGACTACTGATCAACAGTCTCGTATGAATCGATATCATCAGCACATATCATCTCAAGGAGTATACCTCGCCCAAGGCGGCCTATCATACTAATCTTGTCATATCATATCATGTCATATCTCGTAACGTAATCACATGTCGACCATTTTATATATATCACTATTCCTATGGCATTATCATCCCAAAATCCGCTAAAGCATCAAGACGTATCTCAAATATGAATTTTACCATATCACCGATATCATAATCTCGGATCAAATATCATCGACTCATCTCAAACCCAAGTATCATCCTCAAATCTGTATGTGAACACATAATCCCATACCCACGTGAACACATATCTATATAGAATCTGATTGGTTCGAAAAAGTGTGTGTGTAGTTAACCGCAATCAATAACGGTGTCACGTGTAGCTAGACCGAGATGAGTACGGGTCGTCCTGTGGGAAACGTGGAATATTTTATTCTTACTTTAGATGTGTTGAAGAAAGAGAAGAGAGATAAAGAATATTGAAGAATGGTTGTAGGATCTAGATCTACGTTAAACAAGAATGCAAAATATAGATCTAGATTAACTACGGATGTAAGTTTATATAAGAAGATGGCTTGTAGGGTTCATTAGGATTTAGTAGTTATGGATGATTAATTAAAAATTACTCTTTTTATCCTTTAATAGATTTAAAACTAGAACGACGGTGATGCATGTAGATTAGGGTTTCTGGAGGGAAAAGGAATCCCACTCTTAACCCTTATCTCGACACGGAACTCCGTTCATATCTAGCCTTTACCAAAACAATCATTAATCTAATCTCTAATCGCGGTGGGGACTAACAATGAATTGTTAGCGCGTCCGATTAGGATGTTAATGATTCTTTTGATAAAGTTTATAAACTTTATAGGACTTAAAAAGAGTTTAGAGATGTTCATCATCCATTAGCCTACCCTAATCCTACGAACCCTAACAAGCGGAGAATTACTCGCGCATGTTGGGAGAAAAAGAGATGGAGAGAAATTGCATAATTAAACTACGAAGAAATAGAATAAGAAAAAGAAAGCTACCTTTATTAATCAACAATATTCATTACACTTTGATTCCTTAGAAAATGATTACAAAGACTAGTTTGCTTCTCAATCTCTTCCAAGGAGGTAGACGAACAGTTGATGATCAGTCTGGATGCGTGAGCCGTCTTGGACTTCGTGATCGCGTCGACTTGATGAATTTTCCAAGAGGCTCTCGGTGCCTATTTATAGTCCAAAGCCAAAATCTTTTTCTTCAAAAGTTGGTAAAATATAGAAGAGATTCACCCCAAAAATCCTCCGCCTCTATCTCTCCTGAACCGCGGCAGATTCGCGGCATAAAGGGGTTAATGCCGCGGATCCGCGGCCGTATCATCTCCGCCGTTGATCATTTTTCATGCGCTGTCTTTATGTGACATGTGTACGTCTATGGAACCTTTGTTTCTTTGAAATCTTCTCGTGGTTGCTTCCAAACTTGGTCTCCAAGTTTTGATTCTTAATTAGGCAAGTCTTCTTCAACAAATTGATCTCCTTGATTCTAGTCTTGAAAAATTCTGCACAACTTGGAAAAATTCTGCACAACAACTCAAATAAGATTTAGTAGACTTTGTTCTACTAGGATTTGGTCAATGAATTTATTTGCATACATTTTCTTACCAAATGCTAATTATAATATATCAACACATGGAAAATAGTATTTTTACACATAAACCCTCATATGTATGATATATTATAATAAAGTCCTTCTTAATATGAAAATGGTAGGAAAAATGTAATAACAAATGTGCAGTTTTATCAACTGAACAAATACTCCCAAACTTATCTTTGATCGTCCCGAGCAAACTAGTTTATTCAAGAGGAGAAAAAGAAAGGAGAAAACTAAGCACACTTTTGTAGGCAGACACGAGTGCACTGAGCACGTGCAACAAGCCATTAAACCTCTAGGTGTCCCTAGTAGGAGGAGTGTTGTCTCCTGAGGGTTTTCAGCGGATTACACCCACAAAATCCAATAACAAAAGAGAGATGGTGAAATTTACATATAAAGATAAGAACCATAAAAGAAAGACTTTGAAAATAAGAGTTTCTAACTATACTAGCTTTTCAGTTGTCATGAGCCCTATCTTAATAGTCATGAAAAAATGTTAGAAATCACATCATCCCTCAATAAAACATCGTCTTTATTTTTCGTTCATACCTTTCATCCAAACATTGATCATTGTAGGGTTCCTAGGCACTCTTGTGAAGGTTCATAAGGCATCAAACATGCCCGGATAAAAATTTAGATGTGCCGAACAACCCAAAGACAGGATCTTTGCTACATTATTAGGGTTAAGCATGCAAGATAATATCTTTTTATCTAAGTGTGAGGGATTACAACCTTTAAAGTCCGCTCCTTCGCTTCACAAGCTCCGAGTAGAAGTCCCTTTGCCGCGATCCACGATCTCCCGGACTCAAGAGAGGCTCCATGACTCGAACGATCCATGCTTGCTTGAAGTGTTCCAAATCTCCGATGATCTACGTCGAAGTTCCAATAACTCAAGCTTTCTCACTCTAAAGAGATGAACACACTAATCTCATGGGCTGGATCAGATGAGGATGAAGGAGTAGTATTTATGCTTTCTTTTTAATTCACTTTCTCACAATTTATCATCACAAATGGAATTTCTAGTGAGCTCAAAATCAAGAGAGAAGAAGAAGATAATGGAAAATGATAATGATAATTCCTTTTGTGATGAATAGAAAAGAAAACCATATGATTGATATATCAACCATGGTCAAGGATGAGTGGCTAAGAGTTTGTAGAGAATAAACTAGAGTTAGGGTTTGGTTAGGTTAAGTTATGAGTCATGCAAAAATATCAACCATAATATCTTAAGCATGACAAAAACAAAGCTTCTAGAAGGTGCAAGAAGAAGCTAACCCTAATCAAACCCTAATCCCTTTTAATCATCCTTAAACATGTTTAATAATAAATCATATCATGTCACAATAATATATATCACATATATATTATATATTTGCAACAAAAGAAAATAATACAATTAACATATATCGCATATATATCAATGTATCATCCAGTGAGAAAATGAAATAGTAAAGCGAGCCAATATTAGATAATGTAATACAATATATCATATATATTATTATACATTAAATCATCGAATCAACATTTGATCCGACGATCCGGCTATATCGAATATTACCGACTAATATATCATGTACCGATTCATCGAATCAACACTTGATCCGATGACCCGGTTCATATCTAAATATCGCGAGAATATAATACGGTATCTCATATCGCATTATTCTCGGTCCTGCACATATCACATATGTGCCTCTACTCCGTTTTGCCTGAGCCAAGAAACCTCTGTGTAGGACTCTAAAGAATCGTCAATACGCCGGTAGCAGGTGATGATCATATCAAACACCCACAAGCTGCAAACGGTCAGCTAAACGTAACAGCTACCCAGGTATTGAGCGATCAGAAGATCAACAAGCTAGCCTGTGCGTTCTCCTATGAATCCAATCAGTAACACTCCCGTACAGTCCGGTTTGTTCGTCTGATATGTCGCATATCAAGTCTAGGGGTGGTAAACGTCTGACCCCAGTAACCGATAAGTCGTGTCGATGTGTGGCTCATAACAGGTCGAGAAACTACTAGTAACACTTACCAGTAAATCTCTATATCAGCCCTGGCCAGGGACTTCCAGTTATAGCCAATCGAACACAGCACAACATCAACTCCCTATACCGGGAGAGACGAATCCCCTCCTATCGCTCATTGCCTCCATGTGATTCGGGACTGTACCCAAAAACCACAGTTTTGCACGCCCTCTTGGACGTGGTAAGGTGGAAATCAAAGCACAGTGGGAATCACACAAGACTCTATGACGATCTCGGGTCTACAGACTACCCTGTACCAGTGTCACCGGAGAACTGCCATCTGACGTGTGGTATATCACCATCTGGGAGTTCTCGGCGAGTCCGTCCAGTGTACCCAGTCTCCACTGAGCATCCGTACACCATCTCTGATGTCAAACACCGATGGATATGGGATCATCCATCACCCATCATATGGGTCAAGATGCGTATACGCTAGTCTACTCTGGTGTATCGATGCCCTGTCTCGATATACCCTCGACTAGGAACAGTTATAGGATGTACTCATCAACTACTATGGCCCCACTAGTATGATCTCATCATAATCCCAGTAGTCGAGTACAGATCCTAAGGGCTTTATCAACATGTGAGAGAAAAATAGTAAACCAATACAAGTCAACATGTTAAGATAAATTGAAACCAAATAACATACTATCATGACGAGCAAGAAAGTCCTCTCTATATATATCCAAGCATCCATTATAATATACATCATATGTACAACAATGGCCTCTAGGGTATATACATAACTAACAATCTCCCACTTGCACTAAGGCCAGCTGCTGTAGTATCTCATACCTAGCATCCCGAATAATCTCTCAAACTGTATCTGGGGAATAGCCTTCGTGAATGGATCCGCAGTGTTGTCCTTCGTATCTACTCTCCTGACCTCAATCTCCCGGCGATCAACTATCTCCCTGATCAGGTGATACCGCCTCAGAATATGTCTGGACTTCTGATGGGATCTGGGTTCCTTGGCCAAAGCCACAGCTCCATTGTTATCGCAATACAGAGGTATTGGATGCTCAATGGATGGAACCACACCAAGTTCACTAATGAACTTCTTTATCCAGACAGCCTCCTTGGCAACATCGTTGGCAGCGATGTATTCAGCCTCCATCGTCGAGTCTGCAACGGTATCCTGTTTGGAACTCTTCCAACATACCGCCCCTCCATTGAGGGTAAAGACAAAACCCGAGTGCGACTTAGAGTCGTCCTTATCACTTTGGAAGCTGGAATCGGTAAAGGACTCCACCCGGAGTTCTCCGTTACCATACACCAAGAACATCTCCTTAGTCCTTCGTAAGTACTTGAGAATGTTCTTCACAGCTGTCCAGTGACTCTCTCCAGGATCTGCTTGATACCGACTCACTACACTTAGTGAGTATGCTACATCGGGTCTGGTACATAGCATCGCATACATGATAGAGCCTACTGCCGAAGCATAGGGTATTCCTTGCATGCGAGCTCTCTCCAAATCAGTCTTGGGAGACATCTCTTTGGAGAGAGTGAGTCCAGAGATCGTGGGTTGGTTCCCACGCTTGGATTCTTCCATACTAAACCTCTTTAGTATGGTGTCAATGTACCTGGATTGGGACAATCCCAGTATCCGTTTAGATCTATCTCTATAGATCATGATTCCCAATATGCAGGAGGCATCACCTAGATCTTTCATTGAGAATCTCTGTGATAAGAAGAGCTTGACTGATTGCAGCATAGGAATATCATTTCCTATCAAGAGTATGTCATCCACGTACAATACGAGGAAGACAACCTTACCCTCTGCTACCTTCTTATAGATACAAGGTTCATCTATATTTTTGATGAAGTCAAACTCTTTGACTACAACATCAAAACAGATGTTCCAACTCCGTGATGCTTGCTTTAACCCATAAATGGATTTAAGCAGCTTGCATACCTTTCCGCTGCTCCCACTATCTACGAAGCCCTCTAGCTGAGTCATGTACACGCTCTCTTCTAAATCACCGTTTAGAAAGGCGGTCTTAACATCCATTTGCCAGATTTCGTAGTCATGGTATGCAGCAATGGCAAGTAAGATCCGGATGGACTTAAGCATAGCCACTGGAGAAAAGGTTTCGTCATAGTCCACACCTGGTCGTTGACGAAATCCCTTTGCTACAAGTCTAGCTTTGAAAGTCTCAACTTTTCCTACTACACCAAATTTCTTTTTAAAAATCCACTTGCTCCCAATGGGTTTTACCCCTTCAGGAGCATTTTCTAAAATTCATACTTTATTGGTGTACATGGATTCCATCTCAGATCGCATTGCATCCAGCCATTTCACAGAGTCACTACTCGTGATGGCCTGCTCGAAACTAGTCGGGTCATCATCATCCATGTTGCAATCCTCGCTACCACCATCAATGAGAAAACCGTAGTATCTCTCAGGTGGACGAGAAACCCTACTAGATCGGCGGAGAAGCTGGGGTTCGTCGGGTACTACTGAATCCTCTGGTTCCACTAAATCATCTGTTGTAGTTTGTTCTGCTGGAACTTCTTCCAGTTCTACCTCAGAGCCACTAATCTCTTTTGCAAGAAATTCCTTTTCTAAAAAGGTGGCGTGTTGAGCAACAAACACCCTTTGTTCCTCACTATGGTAGAAAATATACCATCACGAATGCTTGGGATATCCAATAAACTTACATAAAACAGATCTTGCCTCGAGTTTGTCCGGGTTTCGTCTTTTGACATAAGCCGGGCAACCCCATATCTTAACAAAATTAACATATGGTCTCTTCCCTTCCCATATCTCATATGGGGTAGTAGGCACAGATTTGGTAGGAACTTTATTCAGTATGTATGTCACTGTCTCAAGCGCATACCTCCAGAAGGAAATAGGTAACTCAGCAGTGCTCATCATCGAGCGCACCATATCTAATAGGGTGCGATTTCTTTGTTCCGATACACCGTTGTGCTGTGGTGTATAAGGAGAAGTAAGCTGAGAGAGAATCCCATTCTCTTTTAGATAATCTAGGAACTCACTGCTTAAGTATTCACCTCCTCGATCAGATCGAAGGATCTTAATACTTTTGCCCGTTTGGTTCTCTACTTCGTGCTTATATTCTCTGAATTTCTCAAAAGCTTCAGACTTGTGTTTCATCAGAAACACATGTCCGTATCTAGAGAGATCGTCAGCGAATGTAATGAAGTAGGAACAACCGTTCCTGGTATGCGTAGACATGGGACCGCATACATCACTATGTATTAGTCCTAAGAGTTCAGTAACTCTTTCTCCGTGTCCACTAAACGGAGCTTTGGTCATTTTTTCTTTGAGACATGAATGGCAAGTATCATAAGATGATAATTCGAATGGATTCAAATAACCATCCTTATGTAACTTAGCCAGTCGTGTCGCATTGATATGATCAAGTCTACAATGCCACAAGAAGGATTCATTCATTTCTGAACTTTTCCTCTTGTGTGTGTTTTGTATATTGAGGACTGTATTCTGATTTAGAATGAATATGCCATTATGCAACGAGCCTGATGCAATCAACTTTTGATCTAGGAATATGTTCATAACATTATCCTTTACTACAAAATTATATCCTTCTTTACTTAATAAAGAAACTGATATAATATTGCACATCATGTTCGGTATATAATAGCACTCATTTAGAATCAGTGTATTACGACTTGGCAATACCAGGTGATATTCGCCAACTGCTTTGGCTGCAATACTAGCACCGTTTCCTACTTGAACGGAATGATCACCTTTTCCCAGTTCTCTACCTTTTCGTAGCCCATGTAACAATTTACATATGTGGGATCCTGATCCGGTATCTAATACCCAGGACGTAGGGTGAACTGAGAAACAGTTCTCAATAACTAACACACCCGAAGAAGATGCATCAATATGCATGTTCTTTTGGGCGGCTTGAGAATCCAGATATTCTCCTGTTTCCTGTCCAGTCTTATAACTCTTATAAGAAAGAACGGGTCCAGCGTTCCCCTGCTCAGTATAATAAGTGGGTTCAGTCAATACATCCATATTATTATCTTGATTAGGGCCTGACATGGTCGCTACCTGGAGAGAGAGAGAGAAGAAAACACTTTAGCGTATGCTCTTGCAAGATTAGATTGGTTATTATCTTATCTAATCAGGATGTCTCCCACTGTTTTTATCAAATCTACCTTCAAACCCTAAAAGGTAAGATTAGCCGGGATTAATTACACCCTACAATTTCGTCAATCTTTCAGCCAGATCAGTGTCGGTACTTTGAGGGAGGTTCCCCGTGCTTTCGCACGGACCTAATTAAAGTAAACCTCGTTTTCCTAGAGGCGTAACCCCGTTAACACTTTTCTAGACACCTACTTGAATGAATAATTGTCCGGTGTAAAACTCTCCCAGGAGTAACTCTTACTCGCAGTGGGTATCGGGATCCAACTATCTCATAGAAGGTATGCAATCTCATTGCAAATTTCAACACTTGAAATTCCTGATATTATTTTGCCCCTAGCAACTTATGACCTTGACGGAGGTCAACAAACCATAGGCTACTAGTCAAGTTCAACCCGTTATTTCTTGATTGAATTAAACCCACCCGCACGACCCTTGACGGAGGTCAACAAGGCCGTCGACTATCCTAATCCAATCTGCATCATATGCATAAGCAGATAAAAAACTAGTCAGCTACCGTACACTACGCCTTGACGGAGGTCAACAAACGTAGCACGAATACTAAATAGGACTTATCTGAAATAACGGAGGGCTACGTCAGGTTTTTTCTGAAAAACCTATTGCGTAACGAACTTGATATCGTCGTAGAATCGAGTAGTTTTTGAAAAGGAGTGTTTTTTAGGCTTTTCTTAGTTTCGCTAAAGGGGTCATTCCCGGTGAAGGGATCGTCGGCCCTTTCCTCATCGAATAAGATGCAGGATATATCATATATACCGCTGTGCAAAACAAAACTCTAAAAGCAATCAAAAGACAAACCGAGTTTTGTAGCATCTGCCAGTTTCGCTAAAGAGGTCACTCCCGGTGAAGGGATTGTCGGCTCTTTCCTCATCGAATAAGGTGCATGACATATCATATATATCACTGTGCAAAGCAAAACTGTAGCTACCCTTTTTATAAAGTTTTGATTCTACAACATCTTTAGGTTTCTTTTCTTTTTATTAATCTTATTAATAAAAATCCCATCAGCTTATGCTTCCTAAGCATCACAGAAGAAACGAAAGCAGTAATATTTATATATCAGCATATATATATATAGTATAAGCATTCGTCTCAGGCAGTAATATGATCTCATCACAGAACATTGCAGTAGAAGAACATATATGAAATATTGGATATACTAGGACGTCCGTGTTTTCAATACGAGCCTGTATAAAACACGGATTCCACGGTCGCGACGAATAGCCAAACCCACATCCTAAGACCCCTACGAGAGCGGAAAGTAACACTGCCAATTCTAGGGTTAGGAGAACCGGACTCGACTCCTCGAGATGGCCTCCCACTGGACCCTAGAACCCGGTTACTTGTACTCTCCTCCTTGGGTCTACCTAATGCGGAAAAGTAAATAATATACAAGGGTGACAACAACCTCAACCTGGAAGTGCCCCAAATAAAAGAATATTGCATTACAAATGAATTTTACATGAATGAAAATAAAAACCCTCATCTCACATAAAACCCCCGGCTATTCAGAACGCGACGATCCAATATAACATATCACAGCAACACATAATATCACATATCATCAACGTAAGTAAATATGCTCATCCCAATTGTCGTTGACATATAGCAACGAAACCGGCGATATCACATATTACACTTACGGTCACAGAAAAGAAAGTGTAAAACTACAACATTTGGAATCCACAATCACTTTAGACATCGTAAATCCGAAATATCACATACTTCGCATTTCATGCCTAACTCTATGAATTCCACATATTGTATCACATTCCAGATAAATAGACAGTATTAAACTTTCCGAACAGATAATCAAATACCCAAAATTTCCTAAATTGCTCAACACTTGAGCGGAGTTCAAATAATCCCAGAATATGTCACAGTATCGGTGATCCAGCCGTATAAGGGTCAAGCCAACGCCTCACATGTGGCACGCCGTACTGCCCCAAACCCGAAGGTTCAAAAGGCAGTTCAAGACGGTCACATAATCGAGTTAAGGTTTGTTGTCTTCTAGAGGGTCCATCGCTTAACTTGTACAATTTTTCCGAAAGATTTAAACCCGATAAAAATTCAACACTTGAAAGTTTTACGTGCCGGGAAAAAGTGAGTTAATGATATCCGTTCGAACTTTTTAACAATTTCTAAATATCTGGAAAAACAACGAATTTAAATTTTCCGATCGAATCTACGATTACAAAACAAACCCCAGAATTAAACAACACTTGAATCACTTTTAAAAATACCCAGAAGCATCAACAAGCACCTACGGATATTACCATGAAGCCACGTGTCACAATCCCACAAATCTGCCGCGGAAGCGCCGCGAGAAGCATGTTCCCGCCGCGTTTCCGCGGTGATTTAGTGGAGTTGTGGGCCCGTGTTTCATGGTAATTCTTAGAATTCCCTGCTGATTTTTTTACGTATTTTTAATTCAGAAAAATCCCAGTTTTTGAAAAATTTCCAGAGAGGGGGTAAATTTTGTCGGTTCGGGTTCGATCGGAGTTTTAACTTCGTAAACATGTCACCTAATGCTCTAGCTAGGCTCTGATACCACTGTAGGGTTCCTAGACACTCTTGTGAAGGTTCATAAGGCATTAAACATGCCCGGATAAAAATTTAGATGTGCCGAACAACCCAAGGACAGGATCTTTGCTAGATTATTAGGGTTAAGCAAGCAAGAAAATATCTTTTTATCTAAGTGTGAGGGATTACAACCTTTGTAGTCCGCTCCTTCGCTTCACAAGCTCCGAGTAGAAGTCCCTTCGCCGCGATCCACGATCTCTCGGACTCAAGTGAGGCTCCACGACTCGAACGATCCATGCTTGCTTGAAGTGTTCCAAATCTCCGATGATCTACGTCGAAGTTCCAATAACTCAAGCTTTCTCACTCTAAAGAGATGAACACACTAATCTCATGGGCTAGATGAGATGAGGATGAAGGAGTAGTATTTATGCTTTCTTTTTAATTCACTTTCTCATAATTTATCATCACAAATGGAATTTCTAGTGAGCTCAAAATCAAGAGAGAAGAAGAAGATAATGGAAAATGATAATGATAATTCCTTTTGTGATGAATAGAAAAGAAAACCATATGATTGATATATTAACCATGGTCAAGGATGAGTGGCTAAGAGTTTGTAGAGAATAAACTAGAGTTAGGGTTTGGTTAGGTTAAGTTATGAGTCATGCAAAAATATCAACTATAATATCTTAAGCATGACAAAAACAAAGCTTCTAGAAGGTGCAAGAAGAAGCTAACCCTAATCAAACCCTAATCCCTTTTAATCATCCTTAAATATGTTTAATAATAAATCATATCATGTCACAATAATATATATCACATATATATTATATATTTGCAACAAAAGAAAATAATACAATTAACATATATCGCATATATATCAATGTATCATCCAGTGAGAAAATGAAATAGTAAAGCGAGCCAATATTAGATAATGTAATACAATATATCATATATATTATTATACATTAAATCATCGAATCAACACTTGATCCGACGATCCGGCTATATCGAATATTACCGACTAATATATCATGTACCGATTCATCGAATCAACACTTGATCCGATGACCCGGTTCATATCTAAATATCGCGAGAATATAATACGGTATCTCATATCGCATTATTCTCGGTCCTGCACATATCACATATGTGCCTCTACTCCGTTTCGCCTGAGCCAAGAAACCTCTGTGTAGGCTCTAAAGAATCGTCAATACGCCGGTAGCAGGTGATGATCATATCAAACACCCACAAGCTGCAAGCGGTCAGCTAAACGTAACAGCCACCCAGGTATTGAGCGATCAGAAGATCAACAAGCTAGCCTGTACGTTCTCCTGTGAATCCAATCAGTAACACTCCCGTACAGTCCGGTCTGTTCGTCTGATATGTCGCATATCAAGTCTAGGGGTGGTAAACGTCAGACCCCAGTAACCGATAAGTCGTGTCGATTTGTGGCTCATAACGGGTCGAAAAACTACTAGTAACACTTACCAGTAAATCTCTATATCAGCCCTGGCCAGGGACTTCTAGTTATAGCCAATCGAACACAGCACAACATCAACTCCCTATACCGGGAGAGACGAATCCCCTCCTATCGCTCATTGCCTCCATGTGATTCGGGACTGTACCCAAAAGCCACCATTTTGCACGCCCTCTTGGACGTGGTAAGGTGGAAATCAAAGCACAGTGGGAATCACACAAGACTCTATGACGATCTCAGGTCTACAGACTACCCTGTACCAGTGTCACCGGAGAACTGCCATCTGACATGTGGTATATCACCATCTGGGAGTTCTCGGCGAGTCCGTCCAGTGTACCCAGTCTCTACTGAGCACCCGTACACCATCTCTGATGTCAAACACCGATGGATATGGGATCATCCATCGCCCATCATATAGGTCAAGATGCGTATACGCTAGTCTACTCTGGTGTATCGATGCCCTGTCTGATATACCCTCGACTAGGAACAGTTATAGGATGTACTCATCGACTACTATGGCCCCACTAGTATGATCTCATCATAATCCCAGTAGTCGAGTATAGATCCTAAGGGCTTTATCAACATGTGAGAGAAAAACAGTAAACCAATACAAGTCAACATGTTAAGATAAAGTGAAACCAAATAGCATACTATCATGACGAGCAAGAAAGTCCTCTCTATATATATCCAAGCATCCATTATAATATACATCATATGTACAACAATGGCCTCTAGGGCATATACATAACTAACAATACCCCTACGTGTGTGAAATGGACATCCCTACACTCGGAGAATTCAATTCAAGCTATCATACTCTTGTCCATCTGCCTCAGTACTTTTTAATTTGATGAATATTTATGTTTGCTCACACCTTTTCATGCGACCGTTAATACTTCTTGAGGTACTAACCGACCGATTACTCAAGTGCTTGCTGATTAGGTGATAATATTTTTCTCGTCTTGCACCACCTAAGGCTTAGCAGTAACTCCCAGACCAGTTGGTCTTAGGGCACTAGGTGAAGATGCACCCTCGCTATATTTTTTTATTGCTGCCTTGGCGATACAAAACCAGTGTTTATTTTTCTTTTCACCATTTTTATATTTTCTTCATTTTTTTATTTCCTTCATACTTTGGCTTTTAGACAAGAGCATTTCAAGATATCCTCTACTATCCCGAGTTTCAAGAAGTGTGTAAGTGGATATAGTAGGGTATCAACATTCAAATGTTTGGCTTCATAATAGAAACTATTTTTCAGACTTATTTTTATCCTCAGATTAGTGACTTCCTTCATCTTACTAACCCTTGGAACAACAGCTCATAACTACTTATTACTAGTTCGTTTAAGAAAACTTCTAATTTTCTTGGTTTTCTTAAAATATTCCTATCTTTTGGATGTGATTTTTCACTTTCTACTCTTTTGTTATATTAAAAAAAAATTAATGCCCAGTGTCAAAGATAATTCAGTGAATACAAACCTCCCCCCCAAACCTATTTTCAGTAGTGTCCTCACTGATGTAGCCTTTTGAGAACAAGGACATGTATACTAAGGGAGAGATACAAGGGGTAAAATAATAGTTAAATGAAAAATTCCCCCAAACTTATTCTTTGACACGCACAGATATTCAATCAAATCCATTTTTACTCACCTCCATTCTTAAAATGAGAAAATGTTACAAAAACATGGAGGTGAGGCGGAGGAGTTTTAGTTTTGATAAAGCGGCTCCTGTAAAAACAGGAGCTCCTCCGCGGGCTCAGCAGAAAAATATGGTTTTAATCTATGCCCATTCACTTTAAAAATTCGAACCGTTTTTCAAATTTTCGACTTCAACTGCCCCGTGCGGGTGTACATACCGCACCACAAAAGGTCCTTTCCAACTAGATTTAAGCTTATCCGGATGAAGATGAAGACGGGAATCGTAAAGAAGGACTTGTTGCCCCGATGTGAAGGTTTTTCTAAAAAGATTTTTATCGTGGAACACTTTAGTCCTGTTCTTTACTACACCGCATTATCATAAGCTTCATCGCGGAGTTCGCTTAGCTCATTCAACTGCAGCTTCCGATAGCTGCCTGCATGATCAAGATCAAAATTAAGCTCTTTAATAGCCCACATTGCCTTATGTTCAATCTCGACAGGGAGGTGGCATGCCTTCCCAAACACAAGGCGGTATGGAGACATACCAAGATCAGTCTTATAAGCGGTGCGGAATGCCCAAAGAGCATCCATCAATTTGGTTGACCAATCTTTACGGTTTTTCGAAACTGTCTTCTCCAATATCTGTTTGATCTGCCTATTTGAGATCTCAGCCTGCCCGCTTGTTTGGGGATGATAGGGCGTAGAAAGCTTATGAGTGATTGAATATTTCCGCATCAAGGCCTCGAAAGACCTATTGCAGAAATGTGTCCCGTTGTCGCTAATGATAGCGCGAGGGTGTCCGAATCGCGAAAAGATATTTTCTTTAAGGAACTTAATGGCAACTTTGTTGTCATTAGTGCGACACGGTATAGCTTCCACCCACTTCGAGACATAATCAACCGCTAACAAGATATATAGATTCCCAAAGGAGTTGGGAAAAGGGCCCATAAAATCAATACCCCAAACATCAAATACTTCCACAACCAATATAGGTTGGAGCGGCATCTCGTTCCTTCGTGAAATCCGACCCAAATGCTGACATCGCGGACAAGTTTTGCAATGTTCAAATGCATCTTTAAATAATGTTGGCCAATAAAAGCCACATTGCAAAACTTTCTCCGCCGTTTTTCGAGGTCCAAAGTGACCGCCGCATGCCTGATCATGACAAAATGATAACACGCTCTTGAATTCATCGTTAGGGACACACCTGCGAATGATTTGATCGGAACAATACTTGAATAGATAAGGCTCATCCCAGTAAAAATATTTTACTTGGGATAGAAATCGAAGTTTGTCTTGTTTCGACCAATCACTAGGAATAAGTCCCGTAGCAAGATAGTTCACGATATCCATGAACCAAGGTTCGTAGGATACATTCAAGAGCTGTTCGTCAGGGAATGAGTCATTTATCGGCACGGTCACATTTGGCGAAGAAGTGATGCGTGAAAGATGGTCGGCTACAACGTTTTCACATCCACTCTTGTCTTTGATAACAAGATCAAATTCTTGTAACAATAGGATCCAACGTATTAGCCTGGCCTTTGCATCCTTCTTCGTTAAAAGATGTCGTAAGGCGGAGTGATCTGTGTAAACCACATTAGGCGAGCCAATCAAGTAGGGCCTGAATTTCTCTAATGCAAATACAACTGCCAAGAGTTCTTTCTCGGTAGTTGTGTAATTTATTTGTGCATCATTCAAGGTCCTACTTGCATAGTAAATTACATGTAGCATCTTATCAATATGCTGTCCCAAGACAGCACCAATAGCAAAATCTGATGCGTCACACATAAGCTCGAATGGGTGGTTCCAATCCGGAGATGATAGAACGGGGGCTGTAGTGAGTGATTCTTTAAGCGATTCAAAAGCAGCCTCACAATCCGAATTGAAGTGAAAAGTAGTGTCCTTGGCCAATAGAAGGGTTAAGGGTCTAGCAATTTTGCTAAAGTCCTTAATAAATCTCTTATAAAATCCTGCATGGCCAAGGAAGGATCGTATATCTTTGACGCAGTTGGGACGAGGGAGGTTATGAATGACATCTATTTTAGCTCTGTCAACCTCAATGCCTTTTCGTGAAATTATATGTCCAAGTACAATACCTTCTTGGACCATAAAATGGCATTTTTCCCAATTCAAAGTCAAGTTCTTATCCTTATAATGGGTAAGAAACGCGTCAAGATTATGAAGGCAGTCCTCAAAGGAGTCCCCAAAAATGGAGAAATCGTTCATAAAAATTTCTAGAAAATTTTCCACCATATCTGAAAATATCCCCATCATGCACCGCTGAAATGTAGCGGGAGCGTTGCATAACCCAAAGGGTATGCGTCTATAAGCAAAAGTTCCGAAAGGACAAGTAAAAGTGGTTTTATCTTGATCCTTTTCGGCGATGGGGACCTGGTTGTAGCCAGAGTATCCGTCCAAGAAGCAGTAGTAATCGTGTACCGCTAATCGTTCCAACATCTGGTCAATGAAAGGTAGAGAGAAGTGATCTTTCCTCGTCGCGGCATTGAGTTTCCTGTAATCAATACATACGCGCCACCCAGTTTGGGTGCGAGTTTGGATTAACTCATTTGCCTCATTAGTGATGACCGTGATGCCAGACTTTTTAGGGACCACATGAATTGGACTTACCCATTGGCTATCAGATATGGGGTAAATTATTCCACTATCAAGGCACTTGACGATTTCTTTCTTTGCCGCCTCCTTCATAACGGGATTTAACCGTCTTTGTGGGTCTCGAGTTGGTTTGGTTTCATCCATCAGATGTATGTGATGTTCAACAATTAAGGGACTAATCCTTTTGATGTCGGCCATTGTCCAACCAAATGCTTGCCGATTCGATCTCAACACTGCCAAAAGTGCGTTCTCTTGCTCTAAGGCTAGAGAAGCGGATATAAACACTGGCAAAGTCTCATTCTCTCCTAAATATGCATATTTAAGATGAGAAGGTAGCGGTTTGAGATCAAGAATTGGCGGAGATACAATAGAAGGAGGGGTAACGGAATGATATTCGGACTCCTTAAGAGGTTCAAAACTTGCATAAGATATTGACTCGGAAAGTGCTGCTGACTTTTGCAACGAGTCAACGGGTTCAATCTCAAGGTCGGACTCATTGAACATATCCTCACTGTGAAGTGGTGCAAGATCAAATGATGTCTCATTAGTGTTGTCGAGAACATCAAAGCAAAGTTCCTCATCCATGCAGCTTTCGGAAGCTATCTCGTGGATGGAACAAACATCCAGCAAATGAACAGAAGGTTCTGATGGCTGACTTCCTAGCTTGTAAATATTAAGCTCAATTGTCATTTTCCCGAAGGATAAGTTCATAGAACCGTTACGACAATTAATCACAGCGTTAGAAGTTGCTAGGAAGGGTCGACCAAGTATCACCGGGATTTGATTGCGTGGGTTTGCCACAGGTTGTGTATCTAAAACAATAAAGTCCACGGGAAATATGAATTCCCCGACTTTAATTAACACATCCTCTAGTTCGCCCCGAGGTTTGGTGATAGATCGGTCTGCCATCTGGAGAGTACAATGGGCGGGTTTTAACTCTCCAATTCCTAACTGCTCGTAAACTGAATAAGGAAGCAAGTTGACGCTAGCGCCTAGATCGAGTAAAGCACGATTAATATTTTTACCCCCAATAGAAATAGAGATTGTAGGACAGCCGGGGTCCTTACGTTTCTTTGGTATTTGTTGGGTAAAAGCGGTGCTAACATTACTCGTCATGAAAACCTTTTTAGGAACTTGAGTTTTTCTCTTCCTAGTGCACAAGTCTTTAAGGATTCTTGCATAAGATGGGACTTGTTGAATAGCATCTAGGAGAGGAATATTCACGCTAACTTGCTTAAACATTTCCACAATCTTCTCCATTTACGGGTTAGGTCTGTTGGCCCTTAATCGGTTTGGAAATGGAGCTCGATCAATAAGTTTTGGGTCCAACGTTTGTGGAGAAGACTGTGGCGACGGATTCGATCCCAAAATTGGAGTGGGCATTGACTTAGATAGATTTGGCGAAATGTTCGAGCCTTGGGGAAAACGGAAAATAGGCTCGGATGAAGGTGGGGGACTAGACGAATTAGGGGAAGAAGAAGATGAAGCTGGGGTATCAAATGTGTCACTAACATCAAACTGCTCACCCACACGGTTATTCAGCTCTCTCTCCGATCTCAACGTAGTAACGGCATTCACATTATGATTTTGTGAATGGCCAGGATTCGGTAGGGGTTGAGTTGGGAGTTTCCCTTTCTCTCTCGCACTCATTGCGGCGTTTAACTGTGCGATCTGGTTTTCTAATGATTTAATACTCTTACCATGGGAGGCGGAGTTTTTCGTTATGGTATTAATAGAAGATCTCATCTCAGCCGAAATTTGCATGGATTGTTTCATGAACATATCCAAAGTTTGTGCAAGTGAGTTGTCAGTACCGGCCACTTGTGGTGTAGAAATGTTGGCCGGATTTTGGAAATTCTGTGACTGAAAGGGGGGCTGATTTTGTGGTTGTGGTTGCTGTGGAGGAGGTATTTGATAATTGCTTTGTTGGTTTTGGTTCCAAGCAAAGTTAGGATGATTCCTCCATCCTTGATTGTACGTGGAAGAATAAGGATCATTTCTAGATCGCTGCTGAAAAGCAGCATTTGCTTGAAACGATGCATTCATAGGACATTCTTCCGTTAAGTGTGAAGGATCCGAACAGCAACCACAGATGGTCTTAGGAAGCGTGACCTGATTTAGGGAGAATGATGAGAATTTGTTCTCAATAGCGTCGAATTTCTTCTGTATCGCTGCCATTTCGGCTTTCACTGCGATAGAAACATCGAGCTGGTGAATACCTCCCTTAGTTGAAGGTGGTCTTACGCTTTCCCACTGCAACGTGTGTTCAGCAAGGTCTTCCAGATATTTCCACGCTTCACCGTCATCTTTAGACATGAAATTGCATTGACACATTGTTTCAAGCAACTGTTTTGTCGCTGGATTAATGCCCTCATATATAATCCGACATAAATCCCATCTTTGTATTCCGTGATGGGGGCATTGGACAAGCAGATCTTTGAAACGTCCAAAGCACTTCCAAAACGGTTCATTGGGAAGCTGGGTGAACTGGTTGATCTCGCTCCTAATATGGGCAGTCTTGTGGTTTGGGTAAAACTTCTTAAGAAATGCTATGACAAATTCATCCCAATTAGTGATAAAGTGTGCGGCAGTATTGTAAAGCCATTTTTCTGCCAAGTCGCACAGTGTGAATGGGAGAAAACGTAAGCGCATAGCATCTAAAGTCAATTGTGAAGTACCCATCATTGCGCATACGTTTTCGAATTTGGTGATGAAAACGTACGCGTCTTCCGACTCAAGCCCGTGAAATTTGGGCAGCAGATTGATGTAGTGGGGCTTAATTTCGAAATTATCCCCATTAGGTGGAGGAAGAGAGAGACAAGTGGGAAGAGGACCACGGATAGGATATCATCTCTCTTGGAGAGAGATGCGCGGTGGATTCTGCGCACCTTCGGGCGGTGGCAGCGTGGTGTTATACTCTGATGGAGTGCCGTCCATCTCGGTCGTGGTGTGTGGTGGGGGAAAAGAAGATGAAGAAGTACCGACTTCGGCGCCGATAGCAGGAACGCGGACAAGACGGGCACTAGGATCCCGTGTCCAGCCGAGCATGCACTAAGCGGGTTAAGTGCAAGTGGCAGCGTGTGTGTGATTTAAAATTGGCTTGTTTTGAAAAAGTGGGACTCAAGACAAATCTCCCTAAGATGCACAAGCAACCCTAGAACTAAGGTCACCTAGGTCCAGTCTCTAGACCGCTCCTAGACTTCCGAAGGATAAGCCGCAGGATCAATCCTCTACCGCCTCCGTACTACCCTCGTAGCCAGGTAAGTGCCAGGTAAGTGGGAAGGAACCACAGTAGTGGGCCTAATTAAAAACCACTAGCCTTTGACACACTTGCCTAGGCACTACAAAAGTAATGCGGATAAACGATAGATTGCCCACGACCTTCCTCTGTCCTTAATGAGCGCGACAGTCCTTAGAGTCTGGTCTAGATATTTTTTAAATTATTGTAGGGTTGATGCAGATGCTCGGTTTGTGATTTGTGGGGATTAGAAAGGGTGATAAAATCCCCACCTAATCTTGATTTGGTCTTTGCCCCATAGAGTCCGTATTAAAATATGCAAAAAAAAACCAATCACAAGACTTTTGCAAAAAGATTTTTAGCGGCGCGATTTTTGCAAAGAATCCTGCAGAAGATAGATTTTATTGGATTTGAGATGAGAGAGAAGGAGTTGAGAATCTTACCAGAGAGTTCTGAAGCCCTAATCCCTCTAAACCACCGCGTTTCCACCGCAGTAAGCACCTTTGTGCCGCGGTTCCGCCGCAAGGTGGAAGGAACAGTTGATGAAAATTTTTCTCAAGCCCTCTGTGCTCCTCCGGATCTCGATGAATGCCTCTGTCTTCTGTTTTCCTCAATTCTGTGACTCCAGATCTCCTTGCAAAATTCACGCACAAATCGTTAAATATGCAATTTGCAGTTTTGTGTTAATAATGATATAAACCGTCTAAGAATTCAACACAAATAGTAAAATAAAAAATTACGCATGTATCCCCGGCAACGGCGCCATTTGATTGGTTCGAAAAAGTGTGTGTGTAGTTAACCGCAATCAATAACGGTGTCGCGTGTAGCTAGACCGAGATGAGTACGGGTCGTCCTCTGGGAAACATGGAATATTTTATTCTTACTTTAGATGTGTTGAAGAAAGAGAAGAGAGATAAAGAATATTGAAGAATGGTTGTAGGATCTAGATCTACGTTAAACAAGAATGCAAAATATAGATCTAGATTAACTACGGATGTAAGTTTATATAAGAAGAGGGCTTGTAGGGTTCATTAGGATTTAGTAGTTATGGATGATTAATTAAAAATTACTCTTTTTATCCTTTAATAGATTTAAAACTAGAACGACGGTGATGCATGTAGATTAGGGTTTCTGGAGGGAAAAGGAATCCCACTCTTAACCCTTATCTCGACACGGAACTCCGTTCATATCTAGCCTTTACCAAAACAATCATTAATCTAATCTCTAATCGAGGTCGGGACTAACAATGAATTGTTAGCGCGCCCGATTAGGATGTTAATGATTCTTTTGATAAAGTTTATAAACTTTATAGGACTTAAAAAGAGTTTAGAGATGTTCATCATCCATTAGCCTACCCTAATCCTACGAACCCTAACAAGCGGAGAATTACTCGCGCATGTTGGGAGAAAAAGAGATGGAGAGAAATTGCATAATTAAACTACGAAGAAATAGAATAAGAAAAAGAAAGCTACCTTTATTAATCAACAATATTCATTACACTTTGATTCCTTAGAAAATGATTATAAAGACTAGTTTGCTTCTCGATCTCTTCCAAGGAGGTAGACGAACAGTTGATGATCAATCTGGATGCGTGAGCCGTCTTGGACTTCGTGATCGCGTCGACTTGATGAATTTTCCAAGAGGCTCTCGGTGCCTATTTATAGTCCAAAGCCAAAATCTTTTGCTTCAAAAGTTGGTAAAATATAGAAGAGATTCACCCCAAAAATCCTCCGCCTCTATCTCTCCTGAACCGCGGCGGATCCGCGGCATAAAGGGGTTAATGCAGCGGATCCGCGGCCGTATCATCTCCGCCGTTGATCATTTTTCATGCGTTGTCTCTATGTGAAATGTGTACGTCTATGGAACCTTTGTATCTTTGAAATCTTCTCGTGGTTGCTGCCGGACTTGGTCTCCAAGTTTTGATTCTTAATTAGGCAAGTCTTCTTCAACAAATTGATCTCCTTGATTCTAGTCTTGAAAAATTCTGCACAACTTGGAAAAATTCTGCACAACAACTCAAATAAGATTTAGTAGACTTTGTTCTACTAGGATTTGGTCAATGAATTTATTTGCATACATTTTCCTACCAAATGCTAATTATAATATATCAACACATGGAAAATAGTATTTTTACACATAAACCCTCATATGTATGATATATTATAATAAAGTCCTTCTTAATATGAAAATGGTAAGAAAAATGTAATAACAAATGTGCAGTTTTATCAACTGAACAGAATCTCATAACCACATATGAAATAAGGATGTATGTAAGTATGTATGTGTGTATATGTAGGTGTAGTGCACCCACTACCCTAGGGTTTCGTAACCTTTCACCAATCCAACACACCAATATCCATCTTAACATTATCATTAATCCCAAATAACATAAAATAATTGTTAGTGTGTATACGCATCCGTATACATCACCATGAACTGCGGGGGTGCTATACGCCATCCACTCGACTTCTTCCCGTATATATAAATCTACTTACCTAGCTTTATGTGTGTCGGTACCGATGTCGCCATTTGCATCTCCAACGCCTTGACGCCACGTGGGATACCTACAAGGATATCACATACTAAAACACATGAAAACCATGTCGGAAACCAAAATGGTGCACGCTACGCCCATAGGTAAAAACCTGTAGCCTCGCGTGCAAACACAGCCAACAACCCTCTGCTGTTGGCGTTCAAACGCCACCCGACAGAAACAAATCATCGATTACCAAAATCCATACGAAAACAAGTCGTAAATCATGTGCCAACTCAAGAAAATCAACCCAGATTCTACCCTGGTTGGAACCAGACAAAACTAGACATACCCAGGGTCAAGTTTACAGGTAAAAGGGCTAGGCACCAAAAACGAGGCAGTTCCCTCCTGCTCTGGCCGCAAATTGCGGCCAGGGGGAATTTATCTGCGGCCAGAGGAAGGTGGTTGGGGCTAAGGTTTTGGGTATTGGTTTCTATCTGCCTGCATATCTCACTGCCAAGTCAAAATTACTTTAGGGTTCCCGGGGTGAAAGCAGATCTCAGAAAGGTCAAAAAGTCGACAAAATTGCTAAAATACTCCAAGTCGAAACTTTCAGGTAACTAACTGGAAATCTGTGGTAATCTTGGTTAAACTGGTCTCAAATACACCTAATAGGGTTATACCAACATTCAAAACCAACACTTGGTCAAGTCTCACTCCAATTTGCCTAAACTAGCACTAAACCACATAATAACACTAATTTTCAGCTATATAACCAGAACTTGGCAAGATAGGAGTGGGGTTATGAGATTATACCTCCAGGGGTCCTAGGATGTAGGAGAAGAGAGGATGAAGGAAGGAAGAAGGGTTGCTGCAGCTGTGGAGCTGCTCCTTGTGCTGCAGTTTGTATTGCAGGTGCTGATGCTGCATCTGCTGCTTGCAATCTGTTTTCTTGTGGCTGTTGCAGCAGATGTATTTATGGCTGAAGTGTTAGGCTGATGCTTTTGTTGCTGTGGTTGTAGTATCAGCAGATGTAAGGGGGGCAGTTTTGTGGCTGATGTAGCTGCTGGTATGTTGATATGAGGCGCTGAAGTTGTGCTGATGTGAGTGTGTAGGTGTTGGGCTATGGTGTTAGGACTGGTGTGGCTGCTGATGTTTTCTTCACTGCTGATGTAGTTGCTGTTTCAGCTGCTGTTGAAGTTGTTGTTGTGGTTGTTTTGGCTAATGTAGGGTGAAGTATTGTGTATTTGATGGTAGGGTGTGAGAGTGAGAGATGTGAGTGTGAGAGAGAGTTGAAGGATGTGTGAAAGACAAGAAAAAAGTGTTGAGGTGAGAAGTCTTGAAATGAAATGGTGTGACATAACCTCATAGCCTCCTCTCTCTCTCTCATTTAATGTTGCTTGCTCAAGCCATCATGGCTCTTTCCCTCTCCCTACACAAGTCAACCCATATCCTAATCACCCTTAACAAAGCTAAAAATCCTTAATTAACCCAATTAACCTAATCAAATGGTTCAACCCACCATGGTCATCTCAACATGGTAACCCTAGACTTCACCCAAGTTAACATGCACAAGTGTGTGCAATCCAGATAAAATTCCAATAAAATATTCATAAAACCAGATAAAATATTTAAAAGCCGTTTTGGTAAACTTTTTACCAAAACCCCCACATTAAACACACAATTACCACAAAACACAAACTCAGGTGTTACAAAGATCAATGATCTTCAAAAAAAAAAATTAAATAATAACAGTGCCTTGCACTTTTTTATGAACCATTGGTTCTGGAATCTTAAAGATTCCTCTCTTAAATCTAAAATTGGATTAAGTTATTAAAACAGTGCCTTGTACTTGCAAATCTGCACTGTTGCACTCTTGGGTTGGCGCAAGCCACCAGAGAGCGCCGCGTGTCAGCTCCAAGACCACTTGCGCTGTGCGCTTTTAAAATAGAGCATTGCTCTTTAAAGTTGGCGCAACTCACCAGAGTGCGCCACGTGTCAGTAGCGCAACAGCGCAGCGCACTGCGCTGTTGCGCTTGAGCTCACCAGAGTGTGACACGTGTCACTACGACAAGCGCTTGCGCTCAGTAATTGGCGCAAAGCGCCTGACAAGCCACTGTCATGTAATTAATGCACTGCATTATTTACAGAAGGGCCAAGCCCAATTAAAAAAGGCCTAACAAGCCTAATAAAATGCAATGCATTATTTTAAAAAGGGACAGAGCCCAAACAAAAACAGATGCTCTGCAAAGGGACTGAGCCCAAATCAAAAAGGCCTAGCAGGCCAGAATAAAATGCAGTGCATTATTAAACAGGGGCAAAGCCCTAGCACAGGCCTAATAGGCCAAAAATAAATAAAAACGTTGAATATTCTCAACTGGACTTAGCCCAATCATGGCCATAAGTCCTCAAATTAAATTGACTGAGCAAGACTTCTCTCTTAAATCAATTTACATCTGGTTCAAGGGTACACCTCTGAACTCCTCTGACACCTATCGTTGTAATCCTTCAACGACGTTAGAGAGGCGACGGGTCCCGACAACCATACATCGATACGGACTGCGGGGTCCTTAAACTCGTGGACCGAAACGTCCTTAAACTAATATTCGTCCTGAAATGGGAATGTTGGACCGAAATGTCCTTAAACTAATGCTCGTCCCCAAATGGGAATGATGGACCCCTACGTTCCTAAATTAGAACATGGACCACCATGTCCCTAAACTGGAAATCGACCGCAACGTCATTAAACTAAACAATGGAGCCAATTGCTCTTTTGTCGGATCCAAATGATCCCGTTAAGTTGATCTTAGCCTGGAGATTAGGCTAACGTATCCTTAACGAACGTTTAAGTTGATCTTAGCCTCAATATGGCTAACGTATCCTTAAACTTCTAAGTAAACACAGATTTGTACTAATCCACGTCTTACGGGCGACGGCATCACTTAGTCTCCGTATACAATCCACGGGCAACCACAAACAAAACAAACACACACGACACGAAGTGAAATTCTGGAGAAGGAGAAAGTTGCTACCGCGATGCGGTAGCGTAATTAACTGCAGGGGCTTGCGCCTGCAGGGAAGAGCGTCCCCACAATCAAAACCCCCTCAGATGAGGGGGAATCTGACGAAGTCTGCTACATCGGCCGCATCCGTCTAAACCTCCGATACACGGTGCCATAAATCAACTTGGCATCTTCGGAGAGGTGGACGGATAAAACCAAATAGCATCTGCCCCCAGATTCAGGAAAGTCTGTCCGTCTTCCCGGTTTCCGGCGGTAAACATCACCTTGATCCTATACGGAGAATCCTTGTGATAAGCGGAGATTGACCGAGAGTAGCATAGGAAACTCCTTCCTTATCAAGAGTATGTCATTCACGTACTCTACGAGGATCACCACCATACTCCCTACTACCTTTTTGTATATACAAGGTTCATCTACCATTTTGATGAAGTCAAACTCTTTGACTACCACATCAAAACAGACGTTCCAACTCCGCGATGCCTGCTTTATCACATAAAACATCTTGCTCACGTTTCCGCTGCTCCCACTGTCTACGAAGCCCTCTAGCTGTGTACTTATAGACGCTCTCTTCCAAATCATTATTTAGAAAAGCAGTCATGACACCCAACAGCCAGATATCATAGTCATGGTATGTAGCCGTGGCAAGTAGGATCTGGATGGACTTAAGCATAGCTTTGAAAGTCTCAACTTTTCCATGTACACCAAGTAATCTTCTCAAGATATACTTGCTCCTGATGGGGATTTAACCCTTCAGATAAAGCAACCAAAGTCTATACTTTGTTGGTGTATAAGGATTCCATCTCAGATCGCTAAGCATCCAGCCATTCTTACAGAGTCTCACTCCTGATGGCCAGCTCGAAATTAGTTGGGTCATCATCTCATAGGGGCAATTTTAGTTTGGCTCTACGGATTAGTCCGTAGGTCCAAAAGGCTACCCCTACGGTCCTCACATATTAATTTAAAAATATTAAATTGTTGTTTGCCCCTACGGAGCCGTAAACCAAGAACCTACGGACTTATCCGTAGGGGCAACTAAATAGAGATTTAATTAAAAAGGCACGGATCGATCCCTACGCTGAATACCTAAAAATTATTTTCTCCTGCGCGTGCGCGAACCCAAATTCCCAAACCCTCGTTCCCGCCGATCGATCGTCCTTCTCGTCGTCGCCAGTGCCGGCCGATTCGTCGTAGCCACCGCTTGCTTTCGTCGTCGCCAGCGCCAGCTCCTCTCCGTTTTCATCGTCGCCTTCGATCGATTGTCGCATTTGATCAGGTAAGGAAATCTTCAATTACTTAAATTTTTGATTGTTTTAGGGCTATGGTTCATTGTTTGGGTACCGATGAGGCATCGGTTGGGGTTAGCGTTAGGGTTGGGGCTGGGGCTCGGCAGGGGGTTGCGGTTGGGGTTGGGGTTGGGGTTAGGGTTAGGGTTGGGGTTGAGCTGGGGCTGGGGCTGGGGTTAGGGTTAGGGTTATGGTTGGGGTTGGGGTTTAGCTGGGGCTGGGGCTGGGGCTAGGGTTAGGGTTAGGTTGGAGCTGGGCTGGGCTGGGGCTGGGGCTAGGGTTAGGGTTAGGTTGGGGTTGGGGTGGGGCTGGGCTGGGGCTGGGGCTAGGGCTGGGCTTGGGCTGGGGCTAGGGAAGAATTCGTGGAGTCATAAGGAATTAATGTAGTCTCTGACGATGTTGCCCCAATTTCCATGGAGACATGAGGAGACATGGGAAGAATTCGTGTCTTTTGTGTTGTAGATATAGAATCAAGTAGCTAGCTATAGATTGATTGCCCAAAAATTATAATTGTATGCATTCATGTGGTGGTTGTAGTTTGTGGCCAAATAAATCTTTGCATGCTGCCATTGGCAAGTCTTTGTCCAACCAAAACATGATTCAACATACCGAGCTTGTGGTACCAGACCATTCATAATGCAAAAAAAAGACACATTTCTGATTTGAAGAAAAGGAAGGGCAAGATAGGGATTTAGTTAGGGATTTTACTTGGACGCCAGAAAACTTTTCTGACACCGTGTACCCAATTTTCACACACACACCCCTTCACACATGAAGGTTGGCAGAAGATGTTTTTCTGGTAACATCTTTAGCATCATCGAGACTTAATTGCATTTGAAAGGAGGATATATATTCTTTCAACTTAAATTTATATTATATTCATCTTGTTTATTGATTTCTTTTCTATGTTGCAGGTATGTATCTCAATCTCAAGTCTAATGCATCTTAGTTTTTTAATGCTCAATTCTCAAAGGAGCTTAGTTCTCCATAGGAGCATAGTTCTCCAAGATAGGAGCATGCTCCTCCCCATAATGCGCATATGCGCAAGCGCCACGTTCACTACGTGCAATGCACGTGTGCCCGCCATGCACGCACCACGTGCAATGTACGTGCGCACCACGTGCAATGTACGTGCGCACCACATGAGAATATTTAATAATATTAAAAGGAGCTTAGTTCTCTAAGATAGGAGCATGCTCCTCCCCATAATGCGCATATGCGCAAGCGCCATGTGCGCTACGTGCAACGCACGTATGACCGCCATGCGCGCACCACGTGCAATGCACGTGCGCACCACATGAGAATATTCAATAATATTAAAAGGAGCTTAGTTCTCCAAGTTAGGAGCCTGCTCCTCCCCATAATGCGCATATGCGCAAGCGCCATGTGCGCTACATGCAACGCACGTATGCCAGCTATGCGCGCACCACGTGCAATGCACGTGCGCACTACATGAGAACATTTAATAATATAAAAAGGAGATACGTTCTCCATAGGAGCTTAAGTCTAATGCATATACACGGATTTTCTCCTTTGTCGGTAACTATCCCGTTCTTATATTTCTCAATATAGTCACCATAACCTACAATTTATATGTTATACAGTCTAACATGGCCCATGAGTACGTCAGAGTTAAGGACTGGATGTATGTTGATTGGCAACAATGTATGCAACCTAAGTTTGTCGCAGGAGTTGCTGCTTTCATTGAATTTGCACGCGCACATAATAAGATCATAATAGAGAAGATTCTCTGTCCGTGCGATAGATGTGGCAATAAGTACTGGCAGAAGGTAGAATTGGCAGAGCTTCATATTGTAAAACATGGGTTTACTAGATTTTATACAACTTGGAAATATCACGGGGAAGGAGAAGAATGCAGTACTGCGGCAGAAGAAGAAGGAGAACACGATAATGCGGCAGGAGAAGAAGAAGAATTCTGTAATGCGGCAGAAGGAGAAGACGGTAATTTATTTCCATCAGAAGAAATGGAGGATATGGTAGAGGCTGCCCTAGGTGAATCTATTCGTACCGAAGATGACATTCCTTTCGGTCAAGGACCGCGTGCGGATAAATATGAAAATTTCATGAATGATGCTAGAAAACCAATTTATGAGAATGTGAACTATTCCACGCTCTTATGGTTCATTCAACTTTTCCAGATTAAGTGCCTAAATGGATGGAGCAACAAGTCATTCACAATGCTTCTTTCGTTCTTGAAAGATTCTATTCCCTAGGGAAATAACGTGCCCGACAGCTGGTACGGAGCCCAGAAGATGATGTCTAATTTGGGTCTAAAGTGCGAGAAGATTCAAGCATGTCCTAAAAATTGCGTGTTGTACCGGAAAGAGAATTCAGATTTGAAAGAGTGTCCAACATGCGGAGAGGCCAGGTATAAACCGAAAGATTCTGATAAGAAGCCTGATATACCTGTCAAGATAGCACGATACTTTCCCATAACACAGAGGCTACAGAGGCTATTCAGGTGCAAGAAAACAGCCGAGGCAATGATTTGGCATTACCGTGCTCCTCCAAGTGAAAATGGAAAAATGAGCCATCTATGGAAGGATTTTGATAGGAGGCACGCAATATTCAGTAGCGATCCTCGCAATGTCCGGCTCGGACTGGCTACTGATGGCTTCTGCCCATTCAACTATATGGCTGGAAGTCACAGCACATGGTCCGTTGTAATGATAATTTATAATCTGTCGTCTTGGTTGGCTATGGACCAATCATACTTTATGATGCCTCTTCTTATCGACGGACCAAACTCACCGGGGAACAATATCGACGTCTATCTCCGACCTCTGATCGAGGAGTTGAAATCTTTGTTCATTGATGGTGTAGAGACATATGATGCAAACACAAATACAACCTTCTGTTTACCGCCGGAAACCGGGAAAGACTGACGTCTTCCCTGAATCTGGGGGCAGATGCTAATTGGTGCTATCCGTCCACCTCTCCGAAGATGCCAAGTTGATTTATGACACCGTGTATCGGAGGTTTAGACGGATGCGGCCGATGTAGCAGACTTCGTCAGATTCCCCTTCGTTTAAGGGGTTTTTGATTGTGGGGATGCTCTTCCCTGCAGGCGCAAGCCCCCGCAGTTAATTACATTACCACATCGTGGTAACAACTTTTTCCTTCTCCAGATGGTCACTTCGTGTCGTGAGTGTTTGTTTTGTTTATGGTTGCCCGTGGATCGTATACGGAGACTAATTTATGTTGTCGCCCGTAGGACGTGGATTAGTCCAAATCCGTATTTACTTAGATTTGGGTTTGGGGTTTTAGTTTAAGGATACGTTAGCCGTATTTGAGGCTAAGATCAACTTAAACGTTCGCTAAGGATACATTAGTTTGATTTGAGACTAAGATCAACTTAACGGAAAGAGCATTTAGGGGCTCTATTGTTTCAGTTTAGGGACGTAGTGGTCCATTTAATATATGGCCGTCGGGACCCGTCACCTCACTGACGATGTTGAAGGATTACAACGACAGGTATCAGAGGAGTTCGGAGATGTACCCTCGAACCAAAGTTGATTAGGGAATATGTAGTCCGGTTTGGGACTAAAGTCTGTTTGAATGTTTAAGGATACGTTAGCCGTTTTTGAGGCTAAGATCAACTTAAACGGGATCATTTAGATCCGACAAAAGAGAGTTTGGGGGCTCTGTTGTTCCAGTTTAAGGACGTAGTCGTCCATTGATAGTTTAAGGACATTGCGGTCCATTTTTCCCGTTTTGGGGACGGATGTTAGTTTAAGGACGCATAAGTCCATGGGTTTAAGGACCCCACCGTCCGTATGGTTGTGTTTAAGGACGCATTAGTCCATTAGTTTAAGGACGCATAAGTCCGTGGGTTTAAGGACCCCACAGTCCGTATCTTGGTTTAAGGACGCATAAGTCCATGAGTTTAAGGACCCCACAGTCCGTGTCGATGTGTGGTTGTCGGGACCCGTCACCTCTCTGATGTCGTTGAAGGATTATAACGATAGGTGTCAGAGGAGTTCATAGATGTACCCTTGAACCGGATGTAAATTGATTTAAGGGAGCAGCCGTGCTCAGTCAATTTAATTTGAGGACTTACGGCCATGTTGGGCTAAGTCCAGTTGAGAATATTCAATGTTTTTATCTTTGGCCTATTAGGCCTGTGCTAGGGCTTTGCCCCTGTTTAATAATGCATCGCATTTCATTCTGGCCTGTTAGGCCTTTTTGATTTGAGCTTTGTCCCTTTATAAATGATGCAGAGCATCTGTTTGGGCTCTGCCCTTCTTTAAAATAATGCATTGCATTTAATTTGGCATGTTAGGCCTTTTTAAATAGGGCTTGGCCCTTCTGTAAATAATGCAATGCATTAATTATCTGACAGTGGCTTGTCAGGCGCTTTGTGCCAATTATTGAGCGCAAGCGCCTGTGGTGATGACACGTGTCACGCTTTGGTGAGCGCAAGCGCAGTGCGCTGCGCTGTTGCGTTGCTGACATGTGGCGCACTCTGGTGCGTTGCGCCAACTTTAAAGAGCAATGCTCTATTTTTAAAAGCGTATAATGCAAGTGGTTCTGGAGCTGACACGTGGCGTTCTCTGGTGGCTGGCGCCAACCCAGGAGCGCAACAGTGCAGTTTTTGCAAGTGCAAGGCACTGTTTCAATAACTTGAGAATCTTTAAGATTCCAGAACCAATGGTTCATAAAAAAGTGCAAGGCACTGTTATTATTTATTTTTTATTGAAGATCATTGATCTTGTTCTTAGATCAATGATCTATTCAGAAGAAGTTCTTCTCTCTTTTTCTTTTTTTTTGTAAAGGTTTTTACCTTCTTTCCCTTCTTGAGTTCTTCTCAAAATTCTTCAGAGTTCTCTCTGTTTTGTTGTTTTTGAAGTTCTTGATGTTCTTCTTCTGAATTGGGGTCTAGGGTCCTTTATATAGTGCCCATTAATTTGTTTAATTTGTTAAAGAGATCATTCTCTGAGTGATTTGGGGAATTTTCCCCACCGTTGGATCTTTGATCCAAGGGCTTCTGTTTTACAGAAGACAATCTTCTTGTTTTAACAAGAACAGAAAGATCTTGCTGGAATTTTAATTTTGTTTGGCGCAGATGCACCAGCGCTTGACACGTGTCGCACAGCGCAGCGCAACTGCGCTGCCACGTGTCGCGCAGCGCAATGCTTGCGCAACTGAAGCGTTGCTTCCTTTAATTTTGTTTTAAATAGAGCCTTGCTCTGATTGGGCGCGCTGCCTTGGGCGCTGCGCTGACGTATCAGCTTTTGACACGTGGCGCGTTGCGCGCAGCGTAAGGGATTTGAAGCGTTGCTTCAATTTTTGAATTTTGAAATTCAAACAGAGCTTTGCTCTGATTGGGGGAAACAAATGCCCCCCCACCATGCGCTCACGTGGCGCACACGTGAGTGCAGCGGTGGCAAGATCTTGGCTGTTGGATCAACGGGTGAGTTGAAGGGGCGCAGGAGCCTATAAATAGGACCCTTGGTCCTTAGTAAATGTTTTACCATTTTCATGAATCTTGATTTTCAGAGCCTTGCTCTTGCTTACGAATTTTAGAGCCTTGCTCTCGTTTCTTCCCAAGAACTTCAGAGTTCAAAATTTAGAATCATCTTAGGTAAAATTTAAATTAAATTAAATTAAACTTAATTAACAGAGCCTTGCTCTCATAGATCTTTGATCTAAAGAAAACCCCTTTGGGGTTTCATCAACAGAGCCTTGCTCTCAAAAATCTATAGATCTACAGAGATCTTGTTTCATGGGTTTTAACCCATGAATAGAGCTTTGCTCATGGATCAAAATGTAGATCTTTTTGATCTGAAAATGAAGAACTCCTAAGAGTTTTCATGGATCTTTAAGATCCCAAAATTTTTAATCTTTAGGAGTTTAAAGAAAAAAATTCTTTTAATAGATTTTCTCATCATTATCACAGAGCTAGGCTCTTTTAAGGAATTTTATTCCCTTGAGACCAGAGTTTGACAAGTGTCACTCTATGACAGAGCTTTGCTCTGAAAGAGGAGATTTTCTCCTTGTCTCTAGGGATTTTTATTAATGAGAATATTCTCTTAGGGATTAATTGACAGTCTCATCCAATGATGGGGTTGTCTTATTAACTGATGCACTGTCATCCAGATTTTGTGGGTCCCCATTTGGTCCCCTACCCACTGCATTGCAGTGTGGTGTAAGTTTTTAAAATGCCAAGCGTTGGAATTACAACACTGACGGCTAATTTTTGTCCCTCCACAGGAAACATGCCTGCTGACCTATCATTCCCGTTTGTTAGCTCGGAGGGAGGTTTTCCCCAGGCACCAGTGGACCGAGAGGTGCTCACTCTCATCAAGGATCATGACCACGAGCACAAGAACCTTCACCTATGGGGTAGGTGGTATAACGATATCATCCAGGGTCGCCGAAGCTTCGGTTTCGCTACGCCGTCCGAGCCCATATTTTCGATCCCCTATGCGGATGAACCCCCGGTGAAGTATGCCGTGGAGGTCAAAAATTGGAATTCGGATGACCTCCTCTAGCCTGCAATTGGGACTATTCCCGTGCAGCCGCTGCCGGCAATAGACATTTTTGGGAGGCGAATCTGTCAGGGTGAAGCACGCCCTTAGGGACGGCCTATAACATTGGATTGATCCCGCGCCCGCCCTCCGGATATTTGCAGTGGGCCCGGTACATCTTATCAGCGAAGAGGACTCATCTGATGAAGATTGGTTTGTATTCGGCCATCTACGTCTCGCTCTTTGAGTATCCCTCTCCTCCAACGTGGTGGGTTAAGGCTTTTATTGAACAATGGAATATCCCCACCCATACATTCCTGACGACGGACAGGGAAGTTTCTATCTCCTTGGAGGAGTTTGCTGAAATCTCGGGTCTGCCGATGAGGGGGGAGCACTACGAGGAGCTGCTTCCTCCTGATGAATACGTCTTTGCCACCAAGCCGCTGGTGTTTGATCTGACGCCGGAAAACGCTATTCATCACCAGTTTCCGGGCTTGGTGAAGGTGCTGGATATATATATGAAGGGCTCTATCTGGAATCAGGCGTCCGAGGAGTCAGTTTTGCAGATTTTGTCGCCCGCTTCATCCGACCAGAGTTTCTATCGGAGCGGAGCTAGAAGTTCGCCCAGCTTGATGAACTTTTTGGCTTCGGCTTGGACCGTCGACCCACATCGGAGGATGATCAAAAGGACTTTTATCTCCCCGGCGCCGCCGTCATGCCCTTGTCAGAAATCGCCGTCCCAGGCATAGATGAGGAGACCTTTTTTGTGGGGTTCCTGGGATTGTGGCTGTGCAGCTTTGCGCTCTCCATGCACCCACGCCACATGCGGCCATCTGTTTTCTACCCAGCGCATCGGATGGTGGCTGGTCTGCAGTTGACAGTAGGAATCGCCGGGCTGGCTCACCTCTATAATGGACTTAGCGTAGCGACGGATGTTAATGAGCCTGGGGTGCAGCCTGCTAACTTCCCGATGCACTACTTCACCTCTTGGATAGAAATGCATATGCACGGGGTGTTCGGCGCCCATAAGATCCCTCCGTTTTTTGAGAAGTGCAGACTCCCAAGAGTCATCCGGTTGGTCGGCGCTTCGATCGTGGTTGCGTCTCTGCGGGAGGCTAGGGGGTTGCTCCTCCGTCCACACCTGGTCGGAGCGAAGGTTTCTTTTTTGGATAAAGTCATAACCATAGTCTCAGAGACCACCAAGTTGGTAGTGCCGCTGCGCGATGATTTTAAGGACGGGGCTTCCATATTGAAAGCTCGGGAGATCCTCCACCTCTACTCCATTCGGCCGGGCTACTTGGTGTTTAGGCAGAATGAGACGGCGCTCTTCATGAGGTATAACCCTCACCGGTTCGCTCAGCAATCGAGCTATCACCATGGAATTCCGATGGAAGCATTTTTGGAAGAGCTTGTGGCCAGCCGAGAGGGGATAAGGAGTGCGATGCACAATTTCATGCGACTTAACACGGGCTCCTATTTCTTCATCAGCGAGCCGAGCTGCGTCCCCAAGGTCCTCAACGCGTACGTGGCTTGGTACGCGCATGCAATGGGTCCAGTTATCCTTATGGAGAAACGCATGCTGGTTGACCGCAAGGGTGCGCCTTCCGGCGGCGATCGCAAAGCTCCTTTGAAGCCAAGGACTCCGGTCATTCCTCCGCTGAAAGATGCCGGAACGGTGCCACCGCGCGTGTTGAGCCCTCTGAGTGGATTGCCGCTCCGTGACACTGTGGATGCGCCACCAGCGCCCCGTGCTCCAGTGGAGATGGTAGATGTGGTTTCACCGGAGTCCGGCGTGGGCGCGGATATCGGGACCCGCCGCCCTAAGGTGCCTGCAAAGCGCAAGTCGATCTCGAGTGTACCCAGGGCTGGTGGGCAGAAGAGGAAGAAAAAGTCACTCCTCTCTCTCGATGCTATCCTCGGTTTAGAGCCTCAGGCCCCTCTCACCGAAGGTATAAGCGAGTACAGCAGCAATAAGGGCTTCTCGGTAGATCCAGCAGACACCGATCTGGCGGCCGCCATTGCGGCTTCTGAGCGATCAGCCAGACTCGAAGCGTGGTTGGATAAACTCGCTCGAGCAGGTAATCATTAGCTGCACTCTTTGTTATTTCATCGCATTTTTATCATTATCTTTGACTAATGCTTTTCCCCTTTTTAACAGGTGTCGCTACTGAAGAAGCCATCGCTGCCTCTCTAAAAACCTTCCAGGAGGAGGAAAAGAAGCGCGCTCTGTCAGGCGTTGGTATGTCTCGACTCACCGAGTTTTTTTTATTCTCCTTTTTGTGGCCAATCTAATCTTTTCTTTGTCTCTTTGCAGGGGCCGTGCAAGCCGATGCGGGAACTCTCCCCGGGCCCGCTGCTGAAGTCCCAGTCTCTTCGGGGCTGCCGCGAGAGCCTCAACTCGACAAGTCGACGAGGGATGCCTTGAAGAATTTGGAGGCATCTCTGTTCACGGATGATGACGTCTCAATGAAGGAGGCTTTGAAGAGGTCTGTCTCAACGGCCCAAGAGGAGAGAAAGCGGCTAAGGCGCGAGGCGAAGGCACGTAGGGCTGCTTTGGCTGTGGGAGCGGGCCCAAGCACCGTCCCTCGTGCTGATACTTTCTCAGAAGAGCCCCCGGTCGCCTTGTCCACAGCTCGCAGGCAGGTGGTACGTGCAGTTCGGGGTGCTAATGATAAGTCGACCTCAGGTAACGTATCTTTCAAGATTTTGTTGTAAGAATTGTAAATTTGTCGGTTTTTATATATCTTGTCTTGCAGGGCCAAGTCCAACCGAAGGGGAGGCGGAAACCGTCGAACCTAAGGGGACAGAGGAAGAGGCACCGGCCGAACCCGAGCCGACGGTGAGCAACGTCGCCGGGGTTGCTGAATATGAGCTGGGGGCTCAGGGAGCTGCACCAGAGAAGGTTGTTGATGCCGAGCCTGAGGTGGCGGCAACTGAGCCTGGGGCAGCGGCGGGCGGAGCATCTGAAACTGGTGACCCCATGGTAATGGCGGACGAGACAATGGCGACCGCCGAGCCCGAAGAAGTAGCGGGTGAGATGGGCATGGCTCCCGGGGACAAGCCATCCGCTCTTTCTCAAGAGTCTGGAAATTCTCCAATCATTGCTCTCCCCGTCTGCGGTCCTCCGTCGTCTCCTGGTCATGCGAGCACGACGACAGCCCCTGTCGAGTCCGGTGATGAGGCCACAGGAGGTGGACTCGTATCGATGGAGGAGGGAAACGCCTCTGTTTCGGCCGGCGGCTCATCAGGTAAATCTTGAGTTACTGTCCCTTTTTATCTTGCAATCCTTTCTGACAAGTTTATCTTTGTTTTTAACGCAGGTGCGGCCAGTGCTGATGTTCCATTGCTCGAGGGAGCGCCGTCGACTACTACCTTGGCGGTGGTCACCTCTCAGCCTTCCCTTGTACCATCGCAGATGTTGGAAGGTATGGATTTGCAACTCATTAGTTTTATCTTTCAGCCGCATAATTTATGTACTAATGTCATACTATTGCGTCTTTTCAGGAGTGCTTTTTGATCATCTCTATCAGGTGTTGCACCCGCACTTCTCCTTCCCATCTGAACTCGCATCTTCCTCCAGTGGCGCTGGTGAGTATCGTTTCCAATTAATGCTTTTCTTTTTTCAATAATGGAATTATTTCTGAATCTTCCTTGTCCTAATTGCAGTGCTATAAATCGAAGGAGGAGATGAAAGATCGGTCGCGCCACCGGCCCTCCCGGCCTTGCCACCTGCTGCAGCTGGTATAGTAAACTATCGCATCGATGACTTTTTTTTGTATTTCTTGAACCATCATCTAATCGTACTTTGTTCTTTCAGCTGTCGTTCCGTTCCCGGCGCCCTTTGAGTCTCGCGTTATAATGCCGGCAGGCCCCTTCCTGAGACGTCCATCTTCAAAGGGTGCTGTAATGAGCTTGGGCATGCTGAGCGGATACGTCGAGGAGCTTGACGCAGACGCTTTCCCATCCGCTGCGGATTTCGCTGCGGAGGTTAACCCGATGTTGGCAGCGCTTGTGACTTTTCATGATGGAGGCGTCGTCGAGCTTTGGGTTAATCACTGCAGGGAAATCGAGGTTCGCCTACATCAATCGGAGTTTATGCACCCTGCTCCCGAGACCTTAGCTGCAAGCAATCAAAGAGCAGCATGGATTGAGCAAAGCGCTTCTTATTTCCGTCACTTGGAACAAGAAGCGGCCTTAAGGCTGAGGGAATGCCAGGAGACCTCAAGCGAGATGGCTCGTCTGCGTGCTGAGGTTGAGGCGAACGCTGGCCAGGTGAAGGCTATCTTCGAGGGCCTTCTGGAGCATATCTCTAATGGGCTAACACTGAAGCGGAAGCTCGATGCCGCCGAGTGTGATGCCCAAGGCCGCGAAGCAGCTCAGCAGGCCGTTGGGGAGCAGCTCGCATCCTTCTTGCAGCAGCGGGCTCAAGTGGAAGCAGAACTGGCGGTGACGGCCGATCAGGAAAAGGCGTGGAAGGAAGTGCGCGAACAACTGATAGGGCTATTTAAGACGCTTCCTTCCTAGTAGTTGCCCTTGTATCAATATACTTGTAAAAATTTTCTTTTTCGAATAAGATGTATCCATTCTTTATTCTTTTGTATGATTCACCTTGTACTTGATTGAATTAATAAATAAAGATACACATTTTTTTCTTTGCAATGTCTTGTACTATTTTCTTTGCTTTCTCCTTTCTCTTATTATCGGCATGCTGTCTTGATAAACATGGTTGACAGATAATAGAGTAAGCATCTTGGTTTCTTCAAGAGATAGCGATGGATTAGGCCGCAAGTTCAGATCTGCCGCCTAAGACTTTTCAACTCTATGAGCCGTGAGGGTCTCATAGAGACTTTTCTCCCTACGGATCGAGAGGATCTCGTAGGTGGATTTTCTCCTTAGGAATCGTGAGGATTCCTAAGTGCGTTTTCTCTTATAAGTCGTAAGGATCTTATAAGAGAATTTTCCCTCTTACGAGTCGAGAGGACTTGTAAGCGATTGTTTCCCTCCTTGTCGAGATTCGATTTTGGAGAGTGAGACCCGTGGATAGTATGCAAGAAATCATTTTAGGCCGATTTGCAGGGTCCCAGTGCTTAGGAAACAAGTTTTTTAATCCCTGCTGCCTAAGGCTTTATCTTACGAGTCGAGCCGTATCGAGAAGTTCTCGCAAAGACATCAATTTCCTCACAAGTCGAGACGAATCGAGCATTTCTCGCAAGAATATCCTAACGTCACAGTTAACCTCTGCTCTTTACGACAGAAGTCTGTTAGGGTCTGTGGTACTTAGGGTTTTGGCCGTCGTACCGTCCCATCAGCTGATATATTCCTCGATAGGAAATCGTGCTGTTCGAGTAGCCCTGCGACTGCCGTGTCTCTGATCCCTTCGGGGGCTGGACAAGACGTCTTCAAGCAATCCTCCTTGGCAGTTTGACCGTCGGAAGAGCAAGCGTTAGGAATTTTTCCATGCCGCTTTTTACTTGAGGTTAGGCTCATTTTGGAGAGCCCCGATGAGTCATAACCACTCCGCGCCGGTGTGGAATGATCTCCGATAGTCTTTCAGGTTTTATGTGAGTTGCCGTCAAGACCCTGAAGTTAGGAATTTGGCCTTTGCTTCGTTTGCTGGCATCGCGTCTGCTGTATCGAGACGAATGTCGCGGTTGTCTCTAGGTTGCTGGTGAACCGTCGAGGTTTGGAACTAGGGATTTTGCCGTGGCTCCATTAGTTTGATTGTCGCGTCTGAACCACGTTGGAGGAAGAACGCTGGGGTGACATTTCGTCTGCTGTATCGAGACGAACATTGCGGTGGTGACCATTCCACACTGGTGTGGGATGATCTCCAATGGTGTTTCAGGTTTTATATGAGTTGCCTTCAAGACCCTGAAGCTAGGAATTTGGCCTTCGCTTCGTTTTCTTTGGCGCGTCCGAATCCTGTTGGAGGAAGAACGCTGTGGTGACATCGCGTCTACTGTATCGAGACGAACGCCGAGGTGGTGACCATTCCGCGCTGATGTGGGATGATCTCCGATAGTCGTTCAGGTTTTATATGAGTTGCTTTCAAGACCCTGAAGCTAGGAATTTGGCCTTCGCTTCGTTTGCTTTGGCGCGTCCGAATCCTGTTGGAGGAAGGGCGCTGTAGTGACATCTCGTCTGCTGTATCGAGACGAACGTCGAGGTGGTGACTGCTCCGCGCTGATGTGGGATGATCTCCGATGGTCTTTCAGGTTTTATATGAGTTGCCTTCAAGACCCTGAAGCTAGGAATTTGGCCTTCGCTTCGTTTGCTTTGGCGCGTCCGAATCCTGTTGGAGGAAGAACGCTGTGGTGACATCGCGTCTACTATATCGAGACGAACGCCGAGGTGGTGACCATTCCGCGCTGATATGGGATGATCTCCGATAGTCTTCCAGGTTTTATATGAGTTACCTTCAAGACCCTGAAGCTAGGAATTTGGCATTTGCTTCGTTTGCTTTGGCGTGTTCGGATCCTGTTGGAGGAAGAACGCTGTGGTGACATCTCGTCTACTGTATCGAGACGAACGTCGAGGTGATGACCACTCCATATGGGATGATCTCCGATTGTCTTTCAGGTTTTATATGAGTTACCATCAAGACCCTGAAGCTAGGAATTTGGCCTTTGCTTCGTTTGGAGGCATTGTGTCTGCAATATTGTGACAAATGTCGAGATTGTCTCTAGGTTGTCTATGAACCTTCCAGATTTGGCTTCGCTTTCTAATGGAGCCTGGTGGGAAGGTATGGTTCCCTCTTTGTTTGTGCCCCTGGATTGTATACAGGGATCGATGTGATCTCACCTGCAGGGCAAAAAGTTTCATTCTTTCATCATTTTTTTTATTCTTTCCGCGATGCTCTATCATTTCAGCTTGTTATATCGCGAAAATCGCGATTGCCCAATCATTTCGGCTATTTTTCGCGGTGCCCAATCATTTCGGCTATTTATTTTATTTTTACTCGCTGCTATTTATTGCGAGTTGCCCAATCATTTCGGCTATTTGGCATGCATACATTTTTACTTGTTGATTTCGTTGCAAGTTGCCCCATCATTTCGGCTGTTTTGTATGCATGTGCGGCTTGCTGGCTTTTCGCCGTAAGCCTGGAATTAGACACCGATTTCGGCATCAGCACCGCTACAACTGGGATGTTGCCAAGAGCGAATCATCATTTGCCTTTGCCGATATTGAACAAAGGTGGCTTAGCGAACAGGGTTAGGGTCCTGTCAACTAAGGCTTTTGACTTCATGAGCCGTAAGGGTCTTACAAAGGTATTTCTCTCTACAAGTCGTGAGGATCTCGTAGGTGTATTTTCTCCTTAGGAATCGTTAGGATTCCTAAGTGCATGTTCCTCTGAAAGTCATAAGGATCCTACAAGAGGGTTTTCTTCTTGTAAGTCGAGAGGAATTACAAGGGTCATTCACCATTCGAACATATCCCCAGTCACGGATGGGACTTGGTTAGGGAAATGTTTATTCGCGCCCGTGGATTGTATACAAGGATCAGTATTGAACCACTTGTAGGGCAGTATTGGAGGTTGTGGGAGTTGCTTAAGAACGGGTTCAGGTCCCTGTAACTTAAGACTTTCAAATCTTACGAGCCGTGAGGGTCCCATAAGAGAGTTCTCCTTACGAGTCGTGAGGATCTCGCAAGTGTAATATCTCCTTAGGAATCGTGAGGATCCCTAAGTGTGTTGTTTCCCTGTGAGTCGTAAGGATCTCACGCGGGTGGTTTCTCCTTACAAGGTCGAGAGGACCCTGTAAGTGTCCTTTAACGTGGTTGCGCCCTTTCGGGTTTTCACGAACACTCGCCGGTAGTCCTGCTGTTTTTACTCACGGAGCCCTTTCGGGTTTTCATCCGTGCCCATTTTGCTTATGGACATACCATTTTTCTTCTTTTTTTAATATTCTTTTTTTTATTCTTTTTATTCTCTTTTTTTTAACGAGGTCGCGCCCTTTCGGGTTTTCACGAACACTCGCCGGTAGCCCTGCTGTTTTTACCCACGGAGCCATTTCGGGTTTTCATCCGTGCCCTATTTTGCTTATGGACATACCGTTTATTATTTTTTTTATCTTTTTTTTATCGGCTTTGTGATGTTTCAATCCACCGTAGTTTATTGACATCTCGGTCAACAGCCAGTTTTAGGACGTAGTGGTCCGCCGTTAGTCTAAGGACGTTTCGGTCCAACGTTAGTTTAAGGACGTTGCGGTCCGCTGTCGCCGTATTCGAGGCGAATCTCTTGTTTACTGACTTTTCGGTCTATGGGGCTTTCCCTATGAATGAGCATGATGCCCCCGGCGCCTCCATCTTTCCCGGCGCGTGCGGTTATGGCGGGCTCACCTTCCAGTTTTCGGAGATGACGAACTTGCCTTGTTGGTATTGATCTTCAACCCAGTTCTTGAAGACGTAGCAATCCTCGATCAGGTGACCTACCGTTTGGTGGTAAGGGCAATAATCGAGATCGTTAACATCGCCAGGCCGCAACAAACGTTTTGGACTTGGCAGATTGATGAGTCTGTCGCGCACTGCCAGCTCGAACAGTTTCCTTGTTTTGCCTTGAGAAAACGAGTAAGGGCGTTTCAACTTTTCCTGGAGGGGTTGCTGCTTGTTGTTTCGGCAAACAACCGGTCTAGGGACACTCGATTGCTATTGAGTATTGGCTACGAGGGTTGTTTTTCCCTTCTCTTTATCCTTTTTGCTTGATCCTTGGTTTGCGAGGCCGAGATTTTTTTCGAGTAGCGTGCGATTGCACGGCTGAACGTTCTCACAACTCCTCAATTCTTTCATTTTTGAAATGGATTCCTTGAGGAGAGGGTTGAGGGCAACTTCTTCGTCAGAGTCGCTTCCGAAGGTGATAATTTGCGATTCCTTGGAGTCGGCTATGTGACAGTCGGCGGCGGCTCTTTTGCGCTTATCTATCGCATTTTTCTGATGTTTACGAGCTTCACGCTTTGTCCTGTTGAAGTGTTTCTTTTGAGCGACATACCCTTGCCACCAACACTTAAAGGAGTCACAGTCTTCGGTAAGATGTATGACCTTCTGATGATATAAGCAGAAGTTAGGGTGCATCTCTACTCCACCGAGAGTATTTTCTTCAGAGGGTGGTAGCTTCATTCCCACTGACAGGGCTTTAGCAAACCTTTTCCTCGTTTTGAATTTGTTTTTATCCACAGCGGATGACTTTTGATTTGACGGGAGTGCCTCGACTCTTTGGTCCAGTCATCAGTGTTTGGCTCCTTCCAGTATGGCCATCTCACGCTCTTGATTGGCTTTAACTTTCAGACGAATCTCATTCAGGAAGGCATCGATCAACTCGTCTGACGGCCGTGGAATTTCTGGCTCAGGGTCCGCCCTCGGTTTCTCGGCGCAAGGAGCCTCTTTATCATCCGCCAACGAGTGAGAGATCACATGACAAGTTGCCCCCGGTGCGTCCGTCTTCTTTGGAGTGTGCGGCTGTGGTGGGTTTACCTTCCACTTTTTAGACAGCGCAAATTTGCCTTGTAGGTACTGATCCTCGATCCATCCCTTAAAGACGAAATAATCCTCGATCGAGTGACTTACCGTTTGGTGGTAAGGGCAATAATTGGGATTATTGAGATCTCCTGGCTGCAACAGACATTTTGGACTCGGAAGATTGATGAGTCTGTTGCGCACTGCCAGCTCAAACAGTCTTCTTTTCTTATTCTGAGGAAACGAGTAAGGACGTCCTAGTCTCTCCTCGAGGGATGGGCGTGGGCGCACGTCGTTTTGGCGAACGACCGGCTTTGAGTTGCTCGGCTGTTGTTGAGTATTGGCGACGATGATCGACTTTCCTTTCCTCTTATCATTTCGAGACTCCAGCTTTGGAGAGGACGGTCTATGGCCCATTTGATCCATTTGGGCCAGTTTGTTGATCAAGGCCTGGAAAGTAGTCGGCTTGAAGAACATCATGAACTGCGAGATGGTCGCTTGCGGATCAAGAGTGCCCATGAACATGCCTACCGTAGGTGCTTCTTCGATCCACTGTTCACATTTCGACCACATATTCCTCCATCGTGCTACGTATTGAACCCACGTCTCACCTGGCCTTATCCTGGCGTTGATCAGTGCTGTTATCGGGGTGCGCTCGCTGGCTCTTGCAAATCTTTGTGTAAACAGTAGCTCCATCTCCACAAATGTGTTAACAGAGTCGTTAGGTAGCTCTGAATACCACTCGAAGGCCGTTTATGTTAAGCTGTCGACGAATTGGCGAAGCAACAGTTTGTCGTCGCCTCCAGTATTGCCGCATAAGGCCCTGAATTGAGCGACATGCTGATGTGGATTCCCCGTCCCCTTGTACACATGGAATTTAGGGATCGTGTAGCCTGGCGGATAATTTATCTGATCATACTAGCCTTGATACGGTCGCCCAGTTTTAACAACTTGGCCGGCCGCTTCATTCACCTAGTGAGCCCGTATTTGCTGAGCTATATAGTCATCCAGTGCGGCCTTGGAAATAGTTTCCTCTTTGGCTGCTGAAAGAGCCGGAGGAGGATTAGATGTCTCCCCTCTATCGTCTTCAATAATGATTGGAGGGTCTTCAGCTGGAGGATCCGGCTGTAACATCATCCCTACCATGTCTTGGAAGAGAAGTGCCATTTGTTTTATATTGGCAGCTTGTTCTGCTGCCTCTTTGTCCTCCTTTTCGAGGACTCTGCGTAGATAGTCAGCGTCAGTTTCTTGTTCATGACGCTGCTCTGATGATGCCTCCGAGCTTTCTTTTGGCCCGGTAAGTGTGGCCATTGCAGTCATCATCTCCTGAAGCTTCTGTTGCTGCTCCTGGGCTTTCGTCACGGAACGGGTGAGCGGTCGGTGACCCGTCGAAGCACGGCTTTCCTCCTTTCCAGAAGCCATATAAACAGTGTACACCACCATGCCCCCAGACTTGGGGTGTTTGTGCTCAGCACGTTTACGGTTCGCCATGTTCACAGAGGCTTTTTGCGGCCTCCTTTTCTTTTGAGTGGTTGAAGTTGAGGGGGCCGTTGTAGTGGGCACCCAAGTAGCCGTTGCTTTTTGTGGCTTGACGGAGTAATCCTTTCCCTGTCGAACCTTCATCATTTTCTGTCGGCGTAGATAGTCTTGATCAATCACCGACTCCTGGATCTGTCGCCAGACCTTGTAAATTTTAGAGGGTAGCCGTTGAGGGGGCTGCTCCAGCTTCTTCTCTGGAGTATCCTCTACAGGTGAAGGAGTTCTCTTCAGCACCGCAGTAGGAGAGTTTCTGCGCACCGTGTTCAGCAATTCAAACCTGTTCCCGGTTGGAACAGCAGCATCGATCCCCACCGTTGGAGCTGGCGGAGTTATCCCAGAGGGGGAGTTGCCCCCAGCCTTCCTCACTCGGCGCCAGTGGCGACGTCGAGCATGTTGTGCGGATGAGATCACCTCCGTTGTTGGATAAGCTTCTTCATGCCCCATGCTTTGAGGAGAGACTGTTATTGGTGCTAGCCTATCGAAGACTGGCACTCGTTGAGAAGCAATGTCTAATATGTCAAAGACAGACCTCTAAGCAGGGGAAGTAGCTTTGAGGAACTCGCCTGGAGCAGCAACCGGAATGGCCAGCCTTGTAAAAACTGAATTCATGGAAGGAGGAGCCTTTCCAATGATTTTGTCCGCTTGAGCCGGGATAGCTATCCGCTTTGGGATGGCAGCTTCGGGTATCGCGGGTTTGCAGACGTTCTGGCCCAGTCTGTTGAAAACTGAGGTATTGAATCTGGGCGACCCGTTGAGAGGGGTCGCGGCAGTGGTAAGCCGATCAAAGACCGACTTCTTTGGGGCTTCTTGCAACGTCATTGTGGCATTGAAGCTCAACGGTGGGAGCATGATCCCGAAGAATAATCCAGTGGTGGCCTGAGTTACCTGCTCCACTGGCATCTTGAAAAGGGAGGCCGCTTGGGGCCCGTAAGTCACTCCTCCAGCAGGGACGGAGCGAGAGTTGCAATTGCAGGCAGTGCAGTTTGAAGCCATTGATCTTCTGTTTTCTGCACGGAACAAGACACCAAATCTTAGTACCTCGAATCCACAGGCAACCACAGCAAACCGCGATTCGTTCGCGAATACGACACACGAAGTGTGGAGTGGAAAGAGGAAAAGGTCCCACCGGGCATGCCAGAATCTGTTTACCGCCGGAAACCGGGAAATACTGACGTCTTCTCTGAATCTGGGGGCAGATACTAATTGGTTTTATCCGTCCACCTCTCCGAAGATGCCAAGTTGATTTATGGCACCGTATATCGGAGGTTTAGACGGATGCGGCCGATGTAGCAGACTTCGTCAGATTCCCCCTCGTTTGAGGGGTTTTTGATTGTGGGGACGCTCTTCCCTGCAGGCGCAAGCCCCTGCAGTTAATTACATTGCCGCATCGTGGTAACAACTTTCTCCTTCTCCAAATGGTCACTTCGTGTCGTGAGTGTTTGTTTTGTTTGTGGTTGCCCGTGGATCGTATACGGAGACTAATTTATGTTGTCGCCCGTAGGACGTGGATTAGTCCAAATCTGTATTTACTTAGATTTGGGTTTGGGGTTTTAGTTTAAGGATACGTTAGCCGTATTTGAGGCTAAGATCAACTTAAACGTTCGTTAAGGATACATTAGTCTGATTTGAGACTAAGATCAGCTTAACGAAAAGAGCATTTAGGGGCTCTATTGTTCCAGTTTAGGGACGTAGTGGTCCATTTAATATATGGCCGTCGGGACCCGTCACCTCTCTGACGACGTTGAAGGATTACAACGACATGTATCAGAGGAGTTCGGAGATGTACCCTCGAACCAAAGTTGATTAGGGAATATGTAGTCTGGTTTGGGACTAAAGTCTGTTTGAATGTTTAAGGATACGTTAGTCGTGTTTGAGACTAAGATCAACTTAAACGGGATCATTTAGATCTGACAAAATAGTGTTTGGGGGCTCTGTTGTTCCAGTTTAAGGACGTAGTGGTCCATTGGTAGTTTAAGGACATTGCGGTCCATTTTTCCCGTTTTGGGGACGGATGTTAGTTTAAGGACGCATAAGTCCATGGGTTTAAGGACCCCACCGTCCGTATGGTTGTGTTTAAGGACGCATTAGTCCATTAGTTTAAGGACGCATAAGTCCGTGGGTTTAAGGACCCCACAGTCCGTATCTTGATTTAAGGACGCATAAGTCCATGAGTTTAAGGACCCCACAGTCCGTGTCGATGTGTGGTTGTCGGGACCCGTCACCTCTCTGACGTCGTTGAAGGATTACAACGATAGGTGTCAGAGGAGTTCAGAGATGTACCTTTGAACCGGATGTAAATTGATTTAAGGGAACAGCCGTGCTCAGTCAATTTAATTTGAGGACTTACGGCCATGATTGGGTTAAGTCCAGTTGAGAATATTCAACGTTTTTATCTTTGGCCTATTAGTCATGTGCTAGGGCTTTGCCCCTGTTTAATAATGCACCGCATTTCATTCTGGCCTGCTAGGCCTTTTTGATTTGGGCTTTGTCCCTTTATAAATGATGCAGAGCATCTGTTTGGGCTCTGCCCTTCTTTAAAATAATGCATTGCATTTAATTTGGCCTGTTAGGCCTTTTTTAATTGGGCTTGGCCCTTCTGTAAATAATGCAATACATTAATTATCTGACAATGGTTTGTCAGGCGCTTTGCGCCAATTATTGAGCGCAAGCGCTTGTGGTGGTGACACGTGTCACGCTCTGGTGAGCGCAAGCGCAGTGCGCTGCGCTGTTGCGCTGCGGACACGTGGCACGGTCTGGTGAGTTGCGCCAATTTTAAAGAGCAATGCTCTATTTTTAAAAGCGCATAGCGCAAGTGGTTCTGGAGCTGACACGTGGCGCTCTCTGGTAGCTTGCGCCAACCCAGGAGCGCAACAGTGCAGTTTTTGCAAGTGCAAGGCACTGTTTCAATAACTTAAGAATCTTTAAGATTCCAGAACCAATGGTTCATAAAAAAGTGCAAGGCACTGTTATTATTTATTTTTTATTAAAGATCATTGATCTTATTCTTAGATCAATGATCTATTCAGAAGAAGTTCTTCTCTCTTTTTTTTGTAAAGGTTTTTACCTTCTTTCCCTTCTTGAGTTCTTCTCAAAATTCTTCAGAGTTCTCTCTGTTTTATTGTTTTTGAAGTTCTTGATGTTCTTCTTCTGAATTGGGGTCCATGGGCCTTTATATAGTGCCCATTAATTTGTTAAATTTGTTAAAGAGATCATTCTCTGAGTGATTTGGGGAATTTTCCCCACCGTTGGATATTTGATCCAAGGGCTTCTGTTTTCAGAAGACAATCTTCTTGTTTTAACAAGAACAGAAAGATCTTACTGGAATTTTAATTTTGTTTGGCGCAGATGCACCAGCGCTTGACACGTGTCACACAGCGCAGAGCGCAGCGCAACTGCGCTGCCACGCGGCTCGTAGCGCAACTGCGCTGCTACGTGTCGCGCAGCGCAGAGCGCGGCGCAACTGCGCTGCCACGTGTCGCGCAGCGCAGTGCTTGCGCAACTGAAGCATTGCTTCCTTTAATTTTGTTTTAAATAGATCCTTGCTCTGATTGGACGCGCTGCCTTGGACGCTGCGCTGACGTATCATCTTTTGACACGTGGCACGTTGCGCGCAGCGCAAGGGATTTGAAGCGTTGCTTCAATTTTGAATTTTGAAATTTAAACAAAGCTTTGCTCTGATTGGGGGAAACACCTTCATACTACGTGCGGCTTTAATGTGGACAATTAATGACTTTCCTGCGTATGGAATGCTATCAGGTTGGTCCGTACATGGTCACAAAGCATGTCCTCATTGCCATGAACACACAACATCGAAATTCTTGAATTTTAGCAGGAAGGTTTGTTATTGCGGCCATCGACGTTTCCTGCCTCCAGACCACCCCTATAGGTTAGATACGGTTCACTTTGATGGTCATCAGGAGCTTCTTGGACCTCCATCCCCATTGTCCGGAGAGGACGTGACTGCTAAATGGGATGGGTACAATTATGTGACCTTCGGGATGGATCTGACGAAACAGGTCAAACCACCATTTTGGAACAAGTTAAGCATTTTCTTCGAGCTTCCATACTGGTCAACAAATTTAGTGCGTCGTTGTCTGGACGTCATGCATATAGAGAAGGGAGTATCAGAGCCCATACTTAACTTGCTTCTTTGTAAAGACGGGAAATCGAAAGAAAACCTGAATGCTCGGTTGGATATACAAGAGTAGGGAATAAGAAGTGAATTGCACCCTAGACCGGTAGCGGGTAAACCGGGCAAGTTTGTACTTCCCAATGCCGCTTATCATATGTCACAACCGGAGAAGAAAAGATTCCTGCAGGTGTTGCATGATTTGAAAGTTCCCACAGATTTCTCAGGATCATTCAGCAAGAAAATAAAAATTGTGAAGGGCAAGATAGATGGGCTGAAAAGTCATGATCACCATGTTATCGTGGAGCACCTTCTTCCATTAGCCCTCATGGCTTCTCTCCCCGAATCGGTTGGTCTAGTAATCAACGACCTATGTTCTTTTTTCAGAGAGTTGTGTGCTAAAACACTGGAGGTTATGACGCTGGATAAACTAGAAAATTCTGTTGCGTTGATACTTTGCAAATTTGAGCGTATTTTCCCACCGTCATTCTTCGATATCATAATACACTTTATGGTTCATCTTGCAACTGAGGCTAAGTTAGCCGGACCGGTACAATATCGATGGATGTATCCCGTCGAGAGGTACGTGTAATTTTTCGTTTCACGCAATTTATAAATTTATTGTTGTCCTGTATGCCCGTATTTATTTATTCAACATATTTTCATTAGGTACCTCTACACTCTTAAGAAGTATATACGCAATAAAAATCGACCAGAGGGTTCTATCATGCAAGGTTATCTTCTTGATGAAGCAACCACATTTTGTTCCTGCTATCTGGACGAGAATATTGAGACAAGACTTAACCGGCCTCGAAGAATTCAAGACGGGCCATATGATAAAGCCGAGTATAAGAGGGTAGACACTATGTTTATCAACAAGATATACCGGTTTATCTTGCTTAATTGCGCATGTCTTGAACAAATTAGAGAGTAAGTTTTTTTGGATTAATTGTTATATCTGTGTTTGTGTGTGTATGAAATGATATAATATTAATGTCACCATTATTTTTCGAAAACAGAATTCATTTTAACGAGGTACGTGAGGGGCATCCTGATTGGAACGAAGAACAATTGGAAAAATATCATCAGGATAATTTTTGTGATTGGGTCACAGATCATGTAAGTTATTCGAATAACATTTTATTACTATCAGTTTTAATCTAAACTTGTATCGTTATGTATTTTTCGTAAAATTTGTTTTGTTAGATCCACGATCCGAACTTGTCTGCATCATTTGAGAGTGATTCAAGATGTTTAGCTCAATTTCCTAATATGGAGGTTGCATATTATAAAGGATTTGGTGTCCTTGGATACAAATTCGAAGTTAAGGAGATAGAAACATCTAGAACCACTCAGAATAGTGGGATTGCGACGGTAGGATCGGACGGTGTGATTTATTATGGGTACTTAAATTGTATACTCGGCATCCACTATCCCGGACGATCGGAACCCTTTTATAGATTCCAGTGTACTTGGTACGATACGCGAACCGATACGGACAAGTGGAGAAGCAATCTTGGGACTTGGAAAGATGAATATGGATTGACCAGTGTGAACACACTTCGATTTTACGGTCAGGAAGATCCGTTTATCTTTCCAAACCAAGCGTTCCAAGTATACTACTCACAGTGTTTGAAGCATCCGGGCTGGAGCATTGTATGCCGATGGAAACCCAGAGATGTCTACGATGTCCCAGAATTCGAGGACAACGATGAGGACGAAGAAGAGAGAAGGCTTAGAGTGCTCCGACCGTCTGTTTCGAAGGACGGGTTGTCTTCGGCCGATCATGAAGTTACGTGGGTTAGAAATGACATCGACGATGAAATCCAAGTAGATATGTATAATGCGCCCACGAAACGAAAATGGTTATCAGTAATGTTATATTATTACTTCACATTTTACGATCTATACATATATAGTCAATACTTTTAATGATTGTCTAATGCGTCCACGAACCGTTTATCTAGATTTGATGACGATGTTGGGAGTAGCGAGGGGCGGCAGAAGCTCCAGCCGCGGCAGAGGCAGAGGCAGAGGCAGAGCGGTTTTGCCGTCCGAAGAGCTCCGTAGGGAGCTTCAGAGGGCCGGTCTTGCACCCAGATCGGAGACCCCTTCGGATGCCTCCTTCCGTGTGGATTTTGCCACACATCCAGGTATACTACACGCATATCCATTTTGAATGTAATATTACAGATATTCATGCCTGTTTATGTCAAAATTACTTATATTGTCAATGTTTGATTGTCTAGTTGTTGGTGATGCGTCCACATCTGGGACAGAGGCCACTCCCGCTCCTCCAGGTATGTTTATATATCATATAGTGCATGTATATTGATTTAGAATGCTATATCATAAATATACACGCATTCCTTTTGCTCTTACTTAGCAATTTTTATTATTGTCTAGCTGTAGGTGGTGACACCACCGCACCTGCGGGTATGTTTATATATCCTATAGTGCATGCATATTGATTTAGAACGTTATATTATTGATCTACACATTTTTTTTGCAATTACTTATATAATCTATTTTTAATTGTCTAATTATAGGTGGTGCGTCCACATCTGACGCAGGGGCCACTCCTGCCACTTCCATACCCTCCGCATAGTCTGCAGGTTAGTATTTTACATATGCTCTATAGAATAAATATGAACTTCATGGAAATTTAGCGTCAATGTTTATTTTCTAGTTGGAGGGGATGCGCCCGCATCCGGGACCTCGTCTGTTCCTCACTGGAGGAACTATCGTCCCGCTCGTGCTGCTGCCCGGGCCCAGGCTCGTGCTTTAGTCACCGGAGGAATATATCACACTTCAATTTTCGTTTAACCTTGATTTCTTAATACAACTTTGTCTTAATATCGATTGTCTTGATATTTCTTGCAGACGCAGGCCCTCTCCATCCCCAGAGGGGGACTCGAGGCCCGAATCAGTCTCATAGGCTGAGGCCTGACAGAGCTAGGGGGAAGGCGGCATTCCCCCTCTTTTTTACCCTTGACTATCGCTATACCAGTCCTCATTCCTAGAGGTTCGGCCGGTATATGGGGGACGAGAGCCGGCTCGTGAAGAACTATCCACTTCACGTTGAGTGGGGCGAGTAGCACCGGCGCTTATTCGCCCTCTTCTTTGATCAGGCTCGGGTACGTATTAATATATATTTTTTCATTTGATTTATCCAATATATTTATTATTAACACTTGCAATCTAATAACAGTGTTTTTTTATATTTTTATTCGTATTACGATTTTCATCCTGTACCCGACCCTGATCACCCTGGGAGGGTGCTCGACCTTCATGCTCTGTACAATGGCCTGATGAAGAACATGCAGGCCAAGGTCCGATACAACAGGAATGAGCTGAAGGCCGACTGCTACTCCCTGTGGATGGCGACCCCCGAGACAGAGAGAGCGGCCCTCCTATCTACTCCGGCGTTTGCGAGAGCCGACGTAGAGACATGGCCTATATTGTGCGAATATTTCGACTCCCAACGTAAACAGGTATGTATTTTAAATGAAATTCATTGTTTAGGATATAATTTATTTTTTTGTGTTCCTTAATTAGAAAACTAAATGTTAATGCGTTGTGCAGAAACAGGCCGCTCAGAATGTAGAGAACAGGAAGTCGGCGAAGAGGGGTCGCCCCACTTACACAGGTGGCTCCAGGAATATTACTCGAGCCATGGAGTTATCGGTAAATTACAATAGACCGACCTTTGTGATATTCTGCAATATTAATAGTTATTTTCTAATATATCTAATATTAAGAGTTATTTTCTAATATTGCAGACAACTCAGACCGTGGCGCAAGGTGGTACACCGAGCGTGATGTCCGCATATCTTGCCGTCCACGGCACCTCGACAGATCCCGCCACGGGCGAGCTTCGATATCCCGACGTCGCTACCCAGGAGTATTGCGTAAGTGTTAATATTTATTCTACCCATATTTGAAATTTTAGTTTTAGAAGGTTCAAATTTAAATTTTATACTTATACTTTACTGCTTAATGTGGGTGTAGGAGCGGGTGGTTGAGCAGACCGAGGCCTCGGGGATCGATTTTACCGGACAGAGCGATCCGAGGCTGCTGACCCCAGTCCTCGACGCCGCACACGGAGGGCACCACGGAGGTTGGGAGAGAGGCCGGGGACTGGGCCCTAGCAAGGCCTATATGAGGTTGGACTCCACCCCGGCGGTTACTTCCTCCGTCTCCAGTAAGCGACGTGTCCAGCAGGAACTGGAGAGCTTGAGGGCCACCGTTCAGGAGTTGAAGGAGATGCTGGTATGTATACTACTTTATAGTAAAATATCATGTCATATTATAGATATCAACATATCCATAATTAGTACGTACCCTGAGCTTATTTGGTTGTAGACTTAGGTTTGATTAATCATACATACATATCTAATTAAAATAAACTACGGTTTTCCAAACTAGATATCTAAATGGGGTTTCGAAATAACTTGATAATGATACAAATTCGAATAATACACAGTTCTTACACGCTTATTACACACGTTAGGTCCAGACGCGACATGGTACATCGGCCGAGCCTCCACATGCATCTCTTTCGGCTGCGGCTCCGCAAGCCACTACATCGGCTGCGGTTCCGCAGACAGCTCCTATAGCTCCACCGCCCGCTCAGACTCCCGCAGCCGCGGCTCCGCAAGCCACTACCTCGACGGCGGCTACGCAGACCACATCGCCAGCTCCACAGCCCGCTCAGACTCCCGCACGCGCCGAATTGCATGGTTTATTGACCGAGGAGCAGGCGCGCCAGATTCTAGCGTTTATCAGAGGTGGAGCTGGACCGAGCTAGGGTAGCTTTTTGATTCTTATTTTTTGAAACATGTATTTATTTATATGATACATATTGTACTACATTTTGAAACATTTTGGACGATATTGATATTGGTTTATATTTATATCATATTTAGTTTTTTGGTTTCTTTTGTATATTATATGCGTGAGATGTGATTATGAATACTGCGATATATGTTGTGTGATGATTAATTTTATATTTGATTGATGTATATATTATTGTGCACAGGGAGAGAAAAAATCAGGCAGCCCTTTTAAAAAAAACCAGATAATATGTACCTACGGATTAATCCGTAGGTACACATGTTACCCCTACGGATTAAACCGTAGGAGAAAAATATCAGAATAACTGATATTTTCCCCCCTGATCTCAATATCGGGGGGTTGGGAGTGCCCCTACGGGTATATCCGTAGGGGCAAACGAAAGCCCCTGCGGAGTTATCCGGAGGGGCAAAATATCAGGATTTCTGATATTTTGCCCTTACGGATATGTACCTACGCATGTATCCGTAGGGGATACTACTTGGCCCTATGGAGTAATCCGTAGGTACAAGTAATATATTTAAAAAAACCGTAAATAAAATAATTTTTTTTGCCCCTACGGCCTACTCCGTAGGGGAAATGGGACCTACACAGAACTCCGTAGGGGCAAGTTTTTGTCCGTAGGGGCAAGTTCAGTGTTTCAACTTGCACCTACGGCGTTTGCACCTACAGGGTATTTTTTTGCCCCTATGGATATATCCATAGGGGCAGTGGTTTGCCCCTACGGATATATCTGTAGGGACAACCCTTATTTGTAGTAGTGGCATGACATGTATCAATAGATCATGTATGTGGTTCATGGGCCATGGCACATCACAAGTGGGCAACACACTCATTATGTTGTGTGGGTGCACAATCTCATGATGGTAAGAAATAATCAAAAGAACAAGTTTTAAGATCAAGATATTTTATATTGTGCAATTTGGTACACAAAGGGGACAACCATACCAAGTGGGGTGCACACGTGGGCACACACATTGGCTACCAAATCATGGTTTGTGCAAGTGGATCAAGGGGATAATGCATTGATGTGATGCATGCTTTTGTAATGAAATTGCATCATCATTTAATTTCAGGAATCCAGAATAAAATGAAGTTGGATTTAGATGAAAAGAAATATGCTATAAATTAAGAATGAAGCTCATATGACCATGGAAGCAAGACGGGCCCCAGACTCCATCTTCTGACCGCAAATTGGCCGACAATGGTGGCCTCAACTCCTCCAGTTAGGCCCGTGCTTCTCCTGTCGCATCATCATCATGAGTAGAGTCCAATTGCATACCTCCTTTTTAGGCTTGATGTGCCTATAAATACCAGATCAGTGAGTAAGCTTAGCAGTTTACTTTTCTTTACCAAGTTCATTCTACATTTTGTAATTTTGTTCAAGTTCTTTGTACATGGTAGATATGCTGGGTTGAGTTCTTTACTTGTATCTAATCTTGCAATCTCTTAACTGAGCTTACAAGATTAGATTTTAGTATTTTGAATTCATTATCTTGTACTTATTATTTGAACTTTAATGAAGCCTTCAATTTGATGCTCTTTGGTTCCTAGTATCTCTTACTTTTATTTACTTGCAATATTTCTTTTGATGTTCTTTACTTATCTTGTATTGTTTCTTATGATGTATTCTTCTTTCTTGTGTTTCATTTTCATTTTTGTGATGGTTTGTGAGTAGTTCCTTCTTGTTAGGAAATGAGGAGGGTGTGTTTGAGTTAGGTTTCTCTTTACGTTTTGCTTTGCTTATTGAACTCCGACCAAAACTCATACAAGCGCTCCGTTAGGTATCCTATCCTACCACGATAGCGGTGATTTCTAATCGTGACCAGTTGCATTTGGATTGGCCAGAGATAAGGGTTAAGATACAAAAACGGAAGGACAAGCGTCAATAAATCGGATTTCGCGCACAATCGTAAATACCGTACTTGAGCACTCTAATCCACATTGTTTCCGATTACTCTAACATCAATAGTCAAGTGAGGCACAAAGCAATATGTATGGATTTTCCTAATCTAAACTAACCTAATTCTATCCCTAACAAGCATTCTTTTGCATATACAAAACACTTAGGTTAGAATTAAACAAAGTCGGACCTTTTGACTTAACTCGTGAGAACAAGAATCGAAAACGTATCTTCTCCTTGCGGATGATCTGTACTCATCACGGATAGCTACATGCGACACCGTCTTGATTGCGGTATCTTTAAACTTAGTACGACATAGCAAAAATCCCCTTTCAATCAAACCCACTTATATCAAAAGCCCGTATATACTCATATTTAAAAATATATAATCGCTCCACCTGGAAATTTAACACCTCAGAGATTTTGTGTGTCCACATCCTAGATGATAAAGATGAAGATAATGGGTGTTGATCGTGAAGGGTGTATTTTTTTCGACGCCATAAAAGGAAATTTTCTTCTATGACATATTTTCTTCATTATCCTCTGAAAATGTAGTGTTACTATTTTTCAGCCTAAGGTAAATACTTAATTCTTAACTAAATTTTAATGATCTTGAATCAGTTGACAATTTTCAAATTTTCATAGAGTGTAAAAGAGTTGAAGAAAAAAATGTGAAGATTTGCTGTGGAAATTATATTGACGTCCAAGGCAAGAGATACTGCCAAGAGCGGTATGTATCATGTCCAAAATGTTGAAGTAATTAATAATTTCTGCATTTACCGATAAATTTATCCATAAATCTAAATTCCAGTTAACCACATTGTCATATTGATTACAATGTTGATTTACAAATCTCTTCTTCTTTGTTATTTCCACACTAGAATGCAAAAAGGGTTGCGGTGCACTCCTGACCCTTTTCCAAGGAAATATTCAAACAAAAAGGAAAAACCATAATTACTCTTTACCCAAAATATGCCACCTCAACATATATATCACCCCCCTCCTCCCTCCGCCCCCTTCCCTAGAAAGGCAAAAAAAGACAAAAAAACCATCTCGAGACTTGAGTGTGTATATATATAGAGAGAGAGAGAATGATGTAGAAAAGAGGCTTAGAAGGGAATTTCGTTAGGTGATATCCAAAAAATACACCCTGCATCATTTTGTTCGACGATCGGCACCCATCATCATCATCTTTATCATCTAAGATGTGAATACACCAAATTTCATGTGATTCTACCACTTTTCACCATTGAATTAGCAATGTAAAAAGTTTTATTATCGATAAACAATTAATTTTGCACTCACTAAATCAACAGTGAAAACATGTTGGAATCATATGAAATTTAGTATATATACATCTTAGTCGAAAAGGATGAGAATTGTGTGTGCTGATCGGTGAAAAAATATAAAAGGGTAGACTTATTTCGCCACCATAGGAGGAAATTTTCTCTTAGGGACTTTGTCCTCCATTATTCTCATATAAATATATATAAGAATAATGAAGAAAAGATGCTATAGAAGGGAATTTCTATCTATGGCGTCTAAAAAATACACGCTCCGCTATTTTTTTCAACGATCGGCGTTCATCATCTTCATCTTTATCATCTAAAATATGGATACACCAAATTTCATGCGATTCTCCTACTTTTTCACCGTTGATTTAGTGGTGCGAAATTAACGGTTTACCAACAAAAGAACTTTTTACATTGTTAAACCAACAGTGAAAAAGTTGTACAATCACGTGAAATTTGATGATCTTAGACAATAAGAATGATGATGATGATGAGTACCGATCATTGAATAAAATTTTGGAAGACATTTTTTCAATGCCACCTAACGAAAATCACTCCTATGGCCTCTTTCCTTCAAAATATATATATATATATATATATATATATATATATAGAGAGAGAGAGAGAGAGAGAGAGAGAGAGAGAGAAAGAGAGATTAGGATCTCATCGGAAAGATTTGGAAACAAATTCTTCACACTTTTTCACCATTATATTAATTTTGGGGTGTATGCTAACAATCACGAATAAAAGCTTTCATTTATTACCAAACATAACATAATTTAATGCACAAATCCTGAAAAAATAGAAAGGATTTGTTTCCAAATCCTTTCGATAGATTGTTTCCAAATCCTCTCGATAGAATCCTAGTCGAAACTATATATATATATATATATACGGTAATGATCCAGTAAAACGCTTTCTTATATGAGACAAATGAGACGCACTTTATAACACCCTACCCTCCGTGTATTTCACCAATCCAAACCATTTGCCGTAATCATTACGTCACGCATACCCTACGTATCAATTTTTATGAGATTTCTACACCTCTAGCATGCACGATCGATAATATCATTTTTTAGACTACCAAGAGACGTTCATTTTTCGTTCACTTGATCGCATATGCTAGAGGTATAAGAATCTCATGAAAATTTATACGTAGGGTATTCGTGACATGCAAATCACGGTGAACGGTTTGGATCGGTGAAATACATGGGGGTAAGGTGTTATAGAGTGCGTCTCATTTATCTCACATAAGAAAGCGTCTTACTGGATCAAGCGAGCTTGTTTTTCATGCATCGTAAAACCGTCGGTTCTTTAATCTATTTGATGGATTAGTTAGAGGTCACCAAATCTCGTAAAATTTGATACATAACCTATCTAACATATGTAGATCATTGTGGCCAAAGCGGATCAGTGAAAAACAAGGGGGCTTGGGTGTTTGAAAATTGGACCTCAAAATAAAAAATGAGGCCAATACTCATAAGATCGGCTCCATATATATATATATATAGGGGGGGGCTATGAGCAGCCTCCTCAAAGTAGGAAATGGGCAGTCTTCCACGTGACGCATTCTCAGCCGTTGAAGAGATCATATACGAGATGGCTTCTATGGATGGAAAGGCAAAGGGGTTTTGTGTAAAAGGGCATAATTAATTTCCTTCAGAAGTCGCGGCTTTTTCTTCTCGAGGTGGAAACCCTTCACTGCTTTATTCTCTTCAACGGCTGAGAACGCGGCTACCGTCGATCCTCTTCTGAAGTCGAAGGTAAGCCCCTCTCTCCATCGGCCCTTCATCGCTTCTTAGGGTTTTTTTTTATACAAGCCGAATTCTTATAGAGTGTTTTTAAAAAAACCTAGTTATTCATGAGTCGAAGTCCATTTCTCCATCGGTTCTTAATCGCTTCTTAGATTTTTTTTATACAAGCCCAATTCGTATAGAGTGTTCTTTTTTTATTTGCATGAGTCGTGACTAGAGCCATCCCTATATCACATCCTTTTGAGCACTCGTTATTGTTATTCTATCTGGGTAAGGTGTTTTTTTGCTTTCTATTTACGTATTAAATTAGCATTTGTTACGATAGAAAATTTTCTTTATGTTCATCTTGGTATCATTTTTGCAAATTTTTTTTATTTGTTGATAACTTTCATGCTGATTCTTATATATTTCTTTAAGATTTTATATATTTAGGAAGTATTGTTTGTCTTACAACTATGGCATATCACACATCAGATGATCAAAGTCGTTTTCTTCCATGACACAATTCGATAAATTTCGTTATGCCATGGTATTTAATTTGATTTATTAGTTATTCATGAATTAATTGGCAGTTTGTCAAATATGTGGACATTTTATATTATATTAATGATTACAAACTAACTTAATAATTAGTCTTAGATAATAACATTATCAAAATTGGGTTTCGGGTGAACTCTATAGTAGATTCTGAAGTTACAGATCATACAAAAAATTCAAACAATTTAACTCATGAAAAAAATATTCGTAAACCGGAATTATGGATAGAGTTTGTTACTGATGATGCAGCATATGATTTTTATAACGAATATGCACTAAAGATGGGTTTCGGAGTTAGAAGATCAACAACTCATAATTCTAAATCTATTCCTGGTAAAGTTATAGCAAGACAGTTTGTGTGTAATAAATCTGGAAAGAGTGAACCAAAAAAACTGATAGAATGGAAGAAAGGGAAGTATCATGACGTCAATCCACACGAGTAGAAGTCCCGCAAGAATGAAGGTTGTATTGACCGATCATGAGACCTGGAAGGTCACTATATTTGATGAAAAACATAATCATGACTTTACCACGCCATCAAAAACCGCTAAACATCGTTCTCATACGATGGTCTATCACAAACCCATTGTAAGAAATATGGTAACTAAACTGCATGATGGATGGCTTAAAAATAATGTCGTAGCATCATCAATTAATGTAATGGATAATACGGATCATGATATCATCACGCCACAGAAAGTTCATGATTACTTGAGGGTTGAAAGAAAAAATAATATAGGAATGATTGCATCCAAATTATCAAGAATTTTAAAGGAAAACAGGCTACCAATCCATATTTTTACTTTAATTTCGAAGTTGAGGATGATAGAACTATAAGAAGCGTATTTTAGACTGATGGAAGATCTAGAATGTCATACCTAAAATTCAGTGATGTTATTATATTTGATATAATATACAAAACAAATAACTTCAGCTTACCATTTGCTCCTTTCACTGGTATTAATCATCATAATCAATCTACATTATTTGGTTGCAAACTCTTAGCTGATGAGACCAAGACGCATTCATATGTCTGTTTCAACAATGACTTCTATGTATGAATGGCGTAATGAAATATGCAATTATAACCGATCAAGATTCAGCTATTGGAAATGCTATAGCTAAAGTGTTTCCGACTACGAAACACCGTTTTTGTGATTGATATTTGGACAAAAATTCAAACGAGCATATGATCCATCTAACAACAGATCATGGCATGCAGTTTAAAGAAGATTTTGAACGATTGAAAGGAAGTGAAATCATACAAGAAGCTGAGAAATGTTGGGAAGATATGTAGAAAAAGTATACAGTGGGGCAGCGAGATTGGTTGCCGAAACCGTGGGACTGACGACATTGTTGGATTCCTTGCTTTCTAAAAGATATATTTTTTGGTGGGGCAAGAACAAATCAACAAGTTGAAATCATTAAATCTTTTATTGATGGTTTTGTGCATACAAATACCCCGCTGGCTGAATTTGTAATTCAGTATGATAGAGCTGTAAAACGTCGTCGAAGAGTAGAGGAAGAAGAAGATTGTAAGACCAAGAACTCAAATGCCAGATTATTAATAGAATAGTCAGTCGAAAAACAAGCTGGAAAATTATATCTACGAAAATTATTTCAAATGTTTTCTCATGAGGTTAAAGATGACATTTTACACTATACGCATAAAATGTTAAACAAAGATAGGTCATTGACTAAATATCTTATGGAACAAATGAATGCAGAAAAGAGTACTTATAAAGTCGTTAGTTATTATCTGAAGGAGTATCTAGTTTCATGTGTTTGAATCTTCTGGAATTTTATGTAGACATGCATTGAACATTATGCGGAAGAAAAATATAGCATAAATTCCTGGCCGATATATTCTGAAGCGATGGACGATTGAATCTCGGCATCGTAATATTGCGTGTGTTAATGATGCAACGCAATCAACTGATGGGCGAAAGTGGTGGGATCTTCGATCGTTGTGCAACATTGATATGGAAGAAGCTTGCCATTCGAATACATTTTATGATGAATTTCAAACATATTTATTATCAAAAGCTGCAGAAATTGAGGGTCAAAGAAAAATTGCTCAAGCGAATGAACCTTCTACTGCATCTTTAGTTGACAACGGAAGAGAAATGTCCATTAGACCTAATATTTCAACTTTGGAGTCGAATATCGAATATACAATTCATGATAAAATAAACAAAGGCCGATCAATGGGAGCAAAGAGATTACAAAGTGAAGTGGTCTAGAGCTATCACAACAGAAACGGGTGGTGTGGAAAATTTGGCTTAAGAGAAATAATAGAATTTTTAAAAATTGTTGAAAATTTATTTAGAGTATTCAAAACCTGAATAAAGCGATCATTAAATTCTAGACGGGTGGTGTTCTGGAAAAAAAAGACTATGAAAATGGCTAGGACAGAGGCAGAAGACGAGAGATCAGTAGCCGGCTTGAGGAGTTCCGCTTCTCACATGGTGGAAGACGAAGTACTGTGATTCGGAGGAGGACAACGACGATCAGTGTTGGTTACATAGGATGGTTATATGGGAGATGATGGCCTTTTATTTTTTGAGAGAATAAGACTTGTATTTTCTTTTTAGGGGATGTGTCATCCTCTGTTTTGTCTTTTCTTCTTTTTTCTTCTTTTTGGACGTTCTTGGATGTAGTTTCGTTAAATCGTCGTTCAATGAAACGCGAACGCATTTCGTTTTAGTCAGAAAAAAAATAATGGAGTGATCGTAAAATCTCTCGTGATTTAGACCAGGATATATGCCGCTCATTCAGTAATTTGATCAGGTTGTCAATTGACGCAAATCAAGAACTAAATCATGCACTACCTAATATACAAATAGGGTTTCCTTATCATGCATGGAGATCTCTAATGAGTTTGGAGAAAGGCATCATTATTTAGTTTACTGTACACATGATGGTAACAAGAATCCCCGTTGTGCCAGCAAACATCATGATGATATCCCCAGCAGAGTATAACAGCTTTACTTGCAAGCTTCATCTCCATCATCAGAAACTCCCAATAGAGACTTGCGAGGGGTAGAGGGAGGTGAGAGGTGGATATATAATGTGTACTCTCTACTTTTCTATTTTCCTCACTCATGCTCAAGTTGTCATTAGAGTAGAGAGCTAACTCGATCGATCAAGAGAGAGAAGAAGATGAATATGAAGACTTTATAAAAATTGAATTAGTTATCCATTTCCTTTTTTTTTTATCTCATATTAAAACATATGAGAGAATACTCTTCCACTCTCACTCTCTCCTCTTTGTTGTCATTCAGAGTGTGAGAGGGAGGGCCCCACCATCACATGGCACCATTATACACACACACAACAAATGAATTAGATTTAAAATGCAATGATTTTAGAATCATAACATTTTTCGTGAAATTCTAAAATGAAAAAGTAATTTATGAAAAAATAAAGTGCAAAAGAAAAAGACTAGTAATATAAAACAAGAAGAGTAAGCATGGTTTATATATGAATTTAAATCGCAATAGTCATGGAGAAAGTAAAAAATGGCCCTGGGAAGCTCCTCAGGGCCCGCGCCAGCAAATGCACCCTGAGGAGCTCCCCAGGATCAGTAAGCTCATAAAAAAAGATTGGCATTTAATCTTATATCATCATTGAATTCATTCACCATTGCACCACTTCAAGAAAGATATCATGAGTTACATGTACCGATCTATGATGCATTTCTCACGCAGCTTTACATCTGTAAGTACTTTGCATTTTGTATTGAAGAATATTCTAGTCAATGCATGCAATTGATATATTCCCTTTAGGGAAACCCAAATTAAATATAATAAATGAATCAAGATATAAAGATGATTTGGAATATTAATTATTACCACCATGAATCCAATGTTCATTGTATGCATCTTCCCTCATGTGCTATAAATTTGAAGTGCTCGAGACACTTAAGACACATCAAATTAATCGTAAGAAGAATTGCAGACGAATATAATATAGAGTCCAATGCCAGCCTTCACGCCATGCGGAAATGATGGAGGCTCCAGCAGCGGCAAGCATGTAACATAGATTTTTGATCAACGATGTTGAAGGCTCACATTCAGCAAAGAAAACTCAACATCTTAAGGTCCAAAGTCCAATCCCAAGAATCGATGGTTTACTTGGTAAGGAAAGGAAAAATAAATCCAATAGTAGATAATTATATGTTTTTTCCTCTTGATTTTATTAAGATCTAACATAACAACACCGATTTGAAAAATAAGATAATCCAGAATGACTATCTTTATTGTTTTATCAATGTCGTTTGTGATGGAGGATAAAGTTTAAGGATGAATTTATGTTCCAATTTTTTTTTCTTTATTCTGAGTTTAGAGTGCCTCGAACTGAACATCCAATACCAATTGCCTCGACTAACAAACACTTATTATATTTTTCCTGAACATAATTATCATGGCACAACTTTTACTTAAATGAACTTTGTAATTATCATCACCGACATTTGCAAGTAATTCTTTAAACTGTTTGAAACCTGTAGTTACACCTATTGAAGAAACTTTATCACGATACCGATAAGTTTTACCAACAATTAGTCATGTATGGTTTTTTTATATTATGTGCAGGCAATTAGGGCACAAACATTATGGAAAATTATAACGCGAAGGGAGCTGTGTCATGCCCATTTTGCTCGGGTGTCGTTTGGTGGAGCAAGCGTTTTAGGTCAATTTGCTTTACTTTGTTGTAATAGTTTTTGTCTATAAAAAAAACATGAAAAAATATTAGTGACGAAGAAGGCGCATGATTTGTGTGTTGTTTATAATAATATTTAAAACTTTCATTGGTTCCGGCAACAAAAGAATATTGGATTTCGATTTGTTGATACGTAATTGATACTTCAAAACCATTAGTATTTTGTTGAATTAAACTTCAATTGCTATCAGACTTAATTATCATTCTTTCAAGCAGTTTCGTATTGAAAAAATTAAGCACTATAGAGTATATAGAGCAACATAGACCAAACCTTTTTTTATGATTTTTAATTTGGGCGTGCAATGCAACTGAACTGGGTTGGTTTCGTACATGCAAAAGAAAAAGAAGAACCGAAGAAAACAAAGTCTATACTATACAGCTTAGAAGAGACATGAGTCATATTCCAATTCAATTCTTGGCATGGTATAAGACGAGAGAAATTCTCATAAGCTTGAGAAAAATAATAGTAAGAAACTATCATTTAAATCTTCTCAAATGTAAAAAAATTATTTCTAGAAGATTTTTAAAACGTATGCTTCATCCGCAAAATGGGGCGCGCTCAGCTCACCCAACACCCAATTCCCCAACATCTCTATTAGCTCTAATTTAAATGGTTTTACCTTAAATGGGCCTTCCCTTAACGATCGTAATATATCTATTAGAAATTAAATAATTGTTAGCAAAATAGCCCAACAGGCCTGAATTCAAATTGCTCATATACCCAAATTTTGCTCATTTCTTGAATAAAATCATTTTATTAAAAGTATTTTATTAGCGCTATTATATCCCAAACTCAAAAATTTTGTTTCTTTCATCTCTTTTTCCTAAGAAAATTCAATAAAAATAAGGGATTTTTGCTAAACAGCTCTCTCATACTTCGCTAATTACTAAAATTACCCACATACATTTAAATTGCATTAAAAAACATAGAATTTTTTTTGGCATCTACCATCAACCCGTTAGGAGGCTAACAGTGTGTATCGTGTTTAGGGTTTTAAAACCTTCACAATCTCTCTTCCTTCTCCAAAATTTCTAAATTTTCCGCCAAATTGGTTTTAGGATTAGGGTTTCAATCAAAGATCTCTCAAATTGATCATGGAAATCCGCTGACCGTTGTACTCACAACCTTTCTTCAGTGATATACAATATTGATGATACACAAGCACTCACCATCAACTTCTTATAAACTCCCGATGTGGGACTAAACACATACGAGTCACATAACACAACAATCCCGAGCTTGGCTCGTATCGTACATACTCACTTACACCGTTGTAGGTGACATACAAACATTGATGGTATGTATTACAAACGCTTCAACACCAAGGAGGACCGTTGTACTCACAAACTTTCTTCAGTGATATACAATATTGAAGATACACAAGCACTCACCATACAACATTGATGATACATAAGAACTCTAAAAATAAGGGATTTTTGCTAAAAAGCTCTCTCATACTTCGCTAATTACTAAAAAGACGCACATACATTTAAATTGCACTAAAAAACATAGTACTTTTTTTGGCATCTACCATTAACCCGTTACGAGGCTAACAATGTGTATCGTGTTTAGGGTTTTAAAACCTTCACAATCTCTCTTCTTTTCCCAAAATTCCTAAATTTTCCGCCAACTTGGTTTTAGGATCAGAGTTTCAATCAAAGATCTCTTAAGTTGATCATGGAAATCCGCTGACCGTTGTACTCACAACCTTTCTTCAGTGATATACAATATTGATGATACACAAGCATTCACCATCAACTTCTTATAAACTCCCGATGTTGGACTAAACACATACGAGTCACACAACCCAACAATCCCAAGCTTGACTCGTATCGTACATACTCACTTACACCGTTGTAGATGACATACAAACATTGATGGTATTACAAGCGCTTCAACACCAAGGTGGATCGTTGTACTCAAAACCTTTCTTCGGTGATATACAGTATTGATGATACACAAGCACTCACCATCCACAACCTTTCTTTGGTGATATACCATATTGATGATACATGTAACACACGGACTAGGGTACTTCGCTGGAGCGTCGGGTCCAAATGACGGCACGGCCGGAATCCGGCAACAGTCAAAACAACAAAGTTAGCAACCACGATACATGCGGGCAAACGACTAGCGAGGGGGTTTTGCACCAAAGGAAAGTAAGGTGATGCTGACATCACTCGCCCATCTTGCTACCTTTTACTGCTTAGCGGCACGTCTCGGATTCAGCCCCGAGGACCTTGACCGTGGTCCCGGGCACGCACGGGATACTATTGAGTTACATCGACGATTCATCAATTGATTTCAAAGACTTTAGAGTAGAAACCTGATAGAACAGTTTAGTTACCCATTGCACATTACCCTGCACTGTTGTTTCATAATATTGCTTATTTTATGTTCATACCTGCATTGCTTATTACTGTGTTTATATTATATACTTGATGACATGACGCGCTGACGTCTGGGTTTTGCATGGCCCAGATTCCTTACCACTATCGACGACCGAGCAGGAGCACTTCAGCCAGCAGGCTGAACTGTGAGTTCCTTAGGGCTTAATTTATTTATTTCATTTCATTTCCAGATGTGAGCCCGCATTATGGGACGTACTGTTTATTTATTGTATTGGATCATTTGCTTCCGCACTTATTGTTTATTGATTCTTGTTATTATGGATTTGGACATGTATTAGATTAGTTATTATTTTGTTCTTGATATCTCTACAACCGTAATGTGACTGTGGATGGATACTTCCTACCCACAGGTAGCATGGTTGGCTATGTCACGTGCCCAATCTTGCGTACTCTGGGAAGCGGGGCGTGACATATACCATATTGATGATACATGTAACACCCGAGCCCAATGCTACTCATTTCTGTTACTGTTTGAGCGTAATGTGGTATTCTTTTCACTTATTTTGCTTGATTGTTATTTACTGTAAAATTTACCCGGCAAATTCATTTCTGCATATAACAAATTTTGGCATCTAAAATAAAATTAAAAATATTCATCTTGGCCTACTTGACACCCCTAACCCTGTTGTAGCGTCCGTGCATCGTGTTCTCGTCCCGTTCAGTGAAACGGGCGAGTTTGGATGGCTACGTGCGCGTACGTGTGTCCGTTTTGGGGGTATGCTTTTTAATCATAAAACATTTCATTTTGAATTTTGGATCCCGCTTAAAATTCTATTATTTCAATTTAAAATTTTTGGACCCGACCCGGACGCAATTTGGAAATGTTTTACTTTGCGCCAAAATCCCAAATATTTAATATTTTAAAACCTTACACTATATTTCCGTTTCAATTAAAATCTTTGTTAAATTTCCTAACCCACAAATCTTTATCTTCCAGCCAATCATACATCTTCCTTTAACCTCGTGGGTTCCATAAATTCCTCTCTCTCTCCCGTAACTCTCCTCTCTCTCTCTCCCCCCCTCTCTCTCTCTCTTTCTCTCTCTTCCCACATATTTCTCTCTCTCTCTCTCATATTTAACTTCCCTCCTCCTTTCTTTTTCAAAAACGCAAACCCATCAACCCCTCACGTAACCCTAGCCACCGCCTCCCTCCTCGCCACTGCAGCATCAACACCGGCACCACCGTCGCCTCCATCCTCGCCTCTTCAGCCTTGTCCCATCCACATCCTCCTTTTCTCTTCTCCCTGTGCATCTCCGACCAGACCCGTGCACCCCTGCACACGCATTGCACACCGGATCTGCCGCCGCCGACGGCCTCGCCTCCGTAGCCCCGGCTTCGCAAGCACCCCCCCTCAGTGAGCATTGCTTCCTTCCTCTTTTTCTTTCTTCTCTTTTTCCCTTCACTATTGAGGTTTTCTTGAAATACAGATTCATGTCGCGGTCACTGTTGGTTGGCCGCCGAAGCTCCGTCGACGAGGTCGACCGTCACCACCCGTCCCACGGATCATCGTGAGCACCCCTTCTATGATCCTACCTCCTTTCTTCTCTGTTTTTCTTTTCCTTTCTTGATTCCATGTCTTGACATTCACTGTTCATTCCTCGGCCGGAATCCGATGATGCCGATGACGTGACCCGACGTTCCAACGAGTTACCCCGACCCGTGTGGTTCCATTGTTCGTCGTTTGGGTTCATTCCGTGAACCGTGCGCCCGTCGCGAGTTTCCCCGCCGACATTTTATCGTTCCGTTTTTCCCGATCCGCGACCCGTCGAGGCAAGTACGCCTTGCTACATGCTATACAATATTTACATATATAAATTTAACCTTGGTACGATATTTTCCCACTTTTCCATGTACAATATTGTTATATATCATTTTATCTTAAACTTGGAACCTACAGTTTGCAATTGAACCTAATAACCACATTTACCTGTTTAATCACATTTTTAATATTGACATAGCTTATGGCATTTATCTCTATAGTTTTGTTCCATTCGGACACCCGTATACATTTAACATGTAATAACCGTATTGAACCTTTATATAAATCATTGCACCTCTAAAGTGCTTAAACTTGTTAACATGATTAAAATGCCATAATTGTCTTACTGCATGCTTATATGGTTGAAATCATATCTGTGACACAATTGATAATGGTATTGCTAATTGAATGAAACTGCCTATTGCTTACTTCATTGCTTATTTCATGCTGTTGATACCCATGCTTGATTATATAACTGATTGTAAGCACACCTGTGATATCGCTTGCTTCTTGACCTGTCTTGCTACCTACACATTGATTGACCCGACATGGTACCGTATACTGCTTGACTTGACATGATGTACCATGACCTGACCCGTTACCTGATCTTGTGTCTAATGCCAACAAACCTGACATGTAGTCCTCATGGACCGTTCCTGTTGTCTATCCAGACAAACCTGTTTACCTGATCCTGTGTTGGCATTAGTTTCTTGATTTCGGGATACCTGACTTGACTTCCACATATAACTTGGGGGTATGGGGAAATCAAAGGTGAAACCTGACTTGTAACTCGACAGTTCACTACCTTTCCTGAGTGTACACATTCCTGTTTTATGCCTAGCGGCATGTCTCGGTTTCAGCCGAGAATATTGTGGCTGTGGTCCCGGGTATGTACGGGATACTATCGAGTATACACATTCCTGTTTTGTGCCTAGCGGCATGTCTCGGCTGCAGCCGAGAATATTGTGGCCGTGGTACCGGGTATGTACGGGATACTATTGAGTTACATCGATAATTCATCAATTGGTTTCAAAGACTTTAGAACAGAGAACCTGATAGAACAGTTTAGTTTACCCACTGCACGCTACCCTGCACTGCTCTGACTTATATTATTGTTACCCTCGTTTTATTCATGTTTATATTGCATTGCCTGCTACGCTGTTCATATTATATTACTTGATGATTTGACGCGCTGACGTCTGGGTTTTGCATGGCCCAGATTCTGTACCGCTGTCGCAGTCCGAGCAGGAGTACTTCAGCCGACAGGCTGTGCTGTGAGTGTGAGCAGTAGTTAGCTTTTCTTTACTGCACTTTATTCCTGATGTGAGCCCGCATTATGGGACATACATTCCAGTTATTTTGTATTGGATCTTTCGCTTCCGCATTTATTTATTATTGACTCATGTTATCTTGGATTATGGACATATTTTAGATAGTTTTATTTTGTTCGTGATATCTCTACAGCCGTAATGTGACTGTGGATGGATACTTCCTACCCACAAGTAGCATGGTTGGCTATGTCACGTGCCCATTTTAGCATACTTTGGGAAGCGGGGCGTGACACGGTTCTTTTGGTATCAGAGCCATAGGTTAGTCGGGTTGATTCTTTTGTAGTTAGGTATTGTACCCAATACACGAATCAGAATACCCGTGTTTAGGAAACATGTCCTGCCACCTTGCCGTTTTATCATTCTTGAATCACATTCTTCCTGATTATATCTTTTACGATGTGCAAACTTCCTTTGCATATCGACTCGAAACCTGATTCCTTGTTATCTCTAGGACTTAGGCGACTTGGGTGGAGTTATGTAATTGTGGCTATGATACCGCGGCATAGTTACAATGCGGCACTCTATTTAAGTATCTTGGAGTTCTAGACTTGATCTATATTTTGAATATATCATCATGCTAATGTTGGGTGTTTTGATTTCAGGAATATGGCTGGTAAGAATTTAAAGACGTACCAAAGGCGTGTGGACGAAGCCGCCATGCTTGGAGTGATAAGAGGAATGCTGGAGAATCAAAAGAAACAGACCGAGCTGATCCAACAGCAAGCGGACTCGTTTCAGGAAGGTTTGCAGATCGTTCAGCAGTCTGTGAACAATGTTGGAGCTAAACCAGTCGACCGAGTAGGGACCGTAGCAGATTTCAGACGTTTGGGTCCGTCTGCATATACTGGTTTGGAGGAGCCATTGCCAGCAGAGCAGTGGCTAGTTGACACAGAGAGCTTGCTTATTGCGGCACAGATTCCAGATGAGAAAAGAGTTGATGTGGTACGCATTCTGTTAGTGGACTACGCCCGAGAATGGTGGTTTGTGGAGGAGAACCGTTTGCTCAAGCCGGTCAAGTGGGCGGATTTTTCAAAGAGTTTCCTGGAGAAGTTCTTCCCACGGACTGCACGGGAGGAAATGGAAGAGAAATTCATCGGGCTAAAACAGAATGGAGCACCTGTAGATGTGCATGCAGCAGAATGGACAAGACTCAGCAGATTCGCTGGACCTTTAGTTGCCAACGATGCAGACAGGGCACGAAGGTTCATGCGCAGCTTGGACGTAGACATACAGCGGCAGATTGTCTCCCTGGGTTTGACCACTTTCTCACAAGTACTTGCGGCAGCCCGAGAGCAGCAGAGTTTATCTGGGATGAAAGGGAGTTTGCAACAGACAGCAGTTGCGGTAAGGAAGCCAGCATTTGTACCTAACCGAGCTCATGGTCGCAGAGGTATTCCAGTGGACAGCCGAGGTGTAGCACCCATGAAGAAGCCAGCGATCGTTGATCGAAGGAAGAGCATGACCTGTAACTATTGCAATTTACCTGGCCACATGCAAAAGGATTGTCGAAGGAGGCTGGGACTTTGTTTGGTTTGTGGAGCGGCTGATCACGCCGTTGGTGCTTGCCCATCGAAGCTTCGTACGAGAGATGATTTTCAGAAGCCTCCGCAGAGACCGTTCCAAGGACAGAAACAGCTGACTCAAGGACCTAATCAGGCTCGAGCTTTTACCTTGACAGCAGAAGAAGCTAAGGCGTCAGGAGAAGTTGTTTCAGGTACTCTACTCGTTCATGGTTTTCCCGCATTAGCGTTATTTGATTCTGGTGCATCCCATTGTTTTATGTCATCCAAATTTATAACTACACACTCGATTGACTGCACGACCCTGTCTAGTTTCTGGGACATACACACTGGGAATGGAAAAATCATATCTAGTAAGGAATGTAAAGATTGTACAGTTGTTGTGTGCGGACGGGAGCTTTTTGCAGATTTCTTGGTGATTGATACGGGCAGCTATGAAGTCGTCTTGGGAATGGATTTTCTTGGCACTTTCCACGCTCACATTGATTGTAGGGCAAGGAAGGTAATTTTCCAAATTCCCGGACATCCCGAGTTTACCTTCACTGGAGGAAGCAGTTCTGTCGGGCCAGTCGAGTTTAGGGCTAGGCCGACCAATGATATTCTTGCAGCAATGGAAGTTGATAATAGTGAAGAGCCGGCTGTTGTTCGTGATTTTATGGACGTATTTGAAGATATATCGGGTTTACCGCCGAAGCGAGACGTGGAGTTCGCAATTGATCTTATTCCTGGTGCAGCGCCAGTATCCAAAGCATATTATCGAATGGCACCGGTAGAGTTGGAAGAAGTCAAGAAACAGGTTGCTGAATTGCTTGAAAAAGGTTGGATTCGAAGCAGTAACTCGCCTTGGGGGGCTCCAGTTCTTCTAGTAAAGAAGAAGGATGGCACAAGAAGGATGTGCATCGACTATCGAGAATTAAACTGGGTAACTATTAAGAACAAGTACCCGATCCCTCGCATTGGCGAACTTTTCGAGCAGGTTAGTGGCGCGAGGGTATTCTCGAAGCTGGATTTGCGATCCGGATATCATCAGGTCCGAGTGAAAACCGAAGATATTTGCATGACGGCGTTCCGAACTCGGTATGGACATTACGAGTACTTAGTGATGCCCTTCGAAGTAACAAATGCGCCGGCAGTATTCATGGACTTGATGAACCGAATCTTTTCACCGTTCTTGGACCAGTTTATCGTGGTTTTCATTGATGATATTCTGGTTTACTCGAAGAGTTTTGAAGAGCATACCGAGCATTTAAAGATCGCACTGCAAACGTTGAGACAGGAGAAGTTATATGCGAAGATGAGTAAGTGCGAGTTTTGGCTGGAGGAAGTAAAGTTTTTGGGGTATGTTGTGTCTGGCGATGGAATTGCCGTCGATCCAGAAAAGATTGCAGCAGTTCGAGATTGGCCGATTCCAAAGAATGTTGCGGACATAAGAAGTTTTCTTGGACTCGCCGGATATTACAGGAGGTTTGTGGAGAACTTTGCTCGTCTGGCGGAGCCATTTACCAAGCTTACACGCAAGGAGGTACCGTTTGTGTGGACGGACAATTATACGTTAGCCTTTGAGACATTGAAGCAGAAGTTGATAACCGCCCCTATTCTGACCGTGCCAGACAATTCCGGAGGACTCGTGATTCACAGCGACGCATCTGGGAAAGGATTGGGATGTGTTTTGATGCAGCATGGGAAGGTTGTAGCGTACGCATCGAGACAGTTGAAGACCCATGAGAAGAATTATCCAACTCATGACTTGGAACTTGCGGCTGTGATTTTCGCTTTGAAGATTTGGAGACACTACCTTTTGGGCGAAAGGGTCGAAGTTTTTACTGATCATAAGAGCTTGAAGTATGTGTTCACACAGAAAGAGCTTAATATGAGGCAGCGTAGATGGTTAGAGCTGATGGCTGACTACGATCTTGACCTTAAGTACCATCCGGGGAAGGTTAACGTCGTGCCGGATGCGCTTAGTCGGTTACCAGCAATTCATGTGTTAACTACGCAGAAGGAGATCGTTGAAGATTTTCGAAGATTTGACTTGGAGGTTGTGCTACCGCATTCTACGGGACAGTTGATGCAGCTGCAAGTACAGTCATCGTTGATCGAGAATATTAAAGCAGCACAATCGCAGGACCCTAGACTGCAAAAGTTTCGAGAACAGGTTGAAGCCGGACTACGAACAGATTTATTGATCCACGAAGATGGTTCGTTGAGGTATGGTAGCCGTTTGTGTGTGCCAAAGGGGGATATTCGTGAAGAGCTTATGAAGGAGGCACACAGTTCAGCTTATTCTGTACATCCAGGAGGCACGAAGATGTACCGAGATATTCGACAGCATTTCTGGTGGGAAGGCATGAAACGGGAGATTGCTCGCTTTGTGGCTAAGTGCTTGGTGTGTCAGCAAGTTAAGGCTGAACACCAAAGGGTTGCTGGTTTATTGCAACCACTTCCGATTCCTCAGTGGAAGTGGGAACATATAACCATGGATTTCATGACGGTTTTACCGCGGAGTCCAAAAGGCAACAATGCAGTATGAGTAATTGTTGATCGGTTGACCAAGGCAGCTCACTTCATTCCTTTCCGGGTTGGTCAATCAACAGAGACTTTGGCAGAGCGGTACATGCAAGAGATTGTAAGATTGCATGGAGTACCGGTGAGCATCGTGTCCGATCGGGACACTCGGTTCCCATTACACTTTTGGCGGAGTTTACAGGAAAGTTTGGGGACTCGATTGAAGTTTAGCACAGCTTATCATCCTCCAACTGATGGTCAGTCGGAGAGAAAAATCCAAACTCTTGAAGATATGTTGAGAGCTTGCATGTTGGACTTCAAGGGTTCTTGGGAGGATCATCTACATTTGGTGGAGTTTTCTTACAACAACAGTTTTCAGGCAACTATCCAGATGGCTCCATTTGAAGCATTGTATGGTCGTAAATGCCGTTCACCTGTTTGTTGGGATGATGTCGGTGAACGAAGATTATTGGGACCAGATTTGGTTGTGCAGACAGTTGAGAAGGTTAACACTATCAGGAATCATATGAAGGCAACACAAGACCGACAGAAGAGTTGGGCAGACACGTTAAGAAGACCTCTAGAGTTCGCCGTGGGTGATTTGGTATTCTTGAAGATATCACCGACTAGAGGGGTGATTCGTTTTGGAAGTCGAGGAAAGCTTAGTCCTCGATTCGTTGGACCCTTTGAGATCTTGGAACGTGTTGGTGAGGTAGCGTATCGTTTGGCGTTACCGCAGTCCTTGGCGAATGTGCACGATGTGTTTCACGTATCTCAACTACGAAGGTATGTTCGAGATGAAACGCACGTATTGGATCATTCGGAGTTGACAGTACGAGAAGACTTGACTATTGAGGAACGACCAATCGAAATCGTGGATCGAAGGGAAAAGGTTCTTAAGAACAAGGTGATCCCTCTTGTGCTTGTTTCTTAGGGTAATCGCTCGCATAGAGAGTCCACTTGGGAACGAGAAGATGAAATCCGGCAGAAGTTTCCTCACCTTTTCTTGTAGTTATCTATCTTTGTATTCTTGGAATTTCGAGGACGAAATTCTTTTTGTAGTTGGGTATAATGTAACACCCGAGCCCAATGCTACTCATTTCTATTACTGTTTGAGCGTAATGTGGTATTCTTTTCACTTATCTTGCTTGATTGTTATTTACTGTAAAATTTACCCGGCAAATTCATTTCTGCATATAACAAATTTTGGCATCTAAAATAAAATTAAAAATATTTATCTTGGCCTACTTGACACCCCTAACCCTGTTGTAGCGTCCGTGCATCGTGTTCTCGTCTCGTTCAGTGAAACGGGCGAGTTTGGATGGCTACGTGCGCGTACGTGTGTCCGTTTTGGGGGTATGCTTTTTAATCATAAAACACTTCATTTTGAATTTTGGATCCCGCTTAAAATTCTATTATTTCAATTTCAAATTTTTGGACCCGACCCGGGCGCAATTTGGAAATGTTTTATTTTGCGCCAAAATCCCAAATATTTAATATTTTAAAACCTTACACTATATTTCCGTTTCAATTAAAATCTTTGTTAAATTTCTTAACCCACAAATCTTTATCTTCCAGCCAATCATACCTCTTCCTTTAACCTCGTGGGCTCCATAAATTCCTCTCTCTCTCCCGTAACTCTCCTCGCTCTCTCTCCCTCTCTCTCTCTATCTCTCTCTTCCCACATATTTCTCTCTCTCTCTCACATATTTAACTTCCCTCCTCCTTTCTTTTTCAAAAACGCAAACCCATCAACCCCTCACGTAAGCCTAGCCACCGCCTCCCTCCTCGCCACTGCAGCATCAACACCGGCACCACCGTCGCCTCCATCCTCGCCTCCTCAGCCTCGTCCCATCCACATCCTCCTTTTCTCTTCTCCCTGTGCATCTCCGACCAGACCCGCGCACCCCTGCACACGCATTGCACACCGGATCTGCCGCCGTCGACGGCCTCGCCTCCGTAGCCCCGGCCTCGCAAGCACCCCCCTCAGTGAGCATTGCTTCCTTCATCTTTTTCTTTCTTCTCTTTTTCCCTTCTCTATTGAGGTTTTCTTGAAATACAGATTCATGTCGCGGTCACTGTTGGCTGGCCGCCGGAGCTCCGTCGACGAGGTCGACCGTCACCACCCGTCCCACGGATTATCGTGAGCACCCCTTCTCTGATCCTACCTCCTTTCTTCTCTGTTTTTCTTTTCCTTTCTTGATTCCATGTCTTGACATTCACTGTTCATTCCTCGGCCGGAATCCGACGATGCCGACGACGTGACCCGACGTTCCAGGGAGGTACCCCGATCCGTGTGGTTCCATTGTTCGTCGTTTGGGTTCATTCCGTGAACCGTGCGCCCGTCGCGAGTTTTCCCGCCGACATTTTATCGTTCCGTTTTTCACGATCCGCGACCCGTCGAGGCAAGTACCCCTTGCTACAAGCTATACAATATTTACATATATAAATTTAACCTTGGTACGATATTTTACCACTTTTCCATGTACAATATTGTTATATATCATTATATCTTAAACTTGGAACGTACAGTTTGCAATTGAACCTAATAACCACATTTACCTGTTTAATCACATTTTTAATATTGACATAGCTTATGTCATTTATCTCTACAGTTTTGTTCCATTCGGACACCCGTATGCATTTAACATGTAATAGCCGTATTGAATCTTTATATAAATCATTGCACCTCTAAAGTGCTTAAACTTGTTAACAGGCCAAAATTGTCTTACTACATGCTTATATGGTTGAAATCATATCTGTGACACAATTGATAATGGTATTGCTAATTGAATGAAACTGCCTATTGCTTATTTCATTGCTTATCTCAAGCTGTTGATACCCATGCTTGATTATATAACTGATTGTGAGCACACCAGTGATATCGCTTGCTTCTTGACCTGTCTTGCTACCTACACATTGATTGACCCGACATGGTACCGTATACTGCTTGACTTGACATGATGTACCATGACCTGACCCGTTACCTGATCTTGTGTCTAATGCCAACAAACCTGACATGTAGTCCTCATGGACCATTCCTGTTGTCTATCCAGACAAACCTGTTTACCTGATCCTGTGTTGGCATTAGTTTCTTGATTTCGGGATACCTGACTTGACTTGCATATATAACTTGGGGGTATGGGGAAATCAAAGGTGAAACCTGACTTGTAACTCGACAGTTCACTACCTGTCCTGAGTGTACACATTCCTGTTTTGTGCCTAGCGGCATGTCTCGGTTTCGGCCGAGAATATTATGGCCGTGGTCCCGGGTATGTACGGGATACTATCGTGTGTACACATTCCTGTTTTGTGCCTAGCGGCATGTCTCGGCTGCAGCCGAGAATATTGTGGCCGTGGTCCCGGGTATGTACGGGATACTATTGAGTTACATCGATGATTCATCAATTGGTTTCAAAGACTTTAGAACAGAGAACCTGATAGAACAGTTTAGTTTACCCACTGCACGCTACCTTGCACTGCTCTGACTTATATTATTGTTACCCTCGTTTTATTCATGTTTATATTGCATTGCCTGCTACGCTGTTCATATTATATTACTTGATGATTTGACGCGCTGACGTCTGGGTTTTGCATGGCCCAGATTCTGTACCGCTGTCGCAGTCCGAGCAGGAGTACTTCAGCCGACAGGCTGAGCTGTGAGTGTTAGCAGTAGTTAGCTTTTCTTTACTGCACTTTATTCCTGATGTGAGCCCGCATTATGGGACATACATTCCAGTTATTTTGTATTGGATCTTTCGCTTCCGCATTTATTTATTATTGACTCATGTTATCTTGGATTATGGACATGTTTTAGATAGTTTTATTTTGTTCGTGATATCTCTACAGCCGTAATGTGACTGTGGATGGATACTTCCTACCCACAGGTAGCATGGTTGGCTATGTCACGTACCCATTTTAGAGTACTTTGGGAAGCGGGGCATGGCAATACACAAGCACTCACCATACAATATTGATGATACACAAGCACTCTAAAAATAAGGGATTTTTGCTAAAAAGCTCTCTCATACTTCGCTAGTTACTAAAAAGACCCACATACATTTAAATTGCACTAAAAACATAGAATTTTTTTTGGCATCTACCATTAACCCGGTAGGAGGCTAACAGTGTGTATTGTATTTAGGGTTTTAAAACCTTCACAATCTCTCTTCCTTTCCCAAAATTCCTAAATTTTCCGCCAAATTGATTTTAGGATTAGGGTTTCAATCAAAGATCTCACAAATTGATCTTGGAAATCCGCTGACCGTTGTACTCACAACCTTTCTTCAGTGATATATAACATTGATGAAACACAAGCACTCACCATCAACTTCTTATAAACTCCCGATGTTGGACTAAACACATACGAGTCACACAACCCAACAATCCCGAGCTTGACTCGTATCGTACATACTCACTTACACCGTTGTAGGTGACATACAAACATTGATGGTATTTCAAGCGCTTTAACACCAAGGTGGACCGTTGTACTCACAACCTTTCTTCGGTGATATACAACATTGATGATACACAAGCACTCACCATCCACAACCTTTCTTCGGTGATATACAATATTTATGATACACAAGCACTCACCATACAACATTGATGATACACAAGCACTCTAAAAATAAGGGATTTTAGCTAAAAAGCTCTCTCATACAACCTTTCTTCTTATAAACTCCCGATGTGGGACTAAACACATACGAGTCACACAACCCAACAATCCCGAGCTTGACTCGTATCGTACATACTCACTTACACCGTTGTAGGTGACATACAAACATTGATGGTATTACAAGCGCTTCAACACCAAGGTGGACCGTTGTACTCACGACCATTCTTCAGTGATATACAATATTGATGATACACAAGCACTCACCATCCACAACCTTTCTTCGGTGATATACAATATTGATGATACATAAGCACTCACCATACAACATTGATGATACACAAGCACTCTAAAAATAAGGGATTTTTGCTAAAAAGCTCTCTCATACTTCGCTAATTACTAAAAAGACCCACATACATCTAAATTGCACTAAAAACATAGATTTTTTTTGGCATCTACCATTAACCGGTTAGGAGGCTAACGGTGTGTATCGTGTTTAGGGTTTTAAAACCTTCACAATCTCTCTTCCTTTCCCAAAATTCCTAAATTTTCCGCCAAATTGGTTTTAGAATTAGGGTTTCAATCAAAGATCTCTCAAATTGATCATGGTAATCCATTGACCGTTGTACTCACAACCTTTCTTCAGTGATATACAACATTGATGATACACAAGCACTCACCATCAACTTCTTATAAACTCCCGATGTGGGACTAAACACATACGAGTCACACAACCCAACAATCCCGAGCTTGACTCGTATCATACATACTCACGTACACCGCTGTAGGTGACGTACAAACATTGATGGTATTACAAGCGCTTCAACACCAAGGTGGACCGTTGTATTCACGACCTTTCTTCAGTGATATACAGCATCAGTGATACACAAGCACTCACCATCCACAACCTTTCTTCGGTGATATACAATATTGATGATACACAAGCACTCACCACAAAACATTGATGATACACAAGCACTCTAAAAATAAGGGATTTTTGCTAAAAAGCTCTCTCATACTTCGCTAATTACTAAAAAGACCCACATACATTTAAATTGCACTAAAAACATAGAATATTTTTTGGCATCTACCATTAACCAGTTAGGAGGCTAACAGTGTGTATCGTGTTTAGGGTTTTAAAACCTTCACAATCTCTCTTCCTTTCCCAAAATTCCTAAATTTTCCGCCAAATTGCTTTTAGGATTAGGGTTTCAATCAAAGATCTCTCAAATTGATCATGGAAATCCGCTGACCGTTGTACTCACAACCTTTTTTCTGTGATATACAACATTGATGATACACAATCACTCACCATCAACTTCTTATAAACTCCCGATGTGGGACTAAACACATACGAGTCACACAACCCAACAATCCCGAGCTTGACTCGTATCGTACATACTCACTTACACCGTTGTAAGTGACATACAAACATTGATGGTATTACAAGCGCTTCAACACCAAGGTGGACCGTTGTACTCACAACTTTTCTTCAGTGATATACAACATTGATGATACACAAGCACTCACCATCCACAACCTTTTTTCGGTGATATACAATATTGATGATACACAAGCACTCACCATACAACATTGATGATACACAAGCACTCTAAAAATAAGGGATTTTTGCTAAAAAGCTCTCTCATACTTCGCTAATTACTAAAAAGACCCACATACATTTAAATTGCACTAAAAAACATAGAATTTTTTTTGGCATCTACCATTAACTGGTTAGGAGGCTAACGGTGTGTATCGCGTTTAGGGTTTTAAAACCTTCACAATCTCTCTTCTTTCCCAAAATTCCTAAATTTTCCGCCAAAATGGTTTGAGGATTAGGGTCTCAATCAAAGATCTCTCAAATTGATAATGGAAATCCGCTGACCATTATACTCACAACCTTTCTTCAGTGATATACAACATTGATGATACACAAGCACTCACCATCAACTTCTTATAAACTCCCGATGTGGGACTAAACACATATGAGTCACACAATCCAATAATCCCGAGCTTGACTCGTATCGTACCACTACTACAATATGGGATTGCCCCTACGGACTAATCCGTAGGTCCCAATGGTTGTCCCTACGGTGCCCTACGTTTTAATTTAAAAATATTAAATCGTAATTTTTTGTTTGGCCCTACGGAGCCGCAAACAAATGACCTACGGTGAAGTCCGTAGGGTAATATAAATGGGTATGTAATAAAAAAAGGCACAAAAAAGCCCTACGCCTTGATCTCATTCCCAAAATTCTCTTTCTCAATCTCTCCCGTGTCTCGATCTCATTCCTGCGCCTCCAATTTTTTCCTCATCGCCACCGCCCTCCACCCGCGGCCCGCCACCGCCCTCGTTCCCAAAACTTCCTTGTCAACTTCCTCGTCGCCACCGCCCACGACTCGTCGCCGATTGCGTCGTCGACCACCGGTCTCTTCTGTCGTCTCCTCCATCGCTCGCTACAGGTTAGTAAATCTCTAATTATTTATAATTTTGATGATGTTAGGGCTAGGGTTCAGGGTTCGGGTAGGGGTGAGGGTTAGGGTTAGGCATCGAGTTCAGTTTAGGTTTAGGTTAGGGTTAGGGTTAGGGTTCGGTTGGGGTTGAGGTTCAGTTGGGGTTGGGGTTGGGTTTGGGGTTCGGTTTGGGCTGAGGCTGGGGTTAGGGTTCAGTTGGGGTTGGGGTTAGGGTTAGGTTGGGGCCAGGGTTAGGATTAGGGTTAATTAGTTGGGCTTAGTGTTATGGTAGTTAGGGTTAGGGTTAGGGTTTGGTTGAGATTTAGGGTTAGAGGCTAGGGTTAATTTGGGTTAATTAGAGGGTATGGTTAATTTCGGTTAATTTGTGATAATTTGAAAGGGTTAGGGTGTTGATTAGGGTTAATTAGGTTAATTTGGGTAAATTGGGTTAAGTTTGACCTGATTAGGGTTAATTAGGTTAATTTGGGTAAATTGGGTTAAGTTTGGGTTAATTAGGGATAATTTGTGTCAGGGTAACGATTATGGTTAATTGTGGTTAATTAGGTTAATTTGGGTTATTTAGGGTTAGGGTTTATGGTGCACTAGTTCATTCTGTAGGATACTCGATAATAACGTAAACGTACAACTTTACCGTAAACGCAAGAAAAATTTACCCTAAACTTGAAATTTCAAACCCTTAATAACGAAACGTAAACGTAAAACCTATTCATGTTAAATGTTCAAGTTAAAACCAATATATGATACTCGATGATAATATGAAACTTTCATATTCTCATCGATACTCATATATGAAACTCAAAGCGCCACTTAGTCCCCGTCTATCGGTTAACATACGTTCGATGTTCGTCGTGACATAGAACTATACGAAGGTTGTTAAATATCGGACGGTATAGCTCGATACTAACAACCGTCGTGTAGTCTATGTGACGAGAAGATTCAATCGTATGATAACCGATAGATTTGTCCCGTGTGGACAAGTTAGGAATGTATAAAGTAAACATCTGCATTCACTTGTGTTTTCATCCGTTTCGAGATATTTCATCGGTACTTTTCCGCTCGTTCTCTGTGTACAAAGATAGATTAGATGTTCATTCCAATGTTGTTTTACAGCTTTGAAATGATTATCTATTCTATTACGGTGTACTCGGAGAACAGCGGGGAGGTGCTGCCGAAATTTACTTGAAACGGTTGAAAGCACAAGCGAATAGGTGTCTGCTATATATATTCTTAATGGGATAGAAGCCTTACCCCCGATAGCCGAAACACACACATACAACATGAATACACAACAAACGCACACACAGCACATACACACTAACAACCCTACACTTAAGCGAAATCATAAATTGAAACACACATATATAGAATACAACTCATACATGGGTATCCTCAAATCTAACTTTGATTATCGATAATTTATTCTTTTCAACGACAAACGCACACACAAAGCATATACACGGATTTTCTCCTTTGTCAGTAACCATCCCGTTCTTAGATTTCTCAATATAGTCATCATAACGTATAATTTATATGTTATACAATCTAACATGGCCTATGAGTACGTCAGAGTTAATGACTGGATGTATGTGGATTGGCAACAACGTATGTAACCGAAGTTTATCGCAAGAGTTGCTGCTTTTATTGAATTTGCACGCGCACATAATAAGATCGTGATAGAGAAGATTCTCTTCCCGTGCGATAGATGTGGTAATAAGTACTGGCAGAAGGTAGAATTTTCAGAGCTTCATATCGTTAAATATGGTTTTACTAGACTTTATACAACTTGGCTTTATCATGGGGAAGGAGAAGAACACAGTAATGCGGCAGAAGAAGAAAGAGAAGACGATAATGCGGCAGGAGAAGAAGGATAAGACGGTAATGCGGCAGAAGAAGAAGACTGTAATTTCTTTCCATCAGAAGAAATGGAGGATATGGTAGAGGCTGTCATAGGTGAATCAATTCGTACCGAATATGACATTCCTTCCGGTCAAGGACCGCGTGCGGATAAGTACGAAAATTTCATGAATGATGCTAGAAAACCAATTTATGAGAATGCAAAGTATTCCACCCTCTTATGGTTCGTCCAACTTTTCCAGATTAAGTGTCTAGATGGATGGAGCAACAAGTCGTTCATAATGCTTCTTTAGTTCTTGAAAGATTCTATGCCCCCGGGAAATAACGTGCCCGACAGCTGGTACGGAGCCCAGAAGATAATGTCTAATTTGGGTCTGAAGTGTGAGAAGATTCAAGCATGTCCTAAAAATTGCGTGTTATACCGGAAAGAGAATTCAGATTTGAAAGAGTGTCCAACATGAGGAGAGACCAGGTATAAGCCGAAAGATTCTGATAAGAAGCCCGATATACCTGTCAAGATAGCACGATATATTCCCATAACACAGAGGCTGCAGAGGCTATTCAGGTGCAAGAAAACAGCCGAGGCAATGATTTGGCATCACCGTGCTCCTCCAAATGAAGATGGAAAAATGAGTCATCTAAGAGATTCACCAGTATGGAAGGATTTCGATAGGAGGCACGCAATATTCAGTAGCGATCCTCGCAAAGTCAGGCTCGGACTGGCTAGTGATGGCTTCTGCCCATTCAACTATATGGATGGAAGCCACAACACATGGCCCGTTGTAATGATAGTTTATAATCTGTCGCCTTGGTTGGATATGGACCAATCATACTTTATGATGCCTCTTCTTATCGACAGACCAAACTCACCGGGAAACAATATCGACGTTTATCTCCGACCTCTGATCAAGGAGTTAAAATCTTTATTCATTGATGGTGTAGAGACTTACGATGCAAACACAAATACAACCTTCATACTGCGTGCGGCTTTAATGTGGACAATTAATGACTTTCCAGCGTATGGAATGCTATCAGGTTGGTCCGTACATGGTCAGAAATCATGTCCTCGTTGCCATCAACATACAACATCGAAATTATTGAATTTTAGCAGGAAGGTTTGTTATTGCGGCCATCGACGTTTCCTGCCTTTAGACCACCCCTACAGGTTAGACACTGTTCACTTTGATGGTCATCAGGAGCTTCTTGGACCTCTAGCCCCATTGTCCGGAGAGGACGTGACTGTTCAGTGGGATGGTTACAATAATGTGACCTTCGGGATGGATCCGACAAAACAGGTCAAACCACCATTCTGGAACAAGTTAAGCATTTTCTTTGTGCTTCCGTACTGGTCAACAAATTTAGTGCGTCATTGTCTGGACGTCATGCATATAGAGAAGGGAGTATCCGAGCACGTACTCAACTTGCTTCTTTATAAAAATGGGAAATCGAAAGACAACCTCAATACTCGGATGGATCTATAGGACTGCGAAATTAGAAGTGAATTGCATCCTAAACCGGTAGCGGGTAAACCAGGTAAGTTTGTACTTCCCAATGCCGCTTATCATATGTCACAACTGGAGAAGAAAAGATTCCTGCAGGTGTTCCATGATTTGAAAGATCCCACGGGTTTCTCAAGATCATTTAGCAAGAAGATAAAAATTGTGAAAGGAAAGATCAATGGGCTGAAAAGTCATGATCACCATGTTATTATGGAGAACCTTCTCTCATTAGCCCTCAGGACTTCTCTCCCCGAATCGGTTGGTCTAGTAATCAATGACCTATGTTGTTTTTTCAGAGAATTATGTGCTAAAACACTGGAAGTTGTGACACTGGAGAAACTAGAAAATTCTATTGCGTTGATACTTTGCAAGTTTGAGCGTATTTTCCCACCGTCATTCTTCGATATAATAATACACCTGACGGTTCATCTTGCAACTGAGGCTAAGTTAGCCGGACCGGTACAATATCGATGGATGTATCCCGTCGAGAGGTACGTGGAATTTTCGTTTCGCGCAATTTGTAAAATTATTGTTGTCCTGTATGCCCATATTTATTTATTTAACATATTTTTCTTTAAGTACCTATACACTCTTAAAAAGTATATACGCAATAGAAATCGACCAGAGGGTTCTATCATGCAAGGTTATCTTCTAGATGAAGCAACCACATTTTGTTCCCGCTATCTGGACGAGAACATTAAGACGAGACTTAACCGGCCTTGAAGAATTCAGGATGGGCCATATGGTAAAGTCGATTATAAGAGGGTAAACACTATGTTTATCAACAAGATATATCGGTTTATCCTCCTCAATAGCGCATGTCTTGAAAAATTAGAGAGTAAGTTTTTTTAGATTAATTGTTATATTTGTGTTTGTGTGTGTATGAAATGATATAATATTAATGTCATAATTTATTGTCGAGAACAGAATTCATTTTAACGAGATACGTGAGGGGCATCCTGATTGGAACGATGAATGATTGGAAAAATATCATCAGGATAATTTTTGCGATTGGGTTGAGATCATGTAAGTTATTCGAATAATATGTTATTGCTACCAGTTTTAATCTAAACTTGTATCGTTATGTATTTGTCGTAAAATTTGTTTTGTTAGATCCACGATCCAAACTTGTCTACATCATTAGAGAGTGATTCAAGATGTTTAGCTCAGTTTCCTAGTATGGAGGTTGCATATTATAAAGGATTCGGTGTCCTTGGATACAAATTCGAAGTTAAGGACATAGAAACATCTAGAACCACTCAGAATAGTGGGATTGCGTCGGTAGGATCGGATTGTGTGATTTATTATGAATACTTAAATTTTATACTCGGCATCCAATATCCCGGACGATCAGAACCTTTTTATATATTTCAGTGTACTTGGTACGATACACGAACCGATACGGATAAGTGAAGAAGCAATCTCGGGACTTGGAAAGATGAATATGGATTGACCAGTGTGAACACACTTCGATTTTACGGTCAAGAAGATCCGTTTATCTTTCCGAACCAAGTGTTCCAAGTATACTACTCACAGTGTTTGAAGCATCCGGGATGGAGTGTCGTATGCTGTTGGAAACCCAGGGATGTTTACGATGTCCAAGAATTCGAGGACAGCGATGAGGATGAAGAAGAGAGAAGACTTAGAGTGCTCCGACCGTCTGTTTCAAAAGACGGGTTGTCTTCGGCTGATCATGAAGTTACGTGGGTTAGAAATGATATGGATGATGAAATCCAAGTAGATACGTCTAATGCGTCCACGAAACGAAAAAGGTTATCAGTAATGTTATATTATTACTTCATATTTTACGATCTATACATATATAGCATGCACATGTAATGATTGTCTAATGCGTCCACGAACCGTTTTATCTAGATTTGATGACGACGACGGGAGCAGCGAGTGGCGGCAGGAGCTCCAGCCACGGCACCGGCAGAGGTAGAGGCAGAGCGGTTCTGCCGCCCGAAGAGCTGCGTAGGGAGCTTCAGCGGGCCGGTCTTGCACCCCGATCGGAGACCCCTTCGGATGCCTCCTTCCGTGTGGACTTTGCCACACCTCCAAGTATATTGCACGCATATTTATTTTGAATGTAATATTATAGATATACATGCATATTCATGTCAAATTTACTTACATAGTCAATGTTTGGTTGTCTAGTTGTTGGTGGTGCGTCCACATCAGGGACAGATGTCACTCCCGCACCTCCAGGTATGTTGCACGTATATTCATTTTGAATGTAATATTATAGATATACATGCATATTCATGTCAAAATTACTTACATAGTCAATGTTTAATTGTCTAGTTGTTGGTGCGTCCACATCAGGGATAGAGGCCACTCCCGCACCTCCAGGTATATTTATATATCATATAGTGCATGTATATTGATTTAGAATGCTATATCATAAATATACATACATTCTTTTTGCTCTTACGTACTTACATCAGGGGCAGAGCCTACCGTTGCACCTGCGGGTATGTTTATATATCCTATATTGTATACATGTTGATTTAGAATGTTATATTATCGATATACGCATTCTTTTTGCAATTACTTATATAGTCAATGTTTGATTGTCTAATTATAGGTGGTGCGTCCACGTCTGGTGCAGGGGGCACTCCCGTCACTTCCATACCCTCCGCTCAGTCTGCAGGTTTGTATGAATAAATATAAAATATTTATTCATTTTACATATCCTTTAAGAATAAACATGAACTTCATGTAATTTTATCAATGTTTATTTTCTAGTTGGAGGGGATGCGTCCACGTCCGGGTCACCGACTGTTCCTCACCGGAGGAACTATCGTCCCGCTCGTACTACTGCCCGGGCCCAGGCTCGTGCTTCTGTCGCCAGAGGTATATATCACACTTCAATTTTCGTTAAACCTTGATTTCTTAATACCACTTTGTCTTAATATTGATTGTCTTGATATTTCTTGTAGACGCTGGGCATCCCCATCCCGAGAGGGGGACTCGAGGCCCGAATCAGTCCCACAGGCCGAGGCCCGACAGTGCTAGGGGGAGGCAGCATTCCCCCTCTTCTTTACCCCTGATTATCGCTATACCGGCGATTATGCTGAGAGGTTCGGCCAGTATATGGGGGATGAGAGCCGCCTCGTGAAGAACTATCCACTTCACGTTGAGTGGGGCGACCAGCACCGGCGCTCATTCGCCCTTTTCTGGGATCATGCTCGGGTATTAATATATATTTTCATTTGATTTATCTAATATATTTATTATTAACACATGCAATTTAATAACATTGTTATTTTTGTATTTGCAGTTGGATTACGATTTTCAGCCTGTACCTAACCCTGATCATCCTGGGAGGGTGCTCGATCTTCACGCTCTGTACCATGGCCTGATAAAGAATATGCAATCGAAGGTCCGATACAATAGGAACGAGCTGAAGATCGACTGCTATTCCCTGTGGATGGCGACCCCCGAGGCAGAGAGCGGCCCTCCTACATACTCCGGCCTTTGTGAGAGTCGACATAGATACATGGTCTCTATTGTGCCAATATTTCGACTCTCAGCGCAAACAGGTATGTATTTTAAATGTAATTCATTGTTTAGTATATAATTTATTTTTTTGTGTTGCTTAATTAGAAAACTAAATCTGAATGTGTTGTGCAGAAACAGGCCGATCAAAATACAGAAGAATAAGAAGTCGGTGAAAAGGGGTCGCCCCACTTATACAGGTGGCTCGAGGAATATTACTCGTTCTATGGAGTTATCGGTAAATTACAATAGACCTACTGTGATATAATGTAATATTAAGAGTTATTTTCTAATATATGTAAATTTTTTGCGAATTGTAGAGAGATCAAACCCTGGCGCAGGGTGGTACACCGAGCGTGATGTCCGCGTATCTTGCCGTCCACGGCACCTTGACAGATCCCGCCACGGGCGAGCTTCGATACCCCGACACTGTTACCCAGGAGTATTGCGTAAGTGTTAATATTTATTCAACCCCTATTTTAAAATTTTGTTTTGAAAAGTTCAAATTTAAATGATATACTTATATTTTACTGGTTAATGTGGGTGTAGGAGCGGGTGGTTGAGCAGGCGAAGACATCGGGGATCGATTTTACTGGATAGAACGATCCGATGTTGCTGACCCCGGTCCTAGACGCCGCACACGGAAGGCACCACGGAGATTGGGAGAGAGGCCAGGGACTGGGTCCTAGCAAGGCCCATATGAGGTTGTACTCCACTCCGGCGGTTACTTCCTCTATCTCGCGTGAGCGACGTCTAGAGCAAGAAATTGACACCTTGAAGGCCACCGTCCAGGAGTTGAAGGAGATCGTGGTATGTATACTACTTAATAGTAAAATATTATGTCATATTATAGATAGCAACATATCCAATATTAGTACGTATCCTGAGCTTATTTAGTTGTAGACTTAGTTTTGATTAATCATACATACATAGAACTATCTAATTAAAATAAACTACGGTTTTCCAAACTAGATATCCAAACGAGGCCTAAGTCCCTAAGTATTCATAGATTGGGGTTTCACAATAACCTGATAATGATACGAATTCGACTAATACTAATATACAGTTCTTACTCGTTTATTACACGCAAAACTGAACAGATGCGACAGGGTACTTCGGCTGAGGCTCCACATGCATCTCTTTCAGCTCCACAGTCCGCTCAGACTCCCGCAGCTGAGGCTCTGCAAGCCACTACCTCGGCTGCGGTTGCGCAGACCACTCCTACAACTCCACTGCCCGCTCAGACTCCCGCACCATCCGCATTGCTCGAGTTGTTGACTCAGGGTTTATCCGAGGAGCAGGTGCGCCAGATTACGTCGATTATCAGAGGTGGAGCTGGACCGAGCTAGGGTAGCTTTCTGATTTTTATATTTTAAACATGTATTTACTTATATGATACATATTGTATATATTTTGGACGATATTGGTGATGTTTGCGTGTTCATATTGATTTAAATTGATGTCGTATTCTACTTGTTGAATTATTTTATATATTATGCGTGAGATGTTGATTATGAATACTGCGGTATATATTCTGCTTGTTGATTACTTTCATATATGATGTATATATTATTGTCCACAGGGCGAAGAAAAAACGGGCATCCTTTTTTTTTAAAAAAACACGATAATATGAACCTACGGATTAATCCGTAGGGTCCCTATTTGCTCCTACACATTTATCCGTAGGGACAAAATATCAGGATACCTGATATTTTGACCCTATGGACTCAGTAACAGGTGTCAGGCTAGTCCCTACGGAGTAATCTGTAGGGGCATTGGCTTTACCCCTACGCATTTCCCCGTAGGGACAAAATATCAGGATACCTGATATTTTGCCCCCACACATGAGAACCTACACATCAATCTGTAGGGGCATGTAGTTGTCCCTACGGAGTTATCCGGAGGGGCAACTATTTTATTTTATAAACCGATAAATTAAAAAAATATTTTGTCCCTACGGATTAATCCGTAAGGACCAATGGACCTATGCATTAAGCCGTATGGGCAATTATTTCTCCGTAGGGGCATGTTTAAAGCTAAGACTTGCACCTGCGGCGTGTGCACCAACGACGTATTTTTGGGCCCCTATGAGTATAGCCATAGGGCCTGTGGTTTGCTCCTACGGCTTTATCCGTAGGGGCAACCCCTATTTGTTGTAGTGTACATACTCACTTACACCGTTGTAGATGACATACAAACATTGATGGTATTACAAGCGCTTCAACACCAAGGTGGACCGTTGTACTCATAACCTTTCTTCAGTGATATACAGTATTGATGATACACAAGCACTCACCATCTACAACCTTTCTTCGGTGATATACTATATTGATGATACACAAGCACTCACCATACAACATTGATGATACATAAGCACTCTAAAAATAAGGGATTTTTTCTAAAAAGCTCTCTCATACTTCGCTAATTACTAAAACGACCCACATACATTTAAATTGCACTAAAAAACATTGATTTTTTTTGTCATCTACCATTAACCGGTTAGGAGGCTAACGGTGTGTATCGTGTTTAGGGTTTAAAAACCTTCACAATCTCTCTTCCTTCCCCAAAATTCCTAAATTTTCCGCCAAATTGGTTTTAGGATTAGGGTGTTAACCAAATATCTCTCAAATTGATCATGGAAATCCGCTGACCGTTGTACTCACAACCTTTCTTCAGTGATATACAACATTGATGATACACAAGCACTCACCATCAACTTCTTATAAACTCCCGATATGGGAGTAAACACATACGAGTCACACAACCCAACAATCCCGAGCTTGACTCGTATCGTACATACTCACTTACACCGTTGTAGATGACATACAAACATTGATGGTATTACAAGCGCTTCAACACCAAGGTGGATCGTTGTACTCAAAACCTTTCTTCGGTGATATACAGTATTGATGATACACAAGCACTCTCGATGTAGGACTAAACACATATGAGTCACACAACCCAACAACCCCGAGCTTGACTCGTATCGTACATACTCACTTACATCGTTGTAGGTGACATACAAACATTGATGGTATTACAAGTGCTTGAACACCAAGGTGGACCATTGTACTCACAACCTTTCTTCAGTGATATACAACATTGATGATACACAAGCACTCACCATCCACAACCTTTCTTCGGTGATATACAACATTGATGATACACAAGCACTCACCATCCACAACCTTTCTTCGGTGATATATAATATTGATGATACACAAGCACTCACCATACAACATTGATGATACACAAGCACTCTAAAAATAAGGGATTTTTGCTAAAAAGCTCTCTCATACTTCGCTAATTATTAAAAAGACCCACATACATTTAAATTGTACTAGAAAACATAGAATTGTTTTTGGCATCTACCATTAACCGGTTAGGAGGCTAACGGTGTATACCGTACTCATAACCTTTCTTCAGTAATATACAACATTGATGATACACAAGCACTCACCATCCCATCCCACATTGGTATTTCTTACTCCACCCTTCTCTCTAAACAAATCTGGCTCTGATACCATTTGTTAGGGGTGGAGCTCGCACGTGACGGATACATAACACAACTTGGGTGCCCATTCTAACCCAAAATCCCGAGCTGATAGGTAGAGGTCCAAGTTATATTATATATCATATTAACTTTTTATAAACTCCCGATGTGGGACTAAAAACATACGAGTCACATAACCCAACATAATACTTGTTTTATATTTGCATCATCCTTTTCCCTCTCTCGAGACAACGCTGCGGCTTTAATAGGAGAAATGAGTTCGGAGAACTTTCCGATACTGCAAGTCACAGAACTGACTTTCCTTCCTAAAGCAACCGCGGCGGCGACAGGGTCGATCACCATGCGGTGGTTGCAGACAAAAAGATAACCGGGGTGTCCTTTGCTAGGCGGAGGAGGCGGAGTTCCTTTCACGGTAAGCTTGATGCCCATGAGTTTGTAATTATAGAAGACAATACGTTCCTGTAAGAAGATGTTGACGTAGACACGGACAAGAGAGAGGGAGATTCAAATGGGGAGCCATAGGAAGGTTAGGAGGGCGGCAGGGGAGTCGGGCGTTGGACGAGGCGGCCATCGTGGAGGATGACATGTGATCGGAGTTGGTTGCCATGGACTGGGTTGCATTTAGTGTTGGGGGCCTTCCTGTTACTATGGGCAACAAAGTAAATTAGAAATTTTGGCTCGAGAGATGGATAACCAAAGAAAACTTGAAATATATTGGTGCTAAATGAATTTATTAGGTTAATGGTTAACACACGTGTGATTTCCGCATTCATGAGAAGATGGATAACCTATTTTACTGTTTTGATTCCCGCAGCAACTTAAAAAGCGAGACCCATCCAAATAGTAAAATGGTTATGCACTTCATAGCCAAGCTAAGTTGTGAAGTGCACAATTACATTTTTGCCTATATTTATTTGGGATCTGGATGTTTTTCTATGATTCGACCAAAATAAAACAATTTAATGCAATTTATAGCTTTTTTTATTAATATGCCGTAACTTACTGCAAGCAGGATTAACTATAAGAAAGTTTTACGACTTGGTTATATTATAAGGGCATTAACAATTTATAGCCTATTGACAGCATTAAAATCTCGGTAGCTTTAATAAATAATTTCTGTCCAATTATTATACAACTATAAAGTTGGGACATTTAAGGTAATCTTTTGCATAAGACTATCTTTTCCAAAACACTATTTTGTTCCTTTCCCATTTTGTGCTTACCTTTTCATTTTATTATTTTTCCTACCCATTTTTCAAATGGTCCATGTGAGGCCAAAAAATAAATGAGTGGGGCCTAAAAAGAAAAGAAATATGTGTGGGTTTTCTCTAATTATTTGGTTTCAAATTTTATTTCTGTCCTTTTTTATTTCCTTAATTTATCCTTAAATCCTATGACAAGCTATGATTAGAAAGAAATTCTGGTGTTTTAATTTTATTCTCAAGAAAACCGTTAGTATTTTTTATCTTCATACATTTTTTTTAAAAAATAAAACATAATAGAATAAAATATGTTTACTAGATAATCCATTTTTTAGATTTGCTTATAAAAATTATAGTTGCTTTAAATTTGGTGCTCATATTTCATTATTTAAATAATTATTAATATTCCTTCAAAAAAAATTATCAATGTTTAAAGATGCATACTTTAAAAAAAATTAATCATAATATAAATTTCTCAAAATGGAACTAAAACTAAATTTCCATGTTTTTAAAATGGGTACTGACTTCTTCTTGACAAAATGAATGTATATTAATTTTCTGTTTGCTTTTTCAATTCAGAAATATCTTGAATCATTTTGAACCCACGCGTTACACGTGGGGTCAAAGTCTAGTACTTTTAATATATGGAAGAGTTTAGAATCCTAATTGTCATCTAGATTTGGTCCCATTTTATGGGAGCCCAGCTCCAAAGACTTAAAAAAGTGAGAATAATGAAGAAAAGAGTCCCTACGAGGGTTTTTCGTCAGGCGGCGTTGAAAAAATACATTCTTCAACATTTTATTCGACTATCGACATCCTTCATGTTCATCTTTATTATCTAAGATGCGGACACAACGAATTTCATGTGATTTTACCACTTTTTCTCCGTTGGATTAGCAATGCAAAAAGTCCTATTGTCAGTAAACCGTTAAATTTGCACCCACTAAATCAACGATTAAAAAGTTGTGGAATCGCTATTAAGATATGTGGTTAAACATAGACATTGGAAAAACTATAAGATGCGTATGAGTCTAAGATAGAAGATGGGCCAAATCTTAATATGGCTTGAATCTCGGTGATGGAACCTGTTAAGAATAAGATATATATTTAGAATTAATTAGATTGGTAAAAGATATAGATTTGATTCAATCTAATTAGATTATTTGTATTTTCTATTATTAGAAAAGCAATAATATATATATATATATATATATATATATATATATATATATATATATATATATATATATATATATATATATATATATATATATATATAGGTAGAGGGAATTCTCTAGCAACCTCATAATTTTCTCTAAATCCAATTCTCTTTTACATGGTATCAGAGCCCAATATCCCTAACCCTACCTAGCCATCACCCTTCGCCTGTTCACCGCCGCCACTGCAACTAACTTATCGTGCCCTCACCTTCGCAACCATCACCACCGCGCCATCACCCTCGCAACCACAGCCGCTCACAGAGCCTAACCCCATCACCGCCATGCCCTCACCCTTGCAACCGCCGCCGCTGCCATCCCCCAACAACCCTCGCTGCCCTCGTTGCCCTAGCCGCCACCTTCGCTACTGCCACCACCAACCAACTTTGTTACCCTCACTTCTGCCACCATCGATACCAATGCCTTGACCTGCCACCTCGCTACTCCTCTGTCGATCTTCCACTTATTTTTAATGGGTTTTTGATTTTCCCCTTGCTGCCCATTAAATAAGTAATCATCCAGATCTATTTATTTAATGGTTTTTTGATGTTACGATTAATAGTTTACCAACTTGTTGCTTTTGAGAATTTGTGTTGGTGATTGCTTGGTATTCAGGTTAGAAAATTTTCGTCTTAATTATTATGACGTTGTTAGCACTCTTTGATCATGAGTGATAAAGAGAAAGTCTCTGAAGGATGCTCTAATGTTTTGTATCCTAATTTTATTATAAGAACCCGATTGAATACCGACAACTATTCTCATGGAAACAGCCTGTGGAAATGTTTGCTAAGGAGCGTAAATTAATGAAGCATCTTATTGAGCCACTTCCTTCAGATCCTTCTGAAGACTGGGTATCACATGATGCCATGCTGCATCGCTTGATGACTGAGATCATGGAGGAAAAGATTATGTTGCAAGTATTCAAATACTCAACCGCTTACTCTATTTGGAGTTATCTGACAGAGATGTTTGAAGGGAAAATTAATGTTGATAGGGCTTTTGATACTTGGAGAGCTCTAATTAAACTTGAGCGAGGATATACATCTTTCTCCTTTTATTATAGTGAACTCAAGAAGCTTGAAGCAGAATTCCTTTTGATTTATCCTATTAGCAGTGAAGAGAAGCGATGGAAGACATTTTATGATCATATGATGGTGATGACGTTTCTTGCCGGTCTTGGTTCCGAATTTGATAGTATACGTCCACAAATTCTAGTAGGATCAGAGGTCCCCTCTCACGCAGATGCTTATAGGGTTGTTCTTCGCACCCATCCTTCCTATGTCGTTGAAGGTACTATTGATTCTGTTGCAAAAGAAGACGAAGGAAAATCTGCCCTTGATTCTTCTTATGATAGTAGAGGATGAGGTGGAGGTAGTATACGAGGATGTGGTAGAGGAGGTTGAGGACCTTTTAGAGGAAAGGAGAGAAGGTGATCGTTTCTATGCACATTGTGAGATGACTGGCCACACTAAGGATACTTGCTATTCGCTTCATCCGGAGTTCCCACCTCAGTGAGCTGCTAGAGTAGCTACTTCACACCTGCCACTCCTACTTCTCATAGTGCTTCTGGACTATCTGATCAGGAGATATTGCGGCGTGGGTCTCTTCTTACAGGATCTATTTTTTCGAGCTCCACTACTATTCTGGCTAAAGGTAATACATGTCTTCTAACCCACATATCTCCATCCTCATAGATTATTGACTCGGAAGTATCAGATCATATGACTAGAACATTAGGTGTTTTCTCCTCCTTGTCTAAAATTTCATATGCCGGTGATATTACACTTGCAGACGGTTCAATCTCTAAAGTAGAGGGCATTGGTCATATTTCTCTTACCCCATTTTTATCTTTATCATCAGCAATATATATCACTTCATTTCCTTTTAGCCTGATGTCAGTAAGATAAACTTGTTCATACCTTGAATTGTTCAATAACCTTTTCTCCTTATGTTTGTGTCATGCAGGGTTTGAAGACGGAGGGGATGATTGTTTCAGGACGTGAACTTGGAGGCCTTTATTATTTTGATGGACAACTACTAAAGTTTGCTTGCTCAAAAAATAGTGATCTACTGGTTAACCACTGTCTCTTAGGTCATCCTGGTTTGTCTACTTTATAGAAATTAGTTCCTTTTTTATTTAGTCCGTGATCGTTAGAGTGTGTCGCTTATGAGATGGGAAAGCACACTTGTGCTTCTTATCAGTTTAGAGTCAATAAACATGCTGAGAAACTGTTTGATTTAGTGCATTCTGATGTTTGGGGGCCATGTCCCATTACGTCAAACCGTGGTTTTCGATATTTTGTTATTTTTATTGATGATTACTCTCGAGTGACATAGCTATATTTGTTGAAATCTAGAACCGAAGACTTTGATACCTTGAAATCATTTTTTACAGAGGTGAAAAATCAATTTGGTATTAATATCAAAACTCTGAGAAGTGATAATGCAAAGGATTACTTTAATAAAAAGTTTACTCATTTTTTTTGACATCTTTGGTATTATACATCGGTCCTCGTGCCCCTATAGACCTGAACAAAATAGTGTTTCTGAATGAAAGAATTGATATCTGTTGGAGGCCTCACGTTCTCTTTTGTTCTATATGAATATTCCTAAACATTTTTAGGATGATGCCGTTCTAACTGCTTTCCGTCTTATCAATCGTCTACCAAGTTTAGTCTTAAGGGGAGAAATTTCAATCTCTATTTTATTTCCCTCTAAACCTTTATTCCTTCTTCCTTCACGTGTTTTTTGTTGTACTTGTTTTGTCTACAATCATCAACCTGGCTTATCAAAGCTCGATCCCAAGTCCATTAAGTGTGTTTTCTTAGGATATCCTGGAGTTAAAAGAGATACAAGTGTTATAGTAAAGAACTCAATAGTGTCTTCATCTCTGCAGATGTGCCCTTTCATGAAAGTACCCCTTTGTTTGGTACTAATGTAACGCCCCAGTCACTTAGAGAGGATTTTCCTATTAATGAAAATGATGTTCTTGTTATCGAATCTTCTCTACCCAATCCTTGTGTCTCAGTGGCACCAAATACTTCAGAACTAGATTATCATTTAATTGAGAAACCAACTCAAGTGGAAGAAAATGAGGAAGAGGGACCTCTAGTCATTGAAGAACTTACACCAGTGCTAGACTCAGATCCAATTCAGACTGATCTTGTTCTTCTAGTTTTCCTTCGCAAAGGTACCCGTACCACTAAGTCTCTCTATCCTCCATCAGATTATGTCATATATATTAGACTTTCTCCCTGTTGGAGATTCACGATGTCATGCTTTAAGAAGGTAATGGTTCAATATCGGATATGTCGTTTTTGATTAAAAGATAGCATAATATGATTCTCAAGTTATAAAATACCGCAAGTGCACGGTGCGTTGAAGCAATCCGGCAAGTACGAATCGATCCATAGGGAATGGATTCATGACGTTCTTTTTTAGTTAGGAACAAATGTTTTAGAAGTTGGTTTTGTCACGTTTTAATAAAAAATGCGATGTAAAAGAGAAAAAAGATATATACGGAATACTTAGGCTGAAGTTTGGTATATTGACTTGTGGCGTTACCCTTAACTCTCATTCTTGATTCAAACACACATTTTTAATTTCTATTTGAATTTGAAAAGCAAGGAAACAATAGTAAGCATGGCCGGCTAGGCGTTCAAGCATCTGATCAATGAAGGGCAGCGGAAAATGATCTTTGCGAGTTGCAGTATTGAGATTTCTGAAATCAATACAGACCTCCAACCTGTTTGTGTGACTAGCTCGTTCGCTTCATTCGTAATCACCGTGATTCCCGATTTCTTTGGTACGACATGAATGAGGCTTACCCATTTGCTATCAGATATGGGATAAATGATCCCATTGTCAAGACACTTCAGCATTTATTTCCGTACGGCTTCTTTCATAACCGGGTTAAGTCGGCGTTGAGGATCCTTGAAGGGTTTAGAATCATCGGTCATATGGATTCTGTGCTGACAGATAGCGGGGCTGATTCCTTTGATATCAGCCATCGACCAACCAATTGCTTCCATGTTCTTTCTCAGAACATTCATGAGTGCCGACTTTTGCTAAGGCGCTAGGTCGGTTGCGATTATAACTGGAAGCATTTCGTTATCATCTAAGTATACATACTTGAGGTGGTCAGGAAGAACTTTGAGGTCATGTTTAGGTGGCTCCTCCGCTGATGGTCGCACTTCGGGGTCGGTTTAGTACGAAGTGGTTCGAATTGGGCCCCTAAATGTGCGTAGGAGGCCTACTCAGGACTTAGCTTCTCAAGCAAGAGAAGTTCCTCAGAAAACAGTTCTTCAAAAGTTTCTTCAAGACACTCATTGTTGAAGTCAAATGTCTCCTCCTTAGCCATATCGTGTACAGCATTGACTTCATACATGTCATCATGTCTATCACTTGCTTAGTTTCCTAGGCTGAAGATGTTGAGGTCAAACATCATATTTCCAAAAGAGAGTTTCATGGATCCATTACGACAATTGATCAACATGTTGGACGTGACTAGGAAAGGCCGCCCCAGTATGACTGGAATCTGACCGCTGGAATTGACGATGGGTTCAGTCTCCAATATGATGAAATCTACGGGGAATATGAATTCCCTGAGCTTAATCAGAACATCATCAATCTCTCCCCTTGGTATATTTGTGGATTGGTCTGCCAATTGCAGAGTCACTTTGGTCGGCTTCAATTCTCCTAAACCCAGTTGCTCGTAAACTGAGTAAGGGAGCAGGTTCACGCTCGCCCCTAAGTCTAACAAGGCTCGATTGATTTGCTTGTCCTCGATATTTCAAGAAATAGTAGGACAGCCAGGGTCCTTATATTTCACCGGAATGGATTTGGATAAGATATCGCTTAAAGTGGCGGCCAAGAAGACTGTTTTGGGCACATTCATGCGTATCCTTAAGGAATTTTGCATACGCCGGGACTTGTTGGACCATATCCAACAGCGGAATGTTGACTTCACATCGTTTGAAGACTTCTAACACCTTTTCCATACTTGCAGAGGGATTCTTCGATCTTAACCTATTGGGATAGGGAGCCTTAGGCTCAAACATTTGGTTCGAAGAAGATGCAGATGGAGTAGGTGTAGAAGGCGTGAGCGTTCTTGCTGGAACTGCTGGACTAATTTGTGGCAGTAAATCTTGTTGTTTCAAAGGATTTGCAACTGATGACAAAGAAGAAGAAGGTGAAGAAGAAGATGGTAAAGAAAACGAAGAAGTAGACGGACCGGAAGATGAAACAAGCAGTGAGACATGTGCCGGTAAATCGACAACCGCACGTTTAGATGAATCGTTAGGTTTGACAACCTTGTTGTCAATCGTGCATTCTGACCTTAAGACGGTGACGACATTCACATTCTCTATGTTGTTCTATTGAACAACATGCGCGTTGTGGTTCCTCTGTTCTCTCGCGTTCGTCACTGGCTGGGAAGAAAATGTTCCCTTATCTCGTTCATTCACTGCAGCAGCGGGTTGACTGATTTGAATTTCTAGCCTGGTTATGGCTTGTGTGTTAGTGCTATGCAACTGACCAGATGTTTGCATGAAAGTATCCGGACTAGATGTAGTCTGTGCGGAAGTTTTAATCAAAACTTCCAACCCTTTTTCAATTTTCGACACCCACTTGTCGTCTTGGACGAACCTAGGGGTGCAAAGGTTTGGTTGGGCTGATTCGGCTATTAGGGCTGGTTGTTGGAATATCACAATTTCTGATTTTGAAAATTCAAAATTCAAAATTGTTGGAATAGCGGGTTTGAATTGTTGTTTTGAAAACGTGCCTGATTCCAAGCAAAATTGGGATGATTCTTCCAACCAGGATTGTATGTTTGTGAGAAAGGGTCGTTCCTAAGACGCTGGTTCTGATACAGCGCATTAACGTTTTGGTGTCCTTGGGACCCGACGAGAATCAGACATTCATCAGCTATGTGGCTAGGATGCTGACAATTAGCACACAACGGTTGAGAAACTTGGTTGACTGGTGACGGTGAATTTTTGCCCTCTAAAGTGTCACGACCCAAAGTTTAGGCACATGACCGGCACTTAAACCACGTAACGTCAACAGGCGTAACGCAATTTAAGTAAGCCAAAAACCCAGAAATCTAAACCATCAAAAGTATTAAGTAATAAAAACATTTGGAAATCTCAAGTAAAAATCTTAAAGCTTAAGTTTATTTTTTTCTTAAAAATTTCGGCAGCACCTCCTTTATAAAAACTAGCCCCGAAACGGGTACAAACATAGAGTATAAATAAAGCATCCCCAAACATAAGCAAATCACGCCCAAAGGCAGAAACAACCACTATAAGCATATATACGACACCGTAGCGAAGAAATAGACAATATAAATGAAAAACAGCATAAAGAGGTAAAACTACATAATAAAGGCCGGCTCACACGAGCACGACACCCAGAGTCACAAAATATACAATATCGTCCTCACAACTCGTCTCTAAGTCAATACAGGAAAGTGTAGATAGAGAGTACTAGATACAATGAGATATACAATGAACATAAACGAATAACCGTAAACCCAACTACAGCAAAAAGGCTCACAGCCAACCGTAGCGGTATCCGCTGAAAAAGATACAATAAGAAGCCTTGCCGCGACTACTCTGAGGGTCAAGCATGCAAAACACTGTGGCACAACGGGGGTGAGTTGCCAACTCATGAATAGTAAATAACATCATACAGATAATCGCAGGTACGCACGTACAGCGATAATCTATCACATGCAATCTGATAGCATAAGTATGGCAATACGGATATGCATCATGATCAAGGTACTCCATCAGGTACTACAAATACATGAACAATGCATATCTAATAAATGCTGACTATGGGATAAAACATATCATCATCAATGAATCATCATCGTGGAAAAACCGGTGTCCATCAACGACACCCCAAATCCCAATACCTCAGGCGCCGTCACTCTGTTCGGCCATCATATCTTGTAAATCTCATGGAACCTGAGTGCCCAAAATCGGCACTCGAAAATATCATGAAAACTCGTGTCCAACATCGATACGTAAATCCACATAACTCGGGCTCCGTCGGTCCGGATCGGCCCACGGGCTCCGTCGGTCCGGATCGGCCCATATCCATCTCACGACTTCGGTCGGTATCCTCCGGATAACCGTCAGGTCCAACCAATCACCGGTAGGTAGTAGTCCCTCTGCCAGGCTCATCGTCTACTGCACAACATCCATTTCTTGCCCCGGGGTACCATACTGGGTCCACCATGAACCCATAAACAGATCATCCAGCTACTCGAATCGGGTTTCTAACACAAGTCTCAGAACCGAGAAAACTCATGGTGGACGCATCGAAATATCATATCAAGAGAAACCGGGTTTTCAAAACAATGTATAATTTCTTGAAATATTCACATGGTTCTCAAATCCATAAATCACATGAAATCCATATCTCAGTGCGTAAATCCATGAAATATGATATATGCAACATAAAACAGTAATATGAGCATATCAAGGGAAAGCCGCTCTTTTAAATGAATCTAGTTTTTAAATATATCACACGGTTCCCAATTCCTCCAAAATCAAATGCAACATCATGTTCCCTCATGGGAACTGAATAAAACATATGAATAAAGCAACGAGGAAAGCCCCCAAGTGGAGCATCACGTGCCCATACGTGATCGGGCCTCACGTGCAGACACGTGACTTTTTATAGGCAAAGTCTATAGGCGCTGAATGAAATAAACAATTGGAGATGCTTAATTGGCGAGGTCACGTGCCAACACGTGATGGGTTTCTGAGCCCTCTGAACTAATAGAATTAAATTCTAATTAGAAGCTTTATGCTTAATTGGTGAGGTCACGTGTCAACACGTGATGGGCTCCTGAGCCTTCTGACTAATAGAATTAAATTCTAATTAAGAAGCTTTATGCTTAATTGGTGAGGTCACGTGCCAACATGTGATGGGCTCCTAAGCTCTCTGAACTAATAGAATTAAATTCTAATTAAAAGGAATCAAAAGCCCTAATTGGAAAAATATTTCCCTAAATCTTTCCAAACAAGAAAGATTGCGCTCTGTAAAACAGAACGTCGTTGGATTAACAATCTAATGGTGATTAAAAGATCACCAATTTACAGAAAAATTCTGTACAGGGAAATATCTTCCTAATCTTGTTAAGAACAACAAACAAGATATCTTCTGTAAAAAAGAAGTCTTTGGATTAAATCCAACGGTGAATAAAATTCACCGAGTGATCTAAAAGATCATGTTGGTTATAAAATCAATCAAAATCTCTCAATGAGAGATTGGCTGAACAAACTGATTCTTTTCTTTCTCCTATAAATAGGAGCCAAGAAAAAAAAAAGAGGAGACACAGAAGGAAGGAGAGAGAAGAACCCCCTTGAAAGCAAAAAAAAGAGAGAGAGAGAGAGAAAAGAGAATTTAATTCTCCAGAGAGAAGAAGGTCTTTTCAAAGAAGAAAGAAACTTTAGGTAAGAGAAGGAAAGAGATCACCCCATAAGCTCTCACAAAACAAAAGAGAATTTAATTCTCAAACCAAGAGTTTAACTCTTCTGAAAAGAACTTAGTTCTTCTTCTAGTTGAGATCTGCAGAAGCAGATCTCCCCACAAGTTGAGAATTTAGTTCTCATCGGGGAGATTCTGTTATGTAGATTCAAACCCAGGGGAAAGAACTAAGTTCAAAGTAATTCTTATCAGAACATATAGGAATTTAATTCCTCTAATAAAATTAGGGTTTAACCCTATAGAAGAATTTAATTCTTATAAAACATAAGGGGCTCGAACGTCTCAAAACTCAAGATCTCCATGCACGTAAGGAAAAGATTAGTGCTTGAACAAAAAGAGAACAAACTAAGATCGGCTCACGCGATCCCATGTGACCCCCTAAGCAGTGCTTAGCTTTCATAAAGCAGAAAGGGAATAGATCAAAGGCAATAGCGCCAAATTCGAGCGCCTCACGTGACCCCACGTGAGCGCCTCAAATTCTTAGTGTCTAACACTATTTCAAGCGCTTCACATGACCCCACGTGAGCGCCTCAAATCCTTAGTGTTTAACACTACTTCAAGCGCCTCACGTGACCCCATGTGAGCGCCTTAAATTCTTAGTGTTTTACACTACTTCAAGCACCTCACGTGACCTCACGTGAGCGCCTCAGACTCTCAACATTTAATGCTACTTCAAGCGCCTCACGTGACCCCACGTGAGTGCTCCAGATCATCAGTATTTAAAAAATACTTTAAGACCTCACGTGGGAGCACGTGAGTGCCGAACATATGCTAGTGTTTTAGGCCAACCTTAGCCCAAGTTAGCTAAGTCTCCCAAAGCCAAAACTCTTTTTCAACCGAGCCTCAATTATACTCAGGTCTTTCAAAATTGATCTTAGATGGCATTCAAAGTAATGTTATCCCATTCCTTCTCAATCTGACATTTGGTTCAAGGGTACATCTCTCCACACCTTTGATACATGTCGTTGTAATTATTCAACGTCTTCAGAGAGGTGGCGGGTCCCGACAACCAAAAACTTTTTTGGTACAATTCCAAACCCATGGATACACCCCATTAGACTGTAACGAATTTAAACTAACTACGGACCGCAACGTTCCTAAACTAAACTCTATGGACTATGAGGTCCTTAAGCTCATGGACTATGATGTCCTTAAACTTATGGACTGCAACGTCCCTAAACTAAACCCTACAGACTATGATGTCTCTAAACTAGACTATGATGTCTCTAAACTATGAACTATGATGTCCTTAAACTCCACAGACTATTATGTCCTTAAACTTATGGACTGTAACGTCCTTAAACTAAAACGATAGAACCCAAATGCTCTTTCGCTGGATCTAAATGATCCTAAAACCCTGTTAAGTAGATCTTAGTCTAAAATTAGACTAACGTATCCTTAACAACCATTTAAGTTGATCTTAATCTTAAACGAGATTAACGATCCTTAAATCAATCCAACTACAGATCCCTCAACTGACATTGGTTCAAGGGTACATCTCCTCACACCTCTGATATGTGTCGTTGTAACTCTTTAACGTCTTCAGGGAGGTGGCGGGTCCCAACAATCAATAAACACAATGGACCGCAATGTCCCTAAACTAAAACAATAGAGTCCAAATACTCTTTTGTTGGATCAAAATGATCCTGTTAAGAAGATCTTAGTTTAAAATTAGACTAACGTATCCTTAACAAACGTTTAAGTTGATCTTAGTCTCAAATGAGATTAACGATCCTCAAACCCAACCCCAAAACCAAATCTAAGAAAATACGGATTTGGACTAATCCACGCCCTACGGGCGACAACATAAATTAGTCTCCGTATACAATCCACGGGCAACCAAAAAACAAAACAAACACACACGACACGAAGTGACCATCTAGAGAATGAGAAAGTGGTTACCGCGATGCGGTAGCGTAATTAACTACAGGGGCTTGCGCCTGCAGGGAAGAGCGTCCCCACAATCAAAAACCCCTCACAATCAGGGGGAATCTGACGAAGTCTGCTACAACGGCCGCATCCGTCTAAACCTCCGATACACGGTGCCATAAATTAACTTGGCATCTTCGGAGAGGTGGACGGATAAAACCAAACAGCATCTGCCCCCAAGATTCAGGCCAGACGTCGCAACGTCCCGGTCGCGTCTTTCGGCGGTAAACTGATTCTGGCACGCCCGGTGGGACCTTTTCCTTTTTCCATTCCACACTTCATGTGTCGTGTTCATAAATAATCGCGGTTTGATATGGTTGCCCCTGGATTCGAGGTACTAAGATTTGGTGTCTTACTCCCATTTAGAGAAAATGGCTTCCAACTGCACTAGCTACAACAACAACTCCCACTCCGTCCTCGCCGTAAAAGTGACTTATGGGCCCCAAGCGGCCTCCATTTTCGCCACTCCAGTGGAACAGGTGACTCAGGCCACCATTAGACTGTTCTTCGGGACCATGCTCCAACCAATGAGCTTCAACGTCCAACTGCCATCGCAAGAAGCTCCAAAGAAGTCGGTCTTCAATCGGCTTGTAACTATCGCGGCCTCTCTCAACGGGTCGCCCAAATCCAATGCCTCGGTCCTTAACAGACTAGGCCAAAGCTCCAATGGGTCCATGAAAAATCTCGCAATACCTGAAGGGGTTATCCCGAAATGGATAGCTATCCCTGCTCCAGTAAATGAAGTCATCAGAGAGACTTCTCCTGCTAAGGGGTCGGTCTTCACAAGACTGGCCGTTCCAACTCCCGCTCCAGGAAAAGTCACCAAGGCTGCTACCCCTGCTCGAAAGTCTGCCTTCGACGGGTTGACCATCCCTTCTCAGCGGACGTCAGTCTTTGATAGGCTGGCACCAACAGCAACCCTTCACCAAAACAGGGGGCATGATGAAGCCAACCCCCGTAACTGCGCCAGTGTCGTCTGCAAGACATGCTCGACGTCGCCACTGGCGCCGAGTGAAGATGTAGGGTTCCTAGGCACTCTTGTGAAGGTTCATAAGGCATCAAACATGCCCGGATAAAAATTTAGACGTGCCGAACAATCCAAAGCCGGGATCTTTGCTAGATTATTAGGGTTTAGCATGCAAGATAATATCTTTTTATCTAAGTGTGAGGGATTACAACCTTTGTAGTCCGCTCCTTCGCTTCACAAGCTCCGAGTAGAAGTCCCTTCGCCGCGATCCTCGATCTCCCGGACTCAAGAGAGGCTCCACGACTCGAACGATCCATGCTAGCTTGAAGTGTTCCAAATCTCCGATGATCTACGTCGAAGTTGCAATAACCCAAGCTTTCTCACTCTAAAGAGATGAGCACCCTAATCTCATGGGCTAGATGAGATGAGGATGAGGGAGTAGTATTTATGCTTTCTTTTTAATTCACTTTCTCACAATTTATCATCACAAATGGAATTTCTAGTGAGCTCAAAATCAAGAGAGAAGAAGATGATAATGGAAATGATAAAATCCTTTTGTGATGAATAGAAAAAGAAATGTATATGATTGATTATTGAACCATGGTCAAGGATGAGTGGCTAAGAGTTTGTAGAGAATAAACTAGAGTTAGGGTTTGGTTATGTTAAGTTATGAGTCATGGAAAAATATCAACCATAATATCTTAACCAAGACAAAAGCAAAGCTTCTAGAAGGTGCAAGAAGAAGCTAACCCTAATCAAACCCTAATCCCATTTAATCATCCTTAAACATGTTTAATAATAAATCATATCATGTCACAATAATATATATCACATATATATTATATATTTGCAACAAAAGAAAACAATACAATTAACATATATCGCATATATATTAATGTATCATCCAGTGAGAAAATGAAATAATAAAGCGAGCCAATATTAGATAATGTAATACAATATATCATATATATTATTATACATTAAATCATCGAATCAACACTTGATCCGACGATCCGGCTATATCGAATATTACCGACTAATATATCATGTACCGATTCATCGAATCAACACTTGATCCGATGTCCCGGTTCATATCTAAATATCGTGAGAATATAATACGGTATCTCATATCGCATTATTCTCGGTCCTGGACATATCACATATATGCCTCTACTCTGTTTCGCCAGAGCCAAGAAACCTCTGTGTAGGACTCTAAAGAATCGTCAATACGCCGGTAGCAGGTGATGATCATATCAAACACCCACAAGCTGCAAGCGGTCAGCTAAACGTAACAGCCACCCAGGTATTGAGCGATCAGAAGATCAACAAGCTAGCCTGTGCGTTCTCCTGTGAATCCAATCAGTAACACTCCCGTACAGTCCGGTCTGTTCGTCTGATATGTCGCATATCAAGTCTAGGGGTGGTAAACGTCAGAGCCCAGTAACCGATAAGTCGTGTCAATGTATGGCTCATAACGGGTCGAGAAACTACTAGTAACACTTACCAGTAAATCTCTATATCAGCCCTGACCAGGGACTTCCAGTTATAGCCAATCGAACACAGCACAACATCAACTCCCTATACCGGGAGAGACGAATCCCCTCCTATCGCTCATTGCCTCCATGTGATTCGGGACTGTACCCAAAAGCCACCGTTTTGCACGCCCTCTTGGACGTGGTAAGGTGGAAATCAAAGCACAGTGGGAAAAACACAAGACTCTATGACGATCTCGGGTCTACAGACTACCCTGTACCAGTGTCACCGGAGAACTGCCATCTGACGTGTGGTATATCACCATCTGGGAGTTCTCGGCGAGTTCGTCCAGTATACCCAGTCTCTACTGAGCACCCGTACACCATCTCCGATGTCAAACACCGATGGATATGGGATCATCCATCGCCCATCATATGGGTCAAGATGCGTATACGCTAGTCTGCTCTGGTGTATCGATGCCCTGTCTCGATATACCCTCGACTAGGAACAGTTATAGGATGTACTCATCGACTACCGTGGCCCCACTAGTATGATCTCATCATAGTCCCTGTAGTCGAGTACAGATCCTAAGGGCTTTATCAACATGTGAGAGAAAAATAGTAAACCAGTACAAGTCAACATGTTAAGATAAAGTGAAACCAAATAGCATACTATCATGACGAGCAAGAAAGTCATCTCTATATATATCCAAGCATCCATTATAATATACATCATATGTACAACAATGGCCTCTTGGGCATATACACAACTAACAATCTCCTACTTGCACTAAGGCCAGCTGCTGTAGTATCTCATACCTAGCATCCCGAATAATCTCTCAAACTGTATCTGGGGAATAGCCTTCGTGAATGGATCCGCAGTGTTGTCCTTCGTATCTACTCTCCTGACCTCGATCTCCCGGCGATCAACTATCTCCCTGATCAGGTGATACCGCCTTAGAATATGTCTGGACTTCTGATGGGATCTGGATTCCTTGGCCAACGCCACAGCTCCATTGTTATCGCAATACAAAGGTATTGGATGTTCAATGGATGGAACCACACCAAGTTCACTAATGAACTTCTTTATCCCGACAGCCTCCTTGGCAGCATCGTTGGCAGCGATGTATTCAGCCTCCATCATCGAGTCTGCAACGGTATCCTGTTTGGAACTCTTCCAACATACCGCCCCTCCATTGAGGGTAAAGACAAATCCCGAGTGCGACTTAGAGTCGTCCTTATCACTTTGGAAGCTGGAATCGGTAAAGGACTCCACCTGGAGTTCTCCGTTACCATACACCAAGAACATCTCCTTAGTCCTTCGTAAGTACTTGAGAATGTTCTTCACAGCTGTCCAGTGACTCTCTCCAGGATCTGCTTGATACCGATTCATTACACTTAGTGAGTATGCTACATCGGGTCTGGTACATAGCATCGCATACATGATAGAGCCTACTGCCGAAGCATTGGGTATCCCTTGCATGTGAGCTCTCTCTAAATCAGTCTTGGGAGACATCTCTTTAGAGAGAGTGAGTCCAGAGATCGTGGGTTGGTTCCCACGCTTGGATTCTTCCATACTAAACCTCTTTAGTATGGTGTCAATGTACCTGGATTGGGACAATCCCAGTATCCATTTAGATCTATCTCTATAGATCATGATTCCCAATATGCAGGAGGCATCACCTAGATCTTTCATTGAGAATCTTTGTGATAAGAAGAGCTTGACTGATTGCAGCATAGGAATGTCATTTCCTATCAAGAGTATGTCATCCACGTACAATACGAGGAAGACAACCTTACCCTCTGCTACCTTCTTATAGATACAAGGTTCATCTATATTTTTGATGAAGTCAAACTCTTTGACTACAACATCAAAACAGATGTTCCAACTTCGCGATGCTTTCTTTAACCCATAAATGGATTTAAGCAGCTTGCACACCTTTCCGCTGCTCCCACTATCTACGAAGCCCTCTGGCTGAGTCATGTACACGCTCTCTTCTAAATCACCGTTTAGAAAGGCGGTCTTAACATCCATTTGCCAGATTTCGTAGTCATGGTATGCAGCAATGGCAAGTAAGATCCGGATGGACTTAAGCATAGCAACTGGAGAAAAGGTTTCGTCATAGTCCACACCTGGTCGTTGACGAAATCCCTTTGCTACAAGTCTAGCTTTGAAAGTCTCAACTTTTCCATCTACACCAAATTTCTTTTTAAAGATCCACTTGCTCCCAATGGGTTTTACCCCTTCAGGAGCATTTTCCAAAGTCCATACTTTGTTGGTGTACATGGATTCCATTTCAGATCGCATTGCATCCAACCATTTCACAGAGTCACCACTCGTGATGGCCTGCTCGAAACTAGTCGGTTCATCATCATCCATGATGCAATCCTCGCTACCACCATCAATGAGAAAACCGTAGTATCTCTCAGGTGGACGAGAAACCCTACTAGATCGGCGGAGAAGCTGGGGTTCGTCGGGTACTACTGAATCCTCTGGTTCCACTAAATCATCTATTGTAGTTTGTTCTGCTGGAACTTCTTCCAGTTCTACCTCAGAGCCACTAATCTCTTTTGCAAGAAATTCCTTTTCTAAAAAGGTGGCGTGTTGAGCAACAAACACCCTTTGTTCCTCACTGTGGTAGAAAATATACCCTCGCGAATGCTTGGGATATCCAATAAACTTACATAAAACAGATCTTGTCTCGAGTTTGTCCGGGTTTCGTCTTTTGACATAAGCCGGGCAACCCCATATCTTAACAAAATTAAGATATGGTCTCTTCCCTTCCCATATCTCATATGGGGTGGTAGGCACAGATTTGGTAGGAACTTTATTCAGTATGTATGCCGCTGTCTCAAGCGCATACCCACAGAAGGAAATAGGTAACTCAGCAGTGCTCATCATCGAGCGCACCATATCTAATAGGGTGTGATTTCTTCGTTCCGATACACCGTTGTGCTGTGGTGTATAAGGAGGAGTAAGCTGAGAGAGAATCCCATTCTCTTTTAGATAATCTAGGAACTCACTGCTTAAGTATTCACCTCCTCGATCAGATCGAAGGATCTTAATACTTTTGCCCGTTTGGTTCTCTACTTCGTGCTTATATTCTTTGAATTTCTCAAAAGCTTCAGACTTGTGTTTCATCAGAAACACATGTCCGTATCTAGAGAGATCGTCAGTGAATGTAATGAAGTAGGAAGAACCGTTCCTGGCATGCGTAGACATGGGACCGCATACATCACTATGTATTAGTCCTAAGAGTTCAGTAACTCTTTCTCCGTGTCCACTAAACGGAGCTTTGGTCATTTTCCTTTGAGACATGAATGGCAAGTATCATAAGATGATAATTCGAACGGATTCAAATAACCATCCTTATGTAACTTAGCCAGTCGTGTCGCATTGATATGACCAAGTCTACAATGCCACAAGAAGGATTCGTTCATTTCTGAACTTTTCCTCTTGTGTGTGTTTTGTATATTGAGGACTGTATTCTGATTTAGAATGAATATGCCATTATGTAACGAGCCGATGCAATCGACTTTTGATCTAGGAATATGTTCATAACATTATCCTTTACTACAAAATTATATCCGTCTTTACTTAATAAAGAAACAGATATAATATTGCACATCATGTTCGGTATATAATAGCACTCAGTTAGAATCAGTGTATTACGACTTGGTAATACAAGGTGATATTCGCCAACTGCTTTGGCTACAATACTTGCACCGTTCCCTACTTGGACGGAATGATCACCTTTTCCCAGTTCTCTACCTTTTCGTAGCCCATGTAATAATTTACATATGTGGGATCCTGATCCGGTATCTAATACCCAGGACGTAGGGTGAACTGAGAAACAGTTCTCAATAACTAACACACCTGAAGAAGATGCATCAACATGTATGTTCTTTTGGGCGGCTTGAGAATCCAGATATTCTCCTGTTTCCTGTTCAGTCTTATAACTCTTATAAGAAAGAACGGGTCCAACGTTCCCTTGCTCAGTACAATAATCGGGTTCAATCAATACATCCATATTATTATCTTGATTATGGCTTGACATGGTCGCTACCTGGAGAGAGAGAGAGAAGAAAACACTTTAGCGTATGCTCTTGCAAGATTAGATTGGTTATTATCTTATCTAATCAGGATGTCTCCCACTGTTTTTTATCAAATCTACCTTCAAACCCTAAAAGGTAAGATTAGCCGGGATTAATTGCACCCTACAATGTTGTCAATCTTTCAGCCAGATCAGTGTCGGTACTTTGAGGGAGGTTCCCCGTGCTTTCGCACGGACCTAATTAAAGTAAACCTCGTTTTCCCAGAGGCGTAACCCCGTTAACACTTTTCTAGACACCTATTTGATCGGCTAATTGTCCTGTGTAAAACTCTCCCAGGAGTAACTCTTACTCGCAGTGGGTATCGGGATCCAACTATCTTATAGGAGGTATGCAATCTCATTGCAAATTTCAACGCTTGAAATTCCCGATAATATTTTGCCCCTAGTGTCCTATGACCTTGACGGAGGTCAACAAACCATAGGCTACTAGTCAAGTTCAACCCGTCATTTCTTGATTGAATTAAACCCACCCACACGACCCTTGACGGAGGTCAACAAGGCCGTACGACTACCCTAATCCAATCTGCATCATATGCATAAGCAGATAAAAAAACTAGTCAGCTACCGTACATTACGTCTTGACGGAGGTCAACAAACGTAGCACGAATACTAAATAGGACTTATCTGAAATAACGGAGGGCTACGTCAGGTTTTTCTGAAAAACCTTGAGCGTAATGAACTTGATATCGTCGTAGAATCAAGTGTTTTTGAAAAGGAGTGTTTTTGAGGCTTTTCTTAGTTTCGCTAAAGGGGTCACTCCCGGTGAAGGGATCGTCGGCCCTTTCCTCATCGAATAAGGTGCAGGATATATCATATATACCGCTATGCAAAGCAAAACTCTAAAAGCAATCAAAAGACAAACCGAGTTTTGTAGCATCTGCCAATTTCGCTAAAGAGGTCACTCCTGGTGAAGGGATCTCGGCTCTTTCCTCATCGAATAAGGTGCAGGACATATCATATATATCACTTGTGTAAAGCAAAACTGTAGCTACCCTTTTTATAAAGTTTTGATTCTACAACATCTTTAGGTTTCTTTTCTTTTTATTAATCTCATTAATAAAATCCCATCAGCTTATGCTTCCTAAGCATCACAGAAGAAACGAAAGCAGTAATATTTATATATCAGCATATATATATATATAGTATAAGCATTCGTCTCAGGCAGTAATATGATCTCATCACAGAACATTGCAGCAGAAGAACATATATGAAATATTGGATATACTAGGACGTCCGTGTTTTCAATACGAGCCTGTATAAAACACGGATTCCACGGTCGCGACGAATAGCCAAACCCACATCCCAAGACCCCTACGAGAGCGGCAAGTAACACTGCCAATTCTAGGGTTAGGAGACCCGGTCTCGACTCCTCGAGATGGCCTCCCACTGGACCCTAGAACCCGATTACTTGTGCTCCCCTCCTTGGGTCTACCTAATGCGGAAAAGTAAATAATATACACTGGTGACATCAACCTCAACCTGGAAGTGCCCCAAATAAAAGAATATTACATTACAAATGAATTTTACATGAATGAAAATAAAAACCCCCATCTCACATAAAACCCCCGGCTATTCAGAACGCGACGATCCAATATAACATATCACAGCAACACATAATATCACATATCATCAACGTAAGTAAATATGCGCATCCCAATTGTCGTTGACATATAGCAACGAAACCGGCGATATCACATATTAAACTTACGGTCACAGAAAAGAAAGTGTAAAACTACAACATTTGGAATCCACAATCACTTTAGACATCGTAAATCCGAAATATCACATACTTCGTATTTCATGCCTAACCCTATGAATTCCACATATTGTATCACATTCCAGATAAATAGATAGTATTAAACTTTTCGAACAGATAATCAAATACCCAAAACTTCCTAAAGTGCTCAACACTTGAGCGGAGTTCAAATAATCCCAGAATATGTCACAGTACCAGTGATCCAGCCGTAGAAGGGTCAAGCCAACGCCTCACATGTGGCACGCCGTACTGCCCCAAACCCGAAGGTTCAAAAGGCAGTACAAGACGGTCACATAATCGAGTTAAGGTTTGTTGTCTTCTAGAGGGTCCACCGCTTAACTTGTACAATTTTTTCGAAAGATTTAAACCTGATAAAAATTCAACACTTGAAAGTTTGCCGTACCGGGATAAAGTGGGTTAATGATATCCGTTCAAATAGTTTAACAGTTTCTAAATATCCGGAAATAAAAACGAATTTAAATATTCCGATCGAATCAACGATTACAAAACAAACCCCAGAATACTCAACACTTGAGTCAGAATAAAAATACCCATAAAATATATATCACAAAATTAGGAATTACTGCGCAAAAATTACTCCTTGATCTCCTCATACTGCCGCGGTTCCGCGGCCCAAGCAAGGTACGGCCGCGGTTCCGCGGCGGTTTGTACGGATCAGGGGATAATTTTTTCACCGAATTTCTTATTTTTCCCTGCTGTATTTTTCAGGTATTTTTAATTCAGAAAAATCCCAGATTTCGAAAAATTTCCAGAGAGGGGGTAAATTTTGTCGGTTCGGGTTCGATCGGAGTTTTAACTTCGTAAACACGTCGCCTAATGCTCTAGTTAGGCTCTGATACCACTGTAGGGTTCCTAGGCACTCTTGTGAAGGTTCATAAGGCATCAAACATGCCCGGATAAAAATTTAGACGTGCCGAACAACCCAAAGCCGGGATCTTTGCTAGATTATTAGGGTTTAGCATGCAAGATAATATCTTTTTATCTAAGTGTGAGGGATTACAACCTTTGTAGTCCGCTCCTTCGCTTCACAAGCTCCGAGTAGAAGTCCCTTCGCCGCGATCCTCGATCTCCCGGACTCAAGAGAGGCTCCACGACTCGAACGATCCACGCTAGCTTGAAGTGTTCCAAATCTCCGATGATCTACGTCGAAGTTGCAATAACCCAAGCTTTCTCACTCTAAAGAGATGAACATCCTAATCTCATGGGCTAGATGAGATGAGGATGAGGGAGTAGTATTTATGCTTTCTTTTTAATTCACTTTCTCACAATTTATCATCACAAATGGAATTTCTAGTGAGCTCAAAATCAAGAGAGAAGAAGATGATAATGGAAATGATAAAATCCTTTTGTGATGAATAGAAAAAGAAATGTATATGATTGATTATTGAACCATGGTCAAGGATGAGTGGCTAAGAGTTTGTAGAGAATAAACTAGAGTTAGGGTTTGGTTAGGTTAAGTTATGGGTCATGGAAAAATATCAACCATAATATCTTAACCAAGACAAAAGCAAAGCTTCTAGAAGGTGCAAGAAGAAGCTAACCCTAATCAAACCCTAATCCCATTTAATCATCCTTAAACATGTTTAATAATAAATCATATCATGTCACAATAATATATATCACATATATATTATATATTTGCAACAAAAGAAAATAATACAATTAATATATATCGCATATATATTAATGTATCATCCAGTGAGAAAATGAAATAATAAAGCGAGCCAATATTAGATAATGTAATACAATATATCATATATATTATTATACATTAAATCATCGAATCAACACTTGATCCGACGATCCGGCTATATCGAATATTACCGACTAATATATCATGTACCGATTCATCGAATCAACACTTGATTCGATGTCCCGGTTCATATCTAAATATCGCGAGAATATAATACGGTATCTCATATCGCATTATTCTCGGTCCTGGACATATCACATATGTGCCTCTACTCCGTTTCGCCTGAGCCAAGAAACCTCTGTGTAGGACTCTAAAGAATCGTCAATACGCCGGTAGCAGGTGATGATCATATCAAACACCCACAAGCTGCAAGCGGTCAGCTAAACGTAACAGCCACCAAGGTATTGAGCGATCAGAAGATCAACAAGCTAGCCTGTGCGTTCTCCTGTGAATCCAATCAGTAACACTCCCGTACAGTCCGGTCTGTTCGTCTGATATGTCGCATATCAAGTCTAAGGGTGGTAAACGTCAGACCCCAGTAACCGATAAGTCGTGTCGATGTATGGCTCATAACGGGTCGAGAAACTACTAGTAACACTTACCAGTAAATCTCTATATCAGCCCTGGCCAGGGACTTCCAGTTATAGCCAATCGAACACAGCACAACATCAACTCCCTATACCGGGAGAGACGAATCCCCTCCTATCGCTCATTGCCTCCATGTGATTCGGGACTGTACCCAAAAGCCACCGTTTTGCACGCCCTCTTGGACGTGGTAAGGTGGAAATCAAAGCACAGTGGGAAAAACACAAGACTCTATGACGATCTCGGGTCTACAGACTACCCTGTACCAGTGTCACCGGAGAACTGCCATCTGACGTGTGGTATATCACCATCTGGGAGTTCTCGGCGAGTCCGTCCAGTGTACCCAGTCTCTACTGAGCACCCGTACACCATCTCCGATGTCAAACACCGATGGATATGGGATCATCCATCGCCCATCATATGGGTCAAGATGCGTATACGCTAGTCTGCTCTGGTGTATCGATGCCCTGTCTCGATATACCCTCGACTAGGAACAGTTATAGGATGTACTCATCGACTACCGTGGCCCCACTAGTATGATCTCATCATAGTCCCAGTAGTCGAGTACATATCCTAAGGGCTTTATCAACATGTGAGAGAAAAACAGTAAACCAGTACAAGTCAACATGTTAAGATAAAGTGAAACCAAATAGCATACTATCATGACGAGCAAGAAAGTCATCTCTATATATATCCAAGCATCCATTATAATATACATCATATGTACAACAATGGCCTCTAGGGCATATACATAACTAACAGAAGAAAGCTGGGGGCAGTTCCCCTTCTGGACTTACCCTACCGGCTCCGATGGTGGAAATTGATGTTGCTGTTCCAACTGGGAACAAATTTGAACCACTTAGGAGGGTGAACAAGAACTCTCCGACTGTCGTGCTGAAAAGATCTCCTCCACTTATGGAGAGCGCCACAAAGGAAAAGCCATAACAGCCCCCTCAGCGGCTATTCTAAAAAATTCACAGGGTCTGGCGAAGTGTCCAATACTCAGTAATCGACAAGGACTACTCCCGTTGATCCAAGAAAATAAAGATTCAGCAAGAAGGGGACCATCCCTCCGCCATGCTACGAAAGGTGTCGTCTGCACAGATGCCTACATCGCCAGCTCTCTCAACTTCAACCATCCACAAAAGGAGAAGAACGGAGAAGATCTCTGCGTCTGCGACGAATCTAAAGGGCACTCAACACCCCAAGTCTGGGGGCATAGTGGTGCACACTTTTTATATGGCATCCGGGAAAGAGGATAGTCATATCTCTACGGGTCATCGACCACTCACCAGATCCATAACAAAGGCCCAGGAGAAACAACAGAAGCTCCAGGAAATGTTAACACAGATGGCCACACTCACTGGGCCAAAAGAAAGCCCGGAGACATCGTCAGAGCAGCGTCATGAACAAGAAACCGATGCTGAGTTCCTCCGCAGAATCCTCGAAAAGAAAGACAGAGAGTCTGCGGAACAAGCGGCCAACATAAAACGAATGGCGCTTTTATTCCAAGATATGGTCGGGATGATGATACAGCCGGATCTTCCAGCTGAAGACCCTCCGATTATCCTTGAAGACGACCGAGGGGAGACGTCAAACCCTCTTCCAGCTTGTTCAGCTGCCAAGGAGAAGACCGTCTCCAAAGCCGCCATGGATGACTATATCGCTCAGCAGATACGAGCTCATCAAGCGAGCGAAGCGGCCGGGCAAATTGTTAAGACTGGATGACCCTATCCGGGTTGGTATGACCAAATAAAGTACCCGTCGGGATATACGATCCCTAAATTCCATGTATATAAGGGGACAGGGAATCCACACCAGCACGTTGCTCAATTCAGAGCCTAGTGCGGTAATACGGGGGGGGGGCGGGTAACGACAAACTGCTGCTTCGCCAGTTTGTTGGCAGCTTGTCGGAGACAGCGTTTGAATGGTACTCTGAGCTCCCAAACGACTCCGTTAAGACATTTGCAGAAATGTAGCTACTGTTTACATAGAGATTCGCAAGCGCTAGCGAGCGCACCCCAATCACGGCATTAATTAACACCAGGGTGAAGCCAGGAGAAACATGGGTCCATTACACGATACGATGGCGATATCTATGGTCGAAGTGTGAACAACGCATCGAAGAAGCGCCTGCAGTGGGCATGTTCGTGGGTACTTTTGATCCGCAGGCGACCATATCCCAGTTCATGATGTTTTTCAAGCCGACTACCTTTCAGACCTTGATTGACAAACTGGCCCAAATGGACCAGATGGGTCATAATCCTTCCTTTTCAAAGAAAGAACCGCGGAATGAAAAGGGCAAAAGGAAAGAGACCTTTGTCGCCAATACTCAACAACAGCCGAGCAACTTAAAACCGGTTATTCGCCAAAGCAACGTGCGTCCACGCTAATCCCTCGAGGAGAGACTGGGACGTCCTTACTCGTTTCCCCAGGATAAAATAAGGAGACTGTTCGAGATGGAAGTGCGCAACAGGCTCATCAATATTCCAGATCCAAGACGTCCGCTGCAGCCAGGCGATGCCAACAATCCTAATTACTACCCCTACCACCGAGCAGTAGGCCATCCAATCGAAGATTGCTTCGTTTTCAAAGGCTGGATTGAGGACCAATACCAGCAGGGCAGATTCGCGCTGTCTGAGAATTGGAAAGTAAGCCCGCCACAACTACACGCTCCTAAAAAGGTGGACACACCAGGGGTATCGTGCTCTTTTATAGAAGAAGCTCCATAGGAGGTTGCTCTTTCAGCCAAGACGAAAAGAATGTTTAAGGGTTTTCAGACATGCCTGGCAATCAGGTGGAAAAGTCCGCTAGAACCCGAGGACGTTGAAGGAATGCTGAAGCCGCGCCCAACGCCAAGAGTTGGTAGCGATAATCAAAACGCTCAGGCCCAGCCGTCAAAGTCTTCGAAGAAGAAGAAGAAGACCAAAAAGCCCGTCCAACCCGAAGACAGCCATACAGGTCTGCAGAAATACATCGATGCACTGGAAGAATATAACCAGAAGGCACGGACCCTAATCACTTTGGACGAATTCTTTAAGCATGTTCTTGAGAATGAAGACGATGACGCTGATGACGGAGACGATTCTTCAGAAGGGCCTGAAGACTATATGGCGAGCTGCCACATGATCTCTCACTCGATAAATGGCAAAGAAGCTTCTGATGCAGAAAAACTGGGGGCAGATCCCGAACCGGAACTCCTAGAACCGTCAGACGAGATGATTGACATGCTGTTGAACGAGGCCTGTCAAAAGAGCAAGGATGATTGAGAGCGCGAAATGGCCATATTTGAAAAAGCCAAACGCCGGTGACTGGACGAAAGGGTTAAAACACTCCCACCAGATCAAAGCACATCCACCGTAGACAAAAGCAAGCTTAAAACGAGGAAACGATTCGCTAAAGCCCTGTCAATGGGGATGAAGCCGCCGGCCTCTAAAGGAAACACTCCTGGTAGGATACACTTTGACGAAAAGGATGTACATCCTAGTTACTGCTTATACCATCAAAGGATTGCACATCCTACCGAAGAATGCAATGCCTTTAAAAACTGGTGGCAGGAATATGTCGCCCACCGACAACATTTCAAGAGGATGAAGCATGAAGCTCGTCGACAGCGAAAAAATGCGACAGATGAGCACAAAAGAACTGCCGGTAACTGTCACATGGTCGATTTCGGGATATCGCAAGTTCTCACCTTCGGAAGCGATTCTGACGAGGAAATAGCCCTCGGCCCTCTGTTCAAAGAACCCACCTCCGAAGCAGAAGAGACGAAACCTGCAAGAATATTCAGCTGTGCAATCGTACGCTACCCGAAAAGAATCTCGGATCCACAAACAAGGGATCGAACCGAAAAGATAAGGGGAAGGAAAAAGTCCCTGAGGATGTCACCCTCGATGACCGAGTCGTCGAGGAGTTGGCAGCCAAGGACCCGCCAAAGAAAAACAAGGTGGATTACAACGTTCTGGCACACTTGAGGAAGATACCCTCGCAGCTAAGCATTATCGATGCCCTTCTGCTATCTAAAGAGGCGAGAGATTCGTTGATCAAGGCGTTACAGGACCCTGGGCAGTTTCAAGCCTTCCTTGCCGAAGAAAAGATGAAGGATGAGTTGGAAGAAGTGTATACAGCCGACATCACCTTCAGCAATGAGGACCTCCTCCTCGGAACGTGCGAGCACAACCGTCCCTTGTATGTCACCGGATACTGCCATGACATCAAGATAGGGAAGATCCTAGTTGATAACGGGTCCTCTGTCAACCTCCTAAATGTGAGGGTGTTAAAAGAAATCTGCATGAGCGTTCAACACCTCGCTCGGGATAAAATCACTATCTCCGGTTTCGACTCCCAGTCATCACGAACGCTTGGGTCTGTGATACTGACATTACGCTTTGGGCTGCTCGTCACTGACACCATGTTTCACGTCATTGACGCCAAGACTTACAACAACGCTTTGCTCGGTAGGCCTTGGTTACACGAGTACAACATCATCCTTTCTACACAACATCAGTTTATGAAGTATTTCAAATATGGTCTTGAGTATATCGTGACAGGGGAGCTGAACCCATTCTCCGTAAATGAAGTCCGCAAATATGAAGACGCCAAGTACTTCTTACCAGACTTTGAAGACACGGAAAGATGTCATAAGCCGGAGAATAAGAAAAAAGCTATCATCACTATTCCGGTCTTCGGGAGCGATACCGAGGAGGAAGAAGAGATAGTCTATTCGGGGTCGCCCCAATGCAACAAGCCGGGACCATCTACCCCTATTTTGGTTTTTGGCAGTGACTCTGAAGACGAAGTCAACGCGGTGTTCTCGTTCTGACCATCAATGCAAGCCTTCACTAGAGATGATCAGAGTTTGCAAATCGCCATGGTTCCGCGACAACACTACAGAAAACTTGATGCGCTTGAAACATATAGCGTGCAAGAGCTGCAAACATTCTACATCCCTCCCAGGTGAAAAGATGAAAATACGATCCTCTTTTATCGATCCGCGAAAACCAAAGTGGAGAAAGAAATCCGGCATGGTGCCGATTCTGCACTTGACAGGCTCCAGCCCATCCGTCTGCCCAGATACTACACAGAAGGATTAAAAAGGTTGTTAAGGCGCCAAGGCGTACCCTTTAACCAGACCGCGCGACAAGCTCAGTTCTACAACAAGATCTGGAACGTTCCCAGTACTCAGTGAAAATTGCCCAACGGAAAGATGGAAGCGATCGGGCTTGGATATGTCCGATCCAAGAAACGGGAGCGATTCCATGGCTCCTACCTCATACATGACTTCGATGAAGAAGGAGGGGCTCTGTTAGAAGACGCTAATCCTGAACCAAAACGAGGTCCCTCCATGAAAGTGCCAAGTCCGTTTTTCGAAGAACAGATGGACAAGCTAATAAGGGAAGCGGGTCAAAAGGTCCGGGATGACCATAACCGCGAAATGGTCATTTACGAGAAAGCTAGGATGCAGCGCCTCCTTCAGCAGGCTACGGAGAATGACGATGCCCTTCGTCGCCAGCCCGTCATACAGAAGACCCGTCGCGGAGGCAAAAACAAGTCAAAGAACGGAAAAAACGTTCGACAGTGGCAAAACGGATCCAAAAGGCCACGCGATCAAGAAAAGGTCATCCAGAATCCGTCTCTAATAAAAAAGATGGGTAGAGCATATTCTTTCCCTCGAGACAAGACAAGGAGAATCTTCGACCTTGTCATAAAACATCAGATGATAATGCTCCTGGAGTCCAAGCACCCCGAACAAGCAGACGAGGTCTCTCACCCGGATTATTGCTCCTATCACCGAGCGATAGGACATCCTCTCGAAGACTGCTTCACATTCAAAGACTGGGTAGAAGACCAGTATCAGCAAGGCAGGTTCGCTTTATCCAGCAGTTGGAGGGTAACCCCGCCACAGAAGCATGAACCGAAAGCCACGTATGCATCGAGAGTAGAGCCGGATCAACATCGGTCTTGGAAGCGATCTCGTACCTATCACGCGATAACGCTGTCAGGAGAAGGAGTACGCGAGGATACGGCTGACCTCCCCTGCTGCTTCGAAAATGATGATGATGAAGTGATCTCAGAGTTTCCACCGGCGCCAAAAGAGCTGGAAGATGGGATACATACTACTGCAGATAACCTCAGAAAAATCAACTTGGGGACGGCAAACGACCCACGGCCGAAGTTCGTCAGTGAGCTGTTGTCTGAAGAAAAGGTGGCTATGCTCAAAGACGTGCTCATGCAGTATAAAGACCGTTTCGCATGGAACTACTCCGAAATGTCGGGACTAGATCTATAAATAGCGGTGCATAAATTGGCGATATCTCCGGACGTCAAGCCAATCAAACAAGTGCCAAGAAGAATATGGCTTGAACTTAAAATGAGCATAAACGCTGAGGTCAAGAGGCTAATCGACTCCGGCTTCATCCAAGAAGTTCAGTACCTCGACTGGATTGCCAACATTGTCCCAGTAATGAAGAAAAATGGGACGGTGCGCATCTGCGTGGACTTTCGAGACCTCAACAAAGCTTGTCCAAAGGATGATTTTCCTGTACCGGTTACTGAACTGATGATAGACAATACGTCCACTCACGAAGTTTTCTTCTTCATGGATGGCTCATTAGGGTACAATCAAATAAAGATGCATCCCGAACACCAGAAGCATACCACTTTCCAGACCCCTTTGGGAATATTCTGCTACAAAGTGATGCCTTTCGGTCTGAAGAACGCTGGCGCCACCTATCAGAGGGCCATGAACAAGATTTTCGATGACCTCATACACGAAATCGTCGAGTGCTATATTGACGACCTCGTGTAAAAAGTAGATCGCATGAGGAGCATTGGGAGCATCTGAAGATAGTGTTCCAACGTCTTCAGAAATACAACCTGAAGATGAACCCTCTCAAATGCACGTTCGGAGTTTCTTCAAGCAAGTTCCTGGGACTCATTGTACGACACCGGGGCATTGAAATAGACCCATCAAAGATCAAGGCGATTATGGAAATGCCTCCGCTAAGGACTCTGAAACAACTGCGGTCTCTCCAAGGAAAGCTCGCGTATATCTGACGGTTCATAGCTAACCTCTCTGGCAAGTGTCGCCCCTATAGTCATCTAATGAAGAAAGAGACTCCGTTCATTTAGGATCGCAAATGACAAAGCGCACTAGACGAAATCAAGCAACACATGCAGAACCCGCCAGTACTGACCGCCCTAGTCAAGGGAAAGCCTCTCATCCTGTAGACAACAGCCCTTGAAGGTTCTTTAGGCGCGCTATGGGCACAGGAGAATGACCAAGGGAAAGAAAGAGCCCTCTACTATTTGAGTCGAGTTCTCCTGAGGGCAGAAAACAATTATACCCCCATTGAAAAACACCGCCTGGCGTTAATCTTCACGATAACGAAGCTCAGACACTACGCATTGGCGCATGAGGTCCATCTCATATCAAAAGTGGATCCTCTCAAATATTTGATGACAAGAGCCATAAAAACGGGACGACTCACTAAACGGGTCCTCCTCTTGATGGAGTTCTCGATAACATACCATCCTTTCAATGCAGTGAAAGGACAGGCCATCGCCGACTTCCTTGCTGAACAGCCGATACCTGCCGATTCACCTTTAATTTGCGAATTGCCAGACGAACGTGCGTTTGAGACGATCGACAGGGAAAAAGAAGAAAGTGATACCCGATGGGAACTCTACTTTGATGGGGCATCTTCCATGAAGAAGCGAAAGCACAGCTCCCCTATAATCAAATCTGGGGTAGGCCTTATCTTCGTGACTCCGCAAGGAGGGATAATGCGCTTTTCCTTTTCCCTAACAGAGCCGAGGACAAATAATGAAGACGAATATGAAGTTTTGATAGCAGGTCTTGAGATCGCTGTCGACATGGGAATCGAAAACCTCCTTATATACGGAGACTCCCAGTCGGTCGTTAGTGAAGTAAACGGCAACTATCAAACATGCAAACCGGAATTGGTAAAGTACCGTGAGAGAGTGCAGCAATTGCTGACTCAAATCCCTGCCTACGCTCTGGAAAGCATACCGCGTGTGGAAAATAGCAAAGCAGATGCGTTAGCCAAACTCGCTAAAGAACTGGCTGACGAAAACCTTGATGATGTAAGGATCGTGGTACAAAGCCGTCGAGTTTTTGCACCGACAGAAATATCTCCAGAGTCGTCCGAAGAAAAGGGAGCGACCAAGCAGACGACCCTACAAATAAAAGACCAGGAAAAAGCTAAGGATTGGAGAGAAGTCTTTATAGACTACTTCAAATCCCGTCGAACACCTGAAGATGCGCCCTCAAGACATCAGCTCATGAAACGAGCTCTGTCCTTCGCCTTTGTCAATGACACTCTGTATAAGAGATCGTTCGACTCCTTGTGGCTAAGATGCCTGGGACCGGAAGAAGTAAGGAGAGTCGTCCAAGAAACTCATGAAGGACTCTGCGGTTCTCATCAAGCCGGGCCAAAGATGAAGCTGAAGATCAAAAGGATGGGCTACTATTGGCCCACGATGATTCAGGACTGTCTCGAATACGCGAAGCAGTGCCACTCATGCCAAATTCACAGGGACTTCATCCACCAGCATCCGAATCCACTACATCCAACGGTGGCTAGTTGGCCGTTCGAAATGTGGGGAACTGACATAATCGGGCCCATCGAACCAGCATCGTCCAGAGGACATCGGTTCATATTGGCGACAACCGATTACTTCTCTAAGTAGGCAGAAGCCATACCGCTAAAAGAAGTGAAGATGCAGAATATTCTCCATTTCTTCAAGACGCACATCATCTATCGGTTCGGCACTCCGCGACGGATTATCTCCGATAACGGGCCAGCCTACAGAAGCCACAAAATCAGTCGCTTCGCACAAAAACATAACATAGACTGGATATACTCTTTGGTCTATAATCCCCGAGCTAACGGTCTGGCTGAGGCTTTCAACAAGACCTTGATGAAGATCATAAAGAAGACGGTGTCCAAAAATAAAAAGGACTGGCACGAGAGACTGCATGAAGCTCTTTGGGTGTATCGAACTATGTTCAAAACGACCACAAATACAACGTCGTATGCATTGGTATTTGGCGCAGAAGCGGTACCTCCCTTGGAGATAGAGCTACCCTCTCTACGAGTGGCGGTTCATTACGAGCTAACAGAAGAAGAGAACGCTCATCTTCGGCTGGAGGAGCTCGACGCCCTTAACGAAACCCAGCTCATGGCGCAACAAAACCTAGAGGCTTACAAAGCAAGGATGACGCGCTAGTACGAAAGATTTACTAGTCCGGGAACATTCCGCCAAGGCGAATTCGTGCTAGTCGTAAAGAGACCTATGATCCCCAATTATGCCAAACAGGGGAAATTCGAGCCAAACTATGAGGGCCCGTATATCATAAACAAGATCTACCAAGGTGGGGCTTACTTGCTCATGGATATACATGGCGAAAGACCCTTTTGGCCAATAAACGGTCGGTTCTTGAAAAAATACTACGCTTGACCGAAGCGTCTATAAACTACTATGAAACGCAGCATCCTAAGGCTGACAAAAAAACAGTACGTCCATAAGCAAAATGGGCACGGATGAAAACCCGAAAGGGCTCTGTGAGTAAAAACAGCAGGGCTACCGGCGAGTTTGTGAAAACTCGAAAGGGCGCAGACTCGTAAAAAAATTCATGCACACTTGCAAGGTCCTCTCGACCCTGTAAGGAGAAAATACCTGCGTGAGATCCTTACGACTCACAAAGGAACGACACACTTAGGGATCCCCACGATTCCTAAGGAGAAATTACTTTTACGAGATCCTCATGACTCGTAAGGAGAATTCCCTTGTGAGACCCTCACGGCTCATAGGATTTTAAAGTCTTAAGCTACAGGGATCTGAACCTGTTCTTAAGCCATCACAATCCACAGATTGCCCTATAAGCGGTTCAATATTGACCCTTGTATACAATCCACGGGCACAAATAATCATTTCCCTACCAAGTTCCACCGATGACGTGAAATGTCCTCATTTGGTGAATGACACTTATAAGTCCTCTCGATTTACAAGGAGAAAACACTCTTGTAAAATCCTTACGACTTATAAGAGAACACACACTTAGGAATCCTCACGATTCTTAAGAGAAAACGCACCTACAAGATCCTCACAACTTGTAGGGAGAAATATCTTTATGAGACCCTTACGGCTCATGAAGTCAAAAGCCTTAGTTGACAGGATCTAAACCCGGTCTACTAAGCAACCTTTGTTCAAACCGACAAAGGCAAATGATGATTCGCTCCTGGCAATATCCTAGTTGTAGCGGTGCTGATGCCTAAATCGGTATCAGATCCCAAGTCTCATACTCGCGGCAAGAAATCAGTGAGCCATAAATGCATATGAAATAGCCGAAATGATAGGGCAACTTGCAACAAAATCAGCAAGTAAAATATATGCATACAAAAATAGCCGAAATGATTGGGCAACTCGCAATAAAAAGCAGTGAGTAAAAAGAAAAAAATAGCCGAAGCGATTGGGCACCGCGAAAAATAGCCGAAAAGATTGGGCAATCGCGACTTTCGAGATACGAAAAGCTGAAATGATAGAGCATCACGGAAAGAAATAAAAAAGGGAATGAAATATTTGCCCTGCAGGTAAGTCCATACTGACCCCTGTATACAATCCACGGGCATAAACGAAAAGGGAATCATATGTCCCAAACGAACTCTGTCAAAAGGAAAGTCAGATCTCAACAGCAACATCTATAGCCTAGTGATCAACAACGGCGTTCTTCCTCCAGCAGGATGCAGACGCGACATCAACAAATGGAGCCACGGCATACCCCTAGCTCCAAATCTCGACAGTTCACAGACAACCTAGAGACTACCTCGGAGCCATAGTAGAGTCCCTAGTTCCAAGTCTCGACGGCAACATTTACAACCTAGAGATCACCAACAGCATTCTTCCTCCAGCAGGATGCAGACGCGACATCAACAAATGGAGCCACGGCAAAGTCCCCTAGTTCCAAATCTCGACGGTTCACAGGAAACCTAGAGATCAACAACAACGTTCCTTCTCAACTCCAGCAGGTTGCAGATGCAACGTCAACAACTGACCCTAGGGTCAAAACAATGGAGCCATGGAAAAATCCCTAGTTCCAAGTCTCGACGGTTCACACGCAACCTAGAGACAACCGCAACATTCGTCTCGTTACAGTAGACGCAATGCCAGCAAACGAAGCAAAGGAAAATCCCTAGCTTCAGGGTCTTGACGAAAACTCAAATAAAACCTGAAAGACTATCGGAGATCATCTCACACCAGCGCGGAGTGGTTATGACTCATCGGGGCTCCTAAACTTAGCCTAACCTCAAGTAAAAAGCGACATGGAATATCCCTGTTCCCCGCCGGAAGACGCGACCGGGACGTTGGGATGTCGGGCGTGAATTCCGAGGGCAGATGCTATTTGGTGCTATCCGTCCACCTCTCCGAAGATGCCAAGTTAATTTATGGCATCATGTATCGAAGGTTTAAACGGATGCAACTGATGTAGTAGACTTCGTCAGATTCCCCCTCGTTGAGAGGTTTTTGATTGCGGGGACGCTCTTCCCTGCAGGCGCAAGCCCCTGCAGTTAATTATGCTACCGCATTGCGGTAACCACTTTCTCCTTCTCCAGATGGTCACTTCGTGTCGTGGGTGTTTGTTTTGTTTTTGGTTGCCCATGGATTGTATACGGAGACTAATTTATGTTGTCGTCCGTAGGACGTGGATTAGTCTAAATCCGTATCTTTTTAGATTTGGTTTTGGGGTTGGGTTTAAGGATACGTTAGTCTAATTTTAGACTAAGATCAACTTAAACGTTTGTTAAGGATGCGTTAGTCTAATATTAGACTAAGATCAACTTAACGGGATCGTTTAGATCCAGCAAAAGAGCATTTGGGCTCTAATGTTTAGTTTAGGGACATTGCGGTCGATTACCAGTTTAAGGTCATGGTGGTCCATTACCAGTTTAAGGACATGGTGGTCCAAGGTTAAGGACATCATAGTCCGTGGGTTTAAAGGGACCCCACAGTCCGAGGTTAAGGACATCGTAGTCCGTGGGTTTAACCACAGTCCAAGTTTAGAGACGTCATAGTCCATAAAGTTTAAGGACATCGTAGTCCATGAGTTTAAGGACACCACAGTCCATGGGATGTTTAGTTATCGGGACCTGTCACCTCTCTGAAGACGTTGAAGGATTACAACGACAAATATCAGAGGGGCTCAGAGATGCACCCTTGAACCAATGTTGGTTGAGAGATCTACAGTCCAATTTGGGGCTGAGATCTGTAAAAATATTTATGAGCAGATGGGCTCAATTAATCTAAGTTGAGGACTTATGGTCAATCTTGGGCTAAGTCCATTCAAGTTAAAATGTTTAACATTTATTTTGGGCTGTTGAGCATTTGTTTGGGCTTGGCCCTTTTAACAATGCTGAGCATTGATTTGGATTTTGACAGTATTTCTGTCTTTTAGTGCTGAACACTCATAATAGCTCTAAGGCTTATTAAAGAACAATTTATGTTCTATCAGCGCCCACGTGAGGGACACGTGGTGCGCTTGGCGCTTTGCGCCAGTTAAAGAGCGCAGCGTGCTTCTGCTGAGTAGCGCACACGTGAGTGACACGTAGCGCGCTTGGCGCTGAGTGCCAGATGATGAGCGCATTGCGCTTCTGCTGAGTAGCGCACACGTGAATGACACGTGGCGCGTTTGGCGCTGAGCACCAGATGATGACCGCATTGCGCTAATTTATGAGCGCATTGCGCTATTAGTTCAGTGGCGCAAACGTGAGTGACACGTGGTGCGCCTGGCGCTAAGCGCCAGCCCATGAGCGCAGTTCGCTATTTCAATAGCGCAAAGCGCTAGTAGTTAATTGGCGCATACATGATTGACACGTGGCACATTTGGCGCTGAGCGCCAGTCCATAGAGCGCAGAAGCGCAGTTCAAGAGCGCAGAAGCGCATCTTGATCAATTTTATGATCTGAGTAACAATTTTATATTCTTTTAAAAGAGACTTTGTCTCAAGCTCCAAGAACAACCGTTCTTATTTTGTTTCAATCTCTTATATTGATGAAAGGCTTTGCCTTTATGGATCTATGACCCTTAAGAGAATTGAATTATTCTCCCCTTCTTTTATGTTGAGATGTTCATGATCCCAGAAAGACAATTTGTCTTATAAATCTATGATCTATGAAAGAAGTAAGTACTTCTTTTATTTTATGATGAGATCTTTTGATCTCTTTGTGAAAGACTTTTTGTCTTTGTAGATCTATGATCTTTTTAAAGAAATGAATTCTTCTTTCTTAATCATGAGATGATTTCATCTTTATGTTCATCATCATTCATTCTTACCTTGAAGAAAAAATCTTCTTTTGCTGAAAGCTATGCTTCTCTTCCTGAAATCTCAAAGCTTATCAGGGGTTTTTTCTGTACAAGACTTGAAGTCTTGGGTCCTTTATGTAGGCGAGGCTGATTTGTTGAATCAGTTAAGGAGATTTTTTCTCCAATTAATTTGGGGAATTTCCTACCGTTGGATCTTTGATCCAAGCGCTTCTGATTTACAGAAGGCAATCTTCTTGTTTTTATCAAGATTGGGAAATCTTCTTAAACAGAATTTATTCTGTGTTTTTGATGATTTTTAATCACCATTGGATTATTGATCCAACGGTGCTCTGATTTACAGAGAATAATTTTGTTATTTGGAAAGATTTTGAGAAATCTTTCCTTAACAGAATTTAATTCTGATTAATTAATGATTTATCATTATTATTAGATTTTTGATCTGACGGTGGGGAGCTTTTAGTTCCAGCGCTAGCGCACCCATGCTTTGCACGTGGTGCGCTGCTTAGAGTGCAGCACACTTGGCGTTAGCGCACTCGTGCTTTGCACGTGGTGCGCTGCTCAGAGCGTAGCGCACTTGGCGCTAGCGCACACGTGATTTGCACATGGTGCGCTGCCTAGGGCGCAGCCCACAGGGCGCTGGATCTGAAGCGTTGCTTCATTTAAAATTTGAATTTTAAACAGAGCTTTGCTCTGATTGGGGGAACAAATGCCCCCCACCGTTGCGCTCACATGGCCCACACGTGAGTGCAGCGGTGGCAGAATCTCTGCCGTTGGATCAACTCAGAAGTTGAAACGGCTATTTATTCCTATAAATAGGACCTTTGGCCCTTTAGATGATTCTATTCATCTTCTTCTTGTTTTTCTGAGAATTTTTATTCTCCCACAGAGTATAGCTCTTTTGATTAAGAACTTTTCAAGAGTCAAAACTCTGCTAAAATCTAAGTAAAGATTAAATCTTTTAAATGATTATTTAAGAATTTAGGGTTTCACCCATTAATAGAGCCTTGCTCTTCATAGATCTTAGATCTAAAGAAAGCCCTTTTAGGGTTTCATTACCAGAGCTTTGCTTTCTCGAAACCATAGATCTAAAGAGATCCTTTTTCAGGGTTTCTTAACCTATGAACATAGCTTTACTCATAAAGAACTCTCAGAGTTCGTTCATAGATCTTGTGTCACGACCCCAAGTTCGGCCCGTGACTGGCACTTAACCACGTGACGTCTACAGGCGTAACGCGACTAAGTAAGCCGAAACCCAGAATTCAAACCATTAAAAGTATAGAGTGTTTAAAACATTTATTAGAATATTTGTTAAAACATTTAGAAAACTTTAGGTTGTTTAGTAGAATTCTTTAAAGTTCAAGTTATCATTTTAAAAATTTTGGCAGCATTTCCTTTGTAAAACTAGCCCCGAAATCGGGTACAAGGCAATATATGAGTAACATGATACACAATAAGAAATAAGCATTCCAGACGGAAGCAATCATGCCCAACGGCGGAAACAACACCACAATGATAATATACGATGCCGTAGCGAAGAAAGAGTAAAAAAATAAGTGAAGACAACATGAAATATAAAACTGCATAAATAAAGTCGGCTCACAACGAGGTCGACACCAGAGTACAACAATATGCATCGTCCTCTCAACTGGTCTCTAAGTCCATACATAAGTAGTAAATGGAGAATACTAGATACAATGATGTATACAACTGAAAAAAAATAAACAGATACCGCACAAAAACCCACCTATCAGCAAAAGGGCTAGTATGCCAACCGCGGTGGTATCTGTGTCAAAAGATGTAAGAAAGCAGCCTGCCGCGACTACTCCGAGGGGAAACCTGCAAACACTGTGGCACAACGGGGGTGAGTTGCCAACTCGTGAATAGTAGATAACATATAAAGGTAATCGCGAGTATGCACGTGCTGCGATACTCTAACCTATGCCAACAGATAACATCTATGTGATGAACTGGATGCTCAAATCATGCAACAATTGTGATCTAATAACATCTCTATGTGATGAGCAAGGTATGCAATAATCGTGCATAGCATGTGTACTACAGATACAGGATGAGATGTGCAATACTAAATACTGAGCATGGGAATAAGTAATATCTACACGAAATATCAATGTGGAAAATAACTGGTGTCCATCAATACACCCAAATCCCAGAAAAGACTCAGGCGCCGTCATCCTCATCGGCCCTCAAATCCTGTAAATCTCATAGAATCGTGAGTGCCTAACATCGGCACTCGAAATATCATAAAATCTGCCGTGTCTAGCATCGACACGCAAATCCTCAAGTATCGGGCTCCGTCCATCGGATCGGCCCACGGGCTCCGTCTGCGGAATTGGCCCTCGGTCCCGGCAGTACGCATCGTCCCGTATCCATCTATCGACTCTGGTTGGTATCCTCCGGATAATCGCCAGGTCTAACCAATCACCGATAGGTAGTAGTCCCTCCGCCGGGCTCACCGTCTAACAATACGAGTCTTCTTGCCCCAGGGTACCATACCGGGTCCACCATGTACCCGCAATCGGTGCCTACCGCTCCTCAAATCGGGTATACTCACGCAAGCTCTCTGGAATCGAGAAAACTCATGGTGGACGCACTGAATTATCATATCAAGAGAAACCGGGTTTTTAAAACAGTGCGTATTTTCTTAAAATGATACCACGGTTCTCAAATCCAGAAATCATATGAATCCAAAACTCAATGCGTAAATCCATGCAATGTGTCGTATGATACTGAGAGTAAAAGAAAGGGAAAACCGCTCTTTTAAAAGATCCAGTTTTGAAATATCCCATGCGGTCTCTTAGTTTTTAAAACATGTCAATGTCATCCATGTATGTAACATATGTATGTGTATAGGTATGGATGTGCGAATGGATAGGTACGAAATGTGAGTGTAGCAATGTACATGTGCACTAATATGGACATACAATGTATATGTGCCCAAGTATGGATATATGATGTATATGTGCATAAGGGTAAATATATCAAGGTATGTATGCACTAAGATGAATATAAGGGTGTATGTGCGCATGTAGTGATATATCAGTGATGGTATGCACAAAAGTGAACATACAGTGTGCATGGTATGAATATAAAAATATATACCAATATGCGGCATGTCATGACAATCATCAATGAAGCGGAATCAAGACGATATATGATTCTTAGCAATCCTATAATGTGAGTGTCATGGCAATCACTAACGGTGTGAGTGTAGCATAAAAATAGTGCTCGTGCAGCTTGAACCGTTAGTGACAGTGTAGTGTTCTAGACTACGAATTCTATATGCAACAAGAAGGTATGCCACTATAGTATATCTACATGAACACATACAACTAAAACTATCCTATTACGCCTTGACGCTTAACGCCATACGGGCGATTTCCCCGTAGATGTTAAATCTACTCACCTGGTCGCGTGCTACACGTAGCCGACCACTTGCTTCCCTTTCTTGGCGGCGTCCGACGCACCTGCCTGCGAACCTGGAATTTACACAAAGAATCCATATATAAGCAAATATCTCGCAAAACGCGATATCGAAACAAAACGAGAAACACGCATCGCGAATTAACGCGCGTGTGTACGATACGCTGAAACGTGTGTATACGCGTCTAAAACTAACTCGACACGTCGCGACACGCTGGATCACAGAACCCACTCACGTATCGCGCAAACTAAACGTACTTGAAAAACGATATATTGTCCCAGATTCTACCCAGGTTAAAAACTTACAAAATTGCATATACCATAGACCTTAGAAATGTAGCAGACACCTACAGAACAAACCCTAACACCTAGCTCCCCTGTCTGGCCCCAATTTGCGGCCAGAAGGAATATTCCGGCGGCCTAAAGGTGGAATGGGGGTCTCATGCTCTGGGGGTGTGGTCTAGACCTAGTATTCATGCTCCAGTTTCCTCAATTTTTACTTGAACAACCCAGATCTAAAGCAGATTACAGAAAGGCTAAGTTTTGCTCTAAAACGATATATTTTGCACAATTTGAAACCCTATGGTATTTTGGTGAAATCTGAGGTTTAACTAGGTTTAAGTGGCCCTAATAATACTTAATTAAGTTAGTCTAACCAATACTAATCTCATTTAACCAAAGTTCACACTAATCACCATATTTAGCACTAAAACGCATAATTAATCACTAATCGAAGCTATAAACACACAAACTAAGAAAACTAGGAAGTAGGTTGAAGAAATATACCCCAAAAGACCTTAGGAAGCAGGAGGAAGGAGGAGGAGAGGAAGGGAAGAAGGTGTTGCTGCTGGTCACTGCTGCTGCTTGCTTCTCCTGCTGTTGTTATTGCTTCTGCTGCTCTTGTTGCTGCTGCTGTGCTGGGGCTGCTTGGGATGCTGCTGCTGTGCTCAGGTTGTTGCTGAGTTGAGTTGTGTATGTGAGTGAGGGAAGGAGTTGTGAGAAATGCGTGGCAAAAGAGATGAGAGAAACAAGAGTCAACCCCCTCTCTCTTCATTTAATACAAGCATGGCACTTGCCATGATGCCCATTCTCCCCCTCTCTCTCTCACCAAGTCAACATTTTCAAATCATTTCAAAAAAACAACCTTTAAATAAAATAACCAATTAAACTTAATTAAAATCCAAATAACCTAATTCCCATGTTTTAAACTACCATGGTTGCTAATCGGGGACTAACCCCATTTTAACCCTAGTTTACATGCACAAGTGTGTGCAAGCCTAGGAAAAATCTAATAAAATATTCATTAAATTTGATAAAATATTTGAAAATCAATTTGGTGAACTTTTTATTAAAAACCATATATTAAAATATAATTAGCCACTAAACACATCCTAAGGTGTTACATCTTGAAGATCTCAGAATTTTTCATTCATGTAGAAAAAATTAATTTCAATTTTTCTGATGGGTTATTCCATCATTTTACAGAGCCAGGCTCTTGAGGAACCTTTTTATTCCTTCGTGATTAGAGTTTGACAAGTGTCACTCTGTCACAGAGCACTTCTCTCAATGGGAGTTTTACTCCTCAGCCCTGAGGGGCTTACATGGGAGTCTTTTGAGGGTTTTCTTCCTTACTTGCACAAATTTAAATTTGTTCATTGCTTGACAGAACTTGTCTCCCTGAGAACTTGTTTAAATTCCAATGTCTGATTTTCCTCATTACTAATCTTTCAATGATGTTTTTTTCAGGCACTATGGTTGTTCATTATATAGTCTGAACGAATTTATCTCTTATAAGGATATTCGCGTACAGGCCGTTGCCAGAACCAAGAGTTTACAGATGTCCAATGTGCGGAGATTATGACTCGTCTGTATGCACACAACGGTCGACTGCTTCCTCGTCGCTCCGCTCTCTTGAGAATCGTAGTGGGAGCAATTTGGGAAGCACTTCCTGGGTTTTACGAAGACATACCGCTGAATGCGCTGGATGATGCTGAAGACAAGGTGCACTCGGTGTACCTGTCGGGCTTGATCTCGAAGAAGCGTCGAGATAACCTAATTGATATTCTGCATCAAACTTTCCAACAGACGACGATAATCGCTTCTTATCAAAGGGAGGAGGACATTGGCGAGGATCTCGACACCAGCGATCGCGAGAGGATGCATACGAGAATGGTCAGAAAAGCCAGAAAGATTCTAGACGGCCTTACTTTCGAATTCCTCAATCCATGCCCTGGATCTGAGGTTTTACCATTGTAAACATCTCGATGCTTCTTTTGTTTATTGTCTTTATCGATGTAAGAATTTTCCGAAGTATGAATGACAAATCTTTCGCTTCCTTTCCTTTATTTTCTGCTTTATTGTTGGCATATTACTTTAGTAAACGTAGCATGCAGATGATAGAGAGCATTCCGTATTGAACTCTTCGAGAGGTAGTGATGGCTTAGGAAGCAGGTTTAGATCTGTTGCCTAAGGCTTTTCAACTTTATGAGCCGTGAGGGTCTCATAAAGACTTTTCTCCCTACGAGTCGAGAGGATCTCGTAGGTGTATTTTCTCCTTAGGAATCGTGAGGATTCCTAAGTGCATTTTCTCTTGAGAGTCGTAAGCATCTCACAAGAGAGTTTTCTTCCTTACGAGTCGAGAGGACCCATAAGTGATTAATGATGTTGATATTTCACGGAGTCAAAAGTTGCTCCGGGTGTTTCCCACGGGGTCAAGGTTGACTTTGGCCATGTTCCACAGGGTCATTGGATGACGTATTTCCGTGACGGGGTCATGCGGATGACGTATTTCCGAGACGGAGTCATTGGATGACGTATTTCCGAGACGGGGTCATTGAATGACGTATTTCCACGACGGGGTCATGTGGATGACGTATTTCCGAGACGGGGTCATGTGGATGACGTATTTCCGTGACGGGGTCATGTGGATGACGTATTTCCGTGACGGGGTCATTTGGATGACGTATTTCCGCGACGGGGTCATGTGGATGACGTATTTCCGCGACGGGGTCATGTGGATGATGTATTTCCGCGACGGGGTCATTTGGATGACGTATTTCCGAGACGGGGTCATGTGGATGACGTATTTCCGCAACGGGGTCATATGGATGACGTATTTCCGAGACGGGGTCATGTGGATGACGTGTTTCCGCGACGGGGTCATGTGGATGACGTGTTTCCGAGACGGGGTCATTGGATGACGTATTTCCATGACGGGGTCATGTGGATGACGTATTTCCGAGACGGGGTCATGTGGATGACGTATTTCCGCGACGGGGTCATGTGGATGACGTATTTCCTCGACGGGGTCATGTGGATGACATATTTCCGCGACGGGGTCATTTGGATGACGTATTTCCGCGACGTGGTCTTGTGGATGACGTATTTCCGCGACGGGGTCATGTGGATGACGTATTTCCGCGACGGGGTCATTTGGATGACGTATTTCCACGACGGGGTCATGTGGATGACGTATTTCCGTGACGGGATCATGTGGATGACGTATTTCCGCGACGGGGTCATTTGGATGACGTATTTCCGCGACGGGGTCATTTGGATGACGTATTTTCGAGACGGGGTCATTTGGATGACATATTTCCGTGACGGGGTCTTGTGGATGACGTGTTTCCGCGACGGGGTCAATGCTGACTTTTGCCGTGTTCCACGGTTGACTGTTGCGTCTGAATCCTGCTGGAATGGGGAAGAACGCTGTTGATGATCTCTAGTCTGTCTGTGAACCGTTGAGATTTGGCTTCTTCTTGTGATGGAGCCTGGGGATGGAAGGTGTGATTCCCTCTTTGTTTGCGTCCCTGGATTGTATACAGGGATCGACGCGATATCACCTGTAGGGCAAAAAGTTTCATTTTATATATTTTTCTTTTCCGCGATGCTCTATCATTTCAGCTTTTATATCGCGAAAGTCACGATTGCCCAATCATTTCGGCTATTTGTTTTATTTTTACTCGCTGTTTTTTATTGCGAGTCGCCCAACCATTTCGGCTATTTTGTATGCATACATTTTTACTTGCTGATTTGCAAGTTGCCCAATCATTTCGGCTATTTCATATGCATTTTCCTTGCTGCGAGCTTGGGATTTGATACCGATTTAGGCATCAGCATCGCTACAACTGGGATATTGCCAGGAGCGAATCATCATTTGCCTCTGTCGATGTCGAACAAAGGTGGCTTAGTAAACAGGGTTTGGATCCTTTCGACCAAGGCTTTTAACTTTACGAGCCGTAAGGGTCTGATAAAGGTGTTTCTCCCTACAAGTCGTGAGGATCACGTAGGTGCGTTTTCTTCTTAGGAATCGTGAAGATTCCTAAGCGTGTGTTCTCTTATAAGTCGTAAGGATCTTACAAGAGTTTTTTCTCCTTATAAGTCGAGAGGACTTACAAGTGTTGTTTGATGTACGAGCATATCCCTAGTCACGGATGGAACTTTGTTAGGGAAATGTTTATTCGCGCCCGTGGATTGTATACAATGGTCAGCATTGATCCACTTGTAGGGCAAAATTGGTGGTTATGATGGCTGCTTAAGAACAGGTTCAGATCCCTGTAGCTTAAGGCTTTTGGATCCTATGAGCCGTGAGGGTCTCATAAGAGGGTTCTCCTTCGAGTCGTGAGGATCTCGCAAGTGTAATTTCTCCTTAGGAACCGTGGGGATTCCTAAGTGTGTTTCTTCCTCGTGAGTCGTAAGGATCTCACGCAGGTGGTTTCTCTTTACAAGGTCGAGAGGATATTGCAAGTGTCTTTTAACGAGCTTGCGCCCTTTCGGGTTTTCACAAAACTCGCCGGTAGCCCTGCTGTTTTTACTCACGGAGCCCTTTCGGGTTTTCATCCGTGCCCATTTTGCTTATGGACATACCGTTTTTCTCTTCTTTTTTTTAATTTTTTTTGTGTAAGCCTTGGGATGCTGTGGTCCGTAGTAGTTTATCGACGTCTCGGTCAATTGCCAGTTTTAGGACATAGCAGTCCATCGTTAGTTTAACGACGTTTCGGTCTGAAGCCAGTTTTAGGACATAGCGGTCCAATGTTAGTTTAACGACGTTTCGGTCCGCTGTTAGTTTTAGAACATCTCGGTCCGATGTTAGTGTAACATTTCAAAAAAATAAAATATTATTTTTTGGGAATTTTCATAATTTAATATTAATTTTTAATGAATATTTTAATAGTCGGTATAATTAAATACCGATAAATGGTGAAAATTCCGGAGAAAATTTTGGAAAATTCTAAAATAGGGTATTTTGTGGAAATATGTCATTTTTAAGCTTTTATGGTTACGTAAATGCTATTTTAGTGTTAATCGCGATTAAAAATCGCTAATTGGATTTTTGGTTTTTTTTGGGCAAAAATGTGCACATAACATTTTCCACACTTGTCACACTTGTTTCATGTTTTGGATTCTTGGTGGCCTAGGGTTGAACCATGCTTAGATGACCATGGTGGGTCTAAACCATTTGGTTAAATTAAGTGGGTTAATTAAGGGTTTAGCTTGTTTAGGGATTGGATTAAGTGGGGGTTGACTTGTGTTAAGGGCGGGGGAGGGAGAGAGAGAGAGAGAGAGCCATGATGGCTTGAGCATGCAACATTTAGCAAGTGAGAGAGAGGTGGCTAGGGTGTGCCATGATCCATCCCATTCTTTATTACCCTTTGTGCTCTTCACACCCCCTCTCACTCATATCACTCCCTCTCATTTCACTCTCATCCTTCTCTCACACTCACATATACATCAGCCAACCCTACACCAGCCCTAACACCTTAGCCCAATGTAAGTGCACGGCGGCGCCCCGGCCTCCATCCCGAGGCCAAATGCGGAAGCGATGGTTAACTTTAATTTTCTTGAACCGGCACCAACGCGCACTAAAACCCCGGATCGTACCATTAACTAGTCCTAGCTAACTAATAGATGGGGAAGAGAGATATACCGAGTGATCCGAGTCCTCCGGTCTTCTCGTCGTCGTACCGATCTCCCGCGGAATCTCCGGTCTCCACCAAGTCGCCGGAAGGGCACCACGTCGCCTGCTTCTTTTACGGGCTCCCACCTCTATACCGAGGCAACTCGGGCACGAAGTTGGCGAGCCGACGTGCCCAAGGTTTGCTGTAGAATACGTGTAGAACTCATGTCTCATCTTGGGGTTGTAGGAATTGCCTTATGGTGGAGGAAATGATATAAGCTTTTGGAGATGGAGTTGTAGGGATTTTTCAAAGCCAAAGATACAAAAATCCCCCCACATGAAAAATGGGCAGCCCCCATCTCCTATGGCCGGCCATGACACTTGAGGGGAGAGTGAGAATGAGAGTGTGTGTGTAACAAAGCAATAAGGGCCTCTCATAATCCAAGAGAGAGAAAAATAAGATGATGAGAAGAAATCATCACAAGGAATAACCAACACTCAACCAACCAATCATTCCAAAAAGGTCAAGCCACCATCATCAAGCATGATGACTTCAAAAAGTCAAGCCATCATGAAGAAGTCAAGAATTCAAGGTCATGGTTCAACCATCATGACACCACAATGTGCAAAGACAACCCTCCAAAATGCTTATTTGCACAAATGCAAATAAGCCCTCCTCCACCAATCTTCGGCCATTGAAAGATACAAAGAAAATTGGCCGAAACGGAAAGCAAACTGGCAACTCCAGAAAAACTGGTCCCGTAATAAATTACAGGAAAACCCCGATACTGTGTATACACACCCGTATCTGTATTCTGACCGAAATACAAATGCAATGAGACAAAATCTACACTGTACTATACTAGGATCCGGCTTAAACCAAAGCCGGCTAGTAATATCCGTTCGACCCTGATCCGTGTAATACCGCACGTATCTGATCGAACCCTGCCATATTTCCATATGGCCTCTAGTACAAAACCGTCCGATCCTGATCCGTGCAATACCGCACGTATCTGATCGAACCCTGCCATATCTCCATACGGCCTCTACGGCGTTTCGCCCGAAAGCTTGAGTAACTGAATGTGGGGGACTCTAAAGACTAGTCAATACTATGGCTGTGGATTTAACCACTAGCACGTCAGAGGTATTAGCCATACGTGACGGGCCACCAGCTATTGACCAAAAGGGACGTCGATGAGCGAACTCATCCTGACACTCTACTGAGCCTGTCAGTGACAATATCCGTACAGTCCGGTCCGTTCGTCTATGAACATCGCATGGTGAGCCTAGGGGTTGGTAAAAGTCAGACCCCCAAAAGCGGTACAAGTCGTGTCGGAGTGTAGCCCAGAACACCCTGAGATACTACTGGAATACCTACCAGTAAATCTCCTGCCTCGGCCGAGGGCTTCGTGTAATGGCTCTCCTAGACACAGCGCGACCTCACCCCCAATACCGGGAGAGACGAACCCGTGAAGATCCGCTCACTGCCTCCATGTGGCTCGGGACTGTACCCAACTAAAACCTGTTTGCACGTCTCCTTTGAGCGTGGTAGGGTAGTAATCAAAGTACAGTGGGAACTCACACGAGACAAATGACGATCCCCAGGTCGATGAACTAACCTGTACACATGTCACCAGGGAACTGCTATCTGACGTTAGGTATAAGACCAACTAGCATGTTCCCGGCGAGTCCTGTCCGGTGTACTCATAACCCAATGAGCACCTGTATACATTTTAGGTGAACCAACTGACACCAGTGGCTTGTGAGACCGGACACCGCCCCTCGTCGGGGTCTCGACTGTATACACTAGTCTACTCTGGAGTATCGATGCCCTGTCTCGAAACTCCCACGACTAGGGACCTTTTAAGGCTGTGCTTATAGACTACCAGCTGCCACGTATATGATCGCCCTCATACTGCTGGCAGTCAAGCAAGAATCCTAGGGGCTCTATCAACGTGCAATAGTGACCTGTCAGGTCACCTAAAGCAGTACACGATGATAAAGGTAAACCAGATAGCATACTATCATCTCGAGTAAGACTGTCCTACCGGGATAGATCCTCCCTCAATCATTGCAATCACGTGCCTGTGATCCAATAATTGACTCTGAGGGCACTATCTCCAACAATCTCCCACTTGCACTCAAGTCTAATTATTGCGATGTCGCATACTCACAGCACGTGTGATACCGAACACCCAACTCCTCTACTAGTCAGTCTCACAAAGCTCGCTTGCGAAACTATTGCGTTCGAGGAATAGCCTTAGTGAGTGGATCCGCCTTGATGTCTCTTTCTATATCTCTCTATATCTCAAGTTCGCGGAGAAAGCCATCTCCCGAAATGAGCAATACCTGTCTTAGAATGTGTCTGGATGTCTGATGGGACCTGGCTCATAAATGAACTCCAAATCCAAACTTCTTAGACAGTATCGTCAACTGAACTTAATCAGTATCCTGCGCCATGCCTCCCTCAGTATTGTCTTGGATCACCTGTCCAAAATACTGCCCCTCGTCAGAAGGAAAACTATAACTCTGACAACTTCCTTGTCGTCCAGGTCACCTTGGAAGCCTGGAATGATAACTGTCTCCCGAATGAGGCCGTCGTTATCATATCCTTAGAACATTCACTTATGCTCTAAAGCTGCTTCCGACTGTTTCTCCAGGATTGGATCAATGTCAACTTATTGCATCTAGTGCAAGAACAACATCTGGTGTGGTACTTGACATCTCATGATTGACTCAATTGCCTGAGCAAGTGATCTGCCAATCATGCACATCCCTCTCCCCTTTAGTCTGTAAGACACCTTTAGAGAGGGTGACTCCATCACCTGCAGGTACATTACCATGCCAGGAGTCGTCCATTCTAAATACTCTTAGAATGTAGTCTAAGTACCCTAATTGGGAAACCACCCAAATCTAGATCTAAAACCATAGATCTAGTAACCAGTATGTCTGATATAATGTCCAAGTCCTATGTGGAGAAACCACTGTGTGATGACCAAAGTATAACCGATTGTAGTGTAGGAATATCACTTCCTACTCTGTGTATGTCATCCATATACCAGGACATCACACCCTACTACCTTCTCAACAGATCCATCCCCTATTCTGATGAAGTCAAACCTATGACTGTCACGTCAGAAATAGATGATCTATCTCCGCTACATCTGCTTTAGTCTATAAATAGACATAAGCCACCTGTCCACCAATGCTTCCGCTGCTCCCACTGACTACGATAACCCTCTGGCAGAGTCATATATACGTACACTTCTAAAGCTAGTTTAGAACGACGCTATACTCATCCTCCTGTCGGGACTCGCAGCCTGGAACAACAGCAATGGAAAGTGTGGGTAAACAAGAACCTCCCTGTCACCGTCCTTGAGGCTACCGGAGTACCTCTCGGGTGCCTGAGGTTACCCACCTTATCTGCGGAGTGGCCAATGGAATGTCAATCCAGATTGAATCTTTAGGTTCCTATGAAATCTTCAGTAATCGTTTGTGGTTCTGGAATCACTTCCAGTTCTACCATACTCCTACTACGGTTTTCTGAAAAAATCCATTTTTAATAAAACTGTGGCGAGTCTAGAACAATATCACTATTGATCTTCCAGATGGTAGAAAGTCAACCCTCGTCATAGCCTGGGTCAACCCACAAACAGTCATTACAGAAACGTGCCTTGAGTTGTCCAGTGTCTGGTTTTAATCATAAGCCGGACAACTCCCCGTACCTTAACATCGTTAAGATATGAACTGTTCTATATCCAATATAGAACCAGAGGCACCGATTTAATTGAACCAGATTCAAATCATGCAGCTGTCTCCAGTGCATGTCAACTAAATGGAAGGAGGCCGATCAGCGTTACTCAACTTAGGAATACTTCCAATTATGAGTAACCTGAAAGAGAAGCAAATTCTCTTAATCATTACTATCAACTGAATACCATACACAAGTATCTACATCTTCGATCACTTTGAAGAATCCCGATACTTGCAATACCTGGTTCTCTACTTTATTCAAATACCTATAACTTCTCAAAATTCGGACCCCGTGTTTCCACGAAACACTTGTCTAAAAACTAGAGAAGTCATAAGTAAACCGAATATAGTACGAGGACCAACCCCTCTGTCCTGATGGACCCTGGACAACATACAATACTCTGTATAAGTCCCTTGAGTCTGATAACTCATTCACTGTGTGTCATAGATTGAAAACTGTACTATGGTTATGAAGAATTACACCGCTGTTTAATGCTCCTTACCTAACCATCCACTGATATAGGTAAATGTCATAGACATAATTTCAAAAAGGTATATCTCACTCTATGAAAATAGACGTACAGATATATCGATTTGAAATTGGTGCATAACAGCGGATATTCAAAACCAAATATTTGCCGACCGGCAAACAGTCCAGGTGACTTCCTCAAATATCACCGATTACAACGAATCCTGATATAATGAGGATGATCACCCAATTCCCAACAACTTACTCCCACTCATCATCTGTAAAACCATACAGATGTGAGAATCATTCCTGGTAAATACATACCCTGGAGCAAGTGTCTAATCGGGAAATCAGTTTTCCTTTAACAGTACACAGTGAAACTGAAACATTGAAATGTTTCGATGGGGTATCCCGGTATTCCTAGTAATGCCTCTTCCAGATTCACGACTGTAACCGTATAATTCTTTGCCACCTCTCCAAATCCCTTTATATGTCTTTAGTCATTACCTTCTGCACACCCCTTTAAACCAAATGGTTTTCTTCCTTCCCTACCGTTCGGCACCAGCCTATGGTTTGGAAGAAGACTATCCAATAAGCATAATGGGTGTGCTGTCCTAATCCTTGGAACACTCGCAAAGCGAGAGAAGGTGAAGATAAAAGACAACCGAATAAACCTTATTCCTATTTCTCCTGAACCAGAATCCATCCCCGAACTGGAACAAGTTCCTTTCGAGTTCGTATATAACCATACGATGGAGTATCCAATAAACTGTGGATCTTCGTAGTGATACGGAGTGTCCTGGAGAAATACAAAGGTGATTTAGGATTGGCGAAGAAATACTTGGTTTGGTCGTGAATAGCAGTTGCAGTTTACTTTGCCCTCTTACTAATCCCTTGCTTTGTCTTAACTTAATACCTTCTGTACACCATCGTTAGGCTAATTGGTTTTCTTCATTCCCCACCGTTCGGCACCAGCCTAAGGTTTGGAAGAAGACCATCCAATTTGCGTAATAGGTGTACTACTCCTAAACCAAGGAGTACTCGCAACCTGAGAGAAGGTAAAAGGAAAAGACAATTGAATAGTCCTATCCGTTTTCTCCAGAACCGGAAACCATCCTCGAATAAATTCTTTCGAGTTCGTATCTAACCATACGATGGTTTTGTCCAATGGAAGTGGACGTTCGTTGTAATACGGGGTGTCCTGGAGAAAAGGGTAAAAGTTGGAGTGGCAATGAGGTTTGCAACTCTGACAATCCAAAAGCCAGTGTTTTAGAAGGTTCGGTCAACTTGGTCACTGAGTCATAGTCTTAGGGTCGGGTCAATGGTCGCTGCCAAAGAGAGAGAGAAAAGAAACACTCAGCGTGCACTCTAACCTAGATCAGAATGGTTACCAATTTATCTAATATGGAAACCTCCCACTGTACCGTCAAATTCTCCTCCAAACCTGAAAGAAGAATTAGTCGGGATCACCCGAGGAGTAAACCAACTCATCAGTGGGAATCGGGATCTAACTATCATCGCATGATAACGTGACGGAATCCGCTCACGGTGTCACACTCCAGAAGGTATGCGCATATCTTGTAGGGTTCCTAGGCACACTAAGGTAGTCTTGCAAGTGATCAAACACGGCCAATTTAAATTTTACAAGTGCCGAGAAACCCTAATACGGATCGTTAACTAGATATATAGGCTATGCGATGCAAGTTAACGACTTTTAACTAAAGGAAAGAAGCTACAACCTTTGTAGATCCGGTCCTCCACATCCTAGGCTCCGTGATGAGGTCCCTCCGCTGTCCAAATCAAATCCATGACTCTAGCATCGGCTTCATCGGAGAAATGGGCGGGCTTGGTCGTCGGTTCGATGCCGAAGATGATCTACGTCGAGGCATCACAAGATCAAGCTCCAACTTCACCAAGCCATCAAAACTTGTGAAGGAAACACCCTATACTACTTGGCAAGAGGTAGAGGATGAAGAAATAGGAGGTGGGTTTACTTTAGAATTGGATTTCTCACTTGTTTTCATCACTTGCCATTGATGTAGCAAGCTTTTCTTCATGGAAGAAGAAGATGAAGAAGGAGAAGAAAAGATATGATAAGTGTTGAAATAATTAGATAAATAAATCAATACTTATCATATATTAACCCTTGGTTAATTGTAGAGAATGGACCATGGTTAACTTGAATGGTTAGGGTTAAGTATAAGACAAGAATGGTGGACTAGTTCAAAGCTTCAAGAACCTTCAACTAGCAAACAAAGAAAATCCACCATTTGTCATTCTCCTTTCCAAAATGAAAATGATAAATAAATAGATAAATAAGTAAATGAAAAAACAAAACCCTAATCATTAGTTTAACCATGGTTTAATTCTTTACACTTAACCAAGTAAGCATGTATCATCAAACATGATACAATCATGTGCACAAATGTATATCACATATACAACTTGCACAATTCAAGTGAGAAAATCCATTTAAAGTGAACCAATACTAGTTAATGCAAAGTAATATATCAAATATATAATTATACATTAAATCATTAAATCAACACTTGATTCAATGATCCGGTCATGTCGTATATAACCGGCTAGTATCCAATGTATCGGCTTATCGAATCAATCCTTGATTCGATAACTAGGTTATATCGCATATAACCATTCGATACATTCATCGCGAGAATGGAATACGGTATCACATACACGCATTATTCTCGGTCCCGCACGTATCTCATATGCGCTCCTATTTCGTTTCGCTTGAGCCAGGAAACCTCTGTGTAGGACTCTAAAGACTCGTCAATACGCCGGCAGCAGATGATGATCATATCAAACACCCACAAGCCGCAAGCGGTCTGCTAAACGTAACGGCCACCCGGGTATTGAGCGATCAGAAGATCGACGAGCAAGCCCGCTCACACTCCTGTGAATCCAATCAGTAACACTTACCGTATAGTCCGGTCTGTTCGTATGATATGTCGCATATCTCGCATAGGGGTGGTAAACGTCAGACCCCAATAGCTCGATAAGTCATGCCGACGTAAGGTCCATAACATTCGTGAAACTACTGATAACTCTTACCAGTATATCACTGCAACCCTGGCCAGGGATTTCCTGTTATGGCCAATCGAGCATAGCACAACATCAACCCCCAATACCGGGAGAGACGAATCCCCTCCTATCGCTCATTGCCTCCATGTGAATCGGGACTGTACCCAAAAACCACCTGTTTGCACAATTCAGTAGAGCCGTGGTAGGGTGGAAATCAAAGCACAGTGGGAGACACACAAGACTCTATGACGATCTCGGGTCATCAGACTAAGCTGTACCAGTGTCACCAGAGAACTGCCATCTGACGTGAGGTATAATACCATCTGGGAGTTCTCGGCGAGTCCGTTCAGTGTACCCAGTCTCCACTGAGCACCCGCATACCATCTCCGATGTCAAACACCAATGGATATGAGATCATCCATCGCACATCACATGGGTCGAGAAGATATACGCTAGTCTACTCTTGAATATCGATGCCCCGTCTCGATATTCCCACGACTAGGAACAATGGAGGATGTACTCATTGACTACCCAGGCCCCACTAGTACGATCTACATCATATTCCTGGAAGTCGAGTACACATCCTAAGGGCTTTATCAACATGTAATCAGAGAGACAGAAAGTATACATGTTAAGCTAAAGAGCAACCAGATAGCGTACTATCATGTCGAGCAAGAAAGTCCTACCTATATATGTCCCAGCATCCACTACAATATACATCCAATGTACAGTAATGGCCTCTAGGGCATACATATAACTAACATATCTGGCAAGTTTCAGTTTCTTTAGAAACTCCCGATGTGATTTCTACCCCATGCTCTTATGACCTTGACTTTGGCCAACAAATCATAAGTCACATGTCAAGTTCTACCCGTCATTCTCCAGGTTAATTTGAGCCCACCCGCATAAGCCCTTGACTTTGGCCAACAAGGCTATACGACTGCCCCAAACCAACGCATCTATCTATGCTGCATATGAATACCCAACAGCTACCAAACATTGTGCCTTGACTTTGGCCAACAAACACAGCTTGAATACTATTGACCACCCATATGAAACGACGGAGGGCTACGAATGGTTTCTGGCGAAAACCTTTAACGTAATGAACTTGATATCGTTGAAGGAACGGATAGCTTTTAAAAATATAGTGACGAAAACCGTTGCTAAAGAGGTCACTCCCGGTGAAGGGATCTCGGCTCTTTCCCCGTAGAATGAGGCGCAGGATATTCCAACTGAATACCACGGTGCAAAGCAAAAGTAATCGGCTATAGTGAAGTTATTGCCCTGACGCAAACTTCTGTCCAAGGGGTCACTCCTGGTGAAGGGATCTCGGCCCTTGCCTCGTCGACTGAGGAGCAGGATATTCCAACTGAATACCACGATGCAAAATAAAAGAGAACGTCCTTGCAATAACAGTTTTTTGAAAAGTGTTCCAACAACATCAGATTAGGTTTGTTTTTAACTTGCATTGATCCGAATCAACGCAGTCCCATCAATTGATCACACCACAAAGAACGAAAATAATATGACGTACGTATATGCCATCCGCATTCGCCACTGGGTCCCGTCATTACCCGTTAGGTTAGCTAACTAACGACAGAGCGGGAACTGGACTAGCGCGGATGTAAAACATATACAACATCTACTAATATATATACCAATATATTATATTTCGCTCAAGGCGTGATAAAATGCAACATCACAGAAATGTACAGCATCACAGAACAATACAGATATCTGGGATCCCCGGGTTTCACAGAGCCACTACTGAAACCCGACGTTCCCCTGGTCGTGTGGATAGCCTGTGCAATGAAATCCTAGACCCCTACGGGCGCGGCAAGTTACCCGCCAAAACCTGAAGCGAGGCAGCCCCCTTCAGCACCGTGAATGGACCACCCAGCACTTCACGGAATCCGGCAACTTGGGCACCCCTCCTTGGTCAACCTGTACCCCCTACGAGTGCGGCGAATAGCCCGCCAATCCTAGAGTGAAGCCCCTTCCGTCTCAATGCCATGAGATGCGGGCCCGTTGCCCTCTAGAACGCGGTTATCCGTGCACCCCACCTTGGGGTAATCCTAGTACAGAAAGTAAAATATACATACAACGGGTACATCGACCGCAACCTGGTCGTGCCCCAAAATAATAATACAATCAGGCAGTGACGGCAGTCCACATATCGGACGCTCGCCCCGCAATATCAAATGTACATAATACAACCAAATCTGTACTACCATTGCATCCAGGCTATCCCCCATGACCGATCCGCAACATCACAGTATAACACAGAACATCAACGTGAAAGTCACGTTCGCAAATCCGTCTAACCGGGCTATAGCAGTTAGACTGGATTTACCGATCAAGTGACATTCACGGTCGCAGATATAATGTAAATACTGTTAACTAATGTGTTTAAAATATCCGATCGATCAAATTTATAACAAGTGGGCCCCAAGTACTACTGTAGCACATCAAGAAATTCTGGGCCCAAAATTAATATTCCAAAACCCATATTTTCAACCCAGGAGCTTTCTGGAAAATTTTGGTACACTGATCAGTTCAAGTCGCGGTGGAACCGCGGCCCAAGCATGGGTTTGGCCGCGGTTCCGCGGTCGTTTAGACTGTTCACGAGACCAAATTTTCCCAGAACTCTTAGATTGTCCTACACATCATTCTGAAACAACCTGAAAAATTTTTGGACTTCAAAAAATTTCGACAGAAACTGATGTGAAGAAAAATACGGTTTTTGGAAAATTGTTCAATCGGAAATGTAAAACACATTAGACAAAGCTAGACTATGTTAATGGCGAGGCTCTGATACCACTGTAAGTGCACGGCGGCGCCCCGGCCTCCATCCCGAGGCCAAATGCGGAAGCGATAGTTAACTTTAATTTTCTTGAACCGGCACCACCGCGCACTAAAACCCCGGATCGTACCATTAACTAGTCCTAGCTAACTACTAGATGTGGAAGAGAGATATACCGAGTGATCCGAGTCCTCCGGTCTTCTCGTCGTCGTACCGATCTCCCGCGGAATCTCCGGTCTCCACCAAGTCGCCGGAAGGGCACCACGTCGCCTGCTTCTTTTACGGGCTCCCGCCTCTATACCGAGGCAACTCGGGCACGAAGTTGGCGAGCCGATGTGCCCAAGGTTTGTTGTAGAATACGTGTAGAACTCATGTCTCATCTTGGGGTTGTAGGAACTGCCATATGGTGGAGGAAATGATTTAAGCTTTTGGAGATGGAGTTGTAGGGATTTTTCAAAGCCAAAGATACAAAAATCCCCCCACATGAAAAATGGGCAGCCCCCATCTCCTATTGCCGGCCATGACACTTGAGGGGAGAGTGAGAATGAGAGTGTGTGTGTAACAAAGCAATGAGGGTCTCTCATAATCCAAGAGAGAGAAAAACAAGATGATGAGAAGAAATCATCACAAGGAATAACCAACACTCAACCAACCAATCATTCCAAAAAGGTCAAGCCACCATCATCAAGCATGATGACTTCAAAAAGTCAAGCCATCATGAAGAAGTCAAGAAGTCAAGGTCATGGTTCAACCATCATGACACCACAATGTGCAAAGACAACCCTCCAAAATGCTTATTTGCACAAATGCAAATAAGCCCTCCTCCACCAATCTTCGGCCATTGAAAGATACAAAGGAAATTGGCCGAAACGGAAAGCAAACTGGCAACTCCAGAAAAACTGGTCCCGTAATAAATTACAGGAAAACCCCGATACTGTGTATACACACCCGCATCTGTATTCTGATCGAAATACAAATGCAATGAGACAAAATCTACACTGTACTATACTAGGATCCGGCTTAAACCAAAGCCGGCTAGTAATATCCGTTCGATCCTGATCCGTGCAATACCGCGCGTATCTGATCGAACCCTGCCATATTTCCATACGGCCTCTAGTGCAAAACAGTCCGATCCTGATCCGTGCAATACCGCACGTATCTGATCGAACCCTGCCATATCTCCATACGGACTCTACAACGTTTCACCCGAAAGCTTGAGTAACTGAATGTGGGGGACTCTAAAGACTCGTCAATACTATGGCTGTGGATTTAACCACTAGCACGTTAGAGGTATTAGACATACGTGACGGGCCACCAGCTATTGACCAAAAGGGACGTCGATGAGCGAACTCATCCTGACACCCTACTGAGCCTGTCAGTGACAATATCCGTACAGTCCGGTCCGTTCGTCTATGAGCATCGCATGGCGGGCCTAGGGGGTTGGTAAAAGTCAGACCCCCAAAAGCGGTACAAGTCATGTCGGAGTGTAGCCCAGAACACCCTGAGATACTACTGGAATACCTACCAGTAAATCTCCTGCCTCGGCCGAGGGCTTCGTGTAATGGCTCTCCTAGACACAGCACGACCTCACCCCAAATACCGGGAGAGACGAACCCCTGAAGATCCGCTCACTGCCTCCATATGGCTCGGGACTGTACCCAACTAAAACCTGTTTGCACGTCTCATTTGAGCGTGGTAGGGTAGTAATCAAAGTACATTGGGAACTCACACGAGACAAATGACGATCCCCAGGTCGATGAACTAACCTGTACACATGTTACCAGGGAACTGCTATCTGACGTCAGGTATAAGACCAACTAGCATGTTCCCGGCGAGTCCTGTCCGGTGTACTCATAACCCAATGAGCACCTGTATACATCTTAGGTGAACCAACTGACACCAGTGGCTTGTGAGACCGGCCACCGCCCCTCGTCGGGGTCTCGACTGTATACACTAGTCTACTCTGGAGTATCGATGCCCTGTCTCGAAACTCCCACGACTAGGGACCTTTTAAGGCTGTGCTTATAGACTACCAGCTCCCACGTATATGATCGCCCTCATACTGCTGGCAGTCAAGCAAGAATCCTAGGGGCTCTATCAACGTGCAATAGTGACCTGTCAGTTCACCTAAAACAGCACACGATGATAAAGGTAAACCAGATAGCATACTATCATCTCGAGTAAGACTGTCCTACCGGGATAGATCCTCCCTCAATCATTGCAATCACGTGCCTGCGATCCAATAATTGACTCTGAGGGCACAATCTCAAACACCCAACACCTACACACTAACATCAGCACCCATACCCAACATCATCAGCACACATTCAGCCACATCTGCTGCAACAGCAGCTGATGTAACATATCGGCCCCCTTTATCAACACATCAGCCCCCTTTAAAGAACACTTCAGCCCCAATATCCTCAACATCAGCTTCATAACCAACCACACCACCACACCCCAACATCAAACAATAACCACAACAGCCCCTGCCAGTAGCTGCTGCAAACAGCAACAAGGAAAAAGAGAGAAATTGCAAGCAGCAGATGCAGCATCAGCAACTGCTGTGAAAACAGCAGTGCAGCAACAACTTCATTCAAATATCAGCACCCTATTACAATTACAACTGCAGTAGCAGCTGCAATAGCAACCCAAACACTACCACAACACCAAAACAATAGCAACAAAAATAACTACAGCAGCAGCAGTATTGCAGCTTCAGCCTAGAACAGCAACAGTAACAACACTAGAAGCTGCTGCAGGAGCTCAGTAGCAGCAACTCACTCCCCTTCACATCCTCCTTCTTCTCTTCTCCTACATCCTAGGATTTCTGTGAGGTATAATCTTGCAACCCAACTCATATCTTGTTAAGTTATGGATAATTGGCTGAAACTTAGTGTTATTAAGTAGATTAGTGCTAGTTTAGATAAATTCGAGTGAGATGTGGCCAAGTGATGTTTTTGATCATTAGGGTAACCTTATTAGGTGTATTTGAGACCAGTTTAACCAAGATTACCCCAGATTTCCAGTAAGATACCTGAAAGTTTCTACTTGGCGTAATTTAGCGATTTTGTCGACTTTGTGACCTTTCTAGAAACTGCTATCAACCCGGACCTCCTAAAATAATTTTGACTTGGCAGTAGGATGTGCAGGCAGATAGAAACCAACACCCAAAGACCTAGCCCCCAACTCCCATTTCAGGCCGCAGATATATTCCTTCTGGCCGCAATTTGCGGCCAGAGCAGGAGGAAACCCCCTCGTTTTGCGTGCACGGCTCTTTTACCTATAGACTTGACCCTGGGTATGTCTAGTTTTGTCTGGTTCCAACCAGGATAGAATCTGGGTTGATTTTCATGAGTTGGCGTATGATTTACGACTTGTTTTCGTATGGGTTTTTGGTATTCGATGATTCGTTCTGTCGGGTGGCGTTTGGACGTCAACGACAGTGGATATTGGCTGCGTTTGCACACGAGGCCACAGTTTTTACCTATGGGCGTAGCGTGCACCATTTTGGCTTCTGACATAGTTTTCATGTGTTTTAGCGTGTGATATTCTTGTAGGTACTCATGTGGCGTCGAGGCGTTGGAGATGCAATGGCGACATCGGCACCGGCACGCATAAAGAAAGGTGAGTAGATTTATATCTACGGGAAGAAGTCGGGTGGATGGCGTAAAGCACCCCCGCAGTTCGTAGTGATGTATACGGATGCGTATACACACTAACAATTATTATATGTTATTTGGGATTTGTGATGATGTTTAGAATGGACATTAGTGTGTTGGATGACTTAGTGTCGCGAAAACCTAGGGTAGTGGGTGCACTACACATACATATACACACATACATCCTTGCATACGTCCTTATTTCATATGTGGTTATGGGATTCTATATTGATTGTGGTCACATGGGTATGGGACTATGTGCTCACATACGGAGTTGAGGATGATTCTTGGGTTTGGGGTGAGTCGATGATATTTGATCCGAGATTATGATATCGGTGATATGGTAAAATTCATATTTGAGATACGTCTTGATGCTTTAGCGGATTTGGGGATAATTATGCCATAGGAATAGTGATATATATATAAAATGATCGACATGTGATTATGATATGAGATAGGATATGACATGATATGATATGACAAGATTAGTATGATAGGCCGCATTCGGCGATGTACACGCCTTGAGATGATATGTGCTGATGATATCGATTCATACGAGACTGTCGATCAGTAGTCAGATCATAATTATAGAGACGATATTAGCTTTGTACTAGACATAGGTCAGTACCCGGATTTGATCTTTGATAAAGAGGATACCCGATGAATGATATGACGAATGTGATATTGACCCGTACCCAGATTTGGGGATGCCGTACGACGGATTTTCGTACGAGCTGTAATTTGATGTTTGATCCGCACTCTAGATTTGGGAATAACTGATTATAGAGATATGGTATCGGATGTGATATTATCGGGGCGGGATCACCGACTATATATATATATATGTATGTATCGACTCAGAGGTTAGGTGGTTTCCCTTACTTACTGTTAGCTTTAGCCCAGCCTTATAGTGGTGTAGCTATATGACTCTTATGATATTAGATGCAGTTCAGCCATCATTGTGTTAGTATTCAGCTCCCGCACTTTATTATTGTTGCTCTGCATGGCATACTGTTGTGATTCATATTCCATTATTGATATCATGCTGTTAGGACACCAGCACCATTACCGATGATGCGTATGTACCACATACACTTATTTGCCAGCGCACACACATCTTCATCGGTAATTACCATGTCACGAACACTTAGAAAATATTATTGCTTGATTTAGCTTGTTAGCTAGTAGTGACATGATATTAGTATGCTTGCCTTATATGCCAGCTTGACATTGTAGTTATTACTTGTCACATCATGCATACCGTTATTCATTATATGCTGCATCCATGGATTCTCATGCTTATATTCATGGTTTACATGCTATTGATGATTCCGATTTCCATGATATTTCCTGGATTTGGAGGAAAGCCGCAAAACATATATAACTGCTTTCACTCTTTTTAAATAAAAATGCGGTTTTCCCATGATGTATGAGTCGTCCACCATGAGTTTTGCTGATGGATTTCGAGACCCGATTCGAGGAGGCGGATGAACCGTTTTTGGTACATGGTGGGCCCGGTGCGGTACCCCGGGGCAAGAGGATCTCAGGAGATGGCGTTAAGCCCGGCAGGGGGGGAGAACGACCGACCGGTGATATTACCCGACGCGTCGGATATCCGGAGGATACCGTCGTGGTCATGAGATGGATGGTAAGGGCCGGTCTGGACTGACGGCGCCCTAGATATTGTGATTGAGACATTGAGATTCTGAGATATTGAGGTACAGAGATTGTGATACAGAGATATCGAGATATTGAGATTTATGTTTTGTGCCGATGCTAGGCACTGTTTTATGCTGATTTCATTATGATACTCATTTTAAAATACAGAAATCTCACTAATTTATGAAAGCAGTTTTCTTCAGTACATGTATTCTGTTTCATGCATTCATACATCATCCATATGATACATTGCCACCTGATGCACTGACACAGGCACATGGGGTTATACTTGGGTTAGATATTTACCCTAGCCATTGTTATAGGTTGCTGGTTATATATTTGAGGATTATATATTATGATCGTATGACCTAGGATTGCGTCATACATGCGATTTTTGTTCGTAGATCTTTTTCTACTCACGAGTTGGCAACTCACCCCCGTTGTGCCCCAGTTTCTTGCAGATGTTGCCGTACAGGTTTCATTACGGCTTTGCGGGCACTACTTCCTTCGGGTGACTTGCTAGTAGATGGGTTATTTGTATCATACCTATCATTATACATTGTATATAATATTTCAGTTGTATCTAGAAGTTCCATCAACCAAACATGTATTTATTTGAGATAGAGACCAGTGATGTATATTCTTCCGACCTTAGAGTCGCGCGTTATATTTCTGTGGATTTCATGCTGTTGAATTTCCTTTACTGATGTGATCCTCGCCTTTAGGCGTTGTATATTATGTGGTAACTGGATGATTTAAAAATGGTTTTTCCTATACTCTGCTACTTTTCTTGGTTTGGATTTCTGGGCTCGGCTTACTTAAAGCACGTACGCCTTGAGACGTTCGTAGCCTAAGTGCCTGTCATGTTCCGTACTTTCGGGTCATGACAAAGTTGGTATCAAAGCGTTGGGTTTTACCTTCGGAGCATAGGATGACCCTTGGTTGATGGAATAGGTGACTAAAGTAGAGTGACGTACCGCGGGTATGTCCGCGGCATATTTACGATACGCCACTTCACTTAAGAAGCCTTACGATGTACATTTCCTTGTTCAGTATTATATTCCTTCCTGATCTAGCCTCATCGGTACCAGTTATGGTTTTGCCGCCATGATTACGGGCAGGGAGAGCTACGGCTAGAGTTGCGGTCAGCATGAGCTCGTTACGGACGAGGACAGACCAGGGCGTGATTCTGGCGACACACGATTGTAGAGATGTGTCTTTTTACTATGTTTTCGCGCCACGAGCGTTGGATAGATCGCTGTATGAGATTGCTCGGACGTGCCTATCAGCACCAGAGGATTGGGCCACTGAGAGAGGCCAGCCAGATTTTGATGACCGTTGATGCATGGCTTATTCATGATGATTGAGACACTGTTCAGCGTACGGACGAGTGAGCCAGTTGTTGCTGCGAACGATGAGATATCGCCACCGATGTTGGAGCTATTGCGGTACGAGATTGTACTAAGAGATTGTAGAAGGTCGCTAGTCACCGAGGATGAATGACTAGGACATGTGGTTCGTTCGCTACCCCGATGCGAGGTCATCAAGTAGATTAATTCCAGCTAGAGACGACTTCACGCGGAGATGTTGAGAGTCGACAGAGACGATCGAATGTCAGAGACCTATTATTCCAAGTCTAAAGTATTCGGAAAGACATGCAGGAAATTCTATGGTCCCTCTAGAAGAATGAAACCCTAACTCGACTTAATGACCGTGTGAAAGCCTTTGAACCTTAGGGTTTGCGGCAGTTCTGCGGCGCCATTAGTGAGGCTTGGGTTTGCCCTTCTACGGCTGGACCACCGATGCTGTGGTATGTACTCGATACTGTTATACTGTACCTAAGATATTGAGCTCTTGGGGGATTATGAGGTCTTGACAATCGATCGGATGGCTCGACTTAATTCGGATGCTAGATGGTGAGATGCACTTCTTGGGAGACTCCAGATACGAGGATAGCCGTTGGAGCTCAGTCCATGCAGCCACGACGAGATGAGTCCGAAGCAGTCGACATTAGAGAAAAATGGAGTAAGAGGTTCGTGCAAGATCTGGATAAGATAACGTTCCACTCCGCCGACATCAGAAATACGATACGCATGCCGAGGCATTGTACTTGGATATACCTTCCAGAAGCAGTCGTGATGAGTATGCAGCCGCTCTGGGGCAAGAAGCAGATATAGTAAAGGACGATGACTTCCGGACAGTTGGCAGAGATGGACTTGGAAGCAACCTTGAGCAGGATTCCTTCCAGGACACTGCTGCAATGATGTTTGCACTCAGGATCAGATGTGCCACATACATTCAGAGAGCCAGAGGCCGACGCCAGTGACATACTGCTTTACGAGTGGTCGCGAGAATTGACCGAGAGAGGACCAGAGAAGTGCCAGAACGGAATCGTCCCCGTTAGCACACCTGATAGGGCCGATGAGCCGATGGATCGTGAGATTGGTAATCCACAGAGAAGACTTGGACCCAGGAGTGGTCATGTTACGCACACCAGCAGGCCAGATTTCAGGATCGTCGACGAGACATGTTATAAGTGACCACGACAGTTGGCTAGAGATTCTTGGAGGATGCGCTTGAGCGGGACTATTCCGCCATACTTGGTTTCGGTATTTTATGCGATTTGGTTTTGATGATTGGGTCTCATGATATTTGTTTTCATGCACCATGGTTGCACCTGTTGGGTATTTACGATTTTCGCACAGTTGTTGCACTTGATATCGTTTTCGTGCCTTGGTTTCACATGTTTATGATTTCATGGGTTTTACATAGTGGAGTTGATTCGTGCATAATGGATGCACCAGATTTGGATTTTTAGCGCATGTTGGGCGCAGGTTATGAGATGCGATTTGGTGCACACCGGATGCACTAAATCGGGATTTTTCGTGCATGTCAGATGCACCTGATTTTGCTGTCAGGCACACACGTTGCCTATGACCAATGTTGTGTGCACAACCGTTGCACCTTGATGTTGTTTTTGTGCACCTGCTTGGCACATGTATGGATTTTGATTTTCGTGCGCACCGGACGCACAGGGTATTCATATGCACATTTTGGGATTGATTTCTTATGGAGCAGTACGTTTTTGTGAGGTTTCATCATTGTTTTCGTACTAAGCGGGACTAGTCAGATGACAGTACCTGAATATATTTTGCATGCATTGATAGTTATTGAAGGAAATTCCAAAAGCAAGCTATAGTCTCATTATTTATATACGTGTCCGATATGACATGAAACGTTTAAAACAGGGAACCCTTCTAAATTGTTTCAAAACGGCGGATCGTGCATACTAAACAAAAGATATATACGTATATGGCTATTTTCTTATAGAGACGTCCGCCACTGTGCAGTGTTATGCGCATTGCACATCGACTTTAAAGAATTTGGCATACATTTCCTTCAGATATTTACATGTACAGATTTGATATTTACATGTATTGTTCTGATTTCTAGCATATCGGTTTTGCCTTGGATTTGGCATTCGTGTTTTCACCTTGACTCCGATGATTGCGGGATGCTTGACGGAGCTTTGTTTTTGAGTTATCTGCTCGTTACGCATGCGCATGTATTGCGCTACGATGCGTTCCATGGATTGATCATTTCGGAGCCCCGTTGACTTGGACATTTTATTGAAATGTTTTAGAAATTGGGGGTTTTAAATTTAAATTCGGGGACCGAATTTCTTTAAGGGGGGAAGACTGTAACATTTCAAAAAAATAAAATATTATTTTTTAGGAATTTTCATAATTTAATATTAATTTTTAATGAACATTTTAATAGTCGGTATAATTAAATACCGATAAATGGTGAAAATTCCGGAGAAAATTTTGGAAAATTCTAAAATAGGGTATTTTGTGGAAATATGTCATTTTTAAGCTTTTATGGTTACGTAAATGCTATTTTAGTGTTAATCGCGATTAAAAATCGCTAATTGGATTTTTGGTTTTTTTTGTGCAAAAATGTGCACTTAACATTTTCCACACTTGTCACACTTGTTTCATGTTTTGGATTCTTTGTGGCCTAGGGTTGAACCATGCTTAGATGACCATGGCGGGTCTAAACCATTTGGTTAAATTAAGTGGGTTAATTAAGGGTTTAGATTGTTTAGGGATTGGATTAAGTGGGGGTTGAGTTGTGTTAAGGGGAGAGAGAGAGAGAGAGAGAGAGAGCCATGATGGCTTGAGCATGCAACATTTAGCAAGTGAGAGAGAGGTGGCTAGGGTGTGCCATGATCCATCTCATTCTTTATTACCCTTTGTGCTCTTCACATCCCCTCTCACACATATCACTCCCTCTCATTTCACTCTCATCCTTCTCTCACACTCACATATATATCAGCCAACCCTACACCAGCCCTAACACCTTAGCCCAACACCTACACACTAACATCAGCACCCACACCCAACATCATCAGCACACATTCAGCCACATCTGCTGCAATAGCAGCTGATGTAACATATCGGCCCTCTTTATCAACACATCAGCCCCCTTTAAAGAACACTTCAGCCCCAATATCCTCAACATCAGCTTCATAACCAACCACACCACCACACCCCAACATCAAACAACAACCACAACAGCCCCTGGCCGTAGCTGCTGCAAACAGCAACAAGGAAAAAGAGATAAATTGCCAGCAGCAGATGCAGCATCAGCAACTGCTGTGAAAACAGCAGTGCAGCAACAACTTCATTCAAATATCAGCACCCTATTACAATTACAACTGCAGTAGCAGCTGCAATAGCAACCTAAACACTACCACAACACCAAAACAACAGCAACAAAAATAACTACAGCAGCAGCAGTATTGCAGCTTCAGCCTAGAACAGCAACAGTAACAACACTAGAAGCTGCTGCAGGAGCTCAGTAGCAGCAACTCACTCCCCTTCACCTCCTCCTTCTTCTCTTCTCCTACATCCTAGGATTTCCGTGAGGTATAATCTTGCAACCCAACTCATATCTTGTTAAGTTATGGATAATTGGCTGAAACTTAGTGTTATTAAGTAGATTAGTGCTAGTTTAGATAAATTCGAGTGAGATGTGGCCAAGTAATGGTTTTGATCATTATGGTAACCTTATTAGATGTATTTGAGACCAGTTTAACCAAGATTACCCCAGATTTCCAGTAAGATACCTGAAAGTTTCGACTTGGCATAATTTAGCGATTTTGTCGACTTTGTGACCTTTCTAGAAATGCTATCACCCCGGACCTCCTAAAATAATTTTGACTTGGCAGTAGGATGTGCAGGCAGATAGAAACCAACACCAAAAGACCTAGCCCCCAACTCCCATTTCAGGCCGCAGATATATTCCTTCTGGCCGCAATTTGCGGCCAGAGCAGGAGGAAACCCCCTCGTTTTGCGTGCACGGCTCTTTTACCTATAGACTTGACCCTGGGTATGTCTAGTTTTGTCTGGTTCCAACCAGGATAGAATCTGGGTTGATTATTCAAAACATACTCGTTTACAATTTGATTTTCATGAGTTGGCGTATGATTTACGACTTGTTTTCGTATGGGTTTTTGGTATTCGATGATTCGTTCTGTCGGGTGGTGTTTGGACGTCAACGACAGTGGATATTGGCTGCGTTTGGCTTCCGACATGGTTTTCATGTGTTTTAGCGTGTGATATTCTTGTAGGTACTCATGTGGCGTCGAGGCGTTGGAGATGCAATGGCGACATCGGCACCGGCACGCATTAAGAAAGGTAAGTAGATTTATATCTACGGGGAGAAGTCGGGTGGATGGCGTATAGCACCCCCGCAGTTCGTAGTGATGTATACGGATGCGTATACATACTAACAATTATTATATGTTATTTGGGATTTGTGATGATGTTTAGAATGGACATTAGTGAGTTGGATGACTTAGTGTCGCGAAACCCTAGGGTAGTGGGTGCACTACACATACATATACACACATACATACTTGCATACGTCCTTATTTCATATGTGGTTATGGGATTCTATATTGATTGTGGTCACATGGGTATGGGACTATGTGCTCACATACGGAGTTGAGGATGATTCTTGGGTTTGGGGTGAGTCGATGATATTTGATCCGAGATTATGATATCGGTGATATGGTAAAATTCATATTTGAGATACGTCTTGATGCTTTAGCGGATTTGGCGATAATTATGCCATAGGAATAGTGATATATATATAAAATGATCGACATGTGATTATGATATGAGATAGGATATGACATGATATGATATGACAAGATTAGTATGATAGGCCGCATTCGGCGATGTACACTCCTTGAGATGATATGTGCTGATGATATCGATTCATACGAGACTGTCGATCAGTAGTCAGATCATAATTATAGAGACGATATTAGCTTTGTACTAGACATAGTTCAGTACCCGGATTTGATCTTTGATAAAGAGGATACCAGATGAATGATATGACGAATGTGATATTGACCCGTACCCAGATTTGGGGATGCCGTACGACGGATTTACGTACGAGCTGTAATTTGATGTTTGATCCGCACTCTAGATTTGGGAATAACTGATTATAGAGATATGGTATCGGATGTGATATTATCGGGGCGGGATCACCGACTATATATATATATATATATATATATATATATATATATATATATATATATATGTATGTATCGACTCAGAGGTTAGGTGGTTTCCCTTACTTACTGTTAGCTTTAGCCCAGCCTTATAGTGGTGTAGCTATATGACTCTTATGATATTAGATGCAGTTCAGCCATCATTGTGTTAGTATTCAGCTCCCGCACTTTATTATTGTTGCTCTGCATCGCATACTGTTGTGATTCATATTCCATTATTGATATCATGCTGTTAGGACACCAGCACCATTACCGATGATGCGTATGTACCACATACACTTATTTGCCAGCGCATACACATCTTCATCGGTAATTACCATGTCACGAACACTTAGAAAATATTATTGCTTGATTTAGCTTGTTAGCTAGTAGTGACATGATATTAGTATGCTTGCCTTATATGCCAGCTTGACATTGTAGTTATTACTTGTCACATCATGCATACCGTTATTCATTATATGCTGCATCCATGGATTCTCATGCTTATATTCATGGTTTACATGCTATTGATGATTCCGATTTCCATGATATTTCCTGGATTTGGAGGAAAGCCGCAAAACATATATAACTGCTTTCACTCTTTTTAAATAAAAATGCGGTTTTCCCATGATGTATGAGTCGTCCACCATGAGTTTTGCTGATGGATTTCGAGACCCGATTTGAGGAGGCGGATGAACCGTTTTTGGTACATGGTGGGCCCGGTGCGGTACCCCGGGACAAGAGGATCTCAGGAGATGGCGTTAAGCCCGGCAGGGGAGAACGACCGACCGGTGATATTACCCGACGCGTCGGATATCCGGAGGATACCGTCGTGGTCATGAGATGGATGGTAAGGGCCGGTCTGGACTGACGGCGCCCTAGATATTGTGATTGAGACATTGAGATTCTGAGATATTGAGGTACAGAGATTGTGATACAGAGATATCGAGATATTGAGATTTATGTCTTGTGCCGATGCTAGGCACTGTTTTATGCTGATTTCATTATGATACTCATTTTAAAATACAGAAATCTCACTAATTTATGAAAGCAGTTTTCTTCAGTACATGTATTCTGTTTCATGCATTCATACATCATCCATATGATACATTGCCACCTGATGCACTGACACAGGCACATGGGGTTATACTTGGGTTAGATATTTACCCTAGCCATTGTTATAGGTTGCTGGTTATATATTTGAGGATTATATATTATGATCGTATGACCTAGGATTGCGTCATACATGCGATTTTTGTTCGTAGATCTTTTTCTACTCACGAGTTGGCAACTCACCCCCGTTGTGCCCCAGTTTCTTGCAGATGTTGCCGTACAGGTTTCATTACGGCTTTGCGGGCACTACTTCCTTCGGGTGACTTGCTAGTAGATGGGTTATTTGTATCATACCTATCATTATACATTGTATATAATATTTCAGTTGTATCTTGAAGTTCCATCAACCAAACATGTATTTATTTGAGATAGAGACCAGTGATGTATATTCTTCCGACCTTAGAGTCGCGCGTTATATTTCTGTGGATTTCATGCTGTTGAGTTTCCTTTACTGATGTGATCCTCGCCTTTAGGCGTTGTATATTATGTTGTAACTGGATGATTTAAAAATTGTTTTTCCTATACTCTATACTTTTCTTGGTTTGGATTTCTGGGCTCGGCTTACTTAAAGCACGTACGCCTTGAGACGTTCGTAGCCTAAGTGCCTGTCATGTTCCGTACTTTCGGGTCGTGACAAAGTTGGTATCAAAGCGTTGGGTTTTACCTTCGGAGCATAGGATGACCCTTGGTTGATGGAATAGGTGACTAAAGTAGAGTGACGTACCGCGGGTATGTCCGCGGCATATTTACGATACGCCACTTCACTTAAGAAGCCTTACGATGTACATTTCCTTGTTCAGTATTATATTCCTTCCTGATCTAGCCTCATCGGTACCAGTTATGGTTTTGCCGCCATGATTACGGGCAGGGAGAGCTACGGCTAGAGTTGCGGTCAGCATGAGCTCGTTACGGACGAGGACTGACCAGGGCGTGATTCTGGCGACACACGATTGTAGAGATGTGTCTTTTTACTATGTTTTCGCGCCACGAGCGTTGGATAGATCGCTGTATGAGATTGCTCGGACGTGCCTATCAGCACCAGAGGATTGGGCCACTGAGAGAGGCCAGCCAGATTTTGATGACCGTTGATGCATGGCTTATTCATGATGATTGAGACACTGTTCAGCGTACGGACGAGTGAGCCAGTTGTTGCTGCGAACGATGAGATATCGCCACCGATGTTGGAGCTATTGCGGTACAAGATTGTACTAAGAGATTGTAGAAGGTCGCTAGTCACCGAGGATGAATGACTAGGACATGTGGTTCGTTCGCTACCTCGATGCGAGGTCATCAAGTAGATTAATTCCAGCTAGAGACGACTTCACGCGAAGACGTTGAGAGTCGACAGAGACGATCGAATGTCAGAGACCTATTATTCCAAGTCTAAAGTATTCGGAAAGACATGCAGGCAATTCTATGGTCCCTCTAGAAGAATGAAACCCTAACTCGACTTAATGACCGTGTGAAAGCCTTTGAACCTTAGGGTTTGCGGCAGTTCTGCGGCGCCATTAGTGAGGCTTGGGTTTGCCCTTCTACGGCTGGACCACCGATGCTGTGGTATGTACTCGATACTGTTATACTGTACCTAAGATATTGAGCTCTTGGAGGATTATGAGGTCTTGACAATCGATCGGATGGCTCGACTTAATTCGGATGCTAGATGGTGAGATGCACTTCTTGGGAGACTCCAGATACGAGGATAGCCGTTGGAGCTCAGTCCATGCAGCCACGACGAGATGAGTCCGAAGCAGTCGACATTAGAGAAAAATGGAGTAAGAGGTTCGTGCAAGATCTGGATAAGATAACGTTCCACTCCGCCGACATCAGAAATACGATACGCATGCCGAGGCATTGTACTTGGATATACCTTCCAGAAGCAGTCGTGATGAGTATGCAGCCGCTCCGGGGCAAGAAGCAGATATAGTAAAGGACGATGACTTCCGGACAGTTGGCAGAGATGGACTTGGAAGCAACCTTGAGCAGGATTCCTTCCAGGACACTGCTGCAATGATGTTTGCACTCAGGATCAGATGTGCCACATACATTCAGAGAGCCAGAGGCCGACGCCAGTGACATACTGCTTTACGAGTGGTCGCGAGAATTGACCGAGAGAGGAACAGAGAAGTGCCAGAACGGAATTGTCCCCGTTAGCACACCTGATAGGGCCGATGAGCCGATGGATCGTGAGATTGGTAATCCACAGAGAAGACTTGGACCCAGGAGTGGTCATGTTACGCACACCAGCAGGCCAGATTTCAGGATCGTCGACGAGACATGTTATAAGTGACCACGACAGTTGGCTAGAGATTCTTGGAGGATGCGCTTGAGCGGGACTATTCCGCCATACTTGGTTTCGGTATTTTAGGCGATTTGGTTTTGATGATTGGGTCTCATGATATTTGTTTTCATGCACCATGGTTGCACCTATTGGGTATTTACGATTTTCGCACAGTTGTTGCACTTGATATCGTTTTCGTGCCTTGGTTTCACATGTTTATGATTTCATGGGTTTTACATAGTGGAGTTGATTTGTGCAAAATGGATGCACCGGATTTGGATTTTTAGCGCATGTTGGGCGCAGGTTATGAGATGCGATTTGGTGCACACCGGATGCACTAAATCGGGATTTTTCGTGCATGTCAGATGCACCTGATTTTGCTGTCAGGCACACACGTTGCCTATGACCGATGTTGTGTGCACAACCATTGCACCTTGATGTTGTTTTTGTGCACCTGCTTGGCACATGTATGGATTTTGATTTCCGTGCGCACCGGACGCACAGGGTATTCATATGCACATTTTGGGATTGATTTCTTATGGAGCAGTACGTTTTTGTGAGGTTTCATCATTGTTTTCGTACTAAGCGGGACTATTCAGATGACAATACCTGAATATATTTTGCATGCATTGATAGTTATTGAAGGAAATTCCAAAAGCAAGCTATAGTCTCATTATTTAAATACGTGTCCGATATGACATGAAACGTTTAAAACAGGGAACCCTTCTAAATTGTTTCAAAACGGCGGATCGTGCATACTAAACAAAAGATATATACGTATATGGCTATTTTCTTATAGAGACGTCCGCCACTGTGCAGTGTTATGCGCATTGCACATCGACTTTAAAGAATTTGGCATACATTTCCTTCAGATATTTACATGTACAGATTTGATATTTACATGTATTGTTCTGATTTCTAGCATATCGGTTTTGCCTTGGATTTGGCATTCGTGTTTTCACCTTGACTCCGATGATTGCGGGATGCTTGACGGAGCTTTGTTTTTGAGTTATCTGCTCGTTACGCATGCGCATGTATTGCGCTACGATGCGTTCCATGGATTGATCATTTCGGAGCCCCGTTGACTTGGACATTTTATTGAAATGTTTTAGAAATTGGGGGTTTTAAATTTAAATTCGGGGACCGAATTTCTTTAAGGGGGGAAGACTGTAACATTTCAAAAAAATAAAATATTATTTTTTAGGAATTTTCATAATTTAATATTAATTTTTAATGAATATTTTAATAGTCGGTATAATTAAATACCGATAAATGGTGAAAATTCCGGAGAAAATTTTGGAAAATTCTAAAATAGGGTATTTTATGGAAATATGTCATTTTTAAGCTTTTATGGTTACGTAAATGCTATTTTAGTGTTAATCGCGATTAAAAATCGCTAATTGGATTTTTGGTTTTTTTTGTGCAAAAATATGCACATAACATTTTCCACACTTGTCACACTTGTTTCATGTTTTGGATTCTTTGTGGCCTAGGGTTGAACCATGCTTAGATGACCATGGTGGGTCTAAACCATTTGGTTAAATTAAGTGGGTTAATTAAGGGTTTAGCTTGTTTAGGGATTGGATTAAGTGGGGGTTGAGTTGTGTTAAGGGGGGAGAGAGAGAGAGAGAGAGAGAGAGAGAGCCATGATGGCTTGAGCATGCAACATTTAGCAAGTGAGAGAGAGGTGGCTAGGGTGTGCCATGATCCATCTCATTCTTTATTACCCTTTGTGCTCTTCACATCCCCTCTCACTCATATCACTCCCTCTCATTTCACTCTCATCCTTCTCTCACACTCACATATATATCAGCCAACCCTACACCAGCCCTAACACCTTAGCCCAACACCTACACACTAACATCAGCACCCACACCCAACATCATCAGCACACATTCAGCCACATCTGCTGCAATAGCAGCTGATGTAACATATCGGCCCTCTTTATCAACACATCAGCCCCCTTTAAAGAACACTTCAGCCCCAATATCCTCAACATCAGCTTCATAACCAACCACACCACCACACCCCAACATCAAACAACAACCACAACAGCCCCTGGCCGTAGCTGCTGCAAACAGCAACAAGGAAAAAGAGAGAAATTGCAAGCAGCAGATGCAGCATCAGCAACTGCTGTGAAAACAGCAGTGCAGCAACAACTTCATTCAAATATCAGCACCCTATTACAATTACAACTGCAGTAGCAGCTGCAATAGCAACCTAAACACTACCACAACACCAAAACAACAGCAACAAAAATAACTACAGCAGCAGCAGTATTGCAGCTTCAGCCTAGAACAGCAACAGTAACAACACTAGAAGCTGCTGCAGGAGCTCAGTAGCAGCAACTCACTCCCCTTCACCTCCTCCTTCTTCTCTTCTCCTACATCCTAGGATTTCCGTGAGGTATAATCTTGCAACCCAACTCATATCTTGTTAAGTTATGGATAATTGGCTGAAACTTAGTGTTATTAAGTAGATTAGTGCTTGTTTAGATAAATTCGAGTGAGATGTGGCCAAGTGATGGTTTTGATCATTATGGTAACCTTATTAGGTGTATTTGAGACCAGTTTAACCAAGATTACCCCAGATTTCTAGTAAGATACCTGAAAGTTTCGACTTGGCATAATTTAGCGATTTTGTCGACTTTGTGACCTTTCTAGAAATGCTATCACCCCGGACCTCCTAAAATAATTTTGACTTGGCAGTAGGATGTGCAGGCAGATAGAAACCAACACCCAAAGACCTAGCCCCCAACTCCCATTTCAGGCCGCAGATATATTCCTTCTGGCCGCAATTTGCGGCCAGAGCAGGAGGAAACCCCCTCGTTTTGCGTGCACGGCTCTTTTACCTATAGACTTGACCCTAGGTATGTCTAGTTTTGTCTGGTTCTAACCAGGATAGAATCTGGGTTGATTATTCAAAACATACTCGTTTACAATTTGATTTTCATGAGTTGGCGTATGATTTACGACTTGTTTTCGTATGGGTTTTTGGTATTCGATGATTCGTTCTGTCGGGTGGTGTTTGGACGTCAACGACAGTGGATATTGGCTGCGTTTGGCTTCCGACATGGTTTTCATGTGTTTTAGCGTGTGATATTCTTGTAGGTACTCATGTGGCGTCGAGGCGTTGGAGATGCAATGGCGACATCGGCACCGGCACGCATTAAGAAAGGTAAGTAGATTTATATCTACGGGGAGAAGTCGGGTGGATGGCGTATAGCACCCCCGCAGTTCGTAGTGATGTATACGGATGCGTATACACACTAACAATTATTATATGTTATTTGGGATTTGTGATGATGTTTAGAATGGACATTAGTGAGTTGGATGACTTAGTGTCGCGAAACCCTAGGGTAGTGGGTGCACTACACATACATATACACACATACGTACTTGCATACGTCCTTATTTCATATGTGGTTATGGGATCCTATATTGATTGTGGTCATATGGGTATGGGACTATGTGCTCACATACGGAGTTGAGGATGATTCTTGGGTTTGGGGTGAGTCGATGATATTTGATCCGAGATTATGATATCGGTGATATGGTAAAATTCATATTTGAGATACGTCTTGATGCTTTAGTGGATTTAGGGATAATGGTGCCATAGGAATAGTGATATATATATAAAATGATCGACATGTGATTATGATACGAGATAGGATATGACATGATATGATATGACAAGATTAGTATGATAGGCCGCATTCGGCGATGTACACTCCTTGAGATTATATGTGCTGATGATATCGATTCATACGAGACTTTCGATCAGTAGTCAGATCATAATTATAGAGACGATATTAGCTTTGTATTAGACATAGGTCAGTACCCGGATTTGATCTTTGATAAAGAGGATACCAGATGAATGATATGACGAATGTGATATTGACCCGTACCCAGATTTGGGGATGGCGTACGACGGATTTACGTACGAGCTGTAATTTGATGTTTGATCCGCACTCTAGATTTGGGAATAACTGATTATAGAGATATGGTATCGGATGTGATATTATCGGGGCGGGATCACCGACTATATATATATGTATCGACTCAGAGGTTAGGTGGTTTCCCTTACCTACTGTTAGCTTTAGCCCAGCCTTATAGTGGTGTAGCTATATGACTCTTATGACATTAGATGCAGTTCAGCCATCATTGTGTTAGTATTCAGCTCCCGCACTTTATTATTGTTACTCTGCATCGCATACTGTTGTGATTCATATTCCATTATTGATATCATGCTGTTAGGACACCAGCACCATTACCGATGATGCGTATGTACCACATACACTTATTTGCCGGCGCACACACATCTTCATCGGTAATTGCCATGTCACGGACACTTAGAAAATATTATTGCTTGATTTAGCTTGTTAGCTAGTAGTGACATGATATTAGTATGCTTGCCTTATATGCCAGCTTGACATTGTAGTTATTACTTGTCACATCATGCATACTGTTATTCATTATATGCTGCACTCATGGATTCTCATGCTTATATTCATGGTTTACATGCTATTGATGATTCGGATTTCCATGATATTTTCTGGATTTGGAGGAAAGCCGCAAAACATATATAACTTCTTTCATTCTTTTTAAATAAAAATGCGGTTTTCCCATGATGTATGAGTCGTCCACCATGAGTTTTGCTGATGGATTTCGAGACCCGATTCGAGGAGGCGGATGAACCGTTTTGGGTACATGGTGGGCCCGGTGCGGTACCCCAGAGCAAGAAGATCGCAGGAGATGGCGTTGAGCCTGGCAGGGGAGCACGACCGACCGGTGATTTTACCCGACGCGTCGGATATCCGAAGGATACCGTCGTGGTCATGAGATGGATGGTAGGGGCCGGTCTGGACTGACGGCGCCCTAGATATTGTGATTGAGACATTGAGATTCTGAGATATTGAGGTACAGAGATTGTGATACAGAGATATCGAGATATTGAGATTTATGTTTTGTGCCGATGCTAGGCACTGTTTTATGCTGATTTCATTATGATACCTCATTTTAAAATACAGAAATCTCACTAATTTATGAAAGCAGTTTTCTTCAGTACATGTATTCTGTTTCATGCATTCATACATCATCCATATGATACATTGCCACCTGATGCACTGACACAGGCATATGGGATTATACTTGGGTTAGATATTTACCCTAGCCATTGTTATAGATTGCTGGTTATATATTTGAGGATTATATATTATGATCGTATGACCTAGGATTGCGTCATACATGCGATTTTTGTTCGTAGATCTTTTTCTACTCACGAGTTGGCAACTCACCCCCGTTGTGCCCCAGTTTCTTGCAGGTGTTGCCGTACAGGTTTCATTACGGCTTTGCGGGCACTACTTCCTTCGGGCGACTTGCTAGTAGATGGGTTATTTGTATCATACCTATCATTATACATTGTATATTATATTTCAGTTGTATCTTGAAGTTCCATCAACCAAACATGTATTTATTTGAGATAGAGGCCAGTGATGTATATTCTTCTGATCTTAGAGTCGCGCGTTATATTTCTGTGGATTTCATGCTGTTGAGTTTCCTTTTCTGATGTGATCCTCACCTTTAGGCGTTGTATATTATGTTGTAACTGGATGATTTAAAAATGGTTTTTCCTATACTCTACTACTTTTCTTGGTTTGGATTTCTGGGCTCGGCTTACTTAGAGCACGTACGCCTTGAGACGTTCGTAGCCTAAGTGCCTGTCATGTTCCGTACTTTCGGGTCATGACAGTTAGTTTAACGACGTTTCGGTTCGAAGCCAGTTTTAGGACATAGCGGTCCAATGTTAGTTTAACGACGTTTCGGTCCGTCGCCAGTTTTAGGATATAGTGGTCCATTGTTAGTTTAAGGACGTTTCGGTCTGCAAACCGGCTACTACTTATAGAGTCTGGACTTAGGAAGATAGCTAGCGTACATAGGCGTCGTCATCTATCGTTAACCTAGGCCGTGACTCGTCAGGCGTAGTATTTTTTCAATAAGCGGCCGTTTTTTGGCCTGAAAGGTCTTTCGCCATGCATGTCCATGAGTAGATAGGCTCCGCCTTGGTAGACCTTGTCTATGATGTACGGACCTTCATAGTTTGGCTCGAATTTCCCCTGTTTGGCATGATTGGGGATCATATGTCTTTTGACCATTAGCACGAGTTCGCCTTGGCGGAATGTCCTCGGCCTAGTCAATCTTTCATATGAGCGTGTCATCTTTGCTTTATAAGCCTCCAGATTTTGTTGCGCCATGAGCCGAGTTTCGTCAAGGGCGTCGAGCTCCTCAAGCCGAAGGTGAGCATTCTCCTCTCCCGTTAGCTCGTAGTGAACCGCCACTCGTACAGAAGGTAACTATATCTCGAGGGGGAGTACCGCTTCTGTGCCGAATACCAATGCATACGGCGTTATATCCGTGGCCGTTTTGAACGTAGTTCGATACACCCGAAGAGCCTCATGTAGTCTCTCGTGCCAGTTCCTCTTATTTCAAGACACCATCTTTTTCATGATCTTCATCAAGGTCTTGTCGAAAGCCTCAGCTAGACCGTTAGCTCCGGGGTTATAGACCGAAGAGTATCTCCAGTATATATTATGATGTTGTACGAAGCGGCTGATCTTGTGGCTTCTATAGGCTGGACCGTTATCAGAGATAATCCGTCGCGGAGTGCCGAACCGGTAAATGACGTGTGTCTTGAAGAAATAGAGGATATTCTCCATCTTCACTTATCTCAGTGGTATCGCTTCTGCCCACTTAGAGAAGTAATCGGTTGTCGCCAATATGAACCGATGTCCTCTGGACGATGCTGGTTCGATGGGGCCGATTATGTCAGTTCCCCACATTTCGAATGGCCAGCTGGACATCGTTGGATATAGCGGATTTGGATGCCGGTGGATAAAGTCTCCGTGAATCTGGCACGAGTGGCACTGCTTCGCGTATTCGAGACAGTCTTGGATCTTCGTGGGCCAATAGTAACCCATCCTTTTGATCTTCAGTTTCATCTTCGGCCCAGCTTGATGAGATCCACAGAGTCCATCATGAATTTCTTGGATGATCCTCTTTGCCTCTTTAGGTCCCAGGCATCTTATCCATAAAGAGTCAAACAATCTCTTATACAGAGTATCATTGACGAATGCGAAAGACAGAGCTCGTTTCATGAGCTGATGTCTTGATGACGCATCTTCAGGTGTTCGACGGGATTTGAAGTAGTCTATAAAGACTTCTCTCCAATCCTTAGCCTTCTTTTGGTCTTTTATTTGTAGATCCGCTTGCTCAGTCGCTCCCTTTTCTTCGGACGACTTCAGAGATATTTCTGCCGGTGCAAGAACCCGACGGCTTTGCACAACGATCCTTACATCATCGAGGTTCCCGTCGGCCAATTCTTTGGCGAGCTTGGCTAACGCATCCGCTTTGCTATTTTCCGCATGCGGTATGCTTTCCAGGGTGTAGGAGGGAGTTAGAGTCAGCAGTTGCTGTACTCTCTCACCATACTTCACCAGCTCCGGCTTGCACGTTTGATAGTCGCCGTTTACTTAGCTAACAACTAGTTGGGAGTCTCCGTATATGAGTAGGTTTTCAATTTCCATGTCGACGGCGATCTCAAGACCTGCTATCAAAGCTTCATATTCGGCTTCATTGCTTGTCCTCGGTTCTGTTAAGGAGAAGGCAAAGCGCATTATCCCTCCTTGTGGAGTCACGAAGATGAGGCCCACCCCGGATTTGATTATGGGGGTACTTTGTTTACGCTTCTTCATGGAAGATGCTCCATCGAAATAGAGTTCCCATCGGGTACCATTTTCTCTTCTCTCCCCGTCGATTGTCTCAAACGCGTGTTCGTCTGACAATTCGCAGTTCAAGGGAGAGTCGGCAGGTATCGGATGCTCAGCGAGAAAGTCGGCGATAGCCTGACCTTTTACCGCCTTGAGGGGACGATAAGTTATCAAGAACTCCATCAAGAGCAGGGCCCATTTAGCGAGTCGTCCTGTTAGTATGGCCTTTGACATCAAATATTTGAGAGGATCCACCTTTGATATGAGATAGACCTCATGCGCCAAAGCATAGTGTCTGAACGTAGGGATAATGTTGTACTCGTGTAACCAAAGCCGGCCGAGCAAAGCGTTATAGAAGGTCTTAGCGTCAATGACATGAAATTTAATGTCCATGACGAGCAGTTCAAAGCGCAGCGTCAGTATCACAGACCCGAGCGTCCGTGATGACTGTGAGTCAAACCCGGAGATAGTGATTTTATCACAGGCGAGATGTTGAACGCTCATGCAGATTTCCTTCAACATTCTCACATTGAGGAGGTTGACGGAGGACCCATTGTCAACCAGGATTTTGCCGATCTTAATATCATGACAGTATCCGGAGACATAAAGGGGACGGTTATGATCGCACGTCCCGAGGAGGAGATCTTCATCGCCAAAGGTGATATCAGACGTGTGTACTTCTTCTAGTTCGTCCTTCATCCTTTCTTCGGCGAGAAAATCTTGAAACTGATCAGGCTCTTGTAACGCCTTGATCAAAGAATCTCTCGCTTCTTTTGATAGCAGAAGGACGACGAGGATGCTTAGCTGTGAGGGTAGCTTCCTCAAGTGTGCCAGAACGTTGTAATCCACCTTGTTTTTCTTAGGCGGGTCCTTGGCTGTCAGATCTTTGACGATTTTATCATCTAAGGCGATGTCTTCAGGGATTTTTTCTTTCCCCTTATCTTTTCTATTCGACCCATTGTTCATGGGCCCAAGATTCTTTTCGGGCAGCGTGCGATTGCGCAGCTGAATGTTCTCACAGGTCTTCATTTCTTTCGCCTCGGAGGTGGGTTCTTTAAAGAGAGGGCCAATGGCTATTTCTTCATCAGAATCGCTCCCGAAGGTAAGAACTTGCAATCCCCCAGAGCCAACCATATGACAGTTGCTGGTAGTTCTTTTGCGCTCTTCGGTTGTATTTCTTTGCTCCCGACGAGTTTTGCGTTTCATCCGATTGAAATTTTGTCGGTGAGCAACATATCCCTGCCACCAGTTTTTAAAGGCGTTGTACTCTTCCGTAGGGTGCGCAATCCTTCGATGATATAAGCAGTAGTTAGGATGCATATCCTCTTCGTCAGGAGTGTTTCCTTCGGAGGGTGGCAGCTTCATTCCTACCGATATGGCTTTGGCGAACCTTTTCCTCGTTTTGAACCTGCTCTTGTCTGCCATGGACATGCTTTGATCTGGTTGGAGTGTTTTAATCCTTTCGTCTAGTCGCCGGCATTTGGCTTTTTCAAATATGACCATCTCGCGCTCTCGATCAGCTTTGCTTTTAAGAAGGGCTTCATTCAGGAATGCATCAATCATTTCGTCTGATGGTCCTATAAGTTCCGGCTCAGGATCTGCCCCCAGTTTCTCTGCGTAAGGGGCTTCTTCATCGTTTACCGACGAGTGAGAGATCACATGGCAGCTTGCCACATAATCCTCAGGTTCATCTGACGAGTCTTCTCCATTGTCATTGTTTTCGTCTTCAAGGACGTGGATGAGAAACTCTTGAAGTGTGACCGGGGTTCGCGCTTTCTGGTTATATTCTTCCAGCATGTCGATATGCTTTTGCAGGTCCGTGCGCTTGTCATTAGGCTTCACGGGCTTTTTGGTCTTTTTCTTCTTCTTCGAAGATTTTGATGGCTGGGTGTGGGCGCTTTGACTGTCATCACCACTTTTTGGAGTTGGGTGCGGTTTCAACATTCCCTCAATGACCTCGGGTTCCAGTGGATTTTTCCACCTAATTGCCGGGCATGTTTGGAGATCCTTCAGCATTCATTTCATCTTGGCTGAAAGAGCGACTTCCCATGGAGGTTCTTCGACAAAAGAACATGATGCCCCCGGAGTGTCCTCCTTTTTGAGAGCGTGCGGCTGGGGCGGGTTCACCTTTCAGTTTCCGGATAACATGAACTTGCCCTGTTGGTACTGATCTTCTATCCAACTTTTGAAGATGTAACAATCTTCGATCGGATGACCCAACATTCGTGTAGGGAGTTTTTCGTCACCCCATTGAGATGGGGATACGCGCGCGCTTGTCAGGCGTACTACAGATTCCCCCTGCCTAGGGTAGGCCGGGGTTTAATGATTATGGGGATCCGAATATCCGACAGCCGCGGACTAAGCTGCCGTTAATTACCCCCCGCCTTTGGGGTGAGGGAACCTCTGATTAACGGGTTAAACTGGTCATGCGAACTCAATGTGCAGTGTACGTGTGTTTTGTTTTGGAGGGGGGTTTAAATATATCGGGAGCCACGCAGAGTTTTTATGGGGGTCCTGCTACCGGATAGCGGGCTGGGGGTCAAGGGGGCTAGCAGCCCCCTTGCGGGGTGCGGGGCAGCGTCCCGTTAGAATTTTTTTCTAACAGGGACAATGTCGTGGAGTATGTGTGTATGTACATATGTATACATATGTATAGATATACATGTATATATATAAAAAGGGGAAAAGACATCCAAAGGATGCGTGTGGGCAGCACCTTGGGCGCTGTGCGCTCAGGCGGTAGAGTGCCACGTGTCGGCACGTGGGCGCTCTGCGCTTGAGCTCTGGGCGCTTGAGCGCAAGCGCGCCACGTGTCGGCACGTGAGCGTTTTTGCGCTTCAGCGCTTGACGCTCGAGTGCAAGTGTGCCACGTGTCGGCACGGGGGCGACTTGCACTTGAGCGCTGGGCGCTTGAGCGCAAGAGCGCCACGTGTCGGCACGGGGGCGACTTGCGCTCGAGCGCAAGCGCGCGACGTGTCGGCACCGGGGCGACTTGCGCTCGAGCGCTTGCGCTTGAACGCAAGCGCGCCACGTGTTGGCATCGGGGCGACTTACGCTCGGGCGCTTGCGCTTGAGCGCAAGCGCGCCACATGTCGGCACGTGGGCGCTTTGCGCTCGAGCGCTGAGCGCTGGAGCGCAAGCGCGCCACGTGTCGGCACGCGGGCGCTCTGCGCTCGAGCGCCGGCGAGAAAAAAGAGGCTTTTAGCCTAAAAAAATTTCTCGGAAAAGAAATCAGAGAGGAGTTGGACTCCTGAGTGTTTTTTTTTTGGGTTTAGTAAAAGATGTTCTTCTTCTTCCTCCTCTGTTAGCTGGATCTTGAAGATCAAGAGATATGGGATTTTTTAAAAATCTCTTATTTTTGAGATCTAATGGAAGATCTGAGTTCCCCTTTATGGGTTTTGTGGTGAAAAACTAATTTGTTTTGTAAAAAGAAGAGTAAAACTCTTGATTTAATTCAAGAGAAAAAAGAAGGTTTTGAAACCTTGAAGAAAGAGAAGAGATCTCAGATCTGAAAAATTTTGAGAGAGAGAAAAGTTGTTGAGATATTTCATTATCTTTGCCTTTATAGGCTATACACTTTACACATAACCCCTTGGGCTTCACAAAATGGCATTTTGCCTATCCCATGGCTCATGTGCCATTTCTTTTTGCACATAAGCCATGGGCTTTACAAAAATTTGGCTTTATGCCCATTTCTCTTACATTCATCCGTAAAATAAAAATAAAAGAAATACAATAAAATTATTTATTACAAAATTTTTATCTTGGCATGGGGGAGGCCGGCCGCTTCATGTTCGGGCTTGCTCCGGGCATTGGCCCACTTGACCTGGGCTTGGGCCCACCTGGCTTGGGGTTGACTTTGATTTTGACTTGGTCAACCGGGGTGTAAGTTTTTACCCCAACAAATTGCCCCCCATCAATAAATGCACACCACACATGTGGGTCGTGTGCATGAAATTGATGGATCTTCTTTCATGTGGAGGCGACTTGATTTGGTTCCCACTTTTGGGAAGCTGGCACTGTCCTTTTTACGACATGGACGGTCGATTCTGCCCTTTTAGCGACTTGGACGGTCGGTTCTGCCCTTTTTGCGACTTGGACGGTCGTTGCTGCCCTTTTAGCTACGTGGACGGTCGGTTTTTGCCCTTTTTGCGACTTGGACAATCGACACTGCCCTTTTAGCGACGTGGACGGTCGGTGCTGCCCTTTTTGCGACTTGGACGGTCGACGCTGCCCTTTTAGCGACTTGGATGGTCGATGCTGCCCTTTTAGCGACTTGGACAGTCGATGCTGCCCTTTTTGCGACTTGGACGGTCGATGCTGCCCTTTTAGCGACTTGGACGGTCAATTCTGCCCTTTTTGCGACTTGGACGGTCGGTGCTGCCCTTTTAGCGACGTGGACGGTCGGTGCTGCCCTTTTAGCGACGTGGACGGTCGGTGCTGCCCTTTTTGCGACTTGGACGGTCGGTGCTTCCCTTTTAGCGACGTGGACGGTCGGTGCTGCCCTTTTAGCGACTTGGACGGTCCATTCTGCCCTTTTTGCGACTTGGACGGTCGGTGCTGCCCTTTTAGCGACGTGGACGGTCGAATCTGGATTTGACTTGCTCCGCTTCTTGCGGTGTCGGGGATGAGGTTGACTTGTTTCCGAGGTGGAATTTGATTCTGCCAGGGAGGTCATTGGTTGTTTTGCTGATTTGATGTGATTTGGATTGACATCAGCACCGATACACTGGAATATGGTACCAGGAGCGAATCATCATCTGTCTTTGAGAGGATTTGGGGATTGGTTTTTTTTTTGTTTGGCATCTGCATTGCTGCACTGGAATAATGCCAGGAGCAACTCATCATTTGCCCTGAGAGAATTTGGGAATTGATGGCTTAGGAGGCAGGTTTAGATCCCTATCAGTTAAGGATTTTCAATTTTATGGGCTGTAAGGTCCCATAAAAGCATTTTCTCCCTAAGAGTCGAAAGGATCTCGTAGGTGTATTTTCTCCTTAGGAGTCGTGGGGACTCCTAAGTGTGTTGCTCCTTTGTGAGTCGTAAGGATCTCACGCGGGAATCTTCTCCTCTCAAAGTCGAGAGGACTTTGAGAGTGCATTTCATCTCCTTTTCAAGAGTTTGCGCCCTTTGGGGTTATCACAAACTCGCCGGCAGTCCTGCTGTTTTTACTCACGGAGCCCCTTTCGGGTTTTCATCCGTGCCCGTTTGCTTGTGGACATACCGTTTTTTTAGAGCTGGTGGGACTTTAAAAGTAATCTCACCGGCAGGACTTGGGAGAGATGGGGATTTTTTTACGCCCGTGGATTATATACGGTTTTGCAGGATGTATGATCCAGACCGTAGGGCCGGAAAAATTTTGAGATTTTGTTGGCGTCTGCATCGCAGCACTGGAATCTGGTACCAGGAGCGACTCATCATTCACCATTAGGGTATGAGAGTTTGAATTTGGTTGGCGTCTGCATCGCTGCACTGGAATATGGTACCAGGAGCGACTCATCATTCGCCGTTGGGGTATGGGGGTTGGAATTTGGTTGGCGTCTGCATCGCTGCACTGGAATATGGTACCAGGAGCGACTCATCATTCGCCATTGGGATTTGAGTTTGGAATTTGGTTGGCGTCTGCATCGCTGCACTGGAATATGGTACCAGGAGCGACTCATCATTCGCCATTGGGATTTGGAATTTGGATCTTGTTTGGCATCAACATTGCTGCACTGGAATAATGCTAGGAGCAACTCATCATTTGCCCCGGGAGGACTTGGGATTTGGTTTTTGGTCGGCATCAGCACCGCTAACACTGAAGCGAAATGCCAGGAGCGACTCATCATTTGCCGTTGCCCGTTGGGGAACGATGGCTTAGGAGACAGGTTTGGGTCCCTATCACCTAAGGCTTTTCAATTTTATGAGCCGTGAGGGTCTCATAAAAGCATTTTCTCCCTACGAGTCGAGAGGATCTCGCAGGTGTATGTTCTCCTTAGGAATCGTGAGGATTCCTAAGTGTGTTGCTCCTTTGTGAGTCGTAAGGATCTCACGCAGGGGTTTTCTCCTCATAAGGTCGAGAGGACTTTGCGAGTGTATTCATCTCTTTTCACGAGTTTGCGCCCTTTCAGGTTTTCACAAACTCGCCGGTAGTCCTGCTGTTTTTACTCACGGAGCCCTTTCGGGTTTTCATCCGTGCCCGTTTTGCTTGTGGACATACCTTTTTTTTCTTCTTTTTTCTTTTTCTTTTTCTTCTTTTTTTTGTCTCTGGTGGGACTTTGAAAGTAGTCTCACCGGCAGGATTTGGGAGATATAGGGGTCATTTACGCCCATGGATTGTATACGGTTTTGTAGGATGTATGATCCAGACCGTAGGGCTGCTGTGCTCAATTCTCCTGCGACTTAGAGCATTCACGTGTAGTATTTCTTGAGATATCGGCCATTGATGGGTGGCATGGGCCTTTCTCCCTCGGCACTTATTAGTTGGTAGGATCCTCCGTCGAATACTTTCTCGATGACGTATGGTCCTTCCCAGTTTGGCTCGAATTTTCCCTTGGCATGTCGATTGGGGATGATCGGTCTTTTGAGGACCAACACCAATTCACCTTTCTTGAAAGCGCGGAGACGGGTTATCTTGTCATAGGCCCGTGACATTTGGGCTCGGTATAGCTCCAGATTTTGCTGCACCGCGAGCCTCTTTTCTTCGAGGGCATCGAGCTCATCAAGTCGAAGGAGCACGTTTTCCTCCTTCGTCAACTCGTGCTGAACGACCATTCTTAAGCTTGGAACTTCGACTTCGAGGGGGAGGACCGCCTCCACTCCGAAGAGCAATGAGTATGGAGTGGACTGAGTTGGAGTACGGTGCATGGTACGATATGCCCACAACGCCTCATGAAGTTTGAGATTCCAGTCTCTCTTGTTGGCTGAAGCATTTTTCCTCAGGAGCTTGCATAGAGTCTTATTGAAGGCTTCGGCTAGCCCATTGGCTCTTGGATTATAGATGGAGGAATATCTCCAGTCTATCTTGTGCTGAGTAGCGAACCTTGAGACATTGAAGCTCTTGAAAGAAGGCCCGTTGTCAGAAATGATTCTTCTTGGTGTACCGAAGCGGTATAGAATATTATGCTGGAAGAATGTCAGAATATCTTTTGTCTTGACTTCTTTTAGCGGGATAGCTTCAGCCCATCTGGAGAAGTAGTCTGTCGCGGCCAGTATGAACCGGTGGCCTTTGGATGACGGAGGATCAATTGGGCCAACAATGTCGGTGCCCCAGACTTCGAAGGGCCACGACGCCACCGTAGGATGCAACGGATTGGGATGCTTGTGAATGAAATCACCATGGATTTGGCAGATCTGACATTTCTTTGCATGTTCTCCGCAATCCCGTATCATGGTGGGCCAGCAATACCCAAGCCGTTTGATTTGAAGTCGCATCTTGGGGCCAGATTGATGAGCACCGCAAACGCCCGAGTGAACATCTTTCATGACCTTTTGGGCTTCGGCCAATGACAGACACCTGAGCCAGAGTTGGTCATATGACCTGCGGTATAACGTGTTATTTACAAACACGTGTCGGAGAGCTCTTTTCTTCGGCTGAATCCTCGCAGATTTTTCTTCGGGCAGCTTGTCGTATCGGAGGTACTCTATGAAGGGTTCTCTCCAATCGGGCTCGTTTTGGATGATCGAAGCTTCTTCGGCAGGACCGCTCTTCTGTTCCGCGCTTTCCTCTTCTCGTAGAGAGACTGGGGGTAGAATTTATCGGCTCCTGACTGTGATCAGAATTTCGTCCATGTCAGGATCAGCCAGCTCCTTGGCTAGGCGAGCGAGTATGTCGGCTTTTCCGTTCAACGCTCTAGGGACTCTCGTTAGTTCAATATGAGTGAACCGTTTCATGAGTTCCACCACTCGGCCTCTGTACCGAGCTTATTCGGGTTTGTATATCTTATAATCGCCGCTTACTTGGTTGACGACAAGCTGGGAGTCACCGTAAACCCGTAGCCGAAGGATTTCCATTTCTATGGCGAGCTCCAAACGAGCTATCAGAGCTTCATACTTGGCCTCATTGTTTGTCCGAGGCTCGGTGAGAGCAAAAGAACGCCGTAGGGTTCCCATTGATGGCGTGATGAACACCAATCCTATCCCTGCTTTTATCTCCGGGACACTTGATTTACTGGAGGTCCTTATTGATGAGGCTCAATCAAAGTAGAGCTCCCAACATGGCCCATCTTCCTCGAGGTGCAGCACTTGTTCGTCGGGTAACTCACAATTTAGCGGCGACCCTTCTGGTATAGGATGAGCGGCAAGGAAGTCTGCAAGAGCTTGCCCTTTTACTGCTTTCTAAGGAGTATATACTATGTCAAACTCAAGTAACATGACGGCCCATCTTGCCATTCTGCCGGCTAGGCTTGCTCTGGTCATCAAGTGTTTGAGCGGGTCGACCTTAGAGATTAGCATAACCCGATGAGCCAGCTGATAGTGCCTCAGCTTCTTCACAGCAAATATCAGAGCTAGGCATTGCTTTTCGATTGGGGAATAGTTGTGTTCCGCCCCGACTAAAGTTCGACTGAGGTAGTAGAGGGCATGTTCCTTTCCCTCCTCGTTATTCTGGGCAAGGAGCGCACCGAGTGACTCATCTAGCGCGGCAGTGTAGAGAATCAACGGTTTATTTGGAATGGGAGCGGCCAGCACTGGAGGGTGCAACAAGTATTGCTTGATGCTTTCGAACGCTGCTTGACATTCGGCATCCCAGATAAAAGGAGCTCCTTTCTTCATGAGCTTTGAGAAGGGCCTACACCTTCCCTATAAAGTTGAGATAAACCTCCGTATATAAGCAAGCTTTCCTTGAAAAGATCTTAGCTGCGTCAGACTCTTCGGAGGGGGCATCTCCATGATGGCCTTTATCTTTGATGGGTCAACTTCGATCCCTCGATGTCGGACTATGAAGCCCAGGATTTTTCCCGATGACACACCAAAAGCGCACTTCAGAGGATTCATCTTTAGATCGTATTCCCTCAGTCTGGTGAGAACAGTCCTAAGATCTTGGATGTGGTCGGCCCTGGCTTTAGTTTTGACGACCAGATCATCAACATAGCATTCGACGACTTTATGAATTAGATCATCAAAGATATTAGTCATTGCCCTTTGATATGTAGCACCTGCGTTCTTCAGTCCGAACGGCATCACCTTGTAGCAATATATTCCGATCGGGGTTCGAAATGATGTGTGTTTCTCATCCTCAGGCGACATCTTGATCTGATTGTATCCGGACGAGCCATCCATAAAGGTGAACAGTTCGTAATTTGAAGTGTCATCGACCATCATTTCCATGACCGGTAGCGGGAAGTCGTCTTTAGGGCATGCCTTGTTGAGGTCCCTGAAATCGACACAAACTCGGATCTGCCTATTTTTCTTCTTCACTAGGAAGATGCATGCGATCCATTCCGCATATTTCTCTTTCCTGATGAAGTCGGCATCGATGAGCTTCTTGGTTTCCTCGATGACCTTTTCTTCTAGTTCCCTTCTCATTCTTCGAGGAGATTGTTTGACTGGCTTAGCATCAGGAGATATAACCAGCTTATGCACGGCCACTTAAGGGGAAAGGCCAGGCATTTCTTTGTATGTCCACGCGAAGCAGTCGACGAACTCATGCAGCAGGGCAATTATCCACGCTTTCATTTCCTCTGACAAGAGCGAGCTGATGTAGGTCGGCCTTGGATTATCGGGCGTTCCTAAGTCAATCTCGGTCAACTCGTCAAAGGTTGCTTGTCCGCCATCTTCGATCTCTTGAGGAGCTTCTTCTGGATCGGCTATCTCGTCGTCATCATTTGATCTTTCGCTGGCCTCACCAACATGGATCATGTAGCATGCTTTGGAATCAGGTTGAACGTAGCCTATGCCCCGTTTATCTGGAATTCTTCCATCGATGAGTGCTCGGACCTGGGGTGGATGCCATAGCCCTTCGTAAAACTTTGCTTCGGACTCCGTTTGATATAACCGGCATCCGCACTTTTTAAAGTATTCCCGCATCTCGGTCGCATAGTATCTGGGATTGAGGACGGCTCTTATGCCTCTCTCATAGGGAAGGCACGCGATAGAAATATCGTCCGGGTGCACAACGGGGGTTGACTCGTAAAACAGGATGCCCTTCTATCCATTTTTCCTCCCGGGGACGTAGAAAGTTTTCAGCTGGTCCACAGTGGAGACTGACAACGCATCGAGCTCTTTGCACATCTGCTCCGGCACCCTTGTGACGGCTAGGTACCCTTCTGCAATTTCGAGGGTCTCTCGTAGTTTCGCTTTTTGCATGGGGGTCCAATCTGCACCGCTGTTGCACGACAGGTCCTCTTCCTCTGACTCTTCAGTGTCGCTGCCAAGATGAGGGCGGACTTTACTGCTAGATGGGGCTTCAGTGACAGATTCATCCGTATCGCTACCGAAATGAAAGCGAGTTTTACGGAAGGACGAACTTCCAGCGTCGGACTCATCAGTGTCGCTACCGAAATGCGGGCGCACTTGGGCATTTTTGCTTTTGAAAGTGACAGCCGGCGCAGATTTGCTTTTGAGTCTTGGGGCCGGTCTATCCTCAGTTAGTTGTGGATTAGAATTTTGGTGGTTCATAAAGTACCGAGAATCTTCATATCGGACTTCATGCACACCGAACGGTTGGATGTCTCCGTCAATGCGTCTTTCTTCGCCATTTTTAGTATACTTCATGCATTGATGGAGAGTTGACAGAATGATGCCGTAATCGTGGAGCCACGGCCGCCCCAAGAGAATCTTATAAGACGTGTCGGCGTCGATCACGTATATCTTAGCTTCAGTTTGCAGATCCCCGAATTTGATTGGCAGAGCTATGGACCCCAGAACTTGCTGGCAATTTTGGTTGAAGCCTTGAATGACAATCCTTTCCCTTAAGAGGTGTCAGACGTCCATTGACAAACTCTTCAGTGTCCGCAAGTTCATAATGTTCACTGAAGACCCCGGATCAATCAATATGCGATTAATCCAATCTCCGTCGCTGTACCCGGTCACGTAAAGCGGCCGATTATGCTCAGCCGTTCCCAGTAGCAAGTCTTCATCCTTAAATGTGACTGCGGCGGCATGCAAAGCATGCTGGGCTTCTTTCATATTAATTTCCGCAAAGTGAGCCTGATACCGCTCGGGGTTTTGTAGAGCGTGAATGAGAACATCTCTAAGCTCCTTAGATAGGACCAAGGCGTCGTAGATTCTCAGGAGAGACGGAAGCTTCCGGAGATGTGCCAAGACATTATAGTCCACCGAGGAAGGACTTATGTTTTCATCAGCCAGTTCTCTGCCATCTTCTTCATTAGCGACTTGTTTTTCCTTCCCTTTTGGGGCGTTGCCCTGATTTGGCGGTAGAGCCCTGCCGCTTCTGAGCTGGATTTGATTGGCCGTTGTGGCGAGCTCCTCATCCTCTTCGGGAAAACAGAGCTCCTCTTCCGAGTCGCTGCCAAGATGGATGGCGTAGCAGGTCACTACTGGGATCTCTTTATTGGAGTCTTCTTCTAACTCCTCCAGAATTTCAGCCGCTTGTACAGGGAAGAACTCCTTCAATTGAATCAATGTTCTTTCCTTTTGTTCATATTCTTCGAGGGAATCGATATATTTTTGAATGGTCGATCTCCCTGCAGACTCTTTTTCGCGCCGAGCTGTACTTTTCTTCTTCTTGAGCTTCTTGGATTTTGAGCCTGATGGAGCCGCATTGGCAGCTGGACTGGTAGGCTTCTTCTGTCCTTCCCATTCCATTCTGGGCTCTTTCTGAAGCAGCTTTAGCATCTTCTTCATCTTATTAGATATGTGCGTACTCCATGGAGGCTGCGATGAGTCAGTTTCGTTTGTCAGGGCAGCAGGTTCAGCTGTCTGCTCCCAGAAGGCTTCAACTTCTGTCTGTATAAAGTTGGCGGTTGCAACTTGATTGTTCACCAACACACTTTTGGACAGCTCGATCTCTCCAGCCTTGTACTGCTTCTCGACCCGGTCCTTGAAGATATAGTAATCCTCGATCGCATGGCTCACTACTCGGTGGTACGGGCAATACAGGGGATTGTCGGTCATTTTTGCTTCTTGGGGTCTTTTCGACTCCGGCAATTGTAGGCCGTTGTTCAAGGCATCTTTAAATATCTTACGGACCTTGTCCCTTCTGAAAGAGTAAACCTTGTTCTTCTTCTCCTCTAGGGAAGGCCCATCTCCTCCCAGCAATGGCTTTCGAGACCGGTTGGTTTTGGATTCGCCCGCCCTTCGCTTTTCTTCATTGTCGGACGCATTGAAGACATTGGTACTGCTGAACTCCCGCTTCTACGGTTGTTGTCCCGCTTGCTTTTCCAAGTTTTCTCTCTCTGAGGATCCGGCGGGGACTCTTGCTTCGAGCGTTCCAGCATTTGGACTTTCTTGGTTAGCTCCTGAAATGTCTTGAGGCCCGCCGTACACAAGAATGGGACCATCCAATTGCTGAGGTTCCCAATGAGAAGGCTGACAGACTGGTCCTGCTCCAGCGGCGGTTCGCACTTGACTGTGAGATTACGCCATCGAGCGATAAAGTCGGTGTTGCTTTTATTCTTCCCCGGCTTGGTCCTCACAAGGTCGGCAATGGAGATTTTATCACTGACACTCATGAACCTTTGCCGAAACAGATATTCCATTTGGGCAAAGGTAATGACGGACCCGTCTGGTATGCTCGCGTACCAGTCGAAAGCGACACCGGTCAGGCTGTTGACAAACTAACGAAGAAGGAGCGCGTCATTGCCCCCTGTATTTCCGCACGATGCTTTGAAGTGGGCGACGTGCTGATTTGCATTCCCCGTTCCATCAAATCTTCCGAACTTAGGAATGACGTAGCTTCTTGGGAACTCAATCAGATCGTACTGCGCGGGATATGGCCGCCCACTACTGCCGATTTCTTTCTGAGCTTCAGCTTCGGCCACCAATGTTTTAACCTTGCTGGTGACCAAATCCATTATCCGATCCTGTGTTAGCGGGATAGTGCTATCTGGGGCCAAGGCGTCCCCAGAAGTGGAGTGTGGCCTGCTTTCATATGGCTCGACCAGTCTTGGACCCGAAGGAACAGGCATTGGCTGCCTCGGATTGTCATCACCCGGCTGATTAGTAGCGGCTTGTGCTTAATTGGGAGGCGCTCGAGCAATTTGAGCCGTAAGCTGCATCACCACGTTCGTTAAGTCGTCAATCTTCGAATAGAGCTTGGCCATCTCTTTATCTTTGCTCCTGAGCTGTTTTCGAAGCTCTTGAAGCAGCTCTTACTCCGCAGTCCTGGGGCGGAAAGTCGGCTCTTCCTCGCTGTCCGAGCTTGACTCTACATGGACCGAGGGGTCTTTATTCCTATCATCCTCATCGAGAGGGTTTTCTTCATCCAGCGGGGGCAGCTGTTCTTGGGCAGCGGCAACCACATTCAGGCTAGATTGGGCTTGGGATGTGGTGGCCCCATCCATGCTTTTGCTGCGAAGGTTGTCGCTGGGGCGCCCTCCCGCCATATAGACCGTATGGATGATATATCCGGCCGTCTTTCTATCATTGGCAGCTGATTTCACGGATCGCTGTCTTGACCCCCTTATTTCGGTAGCTGGTAGTCGATTGAAGGCGGCTGGCCTAACCAGGTTCTTGAATGGTGCTGGCGCTTCTTTTCTGGGTTTGCCCCGCTGCTTTCGTGCGGCACAGAGTGCTTGATAGACTCTTGAAGAGACAGTGTCATACTTTTTCTGTTGGGCCGGGACACGTCTCTTTGTGGCACTGTTCGGACCGGTGTCTTCTTAATTCTGGCGGTCATGGCATTTTTCTGAACCCACTTCAGAGGCTCGAAGGAATTGCTGATTCTTATGTCCGACTCAGCCGTCGTCGTGGGGCAACCCTGCACTTGGAACTTCACACGATTCCATTTGGCCGAAGCCTTGGCCCTCTTGTTGGCTCGATACCTGAGCCGCTTCTGCCTTAACTTTTCTATTCTAAGCACCTGGCGGACTTCGGCTCTTTGGGAAGACGCCGCAGACCGGGCGATGGAGGGCCTTGGAGATACGCTCGATTGTGCATTTGTTGGAGTCATCGCCTGAGCTCGTCCGCAACATTTGATGTTGCCCTTTGTACCGAAGTTCTTGCCCCCCGCTGGAGCACCAGAGAATCGTTTAGATACCGTCTTAAGTTTCGGTTGTGGTGCCTTGGCGATCACGACATTCGGCCTCTTACCCCTTGGGCCGGCTTGGCCACCTGTTCTGCCGGAATCTCCGCCAGATGAGCGCTTCCGGCAGGGTAGATGATGACGGAGCCAAACTGGCAGGGCGGTTCCTCCCACTGTCGACTGAGGCTTGCGGGGAGAACCACACGAGCGTTGATCTTGACCACGTACGGAATCGGGGTCGCTTTGGAAGTTGAATTCATCTTGGGAGACATTGTCGTTGAAAGTTGATTGCTGCACGAAAAGAAAACATCATTTCAGTATAGGCAATATATATGTATACTGATTGAGTTCGCATGAACGTTTAACCCGAAATATGGGAGGAGAGAAGTGTCCCACTGGGCGTGCAAAAATCTGTAGGGTGTTTTTCGTCACCCCATTGAGATGGGAATACGCGCGCGCTTGTCAGGCGTACTACAGATTCCCCCTGCCTAGGGTAGGCCGGGGTTTAATGATTATGGGGATCCGAATCTCCGGCAGCCGCGGACTAAGCTTCCGTTAATTACCCCCCGCCTTTGGGGCGAGGGAACCTCCGATTAACGGGTTAAACTGGTCATGCGAACTCAATGTGCAGCGTACGTGTGTTTTGTTTTGGAGGGGGTTTTAAATATATCGGGAGCCACGCAGAGTTTTTTTTCTAACACGGACAATGTCGTGGAGTATGTGTGTATGTACATATGTATACATATGTATAGATATACATGTATATAAATAAAAAGGGGAAAAGACATCCAAAGGATGCGTGGGGGCAGCACCTTGGACGCTGTACACCTAGGTGCTGTGCGCTCAGGCGCTAGAGTGCCACGTGGGCGCTCTGCGCTTGAGCGCTGGGCGCTTGAGCGCAAGCGCGCCACGTGTCAGCACGTGAGCGTTTTTGCGCTTCAGCGCCTGACGCTCGAGCGCAAGTGCGCCACGTGTCGGTACGGGGGCGACTTGCGCTTGAGCACTGGGCGCTGGGCGCTTGAGCGCAAGTGCGCCACATGTCGGCACGGGGGCGACTTGCGCTCGAGCGCAAGCGCGCCACGTGTCGGCACCGGGGCGACTTGCGCTCGAGCTCTTGCGCTTGAATGCAAGCGCGCCACGTATCGGCACCGGGGCGACTTGCGCTCGGGCGCTTGCGCTTAAGCGCAAGCGCGCCACGTGTCGGCACGCGGGCGCTCTGCGCTTGAGCGCCAGCGAGAAAAAGAGGCTTTTAGCCTAAAAAATTTTCTCGGAAGAGAAATCAGAAAGGAGTTGGACTCCTGAGTGTTTTGTTTTTTTGGTTTAGTAAAAGATGTTCTTCTTCTTCCTCCTCTGTTAGCTGGATCTTGAAGATCAAGAGATATGGGATTTTTTAAAAATCTCTTCTTTTTGAGATCTAATGGAAGATCTGAGTTCCCCTTTATGGATTTTGTGGTGAAAAACTAATTTGTTTTGTAAAAGAAGAGTAAAACTCTTGATTTAATTCAAGAGAAAAAAGAAGGTTTTGGAACCTTGAAGAAGGAGAAGAGATCTCAGATCTGAAAAATTTTGAGAGAGAGAGAGAAAAGTTGTTGAGATATTTCATTATCTTTGCCTTTATAGGCTATACACTTTACACATAACCCCTTGGGCTTCACAAAATGGCATTTTGCCTATCCCATGGCTCATGTGCCACTTCTTTTTGCACATAAGCCATGGGCTTTACAAAAATTTGGCTTTATGCCCATTTCTCTTACATTCATTCGTAAAATAAAAATACAAGAAATACAATAAAATTATTTATTTCGAAATTTTTATCTTGGCATGGGAGAGGCCGGCCGCTTCATGTTCGGGCTCGCTCCGGGCATTGGCCCACTTGACCTGGGCTTGGGCCTACCTGGCTTGGGGTTGACTTTGATTTTGACTTGGTCAACCGGGGTGTAAATTTTTACCCCAACAATTCGGTGATAAGGGCAGTATCTAGGATTGTTAATGTCGCCTGGTTGCATTGGGCGTCTTGGCTCCGGTAGAGTGATGAGCTTGTTGCACAGTGCCAGCTCGAATAACCTCTTCGTCTTGTCCCGAGGAAACGAGTAAGGGCGTCTCATTTTATCTCCAAGAGATCGTGTTCTATCATTTTGGCGATCAACTGGTCTTGGACCACTGGGCTTCTGTTGAGAATTGGCGACGAAGGTCGCTTTCCCCTTTTCCTTTTCGTTTCGAGGCTCTGATTTCGAGGAAGATGGTCTATGACCCATCTGGTCCATTTGGGCCAGCTTGTCAATCAAGGCCTGGAAAGTAGTCGGCTTGAAAAACATCATGAACGGGAGATGGTCGCCTGCGGATCAAGAGTGCCCACGAACATGCCCACCGTAGGCGCTTCCTCGATGCGCTGCTCGCATTTTGACCATAAATTCCGCCACCGTATTGCATATTGCACTTATGTTTCGCCTGACTTCACCCGGGCGTTAATTAGTGCGGTAATCGGAGTACGCTTGCTAGCGCTTGCGAATCTCTGTGTAAACAGCAGCTCCATCTCCACAAATGTCTTGATAGAGTCATTTGGAAGTTCAGAATACCACTCGAACGCCGTCTCCGACAAGCTGCCAACAAACTAGTGGAGCAGAAGTTTATCATCACCTCCGGTGTTGCCGCACAAAGCTCTGAATTGAGCGACATGCTGGTGAGGATTGCCCGTCCCTTTATATACATGGAACTTAGGGATCGTATATCCCGGCGGGTACCTTATTTGGTCATACCAGCCCGGATAGGGTCGTCCAGTTTTAACGATCTGCCCAGCCGCTTCATTCGCCTGGTGAGCACGTATTTGCTGAGCAATGTAATTGTCCAGAGCGGCCTTGGAGATGGTCTCCTCCTTGGCTGCTGAAAGAGACGGAAGAGGGTTTGATGTCTCCCCTCTGTCGTCTTCAATGATAATCGGGGGGTCTTCAGCTGGAGGTTCCGGCTGTAACATCATCCCGGCCATATCTTGGAACAAAAGAGCCATTCGTTTTATGTTGGCCGCTTGTTCCGCGGCCTCTTTTTCTTTCCTCTCGAACATTCTTCGGAGGAAATCAGCATCAGTCTCTTGTTCCTGACGTTGCTCTGAGGTCTCCGGATTTTCTTTTGGCCCAGTGAGTGCTGCCATTATAGTTAGCATCTCCTGAAGTTTCTGCTGCTATTGTTCTTGAGCCTTTGTTATCGGTCGGGTAAGCGGTCGATGACCCGTGGAAGCACGGCTTTCCTCCTTTCCGGAAGCCATGTAAATAGTGTGGACCACCATGCCCCCAGACGTGGGGCGTTTAGATTCAGCATCTTTGCGGTTTGCCGCGGTCACATGGGCTTTCTTTGGCCTCCTTCTCTTGTGAGCATTTGAAGTCGAGGAGGCCATTGCAGCGGGCACCCAGATGGCTGTTGCCTTTTGTGGCTTGACCGGATGGTTGTCTTCTCGCTGAACATTCACCTTTTTCTGTCGGCGAGAGTAATCTTGATCAATCACCGAGTCTTGGACTTAACGTCGGACCTTGTAAATCTTGGAGGACAGCCGCTGAGGGGGCTGTTCCAGCTTCGCCTTTGGGGCATTCTCCACAGGTGGCGGAGATCTTTTCAGCACGGCAGTCGGAGAGTTCCTGCGCACCTTGTTAAGCAATTCAAAGCTGTTCCTGGTTGGAACAGCAGCATCGATTTCCACCGTTGGAGCTGGTGGAGTCAGTCCAGAAGGAGAGCTGCCTCCAGCCTTCCTTACTCGGCGCCAGTGACGACGGCGAACATGTCGTACGGATGGTGTTGGTTCATCTATGGGGATGGCTTCATCATGCCCCCTGTTCTGGTCAGGTGCTGCTGGTATCAGCCTCTTGAAGACCGACGTCCGTTGAGTGGAGACAGCCAACCTATCAAAAGCAGACTTTCGCGCATGAGGAGAAGTTTTGACGACTTCGTTTGGGGCGAAAGCCGGAACAGACAGTCTAGCGAAGACCGACTCCTTGGCAGGAGAAGCCGCTTTGACGACTTCGGGAGCAGGGATGGCTATCCTTTTTGGAATGACCCTTTCTGGTATTACAGGCTTCTTCATGGGTCCGTTCGAGCTCTGGCCCTGTCTGTTAAAAACTGAGGCAGTGGAGTTGGGCGACCCGTTGAGAGGGGCCGCAGCAGTAGTGAGCCAATCGAAGACCGACTTCTTGGGAGCTTCTTGTGATGGTACAGCGGCGTTGAAGCTCATCGGCGGGAGCATGGTCCCGAAGAACAATCCGGTGGTAGCCTGCGTTACCTGTTCTACCGGCATTATGAAAATGGAGGCCGCTTGAGGCCCGTATGTTACACCTCTAAATGAGGCGGAACGAGAGTTGCAGTTGCAGCTGGTACAGGTTGAAGCCATTGATCTTCTGTTTTCTGCACGGAGCAAGACAACAAACCTTAGTACCTCAAACCAAAGGGCAACCATATCGAATCACGATTCGTTCGCAAACACGACACACGAAGTGTGGAGTGGAAAGAGGAAAAGGTCCCACCGGGCATGCCAAAATTTGTTCCCCGCCGGAAGAGGCGACCGGGACGTTGGGACGTCGGGCCTGAATTCCGAGGGCAGATGATATTTGGTGTTATCCGTCCACCTCTCCGAAGATACCAAGTTGATTTATGGCACCATCTATCGAAGGTTTAAACGGAGGCGACCGATGTAGCAGACTTCGTCAGATTCCCCTTCGTTGAGGGGTTTTTGATTGTGGGGGCGCTCTTCCCTGCAAGCGCAAGCCTCTGCAGTTAATTACGCTACCGCATTGCGGTAACCACTTTCTCCTTCTCTAGATGGTCACTTTGTGTCGTGGGTGTTTGTTTTATTTTTGGTTGCCCGTGGATTGTATACGGAGACTAATTTATGTTGTCGTCCGTAGGACGTGGATTAGTCCAAATCCGTATCTTTTTAGATTTGGTTTTGGGGTTGGGTTTAAGGATACGTTAGTCTAATTTTAGACTAAGATCAACTTAAACGTTTGTTAAGGATACGTTAGTCTAATTTTAGACTAAGATCAACTTAACGGGATCGTTTAGATCCAGCAAAAGAGCATTTGGGCTCTAATGTTTAGTTTAGGGACATTGCGGTCGATTACCAGTTTAAGGACATGGTGGTCCATTACCAGTTTAAGGACATGGTGGTCTAAGGTTAAGGACATCGTAGTCCGTGGGTTTAAAGGGACCCCACAGTCCGAGGTTAAGGACATCGTAGTCCATGGGTTTAACCACAGTCCAAGTTTAGAGACGTCATAGTCTATAAAGTTTAAGGACATCGTAGTCCATGAGTTTAAGGACCCCACAGTCTATGGGATGTTTGGTTATCGGGACCCGTCACCTCTCTGAAGACGTTGAAGGATTACAACGACAAATATCAGAGGGGCTCAGAGATGTACCCTTGAACCAATGTTGGTTGAGAGATCTACAGTCCAATTTGGGGCTGAGATCTTTAAAAATATTTGTGAGCAGATGGGCTCAATTAATCCAAGTTGAGGACTTATGGACAATCTTGGGCTAAGTCCATTCAAGTTAAAATGTTTAACATTTATTTTGGGCTGTTGAGCATTTGTTTGGGCTTGGCCCTTTTAACAATGCTGAGCATTGATTTGGATTTTGACAGTATCTCTGTCTTTTAGTGCTGAGCACTCATAATAGCTCTAATGCTTATTAAAGAACAATTTATGTTCTGTCAGTGCCCACGTGAGGGAAACGTGGTACGCTTGGCGCTTTACGCCAGTTAAAGAGCGCAGTGCGCTTCTGCTGAGTAGTGCGCACGTGAGTGACACGTGGCGCGCTTGGCGCTGAGTTCTAGATGATGAGCGCATTGCGCTTCTGCTGAGTAGCGCACACGTGAATGACACGTGGCGCGCTTGGCGTTGAGCATCAGATGATGAGCGCATTGCGCTAATTTATGAGCGCATTGCGCTATTAGTTCAGTGGCGCAAACATGAGTGACACGTGGTGCGTCTGGCGCTAAATGCCAGCCCATGAGCGCAGTGCGCTATTTCAAGAGCACAAAGCGCTAGTAGTTAATTGGCGCATACGTGATTGACACGTGGCGCATTTGGCGCTGAGCGCCAGTCCATAGAGCGCAGAAGAGCAGTTCAAGAGCGCAGAAGCGCATCTTGATCAATTTTATGATCTGAGTAACAATTTTATGTTCTTTTAAAAGAGACTTTGTCTCAAGCTCCAAGAACAACCGTTCTTATTTTGTTTCAATCTCTTATATTGATGAAAGGCTTTGCCTTTATGGATCTATGACCCTTAAGAGAATTGAATTATTCTCCCCTTCTTTTATGTTGAGATGTTCATGATCCCAGAAAGACAATTTGTCTTATGGATCTATGATCTGTGAAAGAAGTAAGTACTTCTTTTATTTTATGATGAGATCTTTTGATCTCTTTGTGAAAGACTTTTTGTCTTTGTAGATCTATGATCTTTTAAAAGAAATGAATTCTTCTTTCTTAATCATGAGATGATTTCATCTCTGTGTTCATCATCATTCATTCTTACCTTGAAGAAAAAATCTTCTTTTGCTGAAAGCTATGCTTCTCTTCCTGAAATCTCAAAGCTTATCAGGGGGTTTTCTGTACAAGACTTGAAGTCTTGGGTCCTTTATATAGGTGAGGCTGATTTGTTGAATCAGTTAAGGAGATTTTTTCTCTAATTGATTTGGGGAATTTCCTAGCGTTGGATCTTTGATCCAAGCGCTTCTGATTTACAGAAGGCAATCTTCTTGTTTTTAATAAGATTGGGAAATCTTCTTAAACAGAATTTATTCTGTGTTTTTGGTGATTTTTAATCACCATTGGATCGTTGATCCAACGGTGCTCTGATTTACAGAGCACAATTTTGTTATTTGGAAAGATTTTGAGAAATTTTTCCTTAACAGAATTTAATTCTGATTAATTAATGATTTATCATTATTATTAGATCTTTTATCTGATGGTGGGGAGCTTTTAGTTCCAGCGCTAGCGCACCCGTGCTTTGCATGTGGTGCGCTGCTTAGAGTGCAGCGCACTTAGCACTAGCGCACCCGTGCTTTGCACGTGGTGCGCCACTCAGAACGCAGCGCACTTGGCGCTAGCGCACACGTGCTTTGCACATGGTGCGCTTCTCAGAGCGCAGCGCACTTGGCGCTAGCGCACACGTGCTTTGCACGTGGTGCGCTGCCTAGGGCGCAGCGCACTGGGCGCTGGATCTAAAGCGTTGCTTCATTTTAAAATTTGAATTTTGAATAGAGATTTGCTCTGATTGGGGAAACAATCCCTAACGCTTTCTCTTTCGACGGTAATACTATCTGGAAGATTGCTTGAAGACGTCTTGTCCAGCCCCCGAAAGGATCAAAGACACGACAGTCGCAAGGCTACTCGAACAACAAGATTGCCTATCGAGGAATACATCAGCCAACGCGACGGTACGATGGACAAAACCCTAGTACCACAGACCCTAACGGACCTCTGTCGTAAAGAGCAGAAGTTAACTGTGATGTTGGGACATTCTTGCAAGAACTTCTCGATTCGTCTCGACTCGTGAGGAAATTAGTGTCCTTGCGAAAACTTCTCGATTCGTCTCGACTCGTAGGGAAAAGACTTAGGCAGTGTGGATTAAAAAACCTGTTTCCTAAGCACTGGGGCCATGCAAGTCAGTCTAAGATGGGCGCTTGCATACTATTCACGGGTCACACTTTCCGAAGCCGAACATTGACAAGGAGGGAAACAACCACTTACGAGTCCTCTCGACTTGTAAGCGGGAAAATTCTCTAATGAGATCCTTACGACTCTCAAGAGAAAGCACACTTAGGAACCCTCACGATTCCTAAGGAGAAAATACACCTACGAGATCCTCTCGACTCGTAGGGAGAAAAATCTTTATGAGACCCTCACGGCTCATAAAGTTGGAAAGCCTTAGGTGGCAGATCTGAACCTAACTCCTAAGCCATCGTTGTCCTGCAAGGTGATCAAAATAGATTATCTACAAAATGCATTTGCTAAAAGGGACACACTGTTCATACCATAATATTGCATTATTATATTCCCCATTCTTATGTATTTTACAAATAAACAGGTGCTTTTGACCCATGTCTGCTACTTAGTTATAGGTTACAGGTTCTCGGAACGATAACAGTGAAAAAGATAAAAGACGATGCAAAAGTGAGACTTCGACCAACAAACAGAAGGATCTTGATCAAGCCTACATGAAGATCAGTTCACAAAGCAAGGTTCAAGACTTCGATACGAAGCAAGCGGTAAAAGTCCACGACTTTACTCACTGTGGAAATCTGGAAGAGAACCAGAAGCTATTGTGAAGAATAAAGTGAAGAACAAAGTAGCCCAATACAACAAGAACCAAGCCTAGAATTTTCATCCATCAAGTCCTCCTTTTGGCCGCGGAACCGCGGCCAAACCCTGGCTGCGGCCGCGGTTCCGCGGCCGTACTAAACCTGAGGTGGAAATATTTTTTACCATAATTCAAAGCAGTTCTGACTAGTCAACCTAGGGGTATTTTGGTAAATGCAGACATGCGACAATTGTAAACCTAGGGTTTTCTATGTCCTATAAATAGAAGCCCAAATCATTGTATTAGTTCATGCCTCCCTTCATTAATAAAATTCAGATTTCTTTGGAGGGCATCAATTTGTAAGTTCTTAATTTATTTTCTGCCCTAGGTAATTTATATTCCTTGCCCTAGTTAAATTTAATTCGTTGCCCTAGTTAGATAGTTAGATCTTTTATTCTCTGCCCTAGATAAATGTTTTTCAATTCCCTAATGAGCGAGTAGTCTCCTCGCTTGTTAGGGTTAGATTTGGGGAAGGTTGAGAGAAGAAGATCTCTCACCCCTTTCTTGCCCATCACATATAATTAATAGGACTCCATGCATACATGCACACACCGCTCCCTACGGTACCCTATCCCACGAGGTAGCGGTGTTACAGTAGTATAAAGGCCCGGTTGAGCATGTTTTCCATGGAGGTTAGGGTAAGGATTGATAAAGGAAGAACAAGAAGCTAGAGGAAGAAACATCTTCCCGATGATTCTAATCCCCTTTATTAATAATTACCATAACTCCTAATAAATCTTAATATGGGTATAGAAAGCGGTGAGATTTATTGACTTTCCAAACTTAACCTAAACCTAACCCTAGCAAGACTTAAATCTAGATTAATTTAATTTTTAGATTAAATCAATCCGACTCCCATCGGAATTAACTCGTTAGAGCGATTAGGAAATTTACAAAATCCCTGTGGACCGACCCGTACTCACCGGCTAGCTACCAAGCGACGCCGTTCTTGATTGCGGTTATAATTATTTTTGAGATAAATCAAATGGCGTCGTTGCTGGGGATGGCGTGTTATTTTCTTTTTGCAATTTTGGGTTAATATAAATCATAAAAAAATCATAAAAACTGAAAAATCAAAAAATATAAAAATTTATCATCTTTGTATTTTGTGAAGGGTATTGTTGTTTGAATTTTGCAGGATCTACAATCGAGTTCGGATCTGGAAATATACAAAAATCAAAACAGGAAATAGACAATCCTAACAACAGAAGATTACAACAACCGAGGAGCACAAAAAATCTGGAGAGCTGAAACTATTAGCCAACCGTGGATCCGCCGCGCCAAGCCGCCTAAGACCGCGGAATCGCCACCGTCTGGAAAACTCAGAACGTCAGAAAATTTTTCGGGATCCGCACCGGTCACGTGACTGCCTTTCCGCCGCGGGACCCCACTTAAGACCGCGGAAACGTGGCTATCTCGTGACATCAACTTGAGAAATTTACACTGTAAGCTCCTCTGTTCTTCTTCTGCAATTCGAGATATATCTTCTGTAAAAATCGCCTGCAGAATTCTCTGCGCTTAAAAATCATCCCCCTTCCAACTAACAAGTCTTGTGCGGGATTCTTTGCACCGCGCTTAAAAATACAAAATTGATTGCAAGTGATTTTTTCTGTTTTGCATATCTTTTATCAAAAATCTTTTTGCTAACAGTTCTAAATAAAGAGAAAAAGAAAAAAGGAAACTTTTAATAAAGACTTGCAACTTTTGTCGCTAAGAAATCCTTGCACCACCTGCCTTCTTTATCCTCTCCTTCTTACATCATGGGTACCCCACCTCATAAATCTCTTGCCGAACTTTGGTATCCCGAACCTAACTTTGCCTCGTACGTCAATTGTTTCGGTCGATTTAAGGAAAATCCCTCCATGCCCAAAATTTCTTTGAAAGATCAAATAGAAGCGTCTAGGAGAACCAGTTCTACGTTGCAATCCACTTTGTGTCAACCATGTCAACCTTCACCACCTTCGCACGTTGATACCACTTTTTCGAGTCCTATTGTAACTTCTAAACCGATGTCTATTGTTGAGCATATCGCACATTCTCGTAGCCGATCTTTCACTCCTCTCCACACATCCAGTTCTAGGGATCAACAAGTCCATTCACCTTTTTATACAAATGTTGATCCTACTCCTGTACAACCATCCAATTTCTACCAGTCCTATCCGACTTTCCCACCTTCACTAGACATTGCTTCTACACAACCATTTGGGAGTTTCACGTATCCAAACAATTTTGAATCTTTTACCGAAACCCCTTCACAACCCATGTCTAGTTTGGAAAAGTAGTTGGAAGCTTATATTTAGCAACAAACAAAATGATGAGGAATGTGGATGAGTCCATATCCGCCCTTATGCAACCTAGTGAACCGGCGGCTAGTTTCCAACTAGCTCCAAATTTTCCAATGTATGAGGAGGCGGTTGGACAGAGTGAGAATTTGAGAGGAGCGAGTGAGTTTTACACATTTCCAAATCAAACCTACCCTTACCCAATTGAAGCCCACAACTCCGGTTTTCCCTTGATTGTCCCAAGTGATTCACAAGATAAAACATCTAACGAGTTGTGTGACTTTGTAGTGCTTGATTTGCCAGATTGTGAAGAATCCCTTTCGAGTGAAACCACATCTAACCCTTTTGACCTTTACACCTCCATTCTAGAAGCTAAAGTGATAAATATCCATGCTTTTGATGAGGTGTCAGAAAAAATTGATTTTCACTTGATTGGGGATATAGACGCCGGGAATACTTTGGATGATGAACCCGTAAATTTGATTGAAATTTTATGTCCAATTCATCATCCCGAGTCATTAATTGTTTCTCCCGAACTTCATATGCATCTTGATTTTGATGATAATGGCATGGATGAGCTAAATATTGAGAAGAATTATGAGGATAGTATAGAGGATAATATTGAGGTTGAACCATTTTTGTTTGATGTGTCGGATTTTCCAATTCATCCTCCTGAACCTTTATCTGTTATATCACCCTCCCTCCTTTCCATCGTTCCGACCACGCACAAGATCACGCTTGAAGACTGTGAGCTTGAAAAATTTCCCTTTGAATCTGACACAGTTTTCACAGCCGATAACACTTACGAATGTTTCACTTTTTCGGACGATGTTGAAGATTCACCGTCCAAGTTTGAGTCCTTTGAATTTTCAGATGAGTTAGTTGAACCATCAGACTCGGTTGCATACATTCGTTTCGAACCATTGATGGAATCTTTCAAGTTCGAGACAGTTTACTACGGTGAGAATGAGACTATCCCTGATTCACTCCCTTTCATACTTCCTATCATTCTGACCGTGCAAGAGACCGTTACGCTTTCATCTCCAATACCAAGTTCGACGTACCCATGCTTGCTCACGAATCTTAAGGGAGTTAATCTCATTTTCCCTCGGGTCAATAGATTAGCACAATCGCTTTTTACACATCGGTCATTACAAATTGTGCTAATTTATACACTCCATCCCCACCCTCAAGTTCGTATTCCCACTTTCTTTGGTTCTTCTAATCTTCCTTTAATGATACCGAGTGTTGATGAATCACAATCCGATATTTTGAGTTCGATAATTTTCAATTGGACCTTCGATGAAAGTTTCGAAGATATTTTCGCCGACGAACTCGCATTCTTAAACGATACGAATTTTGTGATTAATCAACCTCCACTCGAAGAAGTAGAACCACTACCATTTCTTTTTCCCTTCCATCATTCTCCTCCTCCACCGAGACCATCTTCCACTCTTCTTCCCACACGGTCTCGTGTGATTCTCATTTCCTTTCTTTACACTCCATTCTTTCACCAACCCCACCATTATCACGATAGAATTTTTGAATGGTTGGTGCTAACTTTTGGTCTGTGTAAGGTCTTGTATAGTTTGATTTTTCTCCTCCCTAACTCTGAACTTTCACGATGTTTTACTTAAGTTTGGAGGGGAACCTTGTTGTATATATATATATTTTTTTCTTTTAACAATAAAAATAAAATAAAAATTTAAAAAAAATTATAAATAAATAAACAGGGGAGTGCCGACAATTTTGACCCTCTTGGTGTAGCATGACAGTGAGGACACTGTCAAGTTTAAGTTTGGGGGTATGCTCGGTAAGCCTTCTTCCTTCGCATTCATATGTACATTCTGCATTTGCATACTTATTTGAAAACCCATAAAAATTTGAAAATTTTAAAAATTATAAAAATTAATGTATTCAATTTTGGCCTTATTTGATTTGAGTTTGACAAATAAGTTAACTGGTTAGGAACAACTAGATCTTAGACTTAGTAAATAAAAAACCCTAAAAATAACCTTCCTTAAAGTTTAACGGTAGAAAGTATATGTCTTTGTAGTTTATTTAGAAATAGACAAATTTTGAGTTCACTTCTTGGGCTAAGTCAAAACAAAGGAAAAGTATTGATATTTTTATTAGAGTATAAGTTTGAAAAATAATTCCTAACTTAAGTCTAGATTCTGAAAATGTATACCCTACAAATTGCACAAATACGCACCTTGAAACTTGGAATAGTAGAAGAGACCTTGAAATGCTCTTGTCTAAAGTCCTTAGTACGATGAAAATAAAAAAATACAAGTGTGAATAAAGAAAAAAAATGAACACTGGTTTTTGTGACTACTTAAGGCTGCAAAAATAGAAAAATACTTAGCGAGGGTGCTTCATCACCTAGTGCCTTAGACCAACTGGTTTTGGAGTCACTGCTAAAGCCTTGGGTGTTGCAAGACTAGGAATTACGCTTTAATATGCAAACACATCTTGTAATCGGTTGTTGGTACCTCAAGAAGTATTAACGATCGCATGAAGGATGTGTGAGCGAAATTCACCAATTAAGAAATACTTTGGACAATGGACAGGTGTATGATTGCTTGATTTGAATTTCCAAGTGTAGGGGTGATATATATACACACGTAGGGATATGTGATTGGAGTTTAGATAAGATATAGGAGTGAAGAATAGAACTTGTATCTTTAGTAGAGTTGATAAAAAATCCTAAGTGGAGATGGAACCCTAGAAGGAAAACTTCAGAGATGCCGAAAGCTAAGTAAGTCTATAGAACATATATAATCTTAAGTTAAATGATGAGGAAGTGTGAAGAATATGGGTGGATAATTTATGAGTCGACGATAATAGAATTCCTTGCTAGAAAACCTAGTTGGAGAATAAAAGTCGATGGGCCGAATTGATAGGATTTTGTGGGTAGTATCCGCTGAAAACCCTCAGGAGACAACACTCCTCCTATTAGGGACACCTAGAGGTTTAACGGCTTGTTGCACGAGCTCAGTGCAATCGCGTTCCCCAGCGAAAGTGCGGTTAGGTTTTTGTCGAGAATAAAACTAAGTTTGCTCGAGGACGAGCAAAAGATAAGTTTGGGGGTATTTGTTCGCGAAAAGAAGAAAGAAGAAAATCGTTGGATACCATAATATTGCATTATTATATTCCCCATTTTTATGTATTTTACAAATAAACAGGTGCTTTTGACCCATGTCTGCTACTTAGTTACAGGTTACAGGTTCTCGGAACGATAACAGTGAAAAAGATAAAAAACGATGCAAAAGTGAGACTTCGACCAACAAACAGAAGGATCTTGATCAAGCCTACATGAAGATCAGTTCACAAAGCAAGGTTCAAGACTTCGATACGAGCAAGCGGTAAAAGTCTACGACTTTATTCACTGTGGAAATCTGGAAGAGAACCAGAAGCTATTATGAAGAATAAAGTGAAGAACAAAGTAGCCCAATACAACCAGAACCAAGCCCAGAATTTTCATCCATCAAGTCCTCCTTTTGGCCGCGGAACCGCGGCCAAACCCTGGCTGCGGCCACAGTTCCACGGCCGTACTAAGCCTGAGGTGGAAATATTTTTTACCATAATTCAAGGCGGCTCTGACTAGTCAACCTAGGGGTATTTTGGTAAATGCAGACATGCGGCAATTGTAAACCTAGGGTTTTCTATGTCCTATAAATAGAAGCCCAAATCATTGTATTAGTTCATGCCTTCCTTCATTAATAAAATTCAGATTTCTTTGGAGAGCATCAATATGTAAGTTCTTAATTTATTTTCTGCCCTAGGTAATTTCTATTCCTTGCCCTAGTTAGATAGTTAGATCTTTTCCCTAATGAGCGAGTAGTCTCCTCGCTTGTTAGGGTTAGATTTGGGGAAGATTTGAGAGATGAAGATCTCTCACCCCTTTTTGCCCATCACATATAATTAATAGGACTCCATGCATACATGCACACATCGCTCCCTATGGCACCCTATCCCACGAGGTAGCGGTGATACCGTAGTATAAAGGCCCGGTTGAGCGTGTTTTCCATGGAGGTTAGGGTAAGGATTGATAAAGGAAGGACAAGAAGCTAGAGGAAGAAACATCTTCCCGGTGATTCTAATCCCCTTATTAATAATTACCATAACTCCTAATAAATCTTAATATGGGTATAGAAAGCGGTGAGATTTATTGACTTTCCAAACTTAACCTAAACCTAACCCTAGCAAGACTTAGATCTAGATTAATTTAGTTTTTAGATTCAATCAATCTGTTCACACCGTTCGGAATTAACTCGTAAGAGCAATTAAGAAATTCACAAAATCCCTGTGGACCGACCCGTACTCACCGGCTAGCTACCAAGCGACGCCGTTCTTGATTGCGGTTACTAAATATTTTTGAGATAAATCACACACCAACATGAAACAAAATATATCTTTTATTCATGAATCAAAATGAATACAAAGTACAATCTATAAAAGAATAAAAAATACTCTCATTCAGGAGTAAGTACAAAAGGAGAATGAAAAGAAATATATATATTTTTTTAAGCCGGCGGGCGATTTAATAAATTCATCAGTTCATCTTTCTTCCGCTGGGTCTCGGCTTCATGTTTTGTTATTGCTATGAGACGGGTCTCCGCCTGAGACTGTTGAGCCCGATACGAGGCGAGCCGACTTTCAAGCTCCTTTTCAGCGACTTTGTGAGCTTCAACCATCTCGCGAGTAAAAATAACGGCTTTGTCAATAGCTACCACCTCCCTAATAGCTTCTTGAAGCACCCGCCAAAGTTCATACGCACGAGTGGTCTCAGCCGTGAGTTCGGCTTGAAGTTCCCCTAAAGCATATGAAGCTAGCTCCCTCTCCGAAAATTTTCGGTTGAGCCTCTTCTCACATGACTGCAGATTTGCGGCGCACCGCTCAACCAGCCCCTGCAAGCTCGTCTTTGCAGCCACGACCTCTGAAAGAAGGCGCGTGCACTCAAGACCATGCATGCAAGCCTCCACTTGACGACAAAACTCAACCCAGACATGCACCAATGTTTCATCATGGTAAGTGGCGAGAAAGGGCAGAGAAATGTTGGCTTCAGCAGCGAATTCTTCGGCTGTGATCGAACTACCAGCACGAAGATCTTCGATAAGAGCCGACAAGGAGTTAAGGCTTTGCTTCGCCATCCGTTCAGATGCGCGCCGAGCATAAGGGCCGGGTGGCATAATGATGCGAGATTCCAGCGGGATAAGAACGGGCAAAGCTGTCAAGATTCATAAACAATCAGCGAGATTTGCAAGCAAAGAATAGATGGAACAACGTCAAAACTTTACTTACCCACAGTCATGCAAGGAGGGTTTAAAAGATCCCCAGGCCTGTCGAGGATCTCAACTTCGTCGTCAACTTCCAGAACTACAGAAGGCATTAGCATCGTTATACGAAATAATGATAATGCAAAGAGGGGGTCAAATAACACTAACCTTGCCCAGAAGAGAGGACGATGCGTTGTGGGGATATTTCCTGTGGAGCGGTCATCTCGAGCAGACGCTGGAAAGACTTTCCCGGGGATAGATCCGCGATGGACGCTGCCAATCCTCGTAATTCTGAAAACACAGAAAGATTCAGATAATGAAGAGATCATTAAAACAAAATATAGAAGACTACCTTCGATGCTCTTCCCGCTTTGAACTGGAGGGATAGCAGCTTCGGCAGCCTCTTCCGTACCCTCAGGCACATCACCGGAGACGTGGACTGGTGTAACAGCTTCCAGTTGAGGGGCAGCGGCCACCGCTTTAGGCTCTAATGAAAGTTCGGTGGTCTCGGCTACCTGTTCCACAATCTCTAGGCCGTCACCAGAAAGATCCATTAAATCTGCGACCAATAAGGATGCCTCTTCTGGGAGAGCAAGCACCGGGAGAACAGAAGCCACCAATGGAAGCTCTGCAGCAGGAATAGCAGCCATGACGACCTCCTCCGCACCTACTAGTGCCTCATCGGGGACATTTACAGAGTCCACAGTCAGGAAGCAACTCGAACTCAGATTCTCTGCCATTGCCGAAGTCCCTGCAAAGTTTTACGAAGATAAGAAGACATAAAAAGTGATACAAAATACTTACCAAAGGAAAAATACAGAAAACATGCATACCGATATGCCAAGTGTTTACCGCCGGAAACCGGGAAGACGAACGTCTTGCCTGAATCTGGGGGTAGATGCTAATAAGTGTTATCCGTCCACCTCTCCAAAGATGCTAATTTAATTTATGGCACCATGTATCGAAGGTTTAAACGGATGCGGCCGATGTAGCAGACTTCGTCATATTCCCCCTCGTTTGAGGGGTTTTTTTATTGTGGGGACGCTCTTCCCTGCAGGCGCAAGCCCCTGCAGTTAATTACGCTACCGCATTGCGGTAACAACTTTCTCCTTCTCCATATGGTCACTTCGTGTCATGGATGTTTGTTTTGTGTTTGGTTGCCCGTGGATTGTATACAGAGACTAAGTTATGTTGTCGCCCGTAGGGCGTGGACTAGTCCAAATCCGTATCTTTCTTAGATTTGGGTTTGGGGGTTTGGGTTTAAGGATACGTTAGCCTCATTTGAGACTAAGATCAACTTAAAATTTTGTTAAGGACACGTTAGTCTAATTCTAGACTAAGATCGACTTAACAGGATCATTTAGATCCGACAAGAAAGCAATTAGGCTCTATTGTTTAGTTTAAAGACATTGTGGTCGATAATTAGTTTAAGGACATTACGGTCCAATGTTAGTTTAAAGACATTGTGGTCGATAATTAGTTTAAGGACATTACGGTCCAATGTTAGTTTTAAGACATTGCGGTCGAGGTGAAGGACATCATAGTCCATGAGTTTAAGGACCCCACAGTCCGATGTTAGTTTTAATACATCACGGTCGAGATTAAAGACATCATAGTCTATGGGTTTAAGGACCCCACAGTTCGACGTTAGTTTTAAGACATCACGGTCGAGGTTAAGGACATCATAGTCCATGAGTTTAAGGACCCCACAGTAGGACATCATAGTCCATGGGTTTAATGACCCCACAGTCCGATGTTAGTTTTAAGACATCACGGTCGAGGTTAAGGACATCATAGTCCATGAGTTTAAGGACCCCACAGTCCGATGTTAGTTTTAAGACATCACGGTCGAGGTTAAGGACATCATAGTCCATGAGTTTAAGGACCCCACAGTCCGATGTTAGTTTTAAGACATCACGGTCGAGCTTAAGGACATCATATTCCATGAGTTTAAGGACCCCACAGTCCGTAAAATGTGTGGTTGTCGGGACCCGTCACCTCTTTGAAGACGTTGAGGAATTACAACGACAAATATCAAAGGAGTGAAGAGATGTACCCTTGAACCGAGGTGATTTGGTTGAAAGAGCAGATGTGCTCAATCCAAAATAAGTTGAGGATTTATGGCCAGAATTGGGCTAAGTCCAATTAAAATGTTTTAACATTTTATTTTTGTTCTGGCTATTAAACCTTTATTTGGGCTCGGCCCTTTTTAATAATGCTAAGCACTGGGCTCAGATATTTTCTCTTTATCAGAACAGAGCACGTTCTGACAGTGCGTCACGTGGCGCGTCAGGCGCTTTGCGCCAATTAAAGAGCGCATTACGCTAGCGCACACGAAGGTGACACGTGTCGCGCTCAGCGCTGGTTCATTAGCGCATTTGCGCTTTCCATTTATCAGTACTTTACGCTAGCGCGCCAGCGAGCGACACGTGGCGCGTTTGGCACTGAGCGCCAGTATATAAGCGCAGCGCTCTATTTTAAAAGCGCAAGTGGTGTCTATGGTTGACACGTGGCAAGTTATGGCGCTGTGCGCCAGTTCAATAAGCGCAAAGGCACAGTTCATGAGTGCAAGACACTTTTCAATAGAGCAAAGCTCATCTGATCAATTTTAAGATCACATAACAACTTTTATGTTCTTCTAAGGAGGCTTTACCTCAAGATCCAAGAACAAAAGTTCTTGTTTTGATAAAAGGCTCTGCCTTTATAGATCAAAGATCGGTGGACGAAGTAAAAATACTTCTTTTATTATATTTTTATAATTAGATCTTTTGATCTTTTCTCTTATCATCAAAGACCATGGTCTTTTTTCAGATCTATGATCTTTTTAGAAGAGGGTTCTTCTTTTTATGAGAGGATTTCATCTCTGTTTTTCAAGAACATAGTTCTTTTTTACATTGAATATGAAGAAAAATCTTCTTTTCTTAAGAGCTTGCTCATTTTTGCAGAGGGTTTTTCTCTCACTTCTTCTGTATTCTCTATCTCTTAGGCTTGAAGTCTAGGGTCCTTTATATAGAGCCAAATGATTTGTTAAATCGGTTTTGAAAGATCTTTCTCTGATTGATTTGGAAATATTTCCCACCGTTGGATCTTTGATCCTAGGGCTTCTGCTTTGCAGAAGATAATCTTCTTGTTTTAATAAGATTGAAAAGATCTTTCCATAACAGAATTTTAATTCTGATTAATTAATAATTTATTATTATTAGATCTTTTGATCTAACTGTGGGGAATTTTTTTAATTCCAGCACTGGCGCACTTTGCGCTAGCGCACCTACGTTCAACACGTGGTGCGCGGACCGGAGCGCTCGCGCAACTGCACCAGCGCACCTGTGTTAGACACGTGGCGCGCAGCGCGGAGCGCAGCGCAACTGCGCTAGCGCACCTGTGTTTGACACGTGGCGCGCAGCGCAGAGCGCTGGATCTGAAGCGTTGCTTTAATTTTTAAATTTTGAATTTTGAAACAAAGCCTTGCTCTGATTGGGGGTGCGCTGCCTAGGGCGCAGCGCTCCTGGCGCTGACGTGTCTTCTTTTGACACGCAACGCGCAGCGCACGGGATCTGAAGCGTTGCTTCAATTTTTGAATTTTTAAATTCAAAACAGAGCTTTGCTCTGATTTGGGGAAACAAATGCCCCTACCGTTGCGCTTACGTGGCGCATACGTGAGTGCAGCGGTGGCAACATCTGAGCCTTTGGATCAACTCAGAAGTTGAGGAGGCAGTTCAGCGCCTGTAAATAGGACATTTTGGTCCTTAGATGATTTCCATCTTCTTCTTAAGAATTTTATTCAGAGCCTTGCTCTTTGGTTCAAGAACTTTCAAGAGTTAGAACTCTACCAAACTTAGATAAAATTAAATTAATTTTAATAAATTAGGGTTTTTACCCATTAACAGAGCCTTACTCTACATAGATCTTTGATCTAAAGAAAACCCCTTTAGGGTTTCATAAACAGAGCCTTGCTCTCATGAACCCATAGATCTAAACAGATTTTTTCTTAGGGTTTCTTAGCCTATGAATCAGAGCTCTGCTCTTTTGATAATATGAAGATCTTTTGATCTTTTGATGAAGAACTCTTAAGAGTTTTTTTATGGATCTTTAAGATCCCAGAATTTTAATTCTCAAGGATTAATTTTAATTAATCTTTGATGGATTTTCCATCATCATTACAGAGCTAGGCTTTTTAAGGAATTTTATTCCTTCATGACCAGAGTTTGACAAGTGTCACTCTGTTATAGAGTTTTGCTCTCAAAGGGAGATTTTCTCCTTTTCTCGAGGGATTTCTCATTCAATGAGAATATTCCTTGAGGATTTCCTCATTAATTGACAGTCTCATCTAATGATGAGGCTGTTTTATTAATTGATGCATTGTCATCTGGATTTTGTGGGTCCCCTTGGGTCCCATTTCCACTGCACTGCAGTGTGGTGCAGATTTTAAAGTGCCGAGTGTAAGAATTTTGAAATTAAATTGTAACACTGATAATTGAATTCCGTTCTTTTTCGCAGGCGACATGTCTTCCGATCTTTCTTTCCCATTTTTCCATTCATAGGGAGGATTCCATGAGACACCGGTGGACCCGGAGGTTCTCGCGCTCATTAGAGATTATGATCCGGAACACTAAAACCATCACCTGTAGGGTAGGTGCTACGACCAGATAATCAAAGGTCGTCGAAGCTTCTCTTGTGCGACACCGTCGGATCCGATCTCATCGATTTCGTATGCAGATGCACCCCCCGTGAACTATGCCGTGGAGGTTGTCAATTGGACTTCGGAGGGTCTTCTCCAACCTTCTATTGCCGCCATACACATGCAACTGCCGGCGGCTTTGGATACTCTGGGGCGACGCATATGCCAGGGCGAGTTGCGCCCTTAGGGACAACCTTACAACATCGGGTTAACTCCCCGACATTCGGCCGGATATTTGCAGTGGGCCAGGTACATCTTGTCGGCGAAGAAAACACACTTGCTGAAGCTCGGCCTATATCCTGCAGTTTACGCGTCGTTGTTCCAATATTCTGCTCCTCCGACATGGTGGATTAAGGCGTTCGTGGAGCAATGGAACATCCCAACCCATACCTTTCTTTTACTGGACAGAGAAGTTTCCATCTCATTAGAAGAATTTGCTGAGATTTCCGGTCTGCCGGTGAGGGGGATCACTACGAGGAGCGGCTTCTTCCAGATGAATACGTTTTTGCCACCAAGCCGTTGGTGATGGGCCTAACGCCAGAGAACGCTATTCAGCACCAGTTTCCGTGTCAGATAAAGGTGTTGAATATGTACGAGAGTCTCTTCTTGGAATCCAGAGGTCGGGGGGTTAGTTTCACAGACTTCATTGCCCAGTTTCTTCGCCCGGAGATTCTATCGCAACGAGACGAAAAATTTTCCAAGCTCGAAGATCCCTTCGGCTTTGGCTTGGACCGTCGACCAATACTGGAAGATGATCATAAGGGGTTTTATCTTCCCGATGCCGCGATCATCCCTCTGTCGGAAATCGCCGCTCCGGGCATTGACGAGGAGACTTTCTTTATCGGGTTTCTTAGGCTATGGTTGTGTTGGTTCGCACTCCCCACGCACCCTTGCTATATGAGGCCGTCCGTCTTCTATCCAGCACATTGTATGGTGGCCGGAATACAAGTGGCCATCGGGATTGCCGGGCTGGCCTACCTGTACCATGGTCTTAGCGTGGCGGCAAATACAACTGAACCGGGGGTGCAAGATGCCAATTTCCCGATGCACTACTTTACTTCGTGAATGGAAATGCACGTGCTCGGGGTGTTTGGTATTCATAAAAGACCCTCATTTTACGAGAAGTGCAGATTCCCGAGAATTATGCGGCCGATCGACGCTTCTAGCGTGAATCCGTCTCAGCGGGAGGCTAGGGGCTTACTTCTTTGTCCGCGCACGGTCGGGGCCGGTATGTCTTTCACGGACAAAGTCCTGACAATCTGCCAGGAAACTTCCAAAACGGTGCTGGCATTGCGCGACTCTTTTAAGGACGGGGCCTCCGTGTTGAAAGCCCGGGAGATTCTTCACCTATACTCCATTAGGCCAGGCTTTCTCGTATTCAGGAAAAATGATGCGGCGCTTTTTATGAGATATAATCCCCATCATTTTTCCTAGCAGCTGAGTTATAACCAGGGGGTTCCACTGGAGGCGTTTTTGGAAGAACCTGCTGCCACCAGAGAGGGAATACGAAGTGCACTGCATCACTTTATGCGGTTAAATACGGGCTCCCACTTCTTCATTAGCGAGCCGAGTTGCATTCCAAGGGCCCTCAACGTATACGGGGCCTGGTATCAACACGCGATGGGCGCTGTTATCAGGGAAGAGAGGCGGCTGCTGCTCGATCGCAAGAGTGCGCCCCCGCCAGCAATCGCAACGTCCCTTTAAAGCGACGGATCGCTGTCCCTCCTCCACTAAGAGGAGATGCTGCAGTTGAGCCTCCACGTGTTCTAAGCCCCACGCGTGTATTGCCCCGTGATCCTGTGGACGTGCCATCAGCTCCTCGTGCTCTCGTGGAGATGGTAACCGTAGCTTCACCCAAATCTGGCGTGGGCTCGGATATTGGGACTCGCCGTCCCAAGGTGCTTACGAAACACAAGCTGGTGCTGGCTGCGACCAAAGCTCGCTCACAGAAGAAGAAAAAGAAGTCGCTCTTCTCCACCGATGTTGTATTTGGTCAGGAGCCTCATGCTCCTTATAGTGAGGGCTTGAGCAAGTACGGGACAAATGAGAGCCTATTTATGCCACCAGATGACACTGATCTGGCGGCCGCCATCGCAGCTTCCGAGCGATTGGCAAGACGCGAAGAGGGGTTGGCTAACTTCGCGCGCTCAGGTAGTCATTAGTTGTATTTTTGGCCATCGTATCATATCTCTATCATTGTTTTTTGACTAACGCTTTTCCTTCTTTAATAGGCATTTCCACCGAAGAAGCTCTCGCTGCCTCTCTTAAGACTTTTGAGGAGGAGGGACGACTTCGAGCATCATTAGGCCTTTGTACATTTCGGTTCGCCATGTTTCTGCTTCCATTTCTTATGAGTAATCTGACCCTCTCTTTGTCTTATTGCAGGGACCTCAATGCCTATCCCGCAAGCTGATGCGGAAATTCTCCCCGGGCCAGCTACAGAAGTCCCGGCCTCTTCGGCATTGCCGCAAGAGGCCTTACTTAAAAAACCGATGACGGGAGCCTTGACGGCTCCAGATGTAACCCTGAATGCGGACGGCGATGCCTTACTGAAAGAGGCTTCTAAAAGGTCTGTTTTGACGGCCTGGAAGGAAAGGAAGCGCCTGAGGCGCGCAGCAAGGGAGCGTAGTGCTGCTTTGGCTGCGGGGGCAGGTTCAAGCGCCTTTACTCCCGCTGCTACTCCTTCAGAGGAGTTCCCGGTTGCCTTGTCTACTACTCATAAATGGGCGGCACGTGCGGCTCGGGAAGCCAACGGTAAATCAACCCCAGGTAATGTGCTTTGAGGCTTCGTTGTCAGAGTTTTAAACTATCAGTTCTTATATATCTTGTTCTGCAGGGCCGAGCCTTACTGAAAGAGTGGCGGCGACCGTTGAGCCTGAGGGGGCGGTGGAGGAGATAGCTGCAGAACCCGGGGCAATGGTAGGCGATGTAGCCATAATTGCCGGGCCCGAGATAGTGGCTGACGAGACAGTCACGATTGCTATGCCCGAGATAGCTAACACTGCCGAGCCCGAGGTGGCGGCGGGTGAGACGGAAACCACGGCCGAGCCTAAGGCGGCGGTGGATGAGACGGCTACCACGGCCAAGCCTAAGGAAGCGGTGGATGAGACGGCTGCGATCACTGAGCCCGAGGTGGTAGTGAGCGAAACGGGTACGATTGCTGGGCCCGAAATAGCCGCATTTATTAAGAGTCGGGCACCGCTTCGATCATCGCCCTCCCCGCCTACGGTTCCTTATCATCTCCTGGCATCGCGAGCGTGACGAAGGCTCTTGTAGAGTCAGGGGATGAGACGACGGGAGGTGAGACCACCCCGATGGAGGAGGGAGACGCCACCGTTGTATCAAGTGACGCCCTTGTCACGGCTCCGGCTGGTGACTCATCAGGTAAATTTTAGATCACCGCCCTTCTTTTTATTCTGCAATCTTTCCTAATAAGGTTTATCTTGTTTCTAATGCAGGTGCGGCTAGTGCTGATGTCGAGCTACTAGAGACAGCGCCGTCAGTTACCGCCCTGACGGTGGCCACCTCTCTACCTTCTTTCGTACCGTCGCAGATGCTGGAAGGTATGAATTTGTGACCCATTGGTCTTATTTCTCGGCTATATAATTCATGTGCTGACATTGCGTTATCGCGTTTTTGCAGGAGTCCTTTTTGACCACCTGTACCAGGTGCTGCACCCACACTTCTTCTTCTTGTCAGAGATTAGTCCACCTGCCAGTATAGGTGAGTATTTTCTCTAAACGACGTCCTTTTCTTCAACAGGCAATCGCATTACTGCTAACTCTTCTTCATATTGCTTGTAGCCTTATGAATTGAAGGGGGACGAGGCCGTTGTTGCGCCACCAGCACTCCCAGCTCTGCCCCCTGCTGCAGCCGGTATGGTAGACTCTACTTTTTGCGTATTTTCTTTATTTCCTGAGCCGACATCTGATTATGATCTATTTTGCAGCAATCACATCGACTCCAGCCCCGTTCGAGTCTCTCATTATAATGCCGGCAGGGCCTTTTTCCAGGCGTCCATCATCCAAAGGTGCTGTGACCAGTCTACGCATGCTGAGCGAATATATCGAGGAGTTTGACACAGAGACTCCCACATCTGCTGCGGATTTTGCCGCAGAGGTTAACCCTATGCTGGCGACGCTCATGAACTTTCATGGTGAGGGCGTCGTTGAGTCTTGGGTTAATCGCTGCAGGGAAATCGAGGCTTGCTTACATGAGCTTGAGCTTAGGCGTCCTGCACCTGAGATTCTAGCTATGAGCACTCAACGGGCTGCATGGATCGAGCAGAACACTTCTTACTTCCGCCATCTTGAACAAGAAGTGGCTTTAAAGCAAAGGGAATGTAAAGAAACTTCAAGCGAGTCTGCTCGACTGCATGCTGAGGTTGATGCGAATGCTGCCCAGTTGAAAGTTATCTTCGAAGGCCTTCTGCAATGTATCTCTGATGGGTTAACATTGAGGCAGAAGCTCGACGTCGTCGAGCGGGATGCACAAGATCGTGAAGCAGCTCAGTGGGCCGTCGAGGGACAACTCTCGTCTTACTTGCAGCAGCGAGCCCAGGTCGAAGCGGAGTTGGCCGCGGTAGCTGATCAGGAAGAGGGGATGAGGGAAGTGCGAGCGGCTGACTAGATTATTGAAAGCGCTTTCCTCTCAATAAAAATTTTGTACCATTTGTAATTTTGAATAAAATGTATTTGTTCTTTTATTCTTTCATATGATGTATTTTGTACCCAATCGAATTCATGAATAAAAGATACACGTTCTTCGTAATGTCTTGTGTCATCTCTCTGCTTTCTTCTTTCTTGCTGTGTAGTTTGCCATGTGATTTTAGAAAGTGTGGTCTATAGATAATATATAACTGTCAATCTTATGCTCTTTGTAAGGTAGTGATGGCTTAGAAAACAGGGTTAGGATCTGTCACCTAAGACTTTTCAACTTTATGAGCCGTGAGGGTCTCATAAAGAATTTTCTCCCTACCGGTCGAGAGGATCCTGTAGGTGTAATTTCTCCTTAAGAATCGTGAGGATTCCTAAGTGTGTTTTCTCATGAAAGTCATAAGGATCTCACAAGAGAATTTACTCCCTTACGAGTCATGAGGACCCGCAAGTGATGGATGAAGTTGTCCTTATCCGCATTTCACGGAGCTAGGGGTTGCTCTAGATGCTTCCCACGGGTTCACTGCCGTGTTCTGCCAGGGCCAGGCTCCGTTGTGGACGTTTTCTAAGATACCGTAGTTTAAAGACATCGCGGTCGAGGTTAAGGACATCATAGTCCATGGATTTAAGGACTCCACAGTCCGTTGTTATTTTAAGACATCACGGTTGAGGTTAAGGACATCATAGTCCATGAGTTTACGGACCTCACAGTCCAATGTTTGCTCTGGATGCTTCCTACGGGTTCACTGCCGTGTTCGGCGAGGACCAGGCCCCGCTCTGGATGCTTCACACGGGGTCATTGCCGTGCTCTGCGAGGACCAGGATCCGCTCTGGGCGTTTTCCAAGATACCGTAGTTTAAAGACATCGCGGTCGAGGTTAAGGACATCATAGTCCATGGATTTAAGGACTCCACAGTCCGTTGTTAGTTTTAAGACATCACGGTCGAGGTTAAGGACATCACAGTCCATGAGTTTAAGGACCTCACAGTCCAATATTAGTTTTAAGACATCACGGTCGAGGTTAAGGACATCATAATCCGTGAGTTTAAGGACCTCACAGTCTAATGTTAGTTTTAAGACATCACGGTCGAGATTAAGGACATCATAGTCCGTGAGTTTAAGGACCTCACAGTCCAATGATAGTTTTAAGACATCACAGTCGAGATTAAGGACATCATAGTCCATGAGTTTAAGGACCTCACAGTCCAATTTTTGCTCTGGATGCTTCCCACGGGTTCACTGCCGTGTTTGGCGAAGACCAGGCTCCGCTCTGGATGCTTCACACGGGTTCACTGCCGTGCACTACGAGGACCAGGATCCGCTCTGGACGTTTTCCATAGGGTCAGAAGTGACATAATCCGCGTTCCACATAGCCAGGAATTTTTGCTCTAGATGCTTCCCATGGGTTCACTGCCCTGTTCGGTGAGGACTAGGCTCCGCTCTAGATGCTTCACACGGGTTCACTGCCGTGCTCTGCGAGGACCAGGATCCTCTCTGGACGTTTTCCACGGGGTCAGAAGTGACAAAATCCGCGTTGCACGTAGCCAGGAATTTTGCTCTGGATGCTTCCCACGGGTTCACTGCCGTGTTCAGCGAGGACCAGGCTCCGCTCTGGATGCTTCATACGGGTTCACTGCCGTGCTCTGCGAGTACCAGGATCCGCTCTGGACATTTTCCATGGGGTCAGAAGTGACATAATCCGCGTTCCACGTAGCCAGGAATTTTGCTCTAGATGCTTCCCACGGGTTCACTGCCGTATTCGGCGAGGATTAGGCCCCGCTCTGGATACTTCACACGGGTTCACTGCCGTGCTCTGCGAGGACCAGGATCCGCTCTGGACGTTTTCCACGGGGTCAGAAGTGACATAATCCGCGTTCCACGTAGCCAGGAATTTTGCTCTAGATGCTTCCTACGGGTTCACTGCCGTGTTCGGCGAGGACTAGGCTCCGCTCTGGATGCTTCACACGGGTTCACTGCCGTACTCTGTGAGGACCAGGATCCGCTCTGGACGTTTTTCACGGGGTCAGAAGTGACATAATCCGTGTTCCACGTACCCAGGAATTTTTCTCTAGATGCTTCCCACGGGTTCACTGTCGTATTCGGCGGGGACTAAGCTCCGCTCTGTATGCTTCACACGGGTTCACTGCCGTGCTCTGCGAGGACCAGGATCCGCTCTGGACGTTTACCACGGGGTCAGAGTTGACGTTATCCGCGTTCCACATTGCCAGGAATTTTGCTCTAGATGCTTCCCATAGGTTCACTGTCGTGTTCGGCGAGGACTAGGCTCCGCTCTGGATGCTTCACACGGGTTCACTGCCATGCTCTGCGAGGACCAGGATCCGCTCTGGACGTTTCCCACGGGGTCATTGCCGCGTTCCACATAACCAAGAATTTTGCTCTAGATGCTTCCCACGGGTTCACTATCGTGTTCGGCGAGGACTAGGCTCCGCTCTGGATGCTTCACACAGGTTCACTGTCGTGCTCTGCGAGGACCAGGATCCACTCTAGACGTTTCCCACGGGGTCAGAGTTGTCGTTATCCGCGTTCCACGTAGCCAAGAATTTTGCTCTAGATGCTTCCCACGGGTTCACTGCCATGTTCAGCGAAGACTAGGCTCCGCTCTGGATGCTTCACACGGGTTCACTGCCATGCTCTGCGAGGACCAGGATCCACTCTGGACGTTTCTCACGGGGTCAGGATTGACATAAGTCGTGTTCCACGTAACCAGGAATTTTGCTCTAGATGCTTCCCACGGGTTTACTGCCGTGTTCGGCGAGGACCAGGCTCCGCTCTAGATGCTTCACACAGGGTCATTGCCGTGCTCTGCGAGGACCAGGATCCGCTCTGGACGTTTCCCACGGGGTCAGGATTGACGTTATCCGCGTTCCACGTGACCAGGAATTTTTCTCTGGATGCTTCCCATGGGTTCACTTCCGTGTTCAGCAAGGACCAGGCTCCACTCTGGATGCTTCACACGGGTTCACTGCCGTGCTCTGCGAGGACCATGATTCGCTCTGGACGTTTTCCATGGGGTTAGAAGTGACATAATCCGCATTCCACGTAGCCAGGAATTTTGCTCTAGATGCTTCCCACAGGTTCATTGCCGTGTTCGGCGAGGACTAGGCTCCACTCTGGTTGCTTCACACGGGTTTACTGCCATGTTTTGCGAAGACCAGGATCCGCTCTGGACGTTTTCCATGGGGTCAGAAGTGACATAATTCGCGTTCCACGTAGCCAGGAATTTTGCTCTAGATGCTTCCCACGGGCTCACTGCCGTGTTCGGTGAGGACTAGGCTCTGCTCTGGATGCTTCACACGGGTTCACTGCCGTGCTCTGCGAGGACCAGGATCCGCTCTGGACGTTTTCCACGGGGTCAGAAGTGACATAATCCACGTTCCACGTAGCCAGGAAATTTTGCTGATCATATCCGCATTTCACGGAGTTAGGGTTTGACTTTCGGTCGTTTGTACACCGCCGAGTCATGGAACAGGGTGTTGCCGATGTTCCGCTTTACTTTATTTCATGTCCGTTGTGATGAGACGAATGTCGAGATGACCTCGAGATTATTTGTAAATCTTCGAGATTTGGCTTCTCCTTCTGATGAAAACCTGGGGAGGAAAGGTGTGATTCCCTCTTTGTTTGCGCCCCTGGATTGTATACAGGGATTGATGTAATATCACCTGTAGGGCATAATTTTCATTCATTTTTTTTATTTCTTTCCGCGATGCTCTATCATTTCAGCTTTTATATCTTGAAGGTCGCGATTGCCCTATCATTTCGGCCATTTTTTGCGGTGCCCAAACATTTCGGCTATTTGTTTTATTTTTACTCGCTGCTTTTTATTGCGAGTTGCCCAATCATTTCGGCTATTTTTCATGCATACATTTTTACTTGCTGATTTTGTTGCAAGTTGCCCCATCATTTCAGCTATTTCGTATGCATGTGTGGCTCGCAAGCTTTTTGCCGCAAGTTTGGGATTAGACACCGATTTCGGCATCAGCACCGCTACAACTGGGATATTACCAGGAGCGAATCATCATTTGCCTCTGTTGATATCGAACAAAGGTGGCTTAGCAAACAGGGCTAAGATCCTGTCGACTAAGGCTTTTGACTTCATGAGCCGTAAGGGTTTCACAAAGGTATTTCTCCCTGCGAGTCGTGAGGATCCCGTAGGTGCGTTTTCTCCATAGGGATCGTGAGGATTCCTAAGTGTATGTTCTCTTATAAGTCGTAAGGATCTTACAAGAGTGTTTTCTCCTTATAAGTCGAGAGGACCTACAAGGGTTGTTCACCGTGCGATCATATCCCTAGTCACGGGTGGGACTTTGTTAGGGAAATGTTTATTCGCGCCCGTGGATTGTATACAAGGGTCAGTATTGAGCCGCTTGTAGGGCAGTATTGGAGGTTGTGGGGGCTGCTTAAGAACAGGTTCAGATCCCTGTAGCTTAAGACTTTCAAATCTTAGGTGCCGTGAGGGTCCCATAAGAGGATTCTCCTTACGAGTCGTGAGGATCTCTCAAGTGTAATTTATCCTTAGGAATCGTAAGGATTCCTAAGTGTGTTGCTCCCTTGTGAGTCGTAAGGATCTCATGCAGGTGGTTTCTCCTTACAAAGTCGAGAGGACCCTGCAAGTGTCTTTTAACGAGGTTGCGCCCTTTCGGGTTTTCACAAACACTCGCCGGTAGCCCTGCTGTTTTTACTCACGGAGCCCTTTCGGGTTTTCACAAACATTCGCCGGTAGCCCTGCTGTTTTTACTCACGAAGCCCTTTCGGGTTTTTATCCGTGCCCATTCTGCTTATGGACATACTGTTTTCCTTTTTTGTTTTTTTTATTCTAACGAGCTTGCGCCCTTTCGGGTTTTCACAAAACTCGCCGGTAGCCCTGCTATTTTTACTCACGGAGCCCTTTCGGGTTTTCATCCGTGCCCATTTTGCTTATGGACATACCATTTTCTTCTCTCTTTTTTTTATTCTCTTTTTTTTATCAGCTTTGGGATGCTGCAATCCACCGTAGTTTATCCACATCTCGGTCAACAACTAGTTTAAGGACGTTTCGGTCCGTTGTTAGTTTTAAGGATGTTTCGGTCCGTTGCTAGTTTGAGGATGCTTCGGTCTGCTTGTAGTTTAAGGACGTTTCGGTCCACTGGTAGTTTAAGAACGTTTCAGTCCGTTGTTAGTTTAAGGACGTTTCAGTCTGCTGTTAGTTTAAGGACGTTTCGGTCCGCTGTTAGTTTAAGGACGTTTCGGTCCGCTGTTAGTTTAAGGACGTTTCGGTCCGCTGTAAAGGAAGCCGGCTATTACCTACGAAGTTTAGGCTTAGGAAGATAGTGAGCGGACATAGGCGTCGTCATCTATCGTTGACCTAGGCCGTGACTCGTCAAGCGTAGTACTTCTTCAGGAAGCGACCATTTATTGGCCTGAAGGGCCTTTCGCCATGCATGTCCATGAGTAGATAGGCTCCACCCTGGTAGACCTTATCTATGATGTACGGGCCTTCATAGTTCGGCTCGAATTTCCCTCGTTTAGCGTGATTAGGGATCATAGGTCTTTTGACTACTAGCACGATTTCTCCTTGGCGGAATGTCCTTGGCCTGGTCAATCTTTCATATGAGCGCGTCATCTTTGCTATATAGGCTTCCAGATTTTGCTGCGCCAGGAGCCGGGTTTCATTAAGGGCATCGAGCTCCTCAAGCCGAAGATGAGCATTCTCTTCGTCCGTTAGCTCATAATGAACTGCCACTCGTAAAGAGGGTAGCTCTATCTCGAGGGGGAGTACCGCTTTTGTACCGAATACCAATGCGTATGGAGTTGTGTTCGTGGCCGTCTTGAACGTAGTTCGATACGTCCAGAGAGCTTCTTGCAGTCTCTCGTGCCAGTCCTTCTTATTTCGGGACACCGTCTTTTTCACGATCTTTGTCAAGGTCTTGTTGAAGGCCTCAGCTAGACCGTTAGCTCGGGGATTATAAACCGAGGAGTATCTCCAATCTATGTTGTGTTGTTGTGCGAAGCGGCTGATCTTGTGGCTTCTGTAGGCTAGCCCGTTATCGGATATGATTCGTCTCGGAGTTCCAAACCGATAAATGACGTGCGTCTTGAAGAAGTAGAAGATATTCTCCGTCTTCACTTCCCTCAGCGGTACTGCTTCTGCCCATTTGGAGAAGTAATCAGTTGTCGCTAAAATGAATCGATGTCCTCTGGACGATGCTGGTTCGATGGGGCCGATTATGTCAGTCCCCCACATCTCGAACGGCCAGCTAGCCACTGTCGGATGTAGTGGATTTGGGTGCTGATGGATAAAGTCCCCATGGATCTGGTATGAGTGGCATTGCTTCGCATACTCAAGGCAGTCCTGAATCATCGTGGGCCAATAATAACCCATCCGTTTGATCTTCAGCTTCATCCTCGGCCCGGCTTGGTGAGAACCGCAGAGTCCGTCATGAGTTTCTTAGACGACTCTTCTTGCTTCTTCAGGTCCCAGGCATCTTAGCCATAAAGAATCAAATGACCTCTTGTACAGAGTATCATTGACGAAAGCGAAAGACAGAGCTCGTTTCATAAGCTGATGTCTTGAGGACGCATCTTCAGGTGTTCGACAGGATTTGAAGTAGTCTATAAAGACTTCTCTCCAATCTTCGACCTTTTCTTGGTCTTTCACTTGTAGAGGCATTTGCTCGGTCGCTCCCTTTTCCTCGGACGACTCTGGAGATATTTCTGCCGGTGCATGAACCGACGGCTTTGTACCACGATTCTTACATCGTCGAGGTTCTCGTCAGCCAGTTCTTTAGCGAGCTTGGCTAATGTATCTGCTTTGCTATTTTCTGCGCGCGGTATGCTTTCCAAGGTGTAGGAAGGGATTTGAGCCATCAGTTGCTGTACTCTCCCACCGTATTTCACCAGTTCTGGCTTGCACGTTTGGTAATCGCCATTTACTTGACTAACGCCCAGTTGGGAATCTTTGCATATGAGGAGGTTCTCAATCCCTATGTCGATGGCGATCTCGAGACCTGCTATCAAAGCTTCGTATTCGTCTTCATTGTTCATCCTCGGCTCTGTCAAGGAGAAGGCGAAGCGCATTATCCCTCCTTGTGGGGTTACGAAGATAAGGCCTACCCCCGATTTGATTATAGGGGTGCTTTGTTTGCGCTTCTTCATGAAAGACGCTCCATCAAAATAAAGTTCCCATCGGGTATCACCACCGTCGATCGCATCAAACGCATGTTCGTCTGGCAGTTCGCAATTCAAAGGGGAATCGGCCGGTATCGGATGCTCAGCGAGGAAGTCGATGATGGCATGGCCTTTCACTGCCTTAAGAGGTTGATAAGTTATTGAGAATTCCATCAGGAGCAAGGCCCATTTAGCGAGTCTTCCCGTCAATATGGCTTTTGACATCAAATATTTGAAAGGATCCACCTTCGATATGAGACGGACTTCATGCGCCAATGCATAGTGCCTGAGCTTCGTTATCGCGAAGATCAAATCCAGGCAGTGTTTTTCGATGGGAGAATAATTGCTTTCTGCCCCCAACAGAACTCGACTAAAATAGTAGAGGGCCCTCTCCTTCCCTTGGTCGTTCTCTTGTGCCCATAATGCGCCTAAGGAACCTTCGAGGGCTGTTGTATAAAGAATGAGAGGCTTTCCCTTGACCGGAGCGGCCAGTACTGGCAGATTCTGCAAGTATTGCTTGATTTCGTCCAGCGTGCTTTGGCATTTGTGATCCCAGATGAACGGGGTCCCCTTTTTCATCAGGTGAATGTAAGGACGGCACTTGCCTGAAAGATTGGCTATAAATCGCCGAATATACACGAGCTTCCCTTGGAGAGACCGCAATTGCTTGAGAGTTCTTGGCGGGGGCATCTCCATAATTGCTTTGATCTTTGACGGATCTATCTCGATGCCTCGGTGTCGGACGACGAATCCTAAGAATTTGCCCGAGGAAACTCCAAATACGCATTTGAGAGGGTTCATCTTCAAGTTGTATTGCCGAAGCCGTTGAAATACGATCTTTAGATGCTCGAGATGTTCCTCGTATGATTTGCTTTTCACCACGAGATCGTCGATATAGCATTCAACGATTTCATATATAAGGTCATCGAAGATCTTCGTCATGGCCCTCTGATAGATGGCACCGGCGTTCTTTAGACCAAAAGGCATCACCTTGTAGCAAAATATACCCAAAGGGGTCTGGAAAGTGGTGTGCCTCTGATTCTTGGGATGCATCTTTATCTGGTTATATCCTGACGATCCGTCCATGAAGGAGAAGACTTCGTGAGAGGACGTGTTATCTATCATCAACTCAGTGACTGGTACTGGGAAGTCGTCTTTCAGGCAGGCCTTATTGAGATCCCGAAAGTCCACACATATGCGCACTGTACCATTTTTCTTCATCACCCGGACGATGTTGGCGATCCAGTCAAGGTAGTGAACCTCTTGGATGAAGCCGGAGTCGATTAGCTTCTTGACCTCGGCGTTGATACTCATCTCAAGCTCAAGTCGCATTCTCCTTGGTGCTTGTTTGATTGGCTTAACGTACGGGGATATCACCAATTTGTGCACAGCAATCTCTGGATCTAATCCTGGCATTTCGGAATAATTCCATGCGAAGCAATCCTTATGCTGCATGAGCACGTTTTTTAGCGTAGCCACCTTTTCTTCACACAGCAGCTCGCTGACGAATGTCGGTCGCGGATCACTTGCCATCCCCAAATCAATTTTCTTGAGGTTATCTGCAGTGGTATGTATTCCATCTTCTAGCTCTTTCGGCGCCGGTGGAAACTCTGAGATCACCTCGTCATCATTATTTTCGAAGCACCAGGGGAGGTCATCCATATTCTTGGGCTCTTCTTTTGTTAGTGATATCATATGACAGGTACGAGCTCGCTTCCAAGACCGATGTTGATCTGGTTCTACTCTCGTTGTATGCGCGGCTTTTGGTTCGTGCCTCTGCGGCGGAGTTATCCTCCAACTGCTGGATAGAGCGAACTTGCCGAGCTGATATTAGACTTCAACCCAGTTCTTGAAGGTGAAGCAGGCTTCGAGAGGATGTCCTATCACTTGGTGATAAGAAAAATAGTCTGGGTGAGAGACCTCATTGGCTTTCTCGGGGTGTTTAGACTCCGGAAGTGTAATAATTTGATGTCTTATGGCAAGATCAAGTATCTTCTTTGTCTTGTCTTGAGAAAAAGAGCATGCTCGACTCATCTTCTTCATAAGGGACAAATCCAGACCGCTCGATTCCCGATCGTGTGACTTCTTGGTCCCTCTTTGTCGTTGTCGAACGCCTTTTCCGCTCTTTGGTTTGTTTCTGCCTCTGCATCGGGCCTTTTGCACAACAGGTTGACAGGGAGGGGCATTTTCATCTTTCACAGCCTGTTGAAGAAGGCGTTTCGTCCTGGCTTTCTCGTAGATGGCCATTTCGCGATTATGGTCGTCTCGAACTTTTTGACCAGCTTCCATTATAAGCTTGTCCATTTGTTCTTCGAACGACGGACTGGGCATTTTCACGTCGGGGGCTCTTTCTGGTTCAGGGTTAGCATTCTCCCATTGAGAATCTCCTTCTTCATCAAAGTCATGTACGACGTAGCAGTCGCGGAGTAGCTCCCGTTTCTTGGACCAAACATATCCAAGCCCGATCGCTTCCATTCTCTCGTTGGGCAACTTGCGCTGAGTTCCGGGAACGTTCCAAATCCTATCATAGAACTTAGCTTTTCGAGCGGTCTGTTTGAAGGGTATCCCTTGGCGCTTCAATAGCCTTTTCAAGCCTTCTGTGTAATATCTAGGCAGACGGATGGGCTGGAGCCTGTCAAGTGTAGAATCCGCGCCATGCCAAACTTCTTTCTCCACTCTTGTTTCCGTGGATCGGTAGAATAGGATTGCCTGTTCACCTTTTCGCCTGAGAGGGACGTAAAATGTTTGTAACTCTCACACGCTATAAGCTTCAAGTGTGTCGAGATCTTTGTAGTGCTCCCGCGGAATCATGGTAATTTGCAAACTCTGATTATCACCAGCGAATGATTGTATTGGTGGCCGAGCGGAGAATATAGCATTAACCTCGTCTTTTGAGTCGCTGCCGATGATTATTATAGGAGCGGACGGTCCCGGCTTGTTGTACTGGGGTGGACCTGAACAAACTATCTCTTCCTCTTCCTCAGTATCACTCCCGAAGACCAGAATGGTAGGGATAGCTTTGTTTTCCGATTTGTGACATCTCTCTGTGTCCTCGAAATCTGGCAAGAAGTATTTTGCATCTTCGTATTTCCGGACTTCGTTCACGGAGAATGGGTTTAGCTCTCTTGTCACGGTATACTCGAGACCATCCTTGAAATACTTCATACACTGATGTTGTGTAGAAGGGATGATGTTGTACTCGTGTAACCAAGGCCGGCCGAGCAAAGCATTATAGCATGTCTTAGCGTCAATGACATGAAATTTAATGTATGTGACAAGCAGCCCGAAGCGCAGCGTCAGTATCACAGACCCGAGAGTCCGTGATGACTGGGAGTCAAAACCGGAAATGGTGATTTTATCACGAGCGAGGTGTTGAACGCTCATGCAGATTTCCTTTAACACCCATACGTTAAGGAGATTGACGGAGGACCCATTGTCGACCAGGATTTTGCCTATCTTTATATCGTGGCAGTACCCTGAGACATAGAGGGGACGGTTGTGCTCGCACGTCCCAAGGAGGAGGTCTTCATCGCCGAAGGTGATATCGGCTATGTGTACTTCCTCCAGCTCGTCCTTCATCTTTTCTTCGGCGAGAAAAGCTTGGAATTGCTCTGGCTCTTGTAGTCCCTTGATCAATGAATCTCTTGCTTCTTTTGATAGTAAAAGGGCGTCGAGAATGCTGAGTTGTGAGGGCAACTTCCTCAAGTGCGCCAGAACGTTATAGTCCACCTTACTCTTCTTTGGCGGGTCCTTGGCGGTCGGCTCTTTCATGACTTGGTTATCTAGGGCGATATCCTCAAAGACCTTTTCTTTTCCCTTATCTTTTCTATTTGTGGGTCCGAGATTCTTTTCAGGAAGTGTACGATTGCGCAGC